>CP136059.1:412810549-413471577 GCA_032464435.1 Aegilops umbellulata | reverse complement strand
ATCCAAAACCAGCATCGCTCCTCTCCCGTTCTAATCCAAAACCAGCGCTGCTCCTCTCCTCTTCCATTCAGAGACCACTGCCGGCGAGTTAAGGTGTTGTGGACAAGTAGATCGATGGAGGAGTACAACTGATACGTGAGGATCGCAGACGGCGACCCTGTGAAGCTAACTAGGATGTTGGAGATACAGTCTTGGTTTGACAACAAGGACCAACTAGCGGCGACGGCGACATCCATGGCCAAATATCTGCAATAGAGCGAAAAGGCGGCGATACTCCCGAGGGAGTCACGCAGGAGTACATAGAGCTGCTCCTCTGGGCCATGGAGCAAACAAATTCACCAAATCCGATCGTGAGGGAGCGGTGGTGGGAGTATCGATCCCAGATGGATCATCCACCAGAGATTGAAGGATCGAGCATCTACAGGGTGCCGTTTGTGATGGTGTCGTGCCAGAGCGAGCCGGTGGAGTCTTCGTCGACCGAACCCAACTGCAAGAGGAGAAAAGCAGTTGGCCCGACGACGCTTCCCCGCCATCCTCTCCCTCGCCGTTCACATTGTCTCACGAGGCAGTTGTCTGCCGCCGAGGAATAGGAGGGGATTGCCCCCCAGCCCAATAGTCGGGCAGGTTGTGAATTGTCAGGAGGAGCTTAGGGTTGTCACTATTTACAGGTTGTGAATTGTGTTTTGTGTTGTGTATTTTGATTGTACTTTTGTATATGAATGTCTTTTGAATTTCAGATTTGCGGTCTTGAGCATATGAAGTATTTTATGAATTCTAGAGATCTATTTTTAGCACTTAAAAAATTGTAGTTTCATACAGTATAAAAGTGCAGACAATGTGATTCTCAGTGAAGAAACTGCAAGTTTCAGTTTCAGATAAGAAACTACAAGTTCAATTTCAGATAAGAAACCGCAACTTTCAGAGGCAGAGCATTTATATTAACACGGCCTTTTCAAACAGGGATAACATCATGTTGGAAGTTTTATTCATGGTTGAAAATGGAACTACCAGCCAGTTAACAACATACTGATCAACATTCATGCATATCACATCTTCATATGATGCATAGTCAAAAAGATATGCTATTTTTAAAATGCCCTCACAATCAAGTGTGCAAAAAACAAAGAAAACAAGGGACGAAGTTTTGGCAAGTGTTGGACATGGTATGCGTAGATGACAATAGGGACCCACATGTCAATAATGGCAGAGGCAAAAATTTGGAGATATTTTCCCTACATCAGGTGGAATCGAACCCGGGCGGAACAGCTGTCGGATAGTGTCACTTGGCCACTGGGCTAGTTCAGTACTTTCATTACAAAGAAGGCACTGCCTCAGGTGGTCCGATCTCCTCCTGCGCCTTTGTGCGTTCGCCGCGGCGCCGCTGTCTATGGTTGTTAACATGCTGAACAAATGAAAGAAATCTGGAGAGGACTGTACGTGAAGAGTCGGATAGTCCGGACCCACCAGGTCTATGGCCGTACGCAAGCAAGTGCCTCATTGAAAAATTACTTCCTCCTAATGCTATACTGATGTTGGGGCCCACGGGTTTGTCAGCATAGTTACATTTTTAGGTGCTTCAACGTAGTTACTAAAGGAGATAATGTCACAACGAAGCCGGGGAGCTGGCAGGTATCATTTACTATCACTGGGGCAGCAAGTATTAGCTGGGTTGTGGGTTGCCCCGTCTAGGCTTTCTTTTTTTAACATGCACAGCCCACGACATGCCGGTTTGTATTTTCTTGAGGGCCGTCATGTATCGACCGGCCTATGAACCTCTCATCTGAGGTTTTATTTTTCCTGAAACATCAGCAGCCCAACTTATGTATTTTTTTGAAGAAAACACAGAGGTCTGTTCTATTTTTCTATATAAGAATAAGAACGTCTGGTCCAACTTATGTTTCCCTTCTAACTATATTATATATTTTTAAATTATTTTATATGTTATTGTTATTGTCATCATATATCTCTACCTAATAATAAAGCATGGTGGGTTTCGGCCGTCCGTCATCCCTATTTGCAAAAAAGTCCCTGCAGTTTGTTGAAATCAACCCGCTGTCCATCTATAAGTCATACCGAACCGTTTTTTAACTTTCTCAGAAAACCCCCTGAAGTTTCAGGTAATCAACCCGCCGTCCATATTTCAGTCATACGAATCTTTTTTTTGTGTTTTAACAGAAAACCCCCTAACCTTTCGGTTAATCAATCCGCAGTTTATCTAAAACAAAATTATCCATATCTTTTAAACCGTAACTCCGATTTTAACATATTACATATGAAATTTGATTAGAAAAATGTGTAGAATCTAAATATGCTGTTACTTTTAGCTGTTAAATATTTCTAAACTATTAATTTGGGTGCAAACTTAATCTATTGTGCACGATCTGTTTTTCTTTCGCATCGGCGGCGATACAAATTGCAAATAAACACACATTAAAACCAGATTGAGTGGGGAAAAAACATTGATAACCACGCATGCACAACTCTAAAAACCACGCGGGAAAAAACAACACTTTTCTCATCTTATTCTGAGCGATTGTGTGCGTGCGAGCGCGCGGGCGCGTTTGTGTGAGAGAGAGACGCCTTAGGACTGACCACATTCAAATGCGTTTTCGTTGTGTGAGCATTGAGACCACCGTCGGGAACACGTATGTGATGCCATTTTAACAAAAAGAACGTCTACCTATCAGGGTCTCGAGTCGTGGTTATTGGGTTAAGAGCGTGTGTTTTTTCTGTCCTGTTGCAACGCACGGGCTCTTTTGCTAGTTTAATATTTAACAGATACTGACATATGTAAGAAAACAATATCCCACATTTTATTAACTTATAAAAATAATTTCTTAACAATAAAATCCTGGATTTTTTGGGCAACAAAAATCCTGATGACTGTGTACAAAAGCTTAGTAAGATTTAAGGACCAATGTAATAATAAATCACTTATTATTTAAATATATTTATAACAAAATGCTCAGCCCTGTTTATTTTTTGATAACATTGCTGCGCCCAACCCAACATTATAATTAGAATCAGCCCAGCAAAATCGTGTATTTAGAGAAAGTGCAAATGTCCTGTAAATTTTTAGGAAAAAAATAAATGGGTCGCATGGACGCTACATTATTTGTTCATCCAACCCAGCAAATGAACTTTAATTCTAAAAAAAGAGATCAAATTGAATATATATTATAAAAAATGTGTTGAATACGTGCCACATTTTTTAAGGCTGAAATGTGGGTCAATAGGTCGAAGCCAACACAAGTCATTGTAAACTTAGTCAACAAATGATTTTGACATCGTTAGCCGTTGGATTTACATCCAACGACCGCCATCCATCTTCAATGTCTCGTCTTCTTCCTCCACCGCTTCCAGGACCACCTACTCCCGCCGCCCGCTGCTAGCAGCTCTGCTTAGCACCCTTCGCCTTGAAGCGCTACCCACCACCGGCCAGGCCATCCCTCCACACCTCCTGTTCTTCTCCACCGATTGTCAAACCACACCGCACCAGAACCAGTTAACCCTCGTACACCTCTCCGTCTGCGACTCCACTCCCGCGTCTTCCCATTGATACGTCTCCAACGTATCTATAATTTTTGATTGCTCCATGCTATATTATCTACTGTTTTGGACTATATTGGGCTTTCTTTTCCACTTTTATATTATTTTTGGGGCTAACCTATTAACTGGAGGCCCAACCCATCATGCTATATAGAAATGTGGCAAAAATTCAGCTCATTAGGATATGCCTAGCCAGTACTTCCTTCACAACAGTTCGAGCTGAACAAAAACTTTGGAAATTTGCCGAGGAAGATTTACCAGTCAAATGGAGTTGAATATTGTCATGAGGCAATGATTTGGATAGTAAAGAATGCCCAATTTTTTGGGGAATTTTGGGAATGACAAAAATATAGGTTGCTTCACAACCTAGGGCAAAAATTGACACATGGACATGACATATAGGAAAAACTGATGAGGTGGCACATTGTCATAGCAATAAGTACCAATGCATCCTCGTTCACAACCTCATGACCATTTATATTGGTCGTAATCAGGTAGAAATAAGGTCATTGGCGCTTCTAGTCTGCTTTGTGACCATTTGGTGTAAGCAATTTCAGGGTTTGAGCCCTTCCAAGCGAAATGGCCGTGAATTTACGACCAATTCAGCTGGGGTCACTAAGTTGACATATTTATTGTAGTGTATGATTATGATCATCTCTAGGGACTAAACCCTCCGGTTTATATAGATACTGGAGAGGACTAGGGTTGTACAAAGTTGGTTACAGAGAAAGAAATCTTCATATCCGAATGCTAGGCTTGCTATCCATGCCAAGGAGAGTCCCATCCGCACACGGGTGAGAGTCTTCGGTCTTGTATCTTCACAACCCATAAGTCCGGACCATGTCCTATAGGCCGAACGCCCGAGGACCCCTTAATCCAGGACACCCCCAGTAGCCCCCGAACCAGGCTTTCAATGACGATATCTCCGGCGCGTAGATTGTCTTCGGCATTGCAAGGTGGGTTCCTCCTCCGATGACTTCAAAGAGCTGTATTCGGCCTTCCATTTAATGTCTTACTCATCGGCTTCTGTGCATCCATGGCTTCATCTTCCACGTGTCGAGCGAATACGAGAGGTCAGGGTATTTTTGCTCATAACACCCCGGCCATGTGAGGAAGGCGTCTATTTAAAGATATTGGATCTCAGATCCATTCCACACCACGCAGAAAATCCTCAGAGCTTGCTAGGAGGAGCCACTCCAGCGTGGCTAGCGCTCCCAGTTCTTCCTCCCATTCCCATGACTCCGATAAAGGCGATTGGGAGAGATGTTCAGTATCCCACGAGCAGTTGGTCAAGCTCCAGACACATGGATTCCTTACCCCCGCAGATCTGGTCCCTGTCCGAGCAGGATTGACCTCCTTCACAGGCAAAGTTCTGGCGGAAAATTTCCCAATCCAACTAGGGGGGAACGGGTGTGCTTCGTACCCTACTTGTTGAGAGGTGTTGGGTTTCCAATCCACCTTTCCTCCGAGGAATCCTGGAGTATTACGGCCTCCAACTGCACAACCTTACGCCGGCCTCTGTCCTGCACATCGCGGGTTTGTTGCCCTTTGCGAGCTTTTTCTGGGCTGTGAAGCCCACTTTGATTTATGGAGGAAGCTATTCTGCCTCGTCCCTCGCAACCAAGGGGGGTTAATATTCGAGGTGGGCCGCGTTGAAGTATGGCGCATAGCCGGGACCGGATACCTGTCCGGCACTCCGAAGAAGGCACCCGAAGAACGGCCCTCAGAATGGTTCTTTATTGAGGATGTCGCTCTTCCCGACCCAGTTCGAATGGGTCTTCCCAAATTTTCAAATGCTCCGCTGAAGAAACGCCACAGCTGGCGCCCTCGGAGCCTATAGGAGGAAGATTGCGCGGAAGTCCGTCAATTTATGGGCAAGATAAGGACACTTGCCAAGTCCGGACTATATATAACCGAGGTAATGGCGACTTCCATAGTGCGGGGGGTCCAGCCACTCCAATACAGAGGGCTTCCCATGTGGCACTATAATGGAGAAGATACACCTCACGCTGCGGTCGGAAGGGTCCGGACACCCCTGCCGCTTTGGCCAAAATATTGGCCGAACTATACAAAGGGGAGAAAGAGGAGTTCACTCGTATTAAACGTTGAGACAGATTTTCCATGTATAGTCCTCCTAGCTGGGTGAGTTCTAGTCCCACCAATTTACTCAATTCTCTCCCTGAGTCACTTTTTAATGAGCATCAACCCATCCCTTTGCAACAGGAATGGCGGAAGGTTACCGACGGGATTCATAGCCCCGCACCACAGCTAGAGGATCACAACCGGGACCTTGACCCCGGATTTGAAGAGGATCCGGATATATTTGTGGAGCTTGAGGATGGAGTATTCTACCAGGCGAGCTATGATGGCACGGAAGTGGCCATCATTGCCGACTATCCCGGCCTCCTCCCTGCCTCGCACGTAAGTAATCAAGAGACACCTTCTTCGAAAGAGCTTCCTCAATATGCCTCACCCACCGCACTATTTCGTGCTCTAAAGGGGAGGCGCCCAACGCCTCGATGTGCACCAGAGGCATCTCCTAAGAGAGTGACGCCCACGCCGAGCAAATCTTCGAAGAGGAAGGCGGATGACAACACGACAATGCCTTCATCAAAGAGGTATGGTTTTTTAATCTTTCGCCTTGGCCATCACATCAAACGGTGAGATCCTGCCGGCCGTGCTTCCACAAGTTAGGTCCCAGACCCTGCCTTAAAGGCAAGGGATGATACAAGAGCGATGCCGGATTGTCCATCTGCAGAGGATTCGAATGATGTATCCGTCACAAACTCTGAAGTGGAAAGCGCTATGAATCATCGGCACCGGGGGGCCGCTCTTTGCGACCCCGGATTTACAAAAGAGGCATTCAACGCCTTCAGCTCGGCTGATGCATATATCCAAGCTGCTCGAGACACGCTTACTAGAGCCACAGACCAGTATTTGAAAGATATGCGAGTAAGTACATATTTGTACAGATCTGATAATTATATACCAATATACCCCGAGACTTGAAGTAGTTGTTACAACTGATTTAAGGATCATTGTATAACCAGGTGCTCACAGAGAAGAACAACCTGTTCTCTCAAGAGCTGGAAAAGTGTCAGACCCAGCTAGCTGCTGCTACCGCCAAACAGGAGAAATCCAAGAGGGCATCGCTTGGTAATGTTCCCCTCCATCGAGAAAATATAATCATACACCAGTAATATTAATACTATTTGTATTCCCCATGGCAGGATCGTGGGATCAACTGAAGGAGGCCCTGAAAGTCGCACAAGCGGGTGAACAAGAGGCCAAAAGGCACCTAGCCGCGGGCGAGCGTGTGCTGACCCGGGTTAGGGATGAGAAAAATAAGCTGCAGGATTCGAACACCCTGCTGTGCGAAGAACTAAAAGACGTGCGAGCCCAGCTAGCCGACTCCGTGAAGGAGAATAAGAGACTACGAGGCGGCATATTCAGTACGCTTTTCGAACTTGCCTCCCTATAATTCGGCGAGGGCAGGAACTGAAAGATTTATGTCTGCAGGTGTGCTGACTGTCTGTCCCGAAGAGGAAATGTCCGAATCTCAAGGCGACCTGCTACAAGAGCTATCCCAAACGCAAGAGCGAGTTCGGCAAGCAATGCGGAGTGTTGCCAAGGCTTTATGGCCATTCGCCCCCCTCCAGGAAGTATGGCGGAGCTCGTGGAGCTATTCAAAGGAGCCCGGCGGCGTATTCGATTATGGAAGATATCGGCCTACCGAGAAGGTGCGTAAGAGGACACGGTACACCAAGCTTGATCCGAATCATATGGCCCGGGTCGGGCCTAAAGGGTCAGATGGAAAAGAAATTCCAGTTAATAGTTTAGTATATGACCAAGTAAAGGTGGATGCCAAATATTCCCAACAAGATTGTAAGCTAGACAGCCTGTTAGACGGTATAGAGGAATAAGTTTTTGAGTCCAAGTGACTATGTACTTCAATTGACATAATTGTACCTAGCCGGATTATAAAACGTTTGTCATGGCAGAACTTTTCGCTTTGACCTCTGGACCCGAAGGTACGAAGTGTTTCCGAATACCTGAGCACCAATATAGACCGGGGTATGCATGGAAACCAGGCGTAGGAGTCATAGTTGCTTAAATAGACCAGTTGTATCCGGCTAGCTATGTTATATTACATTGTAACTGTAAGAAACCTCTTCCAGAGAGAATAGCTCCATAAAGGGTTCCTTTCCCTGGGTGAACATGCGTAAATGTACATGCCCGAACTGTGATTGAAAAAATCGCAGTATGCGTAACATCTGGGGGTTCATAGTGTAAAGAGTGTAAAACCATCTTTAGTTCGCCGGCCTAATATTCCCTTAAGAACGCTAGCTTTCGGCTTCACCCAGTCTGAGGGACACATCCGGATAACCTGGCAGTAACAATCGCAGAGGTGCTCCCTTTATGCCCTAGCTGAAAAAACAGGAATGTAGGGCATAAACACAGGAGCCAGGCAACTCAGCTTGGCCAAATCTTAAGTCATAATGATGCATATAATGGCGAAGAAAAGGTACATATGTGGTGAGCTTGATGCTCGGAAAATAATAATAAGCGTCTGTACAAGAAGCCCCCAGGTATTATGGGCGTACATATTTAAGGATGTGTACGTCGTAGGTGCGCGGTTTAGCCACGAGAGAGCTTTAAAGCTAAAAAAGCGAAAAGAGAGGAAAAAGTAATGGAAACAAAAAAGGGGGAAGAAGACGAACAAAGAGTTCGGCTCTAGGCGTAGAATCTTCGGAGTCTGGCCGCGTTCCATGGGTTCGGCTCCAAGCGATTATCTGATGCATCACGCAGGTGGTACGCTCCTCCGGTGAGAACTTAGGCAATGATGAAGGGACCGTCCCACTTGGGCTTGAGTTTGTCCATTTTCTTGTCTGGCAAGCGTAGAACGAGTTCGCCAACATTATAAGTCTTGGCCCGCGCTTCTCTGCTTTGATATCTGCGAGCCTACTGTTGATATAATGCTGAACGTGATTTCGCGACGTCGCACTCCTCTTCCAGGGCATCTAAGCTGTCCTGCCGATCAAGCGAGGCCTCTCTCTCTTCATACATGCGCACTCGAGGTGAGTCATGAATAATGTAGCAGGGAAACACAGCCTCTGCGCCGTACACAATGAAGAAGGGTGTATATCCGGTAGTGCGATTGGGCGTGGTCCGCAGCCGCCAGAGTACGGAGTCGAGCTCCTCAACCCAGTGCTTGTCTGATTCTTTCAAAGACCGCACTAGTCTAGGTTTGATGCCGCTCATAATAAGACCATTGGCTCGTTCGACTTGACCGTCTATTTGCGGGTGATAGACGAAGGCGTAATCGAGCTTAATGCCTAGATTAGCACACCAGGTTTTTACCTCGTCGGCTGTGAAATTGGAGCTGTTATCAGTGATGATGCTGTGTGGGACACCATAACGGTGCACGACACCGGGTATGAAGTCTATCACTGGTCCGGATTCGGCCTTTTTAACTGGTTTGGCCTCTATCCACTTAGTGAACTTATCTACCATGAATAGCTGATATCTTTTCTTATGGCTTACTCCTTTAAGGGGTCCGACCATATCCAGTCCCCAGACCGCAAAAGGCCAAGTGATGGGGATTGTTTTTAGAGCGGTGGGTGGCATATGACTTTGGTTGGCAAAAAGCTGGCATCCGACTCAACGTTGGACAAGGTCCTGTGCATCTTCTCGGGCCGTTGGCCAATAGAAACCTGTACGGAAGAACTTACTTACAAGGGCCCGAGCCGCGGCGTGGTGACCACCGAGACCGGCATGAATTTCAGCCAAGAGCCGCCGTCCCTCTTCTTTGGAGATACATCTTTGAAGTACTCTGGTAACGCTTTTTTGTATAGTCTTCGTCATGGACCTTGTAGGCTTTCTAACGCCGAACAATGCAGGGAGCCTCATTCTGATCGTCAGGGAGCTCTCGCCTATTAAGGTAGGCCAAGAAGGGTTAGGTCCATGTGGCAATTACTGCCATGATAAGATGGGCCGATGGTGTTATTTCGGTGGCTGAGCCCCCGATGATATCAATATTGTGTTCGGAATCTGGGGGTATATTAGATCTGTAATGGTGTTGCCGCTCTCCCCTTGCCACACCACGGATGGCTTGAAGAGCCTTTCGAGGAATATGTTAGGCGGGACGGGGTCGCGCTTGGCGCCGATACGAGCAAGGACATCCTCCGCTTGATTACTCTCTCGAGCTACATGATGAAACTCGAGCCCCTCAAACCGAGCCGACATTTTGAGAACGACGTTACGATAGGCCGCCATCTTCGGATATTTAGCGTCGAAGTCTCCATTTATTTGGGATATTGCGAGGTTTGAATCCCCGCGCACCTCCAGGCATTGTATGCCCATGGAGACCACCATCCGAAGACCATGCAATAAGGCCTCGTATTCGGCTGCATTGTTGGAGTCTGTGTATAATATTTGGAGTATGTACTGAACTGTGTCTCCGGTGGGGGATGTTAAGACAACGCCCGCTCCTAAGCCCGCCAGCATTTTGGAACCATCGAAATGCATGACCCAGTTGGAGTATGTGTCGTACTCTTTAAGGAGTTCGACCTCTGTCCATTCGGCGACGAAGTCGGCCAGTACTTGGTATTTAATGGTCCGACGCGGTTTGTATGTTATGTCGAATGGAAGGAGCTCAATGGCCCACTTGGCAATCCGACCCGTGGCATGGTGGTTGTTTATTATGTCATTGAGTGGTACTTCGGAAGCCACCGTGATTGAGCACTCTTGAAAGTAGTGTCGTAGTTTCCGGGATGCCATGAAGACCGCGTATGCTATATTTTGGTAATGACGGTACCGGGATTTGCATGGTGTGAGGACAATGGATATGTAGTATACCGGCTTCTGAAGCGGGAATTTGTGTCCGTCCTCCTCTCGCTCGACGACGAGCACCGCGCTCACCACTTGGTGCGTGCCGATATGTATAATAGCATGGGTTCGCCGACGTTCGGTGCGGCCAGGATTGGGTTGCTCGCTAAAAGAACCTTTATTTCTTCCAGTCCGGCCGTTGCCGCATCCGTCCACTCGAAGTGGTCGGTGCGTTGGAGAAGGCAATAGAGTGGCAATGCTTTTTCTCCTAGTCTGGAGATAATGCGGCTTAAAGCTGCCACACATCCGCCTAGTTTTTGGACCTGTTTAAGGTTTGTTGGCGTACCCAATTGTGACAAAGCTCGGATTTAGCCTGGGTTTGCTTCAATTCCTCTATTGGAGACGATGAAGCCCAGCAATTTTCCAGCGGGAACACCGAAAACACACTTATCCGTATTGAGCTTGATGTCATATATACGGAGGTTGTCGAATGTGAGACGCAGATCGTCTATCAATGACTCGACATGCCTAGTTTTGATGACGACGTCATCCACATATGCTTAAACTGTCTTGCCGATCTGTTTCTCCAGGCATGTTTGTATCATGCGCTAGTCGGAGGCGCCGGCGTTTTTGAGCCCGAAGGGCATAGTGTTGAAGCAGAATGGCCCGTATGGGGTAATGAATGTCGTTTCGGCTTGGTCTGACTCCTTCATTTTGATTGGATAGTATCCGAAGTATGCATTGAGGAAACACAGTGAGTCATGTCCTGCGGTAGCATCGATAATCTGATCGATGCGAGGGAGGGGGAAGGGATTCCTGGCATATCAGAAGGGTGCCAGACGAATATGTCCCAGTTCTCGCACAGGAACTCTCGTAGAGCGGCGTCAACCGTTGGGTTGAACTGTGCCCCGATGGATGCTGTCTTCTTGGGGTCCGTCGGGTGGACTTGAAATTTGACTATTTCATCTGCTGGTTTAAAGGAGGTGAATTTGGGTCGCTTGTCCAGGATTATGTCATCCCTATCCACAGTAGAGCGCAGCGCGGTTAGCTCTTCGGCCGCGAGGGCTTCAGACAGTGTCTCGAGGGCCAGGGGTGCGGTTTTGTTTTCGGCGCGGAGTGCTACGTTCGGATCACTGGAAAGAGTGATGATACCATTGGGCCCAGGCATCTTGAGCTTCATGTACCCGTAATGAGGTATAGCTTGGAAGCGTGTAAATGCATCTCGCCCCAATTGGGCGTGATATCCGCTATTGGAAGGGGCCACTTGGAAGATTATCTCTTCAGACCGATAATTCTCCAGCGTGCCGAATACCATGTCAAGTGTGATTTTTCCCGCACATCGCGCCTCCCGACTGGGAATGATTCCTCGGAAGGTCGTGCTTCTTTGCTCGATGCAGCTCCTGTCTATTTCCATTTTGTTGAGTGTATCCTCGTAGATGAGGTTTAGTCTGCTGCCGCCGTCCATGAGAACTTTGGTGAGCCGAAAACCATCCACAATTGGATTGAGGACCAAGACGGCCGGTGCCCGGAATTTTGGTTCGTCACTGCCATTGAAAGTGATGGCCATGTATTCCAACGGTTTGTTGTTGTGACTTGGCAGACTTCGGCGAGGTTGCGGAGGGCCCTTTTGTGCCGATTGTTTGAAGCAAAAGTCTCGAAGATCGTCAATACGCTCAGGTCATCGTCTTCCGGGGGGTGTTGCTCTGGGGTATTTTTGGTGAGGATATCCTCGCCGCTCTTGGCCACTTGCCAGAGTATCCAACATGCTCTAAGGCTGTGGATTGGTATGGTATCCGGTGTTGTGTGTATTTTGCATGACCTATCAAGCCATCCCTCCAGAACGGTTCCGCGCCCCGTAATGGGCTTAGATTTCTTTACTATTGGTTTGGGTACCCCGCGAGGATGCATCCTTTTTGCCCGGACGAAGGGTTGAGTGGAAACTGGTGGTTCCGAGAGAGCTGCCTGAGTTTTCCCGGCGCTTTCTAATACGCAGCACTTCTGTACGATGGTTGCCAAGTCAGCGAAGTGTAATACGCGACGGCGGTTGATGGTGTTGAGGATTCCTACATTCATGCAATTATTGCAGAATGCCGAGATCGCGTCTTTGTCGCGGCAATCTTTGATCTTGTCTTTGACAAGGAGGAATCTGGACCAAAAGTGATGGACCGTTTCCTGAGACTGCTGTCGTATGCACCTGACATCACGTACTGGGTGGGTGGCTTTAAATCTAAACCTTGACCCAATTTTGGATCCGGAGTTTGAGCAATCTCCGAGCTTAATGGTTCGGGCTCCGGGATATCACTTGATTTTTCATGCCCATCATCCGATTCTAGGTTCGGAGGACAGGGCAGGTCGTTCTGCGGACAGGTATCCAGCTCTTCGAGCTCGGAAATCTGAACATAGTTCGTCCTCAATATAGACGAAGAGTTGTTGTTTTGCTCCGTTACTACCGCTATTTGATGGGTGATCGGCGGAGATTTGATTTCTCTCTGATCGGGTTTAAGCCATATCCGATCGTAGTCTGTAGAAACCCCCAAGGCGGCGATGCGATCTAGGAGTTCGTTTAAAGACGAAAAATTCATCGGATCTATCGGGCCCTCGCTCTGGGCATCCTTGGGCCTCATCCGGCGAGTCACCAGGCACTCTTCGCCGCGCAGAACGCCGCCCCATACAGCAGCTACGGCGCCGCGCCCCCGCCCGCGCCCGCCTACGGGGCCGTGCCGGCCTACGGCGTCGCCACCGTGCCGGCCTACTAAAGGCCCTACCCTCCTCAGGTGTCGCCGCCGTGGGACCCGACCCTTCTTGCTGCTCTGCACTCCGCTCTGTCACCGAGTAAGTACGGTGGCGGAGGTGACTGGTACATGGACTCGGGCGCCACCGCTCACATGACTGCTCATCCTGGTAACCTCACGCCCGCCACCCCCGTTCATACTCCCACTCGCATCACCGTTGGTAAATGTTCCTCTCTACCCATTACACATGTCGGTCATATGTCGTTTCCTTCTACTTCTACTCCCGTTAACATGTCTGATGTTCTTGTATCTCCTAACTTAGTTACCAATGTTGTTTCTGTTCGTCGCCTTGCTCATGAGGATCCTATCACTGTAAATTTTGACGATATCGGCTTTTCCGTGAAGGACGCCCGTACATGGATGGTGCTCCACCGATGTGACAGCCCAGACGAGCTTTACCCGGTGCATCCCACTGGTGCCACCACCACCCGTCCCGCCGCCCTCGCCGCCAGTGTCAAACTTTGGCACGCCCGCCTCGGTCATCCCAACTCCATAGTTATGCATCAGATTCTTCAGAGTTCTTCTTTCTCATGTAATATGGTTGACCAACACACTTGTGAGGCATGCCGTCTTGGCAAGCACGTTCGTCTCCCCTTTAGCAAGTCTACAAACATTTCTACCTTTCCATTTCAGCTATTGCATAGTGATGTTTGGACGTCCCCGGTTGCGAGCAACACGGGTTATTTATACTATTTGGTGATATTGGATGAGTTATCCCATTATGTGTGGACATTCCATCTCCGTCATAAGTCCAACGCTCTCGCCACACTCACAGCCTTTTATTCATATGTCACCACACAGTTTGGTCGTCCTATTCTTGCCTTGCAAACTAACAAAGGAAAAGAGTTTGACAACGTCGTCGTCCGCAATCTCCTTGCGTCCCATGACACTATCTTTAGGCTCACTTGCCCCTACACATCATAGCAGAATGGTCACGCCGAGCGTGTCATTCGCACTCTTAATGACTGTGTCCGCACGTTGCTCTTCCACTCCTACGTGCCTCCTAGGTTCTGGCCGGACGCGCTCGCGACCACCATCCTCCTCATTTACATTATCCCATGTCGTCCATGCTAGAACTACACTCCGCATTTTCGGGTGTCTCTATTATCCTAGAACCGCATCCAGTACTCCACACAAACTCGCTCCCCGGTCGCTTCCTTGTATCTTCCTTGGTTATCCTCCCAACACCAAAGGTTACCGGTGCTATGATGCAGTGTCCCACCGCGTTTTCACTTCGCGGCATGTGTACTTTGGTGAGCTGGTGTTCCTGTTTCAGCAGATACCGTCACCCTCGGCGTCTCTGCCCAGCCGCGCACAAGGCTCGGCCCTGCCCACACTCCCCACGCCGGCCGCCCCTGTTGCTGCGGCCCCCTTGACGGCCCCCTTGGAGATGGCAGCGATCGCACCTCTCACCGGAGTGGTCACTTGATCTCGGGCTGGGACATTTCGTCCTAGCACGCGCTACGCGTCCGACGAGTACGCATGTGCTGTGTCTACCTCGGCTTCGTCCCCACTCCCCACCTCCGCTCGCGCAGCCCTTCGGGATCCAAACTGGCTAGCTGCGATGCATGAGGAGTTCAATGCCTTGCAGTGCAATCGTACATGGCAGCTTGTCCCGCGGCCTCCCCGTGCCAATGTCATCACTGGCAAGTGGGTCTTCGACCACAAGACTCACCCCGACGGCTCTCTCGAGCGCTACAAGGAGCATTGGGTGGTGCGCGGCTTCCGCCAGCGTGATGGCGTGGACTTCACCGACACCTTCGCCCCGGTTGTCAAACCGGGCACGATTCGCGCTGTCCTACAGCTTGCTATTTCTCGCGCATGGCCAGTTCACCAGATTGATGTGTCTAATGCTTTCTTGCATGACCATCTCGACGAGCAGGTGTTTTGTCAGCAGACTACTGGTTTTGTCGACGCCGACTATCTGGACCACATGTGCTTGCTCTCCCATTGTCTTTACGGGTTGAAGCAGGCGCCTCGGGCCTGGTACCAGCGGATCGCAGCATTCCTTCAGCAGCAGGGGTTCCGGTCCACACGCTCCGATGCCACCCTGTTTGTTTACCACCAGTGTGCCGCCACCGCGTACCTCCTCCTGTACGTCAATGACATCATCCTGACTATATCCTCGCCAGCGCTACTTCAGCAGATCACAGCTCGCCTTGACACCGAGTTCGACCTCAAGGACTTGGGGGCTCTCCACTACTTCCTTGGTATCGAGGTTGTCCGCCGTGCCACTGGCTTCTTCCTGCACCAGCAGAAGGATGCCTACGAGCTTCTGGAGCGAGCTAACATGCTTAACTGCAAGCCCGCTTCCACGCCTATCGATACGAAGGCTAAGGTGTCCGCCTTCGAGGGCTCTCCGGGGTCCGACGCTCCCTTCTACTGCTCCATCGTTGGTGCTCTTCAATACATTACACTGACGCTTCCGGATATTCAGTACGTTGTCCAGCAGGTGTGCCTCCACATGCATGCTCCTCGTGAAACGTATTCTCCGTTATATACGTGGCACCACAACTATGGTCCTCACCCTGACGGTATCGCCTGACACCAGCCTTGTCGCCTACTCCGACGCCGACTGGGTTGGGTGTCCCGACACACGGCAATCTACTTCTGGCTACTGCGTCTACCTCGGCCCCTCTCTGATTTCGTGGTCGTCCAAAAGACAACCCATAGTCTCACGATCGAGCGCCGAGGCCGAGTACAGGGCTGTGTCCAACGCCGTCGCGGAGTGCTCCTGGCTCCGACAGTTACTTCAGGAGTTGCTATGTGAGGTCACCAAG
Organism: Aegilops umbellulata; assembly: GCA_032464435.1. Taxonomy (NCBI): domain Eukaryota; kingdom Viridiplantae; phylum Streptophyta; class Magnoliopsida; order Poales; family Poaceae; genus Aegilops; species Aegilops umbellulata. Next base: position 413,455,628 of record CP136059.1, on the reverse strand, counting down.
GCCACGCTTGTCTACTGTGACAACGTCTCTGCGGTCTACCTCGCTGCCAACCCTGTTCATCACCGACAAACGAAGCATATTGTGCTCGACATTCACTTCGTTCAGGAGCACGTCGCACTTGGTCGTGTTCGAGTTCTGCATGTGCCCACCGATCAGTAGTTCGCCGATGTTATGACAAAGGGACTACCCACCTTGACTTTCGAGGGCTTTCGATCTAGTCTCTGTGTCATCGGCGATGCTTCAATTGCGGGGGGTGTTGAACATGTGTACATGTACGTAGGTCTGGGTTTTTATGCCGTACCTGTAGTGTCTGTCTCCCTCTATATGTACGTGTATCTTAGGAGACAAGACACTGGTCGCACCCCTTGTACCTTTATATATGTGCCTATTGCACGATCAATGAGGTATCGATGCACCAAATCATTCTCTACACTCTATACAACACTCGGGAGGTGATGCATCAGCAGTGGTTGGAGAGATGACAAGGAGATACGGGCCTCAATAGTGGAGAGAGATGGTGATAGGGAAGGAGGCCAGAGGGGCGTCGACAAGCAGCTGGTGAGGAGAAGCGAGGCAGACCGTGCAGCACTGGAGGTAGACCGCGGTGCGATCGTCACCGCTAGAGCGTGGGAGGAGGTCAGGGCAGACCAAGCGTGGGAGCAGATTATAATTTTCTTATCACCTCTTTTCCGGAATAGGGTGTTTGGATCAGGACCATATTGAAGATATTTTTATTGCCTCCAACCTAATCGACCCTTTTAATACCATCTCTAATCGATCCCCAAAAAGCATTAGAGGAGTAAAATTTCAATTTTCCTCCACTAAACTGCATCTAACCGATCCCTTAAAGTTTTAGAGAAGTAAAAGTAATTCTCCCCAGTTGTCCCAACTATTATACTCCCTCCGCCCCAAAATTCTTGTCTTAGATTTGTCTAAATACAGATGTATCAAGTCATGTTTTAGTATTAGGTACATTCGTATCTAGACAAATTTAAGACAAGAATTTTGGGACGGAGGGAGTATTTACTAGTAAGCTTGCATGTGTAAGCACATCAGACGTTGAATGTCGGTGTCCTGGAAACGGGGGTCCGCAGGCTTGCCTGCCTGCGGCCCACGGCGTGGCTCTACCACCGGCCCTGTACGGCACATCTTCACCAGCAAACACTCAAGACTCTCACGAGGGGCCAAGCCTCGGGAGGCGGACGACGCAAGACCTCCTCAGGGACGGCCTCACCGGGCAGGCTCGCGAGGGGCGGAGAGATCAAGGCAAGGGACACCTCGCGAGGTTTCTGTGATGCAAGCCATGACGACTGGAGCCAGGCGGGCGCCAACGCGTGCAGTGTCCTTGTTTCCTCTTTGGTGCTAAAGAGGCAAGCGCAGGCGAGGAGTCCCGATGCATCAGGCAAAGGTTTCCATATCGGTGCAACAAGACCAAGACCAGCAGGACGGCAGGACGGAGGTCACCATGAAGCCCTAGGCGGCGTCACCACCAGAGCCTTTGGCAAGCAAAGACCAGCTTTAGTCAGGATAACTTGTACTAGTTGTCTCCCTTCGGATCTGGGCGTTGTGGGATCCCTTCCCGCTCAATATTTGGGAAGAGGACCAAGGCCTTTATAAATAGGACTGGCCACCACAATAGGTGTCAACTGGATCAGATTCAGATCATCCTCAAGCAGACAAGTTCACCAAGCACAAGAGCACCTCTCCTCAGGAGGCTCTTCTTCCCTTGTAACTGTTTATCCTCAGCCCAAGAGGCAATCCACCATGCCACACTCGAGTAGGGTCAGTCGCCCGAACCAGTATAAACTCTCGTGTCTCTCTTTTTGTGGGTTTGACGCGCTAAGCTTTGAGATCGCGGTGAGGAAGAGGGCATCATTAGGTAGGGAGAGACCTTCATGCGCACCCCAGTGTTCGAACCTCAAGGGATTTGCCGAAACCCAAAATCCGACATTTGGCGCGCCAGGTAGTGGTGCGCCGAAGCTTCTTTCTGCTGATCTGCGTCCCATCACTTCGTCGCATCCATGGCGTACGCTCGTCGAGCCCGCGCTAAGCGTCGGGCTGCCCTCACCGCCCGCATCGCTCATGCCGCTCCTGTCGGTGGGCCACCCCATCATTCCCCGTCGCCCGCCGCCAACACCGCTACCGGTCGGGCGGGAATCGAGCAGCAAGCATCCTCGCTGCACCCCTCGGGGCGGCAGGACGGCCGCACTACCACTCCGTCGCTAACCCTAGTCGGCTCATCGTCTCACACTCGTCACGCTCCCACCGACGGACAGGCTGCGCTGCTCATGGCACACGAGCTCCTGCGCTACCACTCGGTCGACGACCTCTACGAGGACTGGCTCGACCGCATCGACGAGCTCGTCAGTGCCGCAGGGGGCTCCCCCGCGCCATCCCTCTCACTGCCTCGCACTCCTCCAGCTGCGGACGACGTGGCTCATGGAGCACCTCCACCACCTCTGCACCAAGACGGTGTTCTGGTGCCGAGGCGCGCGGCCCCCCGGCGCGACCCACCGCGTCGGGCGCCCGCGTGAGAAGAAGGAAGCTGCCAAGAAGTTCCCCAACCGCAAGAGAATGCGCCCGCGCTCCCAGCACCACTGCGACAAGACCGCATGCTGCCTGCAGCGGCAGTGCGCGGGCATCAAGGGCAAGCTCCGCATCAGCAAAGAATCCCGATGGCCACAGCAGGCTGTCGTGCCTTCACCTCCGAGTTGTGTAGCGTCGCCTGGCCAGGCAGTTCAAGCCAGATCTGCGCTACGACGGAACCCCCGACCCCGCGGAGTTCCTACAGCTCTATGAGCTGAGCATCGAGGCAGCCAACGGCGATGAAAAAGTCATGGTGAACTGGTTCCCCGTGGCTCTCAAGGATGGTGCTCGCTCGTGGCTCCTGAACCTGCCCCCGGGCTCAATCTCCTCCTGGGACGAGATGCGCGACCGCTTCGTCGCCAACTTCCAGGGCACTCGCGACCGCCCTCCGGCCGCGGGTGACCTGCGCCGCATCAAGCAGCAGCCAGGAGAGACCCTGCAGGAGTACGTCTAGCGCTTCAACAACGTTCGTCTCAAGATCTCCAAGGTGATAGATGAGGCCATAATTTCGGCATTTTCTGATGGCGTCCGTGATGTCAAGATGAAGGAGGAGCTCGCCATCCACAAGGAGCTATGCGTGGCTTTGGATCTATTCAATCTGGCGCCAAGTGCGCAAGAGCTGAGGAGGGGCGCCTTTCCCTCCTCGAGCTCCCGGCTACTGATCTGGAGGAGAAGAAAGCCAAGGCCAAGGACGTGAAGCGCAAGGGAGTAGCCGTGCTTGCAGCGGAGCCAGATACAAAGCGCGGCCGGGACCATCCCGAGTCGTCCAAGAGCAGCCGACCATTCTGCGGCTTCCACAACGTACACAACCACAACACCAATGACTATCAAGAGCTCAGGGCCATTCGAGATGGACACCTCGGTCGACGCCCCGAGCACAACGACCGGGGCTACGGCCGAGGAGGAGGACGAGGCGGAGGACACTCAGACTATCGTGGCCCCCGCCGCCAGGAGTGGCACGACCGGCCTCGCGAGGACCACTGGCAGGACCAGCCTCGAGAGGGCGCCTATAGGGGACCAGCCTCACGAGGACAACCCTCAAGGCAATGCTGGTCTTCCCCCCCCGCCGCCGCCTCCAAGAAGGAACAAGGACCACCATCATGACGAGGGGGCTGGGGGTTTCCAGGAACCGCGCGCCATCGCCTGCATCTTGGTCGGAGCTCCGGCCCCAGCCTCTCAGCGTATCTTCAAGAAGTTTGCTCGCGAGGTGAACGCAGCCCTTCCCAGGCTCGAGGCCACGCGCCCGCTCAGGTGGTCCAAGTGCGCCATTACTTTCAGCTCGGCGGACCAACTCAAGTGCGCGGCCACTGCTGGCGCCCTCCCGATGCTCTGCTCACCCGTCATCAGCAACGTACAAGTCACCAAGACCCTCATCAACGGCGACGCAGGGCTTAATGTCCTGTCCGTTGAGATGTTCAACAGCCTCCAAGTTCCATACGATTAGCTTCAGCCTACCAAGCCCTTCTTAGGAGTGACCGACAGCTCCACCACCGCGATAGGGCATGTCCGCCTCCCGGTCACTTTTGGACAGTGTGACAACTACCACACCGAGCTCATCGACTTTGATGTCGCCCACATCCGTCTGCCGTACAATGCCATCCTTGGGTATCCGGCCCTGGCCAAGTTCATGGCGGTGACCAGTCAAAAAAAAAAGTTCATGGCGGTGACCCACCACGGCTACAACGTCCTCAAGATGCCAGGAAGCGGCGGGATCATCACATGCCCTGCAAAGAAAGAGATGCGGTGTGCTCCCTCGAGCGCGCCTTCCAAGCTGCATCAATCGAAGACCCCGACAACAATGGAGCGCAGTACCCTCCTGGGGCCGTCCCCAAGAAGAAGAAGTAGTTACTCCGCACAGGGCCTCAGGGGGACGGTGCCTCTGGCGGTGCAACATCAGGATCGGCGCCTGCGCCTGGGGCACCTCCCTCCCTCGCATAAGAAGGCGCGCCCGGCGCCCTCCTCGGGTAGGGCTCGGGGGCTCTCTTCTGGCGGGCCTCAGACCTAGCCAACATCACGAGGGAGGCGCTCAGGCACCACATGGAGGCATGCTTCGCGGCACGATTCCCTCAGGAGGACACTAGGCGAGGAGTGCCTGGTGCTCAGGAGTTCATCACCAAGGTCACTCAGGAGCTGAAGGATGCAAGAGCCATGCACGGCGACCGCCGCCCACCTGGCGCAGCTTCCCATCCAGGCGAGGATGGTGGGCCGCGCGTCTGCGTCGACATCCCAGGGCTCAATAGGGCCGCATCTCAGGAGCTCTTCCAGCCTTCACGTGTAGGACGTTGTGAGGGCCCACCTCACAGCTATGTTCGCATGCCATTCGGCATACCGAGCATGGCAGCCGCCTTCCAGCGCAACCTACGGAGTATCCTGGTGGCTCAGGAGGCCAGACATCACGCAGTCCTACCGGAGATGGAGACGGTCCTCAAGGAACAGCCCGAACCCCCAGAGCCTCCAAAGGCTCAGGGCCCCGGTGGCTCGTGAGGAGCAGCCCCTTCGCCACGCATCTTCAGCTGCCCCAACATCCCTTCGACAACGGAACCAGGTGACATTTTCCAAGTTTATTTAGCTGGGAGCACCCCCGGGCTGCATCATTCCCAGGCCGCGTGGGCCTGTCCCTGCGGCATGTATCCCTTTTACGTCTTTAGCTTACTCTGCTGGGGGCACCCCTCGGGCTGCATCATCCCCAAGCCGCTCGGGTCCAACCCAGTGGCGTGTATCGTTCTTGCATTTACCTAAGCTAGTTTGCTTGTCATGCGTAATCTATCTATGGTTATCACCAGCTTGATTGCCACTCACCACGGGAGCTACACATGTTGGCACGGTGCTTGTGCTCGGCTCCGTCCCTGCAACGTCGACAAATCTGAGCGGTCGAGTTCTGGCTTGATACGTCTCCAATGTATCTATAATTTTTGATTGCTCCATGCTATATTATCTTCTATTTTGGACATTATTGGGTTTATTATTCACTTTTATATTATTTTTGGGACTAACCTATTAACCAGAGGCCCAGCCTAGAATTGATGTTTTTTGCCTATTTCAGAGTTTCGCAGAAAAAGAATATCAAACGGAGTCCAAACGGAATGAAACCTTCCGGAACGTGATTTTTGGAACGAACATGATCCAGGTGAATTGGACCCTATGCCAAGGAAGCTTCCAGGAAGCCACGAGGTAGGGGGGCACGCCTACCCCCCAGGCGCGCCCTCCACCCTCATGGGCCCCACGTTGCTCCACCGACGTACTCATTCCTCCTATATATACCTAAGTACCCCCAAACGATCAAAAACGGAGCCAAAAACCTAATTCCACCGCCGCAACCTTCTGTACCCACGAGATCCCATCTCGGGGCCTGTTCCGGTGCTCCGCCGGAGGGGTCATCGATCACGGAGGGCTTCGACATCAACACTATAGCCCCTCCGATGAAGTGTGAGTAGTTTACCTCAGACCTTCGGCTCCATAGTTATTAGCTAGATGGCTTTCTCTCTCTTTTTGGATCTCAATAGAATGTTCTCCCCCTCTCTCGTGGAGATCTATTCGATGTAATCTTCTTTTGCGGTGTGTTTGTTGAGACCGATGAATTGTGGGTTTATGATCAAGTTTATCTATGAACAATATTTGAATCTTCTGAATTCTTTTATGTATGATTGGTTATCTTTGGAAGTCTCTTCGAATTATCAGTTTGGTTTGGCCTACTAGATTGATCTTTCTTGCAATGGGAGAAGTGCTTAGCTTTGGGTTCAATCTTGCGGTGTCCTTTCCCAGTGACAGTAGGGGCGGCAAGGCACATATTGTATTGTTTCCATCGAGGATAACAAGATGGGGTTTTTATCATATTGCATGAATTTATCCCTCTACATCATGTCATCTTGCTTAAGGCATTACTCTGTTCTTATGAACTTAATACTCTAGATGCATGCTGGATAGCGGTCGATGTGTGAAGTAATAGTAGTAGATGCAGGCAGGAGTCGGTCTACTTGTCTCAGACGTGATGCCTATATACATGATCATACCTAGATATTCTCATAACTATGCTCAATTCTGTCAATTGCTCAACAGTAATCTGTTCACCCACCGTAAAATACTTATGCTCTTGAGAGAAGCCACTAGTGAAACCTATGGCCCCCGGGTCTATCTTCATCATATTAATCTTCCAACACTTAGTTATTTTCGTTGCTTTTTTACTTTGCTTTTATTTTACTTTGCATCTTTATCATACAAATATAAAAAATATTATCCTATCATATCTATCAGAGCTCACTCTCGTAAGTGACAGTGTAGGGATTGACAACCCCTTATCGCGTTGGTTGGGAGGATTTATTTGTTTTGTGTAGGTGCGAGGGACTCACACGTAGCCTCCTACTGGATTGATACCTTGGTTCTCAAAAAACAGAGGGAAATACTTACGCTAGATTGCTGCATCACCCTTTCCTCTTTAAGGGAAAACCAACACAGTGCTCAAGAGGTAGCATGGCTCGCGGCACGCCCCGCGCACGTCACCTCACCAGACCCTCAATGCCTTCATCTTCTTGCAGAGCGACCTGCGGCAGACCGGCAATCGTCATGGCAAACTGTGTCTCTCCTCGCGGTAACCTGAAGGAACCTCTTGAGGACGACGGCGGGCGGTACCACGGGCTCCTTCTTCTCCCATGTGATTCGCTTGCGCGTTAAAAGGGGGGCTCCTGAGCATCGTGATTCAGGAGCTGTTACTGACTCTCCAGCGCTCACCCCGTGACCTTGACCATGGCTGAGCTCGCTCGAGGGCCGGGACCTGAGGATGTAGAGCACATAAAAGAGCGTGGAGAAGAGGGGGAGGCTCGCACGGGCCAAACCTAGCTACCCAACAGTAGTCGACACACAAGTCTGGGCAACACAAGGAACCAGCTCCGGAATGCCAAGATAAGTCTCGCGCCTGGATCGACCCAGCGCTACAGCATAGGATCCTCACCTGTGGCAGCCTTGCTACAGCAACATCGCCACCCTTTCCTGCCTCTCGGTAGTTGCTTGAGCGCCAAGGGGGACCTCTTGAGCATCGCGCCTCAGGAGCTCTTACTGGACCTCGGGCCGCTCACCTCCTAGCCTTGACCACGGCATCGCGACCTGGCATACTAGCGACGACTGCAGCCTGTCTGGGGACCGGGACCTGTCGACATAGAGCACCAAGCTAACGTGGGGTTGGAAAGGGGAGACCGAGTCGAAACAAGACATGCGTTCGCAAATTTTCATAATAAGGGATAATATGAAAGGAAGACATTACAAACCTTTTACACGCCCCCACGGGGTCCATTTCGATTCCTCGTAGGGAACAAAAAGAAGGGAGTTCCTAGGATCTCTATCTACACGTGGCAGGGCAGCCGACGCCATCATGAACAGTGGGCCACAGGAGGCCGGCGCCAACCCCATCCAGATTAGCGATGGCGGCGGCCGGACGCTGCGGCCTTGCTCCGGGTCCGACGAGAGCTCGGGGGCACGTAGTTGTCGTCGCTCGTCTCGGGGGTCTCGTAGGGCTCGGGAGAGTCGCTGGACTTCCAAGCGCCATCACTGCTACTGGAGGAGCTGCTGGCGAAGCTAGCGGCAAGCTCAGTGCTGGCTGCTGCACTGCCCCGACGACCCCCTCCAGGGCAGCACTCCATGCGGCGGCCTTCCGCGTCGAAGAACTTGAAGAACATCGTGGAGGCGCCGTCGTACCTGAAGTGGATGGCGAGGGCGCCTTCCGCGCGGCAAACCCGGGCAACCTCGCCCCAGCCTCGGGTCTTGAAAATCTTGCCCGGGGAAGCGACTTCCACCTCAGCTCCAGTCGCCGGGGCGTGCCAGTCGGCGTGCTGCAGCCAAAGCTCAAGGGGGCCCCTCGGCGGCATCTTGGCGGAGAAGAACTACGGGAAGCGGATCCAGGTGCGCGAAGGCATCGCCGCCTACATCATGAGTTCGCGCGAGGAGTCCGCGGCGTGGACTCCTTGGGCGACGGCGTGAGTCACCATGGCGCGGCGACCACGGCCCCGGCGCGGGCGACGACGCTCGTCGCCTCTTCCTCCAGAGCCATCAGCTTGGGCGTACAAAGGCAGCGGGTACTCTGGAGGAGGCCGCTCGCACCAAGGCCTCGACACCTCCGGCCTCACGACCATGTCGCAGCGGTGGCTCGGCCTCTTCTTCGGGGGAAGTGGCCCGGGCTTGTCGCAGGGGTTTTTTCCCTTCTCTGCGGCCGAGAACCTCCGAATAGGCGCCATGGGAGTCACTACTAGCAATGAAGCGAGGAAGAAGAAGCGAGCGGAGCAGAAGAGATGAGCGACGGGGGATCCGCCCCCTCCTCATTTATAGCGGAAGGAGGCCAACCGGTGATCCCCATGATCACAGGTAATGATAATTTTTCTCTGCATGCAGCAGGGACTCGTCAAGTCGGGCAGTTGCCGAGGTAGCGTGGGGAGCGGAGACGCCCACGACCAATCAATCGCCACGAGTCGAGCCGGGCCGCATGCTGTTGGGGCCCGCGGCGCTCCGCACTTGCCCTTTGGCTTCACCTCGAAGCCAAGTCCGAGCGCACCTTGGGCCCGGGGGCTACTGTCGGCGTCCTGGGAACGGGGGTCCCCAGGCTTGCCTGCCTGCGGCCCACGGCGTGGCTCCACCACCGGCCCTATACGGCCCATCTTCACCAGCAAACACTCAAGACCCTCGCGAGGGGCCATGCCTCGCGAGGCGGATGGCGCAAGACCTCCTCAGGGGCGACCTCACCGGGCCGGCTCGCGAGGGGCGGAGAGATCAAGGTAAGGGATACCTCGCGAGGTTTCTGTGATGCAAGCCATGATGACTGGAGCCAGGCGGGCGCCAGCGCGCGCAGTGTCCTCGTTTCCTCTTTGGTGCTAAAGAGGCAAGCGCAGGTGAGGAGTCCCGAGGCATCAGAAAAAGGTTTCCATATCGGTGCAACATGACCTAGACCAGCAGGACGGCAGGACGGAGGTCACCGTGGAGCCCAAGGCAGTGTCACCACCAGAGCCTTTGGCAGGCGAAGACCAGCTTTAGTCATGATAACTTGTACTAGTTGTCTCCCTTCGAATTTGGCCGTTGTGGGATCCCTTCTCACTCAATATTTGAGAAGAGGACCAATTAAGGCCTCTATAAATAGGACTAGCCACCACAGTAGGAGGCAACTGTATCAGATTCACATCATCCTCAGCCACACAAGTTCACCAAGAACAAGAGCACCTCTCCTCAGGAGGCTGTTCTTCCCATGTAACTGTTCATCCTTAGCCCAAGAGGCAATCCACCACACCACACTGGAGTAGGGTATTACACCACATCGGTGGCCCGAACCAGTATAAACTCTCGTGTGTCTCTTTCTGTGGGTTCGACGTGCTAAGCTTTGAGATCGCGGTGAGAATGAGAGCATGATTAGGTAGGGAGAGACCTTCATGTGCACCCCAGTGTTCGAATCTCAAGGGTTTTGCCGGAACCCGAAATCCGACATTGGCCAATAAGATTCACACCAGTATAAAATAAAAAAAATCAGAAAAAATAGATTAAATTGATACACAAGGTTGTGATGTGACGACTCAAGTTGTTTTCCAAAAGTGAGACATTATTGTGGTTATGTTGTTGCATATATATTGTTTAATTTGTTTGGTGTGTTGATGGTTGGAATTGAAAGCTAGTGAGCACAACTCTATTATTGATTACCTGAGAATTTATCTGGATTAATTTCTCGTTCAGTTGACAACACTGAGGCGACAAATTGCAAAAGAAGCACATTCATCGTTCTTGGAAGTTATGTTCCGGTAAGAGTTTCGAGCAGGACAGAACGCCACATGCATTTTCATTTCATCAAGCAGGGGAAACAACAACACACATCAGAGTACTAGACATGTACACGAACAGCTGCATGTTAAACGAAAGCAAGGTTACAAAAACAATTAAATGCTACAGGATGCAAGTATGATGGTAGATAGTGGAGGAATGCAAAGCTTTAGTAAGATGGAGCTTTACATATCCCAAACATATGTGGGATCCAGAAGTATTTGAATCTCTACCCGGCATGGACCCTCAGCCAGGTCGCCCGGGTCTGAGCCGTCTGGGTAGATCGGATGGCTCGTGTGAGCCCCGAGAGCCTCCCGCAGCAAGCCACCCCGGCAATAGACACATAGTGAATTTTCGGTATGTTTGTACATCCATAGTTGGTTTTCCAATTCTTTGGTTCAGCCATGCGCGAAGCGCCGTTGAGCTCACCTAAGCAGTGATCATGCCATCTGAATTTCACATTTGGTGGGCCTTTGATATTATCCTTCCACTCCTCGCTCTCGAGGTCAAAGCATAGTATAAAGTTCATGTTATATCGGTCGTGCGCCAAGAAATACAACATACCATTGACCGCTGCAGTGTAATGGTCAAAGCTAAAATATTTGTAACAGAATGGTCGAGATCCCCTACGTCTTCATCCACCCCCATCTCCTACTGTACAGACTTCACAATATGCCTGGTTTTGAAAGAGCACCATCTTGTACGTGCCAGACGGAATGGCACAGCCGAAGCCCCAGTGTCCACCAACTTTCAAGCGAGTGACGAGCACCTTCATGGTGGCAAGGTCAATCACCTCGGCGACATAACTGTTATCCAGGTAGCCGACAACACATACAACTTCAGCAGGCCTCGTGGGCACAGGTTTATAGACTTAACGCATATCTACCTCACCTTTGCTCGAATAGTAAAGAAATATCGATGTTGCTCACAGGAATTCCCCAAAGTTTTGTGTATATTTTATCAAATGCAGCTAAACAAACGATGAAACAGGGAAACAGCCCAACGAGCAAAAAACATGCTGGCTGGTGACTGTATATATATAATGCATAGTTCTCCGAAATGATTATTTCAAATAAAGCGGAAAGAAGATATCGGCTGCTGGATCTTTGCCGGGATAACACGTCCCAAGTGTGACCTACAAAAGCCGACAACAGAGCCATCATCACCAAGCAGTTTCTTTGTCACATCTATGCATGTCCCTTCATAGGGATCATAGATTTGCAGTATCGGTGGTCTTCCTAATTTAGCCCCTCCAAGACCATCACTATAACAGACGAGCAGTTTTGAACCGTCGTGTAACATACCCAAAGGTATCAACCAACAATACTTGAATGAGTCTAAGGGTATGGATGGGCTCAAAGGTATTGTATACGCCTTGATCCAGGTGCTTTTATCAGAATCAGTCAGGAGCCATATATTTGTGGATTCATGGTTGGTTTCCCAATTCTTTGTTTCAACCATGCAGAGAGTGCCGTTCAACTCGCCCAAGCTAGTATGCCACAAGATGTCCAGATTTTGGGGGCCTTTGATATTATTCTTCCATTCCTCACTCTCGAGATCAAAACACAGTATGGAGCCCATGTCCGGTCGCTCCTTCGCTAGGAAGTACAACATGCCATTGCTCGTTGGAGCGCACTTGTCGAGGCTGTTGAATTTGCGACGCAGTAAGCATGATTTCCTCTGTCTCCACCCAACACCATCACCTAGAGTGAAAACCTCACAATGAGTGTCGTCCGGAATGCGGACAATCTTATACGCGCCAGAAGGGATGGCACGACCAAAGCCCCAGGCTTCATCGCCTTCCAAGCGGGCGACAAGCACCTTCATGGTGGCAAGATCGAGCAACCAGGCGACAGCGGTGCCGCTCATAAAGCCAATGGCACATACAATATCATCTGGACTCGTGGACACAGGCATACAAATCCCACGCATATCACGGATCACCCTCACAATGTTGCCGTCCATGTCGACCAGCCGCAGGTGTTCGCCCAGCTGGTTGGCATGAGAGGCCACCACGAGGAACGGCTCGGCGCGGGACTTGTGAGCCGCGGCGAAGACGGGGTCAGAGACGAGAGCGCGCCACTCCGTGGACACGCATCGGAACTGGCACACGGACTTCTCGGGGACCCTGGACAGGATGTCGGAGATGAGCTCGTTCGGCAGGTAGGCTGGCGACGGAGCCCGGAACAGCGCCCACGTCTGGTGAAGAAGAACGCGCAAAGTGGACGCCTTGATCCCCATATGATATGGCTTCCCGGCGTCCGGCGAGTTCACGCAACGCCGAATTCAAGGTCGGGTCTTCTTGATTACGTATACCTTAGGATTTCGGTCAGAGATTGCTGAAGACCTTGAAGGCTATACGGATGTAGGGCGTGATAACCGGACAAGGCGTCGATCCGTTTGTTGTGCGTTTTATAAGCTGAACGAGGACAAGTCCTGCCGTATGGGAAATTCGCATGCAGCCCCGTACGTGGCACATATATGCATTGTACGCCCTCTGTTCCGAAATATAAGTATTTTTAGAGATTTTAATATGAATTACATATGAATGTATATAGACATAGTTTAGGGTATAGATTCACTCATTTTACTCCGTATATAATTCATATTAGAATCTCTAAAAGAGCTTATATTTAAAAACGGACTGAGTACATTGCAAAGGGATCGCGTGGTGATTCACTTGCATCTTGGTGGACGCTATACGTCGGCTGGATAATAATCCTAGAAGATCAAGCGCCCGGGTAGCCAACCGTCGGATCTCTCCGCGCGAGAAGCTGAGCCTTTGGCTCGCACTTTGCAACACGAGCCTTGTTGCGATCTCCATCAAACCTTTTTTTGAGACTGTAAATAAATTCTCAAAACCCCTTCTGCAGGCCCGTCCACTATTGCAAATCGCCGACTTGCAACAACTACACAATGTTGTGGTGGTTGCCATAGAAACATAAATGCCTATCCACCGGGAGCATCTTCGCCACAACATCACCGATGTTGTTGTCGTCGCCGGTCACTGCAGCGTAACATCACTATCAGCCGTTGCCTTCATGGAAACGTCTCCAGGAACATCATCGGTGTTGCTTTGTCGCCATCAAAGCAAACACCGGCGTTGGCGACACTCATCGCATCACCGACCACTCCATGCAGCAGAGGTCATGCAACACTGGTAGTAGCGGCCGTCCATGGTGGCTCGTAGGGACGGCCCTGTGATTCAGGGGGCCCTAGCCGAGGGGGTGACCATGCCGAGCTAGCGGCGCTGGAGTCGTTATCCCTCGACGAAATGCCCGAGCTCAATAAGCACCTCAATAAGCAGAAGGAGTTCATCCACGGCTTGGTGGAGCTGCTGAAGGAGAGCCTCGACGACATGCCCGCTGAGCTTAGTGAGCAGGGGGAGTTGACCGCCGGCTTGGTGATGCTACTGAAGAAGAGCATTGCCTCGGATAAGAAGGCCACCGGCGAAATCCTGCAACTTCTGGAGGACAAGGCGAAGCTCTGCCACGAGCTCGACCTTTGCCCCTACCTGGCGCGCCAAAGATGTCGGGGAAGCTGATCCACGAGCACCTATGGGGACCGAGCCCCTTTCGGTTCGGCGGGGGGCGGAGGTCGCACGAAGAGCAGATCGAGGCGGAGCACACGAGCAGTTTACCCAGCTTCGGAGCTCTCCGAAGAGATAATACTCCTACTGCTGCTTTGTGGTTTGTATTGAGTTCTTGCTCGGGAGCGCTGAGTGCTACAGTACGCACCAGCAGCTAACGAGACCCAACATGAGCGTTCTACCGTACCCCTGCGGAACGAGGAGAATGCCGGCTGGAAGAAGCTGCATGACAATAGTAGTTCCTCAATGAAGATGCTGCAGGCCCTCATCATGGAACAGAAGAAGGAATTGGCGAAGCTCCGCATCGAGCACCCGACTGCTGTCAAGGTACGTAATGCGGCCATGGAACAGATGATGAAGGCTCGCGTCGAGAAATCCCGCATCATGGACAGAATGAAGAAGATAGCAGAGGAGACGCGCAAGGAGATGGAGGTCGTGGAGGCGATGAAGAAGCAGTTATGACTCCGCGGCCAGCAACCCTTCATGTAGTAGAGAGCAGCGCCCCAGACTTGTGTGTGTGCGTCTTCCTTCTTTTGTTTGGGTGATAATCTTCCTTCTTCTTTTGCTCATGTTTTTCTTCTTTTGCTTCGGGTGTTTCGCCACACGTGTCACGTTCTCTGCGAGGCATGAATAGAACAATGCTAACAATGAGATGACTAGCAAATTAGATCATTTTTGATCGCCATATGGCACTAGGCTGCCGTGTTTCGTGCTCCTCCATCGTAGTACTACTCCAGTGGAAAACTTGAGTATACCGCACGGTTCTTTGCTCCTCCTCAGGTCGTCGGCACATTTATACGAGCAGTCAAATAACAAAGCCCTGCCATCCAACAGTAATGAGCCGTCAAATCACAAAGTCCCTCGCCTCTCTTGAAACCGACCAAGCTAGACTACCCCGCCCTCTATCCTTTTAAAAAATGTATACTTTTATACAGTAGTAGCATCGATGGATTGCGCCATGGAGCAAAACTAACAAGATGAAATTAAAGTAAAAAGGTGGTACATATAGAGAGCGCTCGTCGCCAAATTATGCATGTAGTACTATTAAAAAAGCTAGTACGTGCTTAAATGGGGTGCTAAATTCTATTAAAGAAATTAGCATACCTATTTAATTCTTGGGTTGTTATTATTTATGCCACTAGATGTGTATCATTACTCAGTTTTGCCATTATAAGTTACAACTACTCAAAAATGCCATCGATCCGTGAGATGCCTGCTCAAAAATGCAATTAGATATCTAAAAAATGACATCGTTAAGTTAGATGTTTGCTCAAAAATGCTATTAGACATTGTTATTTTCAGGTCAAACCCGTTGACCATGTTATATTACAAAAATAAGCTGATTCTCATTATAAGTGTGGCCCCGCTTGTCAGGAGTAACCAAACTAATAATTTTACAGGGAAATAAGAACGCTGTTGGGATCAAGTAGGCCCCACACTTTATTTTACTGTAGTGAGATAGAGGGAGAGTTGGCATGTTTGTCCATCGGTATTTATGTCATTATAACGAACGTTGCTTCGGTGCCTTAAGGCACCTGCCTTTGGGCCTATGACAGGTGGGCCTAACAGGTGGCTGGCCCACCTGTCATAGACCCAAAGGTAGGTGCCTTTTAAGGCATCAAAGCTCATTCCCATTATAACATGGCAAAAGAGATTTGAGTCACAATAATGGTGTCCAGCACAACACAACCCTCAAATAAAACTAAGCACCATGAAATTCTTTGACAAACCTAAGCACCCTGAAATTCTTTGACAACTAAAGTGCTGGCTATATGATGTTCGCCATATATATTGTACGTATATAATGTGAAGAAATGAGTGGTAGTACTATACCAACTAAAAGATGAACTGTAAGAAATACTAGTACTATGTACGTACTGAAGAGTTAAAGTAACGAGAAGGAACATAACATAGTTCTGCTGGGGGCTCAGCACAACACACCCCTCAAATAAAACTAAGCACACCTGAAATTAAACTAAGCAACTAATCCGGTAGACACTGCATTAGAACCACCATGAGCAACGACACTGCCACCTTACTCGGACTCCTCGTCCACGTGCTCGACTTCGTCCCTGTCCCTCTTCCTCTTGGCCGATACTTCTTTGCTTGAACCGCACACTTGGCTCTTGCTCTTCATCCAATCCTTGTAGATATTGAAACAAAGGTAGGCATCCATTGCAGCATAGTGGATGTGGTCTATATCTAGTACATTCCACTGCCATGCACGATGAAACTTGGGCGGAGGTTCCTTCAGTTTACCGTACGAAGGATGAACCATGGCTCATGCTAGGGTCAGCATTGAAGGCTGATCACGGGAGGGCACCAGCCCATTCTTCTGCAGGACAAAGGGGTTGCCTACAACGAGGCCTATCCGACCAAGGACCGTTCTGTCGTTCGTAAAGTCTACAGTAACGAATTTGACTAGGCCGCCCTTGAGGAAGTTCTTAAATACCTCGCACTCAACATCGGCATGGCATATGTGATAGACCAAGCATAAGTCATGCACGCAAACCTGGATCACGGCGGGCTTCATCTTCGTCCTCCTTTAGATTCTTATCTTTGTCCAGGGTTGTTGTGTACTCAACATCTGGCCCAACGACCCACTCATCATTTGAGTTTTCGAACATGCGTCTGAAGCGAGCAAGGCATCCTTTCACTGTCGCGGAAGAACGGGTGTACATGACATCGAACTCATCGCCGGTAATGGTTCTAACCTTGTACTCACCGCCGATCATGGAGATTTGGGATGCCATGGATTTGGGAGGAGGGTTAGGATTAGTGGAACTGCCATAATGTGAAAGGACGGGACGACTAGGAGCGAACTGCCGTAATGTTAAAGGACGTCCAGTGACGAGTAGGAGCGAACTGCCAGCGGTTTTTCGATTGTAAAAATGTTGAGTGGGACGTGCGAATGGCAGGGCAGTGGCTTGCCTGGTGGATAAATGGATTCATGCACAGTACTATGGGGGGCCAGTTAGATGTCATGTCTACTCTACGCCCAATTAAATGGCTTTCAATGTCATGTCATGTGTCGGGAAAATTATAGGTGATACAAAGCTTTCCATTCTCCCATGATACGGGCTTCCGAGAGCCCTTGGATCTAAGATCGAACGGTTGCATGGCGTGATTCTAGACCTATGGGTGAATATCCGATCCTGGAGGGTTATTCTGCAAATTTTCAGCAACTTAGCATGCGACCGTTCAATCTCAGATCCAAGGGATGCCAGCAGCCCGTATTATGGTCGCGCCTACCACGACCGTTGCCTCGCTCGCGTGGTCGCGCCCTTGGAGATTTAACACGGTGCGTTAGGCTATATGATGTTGGCATGTCATACATAGTCATCACTTAGTCACTCATACAACAAGGTTAGCTATAATGTTGGCTATAAGAGTATTTTTTACTTCTCTCTATATCTTTCTTCATAGTATTTATTGCATTTGCCAAGGAGTGACCTCTTCTAATGAAATGGTGCTTAGATGAGGTGCTAAGGGCATTAAATGGCTTAGCAACTCAAGTCCCCAATGCGTAGGTGCTTAGTTTTTTGTTACTAAGTTTGCTTCATTTAATTAGCTATAGACTCAAAACTTTCTTTTCATCTAGGTACACGCGCTTAGCACCGTTTTTTCCTAGGGTCACCAAACCAGTCTATCTTCTTAATTAACTTTCCACATCAGACTTTATGCCTATGTGGCAGGCTTAGCACCTGTACGAGCAAGTACAATAGTGGGCAATAAGCCCACTTACATAGCATTTTTGCATATGTGTAGGAAAGAGGTAAGAAAAAAGTGAAGGAGTCGGCTCTCATGCAAGAGTCAGCCTCTACATGGTGGAGCATTGGGAGAGGTACCTGTATACTAGTCCATGGAGGTGGTCAGGAATCGGGAGACTCACGCCGGTCATAGCGCGGCAGTTCAAATAATAATGGCAAGTCAAATCACGGGGCCCCACTTGCCCATTAGTAACTCGCTGTCAAATCACACAGCCCTACGTTTGCAGCAGCCTACTCCCTCATCTTCTCGCGTCTCTATCGAAACGACTAGGCGGAACTGCCCCGCCTACCGCGTGGGAAAAGCCACGCCTTCGAATTTTAAATAGTACTCCATGGATTGCGCCATGGAGCAAAGCCTCAAGAAAACGGCGGTACACATATACGGAGTATACAGCATGCCTGTCGCGTTCGCGTCACACCCCAGACGGTCGGTCGGTCTGGCACGCCGCTCTCCGAATGGAAGGAGCGTCATATTGTGTTTGCACACACATGTGGGACCGCAATTGAGAACCGACCATAGGCACACTCCCCGGTCCTGCAAGTTGGGTGAGTTAATAGAAGAGAGAGACGAGCGACTAGAGAATTGGTGTACAAACGTAGGTGCCTGGACGATCCCTGCATGACATGGAAGATCAGTTCGTCCATGCATGTGACCAGACTTCAGCAGACACGCCTGGATTGGCTATCGTCTACATATCATGCAGGGCTGCAGGCTGTGTTGTACAGGTATGTAGTTCTGATAAGAAATCTAAAAAAAGGTTTCTTGTCATCTCGCAATATTAGGTGTCATGTGCTTTGGATCACTGCGAGGGTTAAACAACGACAACTGAGTTCCTCCAAGGCGCTGGTCATTGGGGGCACGTGCACGAAGACTACTCGGCTACCATCTAGGTCAAGCTGGCTATGTTAATTAGGACATCCATCGATGGACCTCTTTTCTACGAGTTTATCTTTAATTTGAGCTTTGATCCTCGTCTAGTTTGTCCGTCAGGATTCATGTTGTCTCCTTTAGGCAGTGAGGTTATGGTTTCTTGTCATGCGGCATTTTTTCGTGTTATATGTTATAAATTTGGTGCTTCAGATCAAAATGACGACAACTGCGCCTCCGGGGCACGTGCATGAAGACTTCTCAACAGTCATTGACGAGGTCAGGCCGGCTCCGGTAGACAAAAGAAAACTAGTACTCCACTATATAGGGAGGAGCCTCCGCGCTTGCTTGCTAGTGTTGCTCTCTTCACACTGTCTCATCCTCTCCAGATCTAAACCTGACAGTAGTGGCCACACTCTCTCTTTGCTCTCCAGCCGGATCCTCTCCGCTGGGGAAGGTGAGAAGGTGCAACGTTCACGCGGCCGTCCTCGGCAACGGCTCTTACCCACTGCCAGCGTGTCCCAATCAGCGTGCCTTGTCGTTCTCTCCCAAGCACCGCTGGCTAGGGAGGGCCTCCGACCCCTTCTTCCTCGTTGTCGTAGTGTGGGTAGATCCGGCCTCCCGCCGCCCACCTAGCGGCATCCCGGCGACCCTCAGGTATAAGTATAACTTCCTTCGAAACCGGCCTTGCTCTACTTCCCGAGCTCCTGACATCGCTGCATTTGTATCTTTTACTATTTCTCAGGCCCCCTCGTAGATAGGATCGATCGGCTATTCGAAAGCCACCTAAATTTTAACTGTTAAGAGGTAAAACTAGTACATGCACTCAAATCTAGTACTACTTGGTTCAAACAAGGAATAAAGGGGGTGGGGTGGGGGATGATTTGTTACCTGAATCTAGGACTTGGTCGAAAGAGGAAATAATGGGGGCGAAAAGTAGAAGAGACTGGCTATCCAACTGGTCTCTTGGTCTAATAGGGAAATAAAGGGAAACATAGTACAAACTCAATATAAATCCGATCTATTGGTTGAAAAAGGAAAGAAAGTGGGGATTGGGGGACAAGTCAACAGAGTAAGTCCAGCACTAGAATTGCTAGCCTCACACAGTATAAGGTGGCTATACCGAACAAAAATGGGACCAACCCAGATATCTTGTTCTGATGTTTGTTGCCCCGAGCCACTCTTATGTAATGCCACTAGTAAAATGTAGCAGTCACACTGTTAAAAGTAAGGACACGTTAAACCAATGTTGTTTTCAATGTAATGCCTCCAGTAATATGAACCAATGGCACTTTTTTCATGTCCTACTAAATTTCCCATTAAGATAAGTTGCTTCTTTTCGTTAGCAATGCAACTGTCCCGGTCCGCCTACTCTCCCGTGCCCAAATACCAACTCTGTAGCAGCTGTTAATGTAATGTTGCTGGTAAAATGAAGCAATGGCACCACTAAAGTAATGTCGTATTTGGGCTGGCCATAGTGGGGGTAACATAAGCAGTATCATGCACTTGGGACTTGTAAACATGCTTATGTGACAAACAATTAAAGAAGAGAGAGAGAGAAGGTTCTAGTAACATAGGTAGATACCGTATCATAATTAATGTTATGCTAGTATGTGTCATGCATGGCAATAAATGAGACCACACATGATACTATTATATGATACTATGCACTATAGATGTAGTAGTATCATACACTAGTATCATATGCATAATACTAGTGTATGATACTCCCCACTATGACTAGCCTTAACAGTTGTCATAGTTAATCCTAATGCCCACACTAATATCTAGCAATGCTGCTGCTTTAAAAATTGCTACTGTCCTTGTAGGATTGCCATTCAGATAAGGAACATGTTTCTTTTCATTTGATGTATGTTTAATCACTTGTTAGTCACCCTCCTTTCCACATTTTTTGTGCAAACAGAGATATACATTTCACGCTTGACCTTAGCTGAACTGCACAAATGATATCCAAATTATAGTTGAATATTCCAGGAGCTTCACAACCAACCTTGATGTTGCTCAATTTTATTGAAACTAATGAATAAGAAGCCGGCTTCAGCATCCCTGTCTAAGCACCCCCGGCCTCCATCCTTGTGACACACGGTACACCTTGTTTGCCACTTGCTCGACCCTAGTGCCACTGATAAAATTAAGTAATAATAAAGTTAAAATAGAGCGAGTGTCCTCTCTATCATTTCATTTCCAATGTAGATAAAGAAAGTGCTTCTCTTTGTTAGTATATGTTTCATCAACTAGTCCCATTGTTAATGTTTAAGCGTTTCTGCAAACTGGGGTGCTTAATTTTAGTTGATCTGCACAAAGATAGAGACTGGAATGTCTCAAGGCCCCTCCTTGTACTACCGCTGTAAACTGATGTTCATCACTGGCAGAACGTGTATCAGGGAGACTTGGGTCGATTTCCAGTATGAGGCGTACCGTATGAGGCGTCGCAGGGCCCATCTCGCCCTCACAGCATGACATACTATGATAATATCGCAATATTTTCTTCTATTTATTGGTGTATGTTTCATCAACTAGTGCCACTATAATGTAATCACGCTTTTTCATTATCTGTGCAAACAGGGTTATTCAGCTGCATTTTGGTGGAACTGCACAAATGTACAAATGGAACCGGCAGCAAATCATCTAACCAAATACTAGTAGCTTATGTTGGCAGTTTTCTAGGGAGTACTGTTTTTTTAAAGAAGCACCAATCTATTTTTCTTTATTTGTACACAGTGTGACAACTTTGACCCAAAGGTACAGAGCTATTTTAGGGTGATTGGCGTAGAACTTGGAGACTGATTGTAAGCATGATTTTCATTAGCTGTAACATTGATTGTAAGCATGAGCAAATGGAAGATTAGGTTAGTGTGAAGCTTACCTTAAACCCTACCGCCACCGCTGAAACAAGGTGAGCGTCGAGGGAACCATGGAGAACGGTGGGGAAGCAACGTCGCGCCATCTGGCCTCCTCTTGCGATGGGAGAACGAATACTCATGTGGCTCGGGCTGGCTCTGCACCCTCACGAGCGGCACACCGTACTCGATCGATTCGTTATCCTCTGGGTGCTCGACCTTCGACATGTACGCCCACCACCTCCGCATAACTTTCACCTCGGGCGAATCTGTCTGCTCCATCACCCAGAGAAGATACTCGATGAACTCTAAGGACTGCGGCGTGACTGCCGCCTAGGAGTACATCACTGCCCTCATCGCCGTCGTCTCACTCTTTCGCATACATTTCCACATGGCCCTCACCGTCCTCGAAATCTCCCACTCATTGTGAAACCAAGTAAGGATCTCCTTCAACCTGGCTAGCTTTGTCTGGTCGCCACCGGCGATCTGCCTGATTCGCTCCTGCATCCTCTCCATAGATGTCCCTTCTGAGTGGTCCGGTGCTAGCTTTGGAAGATGGGAGGAGAGACAGTGGTCTTGCAATAGAGAAGAGGAAGAGGCGAGACGGTGGTTTTGGAATGGAGATGATGGAGAGGAGAGAGGGTGGTTTTGCAATGGAGAAGAGGGAGAGGCGAGACGGTGGTTTTGGAATGGAGATGATGGAGAGGAGAGGAGCTGGTTTTGCAATGGATAAGAGGGAGAGGCGAGACAGTGGTTTTGGAATGGAGATGATGGAGAGGAGAGGAGATGGTTTTGCAATGGAGAAGAGGGACAGGAGCGTGCGGCAGCGATTTAGGATTGGACGAGACAGCCGGCGCGCTGTGACTGGATCAAAATCAAAATCAGTTTACCCTTCAATTAAGAAAGCGGCCCCACATTAACTAGTCTCCCTTTTATTCTGGGTCATAATTGACCATGATTTTCACAAAGAAAATATATGTTATACATTGCAAAAATAATATAATTTGAAAGTACATTCAGATACGAACCAAATGATACAATTTTTGGTGACATGCATTCACATTTTGCTTGTCAAATACAGTAAGTGGTCCAACTTTGACCCAAAATATGCAAAACAAAAAAAAATACTTCCAAGAACAGCGCCACTCCTCTCCTCTTAAACCACCGCCGCTCCTCTCCTGTTCCAATCTAAATCCAGTGCCGCTCCTTTCCTCTTCCATTTCAAAACCACGGGCCCTCCTCTCCTGTTCCAATCCAAAACCAGCATCGCTCCTCTCCCGTTCTAATCCAAAACCAGCGCTGCTCCTCTCCTCTTCCATTCAGAGACCACTGCCGGCGAGTTAAGGTGTTGTGGACAAGTAGATCGATGGAGGAGTACAACTGATACGTGAGGATCGCAGACGGCGACCCTGTGAAGCTAACTAGGATGTTGGAGATACAGTCTTGGTTTGACAACAAGGACCAACTAGCGGCGACGGCGACATCCATGGCCAAATATCTGCAATAGAGCGAAAAGGCGGCGATACTCCCGAGGGAGTCACGCAGGAGTACATAGAGCTGCTCCTCTGGGCCATGGAGCAAACAAATTCACCAAATCCGATCGTGAGGGAGCGGTGGTGGGAGTATCGATCCCAGATGGATCATCCACCAGAGATTGAAGGATCGAGCATCTACAGGGTGCCGTTTGTGATGGTGTCGTGCCAGAGCGAGCCGGTGGAGTCTTCGTCGACCGAACCCAACTGCAAGAGGAGAAAAGCAGTTGGCCCGACGACGCTTCCCCGCCATCCTCTCCCTCGCCGTTCACATTGTCTCACGAGGCAGTTGTCTGCCGCCGAGGAATAGGAGGGGATTGCCCCCCAGCCCAATAGTCGGGCAGGTTGTGAATTGTCAGGAGGAGCTTAGGGTTGTCACTATTTACAGGTTGTGAATTGTGTTTTGTGTTGTGTATTTTGATTGTACTTTTGTATATGAATGTCTTTTGAATTTCAGATTTGCGGTCTTGAGCATATGAAGTATTTTATGAATTCTAGAGATCTATTTTTAGCACTTAAAAAATTGTAGTTTCATACAGTATAAAAGTGCAGACAATGTGATTCTCAGTGAAGAAACTGCAAGTTTCAGTTTCAGATAAGAAACTACAAGTTCAATTTCAGATAAGAAACCGCAACTTTCAGAGGCAGAGCATTTATATTAACACGGCCTTTTCAAACAGGGATAACATCATGTTGGAAGTTTTATTCATGGTTGAAAATGGAACTACCAGCCAGTTAACAACATACTGATCAACATTCATGCATATCACATCTTCATATGATGCATAGTCAAAAAGATATGCTATTTTTAAAATGCCCTCACAATCAAGTGTGCAAAAAACAAAGAAAACAAGGGACGAAGTTTTGGCAAGTGTTGGACATGGTATGCGTAGATGACAATAGGGACCCACATGTCAATAATGGCAGAGGCAAAAATTTGGAGATATTTTCCCTACATCAGGTGGAATCGAACCCGGGCGGAACAGCTGTCGGATAGTGTCACTTGGCCATTGGGCTAGTTCAGTACTTTCATTACAAAGAAGGCACTGCCTCAGGTGGTCCGATCTCCTCCTGCGCCTTTGTGCGTTCGCCGCGGCGCCGCTGTCTGTGGTTGTTAACATGCTGAACAAATGAAAGAAATCTGGAGAGGACTGTACGTGAAGAGTCGGATAGTCCGGACCCACCAGGTCTATGGCCGTACGCAAGCAAGTGCCTCATTGAAAAATTACTTCCTCCTAATGCTATACTGATGTTGGGGCCCACGGGTTTGTCAGCATAGTTACATTTTTAGGTGCTTCAACGTAGTTACTAAAGGAGATAATGTCACAACGAAGCCGGGGAGCTGGCAGGTATCATTTACTATCACTGGGCAGCAAGTATTAGCTGGGTTGTGGGTTGCCCCGTCTAGGCTTTCTTTTTTTAACATGCACAGCCCACGACATGCCGGTTTGTATTTTCTTGAGGGCCGTCATGTATCGACCGGCCTATGAACCTCTCATCCGAGGTTTTATTTTTCCTGAAACATCAGCAGCCCAACTTATGTATTTTTTTGAAGAAAACACAGAGGTCTGTTCTATTTTTCTATATAAGAATAAGAACGTCTCGTCCAACTTATGTTTCCCTTCTAACTATATTATATATTTTTAAATTATTTTATATGTTATTGTTATTGTCATCATATATCTCTACCTAATAATAAAGCATGGTGGGTTTCGGCCGTCCGTCATCCCTATTTGCAAAAAAGTCCCTGCAGTTTGTTGAAATCAACCCGCTGTCCATCTATAAGTCATACCGAACCGTTTTTTAACTTTCTCAGAAAACCCCCTGAAGTTTCAGGTAATCAACCCGCCGTCCATATTTCAGTCATACGAATCTTTTTTTTGTGTTTTAACAGAAAACCCCCTAACCTTTCGGTTAATCAATCCGCAGTTTATCTAAAACAAAATTATCCATATCTTTTAAACCGTA
Source organism: Aegilops umbellulata (assembly GCA_032464435.1). NCBI lineage: Eukaryota > Viridiplantae > Streptophyta > Magnoliopsida > Poales > Poaceae > Aegilops > Aegilops umbellulata. The sequence goes on along the minus strand of CP136059.1, from coordinate 413,430,672 downwards.
ACTCCGATTTTAACATATTACATATGAAATTTGATTAGAAAAATGTGTAGAATCTAAATATGCTGTTACTTTTAGCTGTTAAATATTTCTAAACTATTAATTTGGGTGCAAACTTAATCTATTGTGCACGATCTGTTTTTCTTTCGCATCGGCGGCGATACAAATTGCAAATAAACACACATTAAAACCAGATTGAGTGGGGAAAAAACATTGATAACCACGCATGCACAACTCTAAAAAACCACGCGGGAAAAAACAACACTTTTCTCATCTTATTCTGAGCGATTGTGTGCGTGCGAGCGCGCGGGGGCGTGTGTGTGAGAGAGAGACGCCTTAGGACTGACCACATTCAAATGCGTTTTCGTTGTGTGAGCATTGAGACCACCGTCGGGAATACGAATGTGATGCCATTTTAACAAAAAGAACGTCTACCTATCAGGGTCTTGAGTCGTGGTTATTGGGTTAAGAGCGTGTGTTTTTTCTGTCCCGTTGCAACGCACGGGCTCTTTTGCTAGTTTAATATTTAACAGATACTGACATATGTAAGAAAACAATATCCCACATTTTATTAACTTATAAAAATAATTTCTTAACAATAAAATCCTGGATTTTTTGGGCAACAAAAATCCTGATGACTGTGTACAAAAGCTTAGTAAGATTTAAGGACCAATGTAATAATAAATCACTTATTATTTAAATATATTTATAACAAAATGCTCAGCCCTGTTTATTTTTTGATAACATTGCTGCGCCCAACCCAACATTATAATTAGAATCAGCCCAGCAAAATCGTGTATTTAGAGAAAGTGCAAATGTCCTGTAAATTTTTAGGAAAAAAATAAATGGGTCGCATGGACGCTACATTATTTGTTCATCCAACCCAGCAAATGAACTTTAATTCTAAAAAAAGAGATCAAATTGAATATATATTATAAAAAATGTGTTGAATACGTGCCACATTTTTTAAGGCTGAAATGTGGGTCAATAGGTCGAAGCCAACACAAGTCATTGTAAACTTAGTCAACAAATGATTTTGACATCGTTAGCCGTTGGATTTACATCCAACGACCGCCATCCATCTTCAATGTCTCGTCTTCTTCCTCCACCGCTTCCAGGACCACCTACTCCCGCCTCCCGCTGCTAGCAGCTCTGCTTAGCACGCTTCGCCTTGAAGCGCTACCCACCACCGGCCAGGCCATCCCTCCACACCTCCTGTTCTTCTCCACCGATTGTCAAACCACACCGCACCAGAACCAGTTAACCCTCGTACACCTCTCCGTCTGCGACTCCACTCCCGCGTCTTCCCATTGATACGTCTCCAACGTATCTATAATTTTTGATTGCTCCATGCTATATTATCTACTGTTTTGGACTATATTGGGCTTTCTTTTCCACTTTTATATTATTTTTGGGGCTAACCTATTAACTGGAGGCCCAACCCAGAATTGCTGTTTTTTGCCTATTTCAGCGTTTCGGAGAAACAGAATATCAAACAGAGTCCAACCGGAATAAAAATCTTCGGGAACGTGATTTTCTCACCGAACATGATCCAGGAGACATGGACCCTACTCCAAGAAGTAACAGAGGCGGTCACAAGGGTGGGGGGCGCCCCCCACCCCTCCTAGGGCGCGCCCCCTGCCTCATGGGCCCCCTATTGCTCCACCGACATACTCCTTCCACCTATATATACCTACGTACCCCCAAGCGATCAGAGACGGAGCCAAAAACCTAATTCCACCGCCGCAACTTTCTGTATCCACGAGATCCCATCTTCGGGCCTGTTCCGGAGCTCCGCCGGAGAGGGCCGTCATTACGGAGGGCTTCTACATCATCCTAGCCCCTCCGATGAAGTGTGAGTAGTTTACCTCAGACCTTCGGGTCCATAGTTAGTAGCTAGATGGCTTCTTCTCTCTTTTTGGATCTCAATACAATGTTATCCCCCTCTCTTGTGGAGATCTATTCGATGTAATCTTCTTTTTGCGGTGTGTTTGTTGAGACCGATGAATTGTGGGTTTATGATCAAGTCTATCTATGAATAATATTTGAATCTTCTCTGAATTCTTTTATGTATGATTGGTTATCTTTGCAAGTCTCTTCGGATTATCAGTTTGGTTTGGCCTACTAGATTGGTTTTTCTTGCCATGGGAGAACTGCTTAGCTTTGGGTTCGATCTTGCGGTGTCCTTTCCTAGTGACAGAAGGGGCAGCAAGGCATGTATTGCATCGTTGCCATCGAGGATAACAGGATGGGGTTTTGATCATATTGCATGAAACTATCCCTCTACATCATGTCATCTTGCTTAAGGCGTTACTCTGTTTTTAACTTAATACTCTAGATGCATGCTGGATAGCGGTCGATGAGTGGAGTAATAGTAGTAGATGCAGGCAGGAGTCGGTCTACTTGTCTCGGACGTGATGCCTATATACATGATGATACCTAGATATTCCCATAACTATGCTCAATTCTGTCAATTGCTCAACAGTAATTTGTTCACCCACCGTAGAATACTAATCTTCTTGAGAGAAGCCACTAGTGAAACCTATGGCCCCCGGGTCTATTATCATCATATCAATCTCCATCACTTTAATCTTGCTTTGGTTTTAACTTTGACTTTTACTTTTTACTTTGCATCTCTATACCAAAAATACCAAAAATATTATCTATTATCTCTATCAGATCTCATTCTTGTAAGTGACCGTGAAGGGATTGACAACCCTAATCGCATTGGTTGCGAGTAGCTATCGTTTTGTGCAGGTACGAGGGACTTGAGCGCGGCCTCCTACTGGATTGATGCCTTGGTTCTCAAAAACTGAGGGAAATACTTACGCTACATTGCTGCATCATCCTCTCCTCTTCGGGGAAAACCAACGCAGTGCTCAAGAGGTAGCAAGAAGAATTTCTGGCACCGTTGTCGGGGAGTCTACGCAAAAAGTCAACATACCAAGTACCCATCACAATCCCTATCTCTCGCATTACATTAGTTGCCATTTGCCTCTCGTTTTCCTCTCCCCCACTTCACCCTTGCCGTTTTATTCGCCCTCTCTTTCCCAATATCGTTCTCCTTCTCTTTTTCCGTTTTCCTTTTTCTCGCTTGCCTTTTGTTTGCTCATCTGTTGGATTGCTTGTTTGTCGCGATGGCTCAAGACACTACCAAATTGTGTGACTTCACCAATACCAATAATAATGATTTCCTTAGCACCCAGATTGCTCCTCTTGCCAATACTGAATCTTGTGAAATCAATACTGCTTTGCTGAATCTTGTTATGAAAGATCAATTCGTCGGCCTTCCTAGTGAAGATGTCGCTACTCATCTTAATAGCTTCGTTGATTTATGTGATATGCAAAAGAAGAAAGACGTTGATAATGACGTTGTTAAATTGAAGCTATTTCCTTTTTCTCTTAGAGATCGTGCTAAAGCTTGGTTTTCGTCTTTGCCTAAAAATAGTATTGATTCTTGGAACAAGTGCAAAGATGCTTTTATCTCTAAGTATTTTTCTCCCGCTAAGATCGTCTCTCTTAGAAATGACATTATGAATTTTAAGCAACTTGATCATGAACATGTTGCACAAGCTTGGGAGAGAATGAAATTAATGATACGTAACTGCCCTACTCATGGTTTGAATTTGTGGATGATTATACAAAAATTTTATGCCAGATTGAATTTTGCTTCTAGAAATCTTTTAGATTCGGCCGTGGGAGGCACTTTTATGGAAATCACTTTAGGAGATGCTACTAAACTCCTAGATAATATTATGGTTAATTATTCTCAATGGCACACTGAAAGATCCATTAATAAAAAAGTGCATGCTATAGAAGTAATCAATGTTTTGAGTGGAAAGATGGATGAACTTATGAAATTATTTACTACTAAGAGTGTTTCTTCTGATCCTAATGATATGCCTTTGTCTACTTTGATTGAGAATAATAATGAATCTATGGATGTGAATTTTGTTGGTAGGAATAATTTTGGTAACAACGCATATAGAGCGAATTTTAATCCTAGGCCTTATCCTAGTAATCCTTCTAATAATTATGGAAATTCCTACAACAACTCTTATGGAAATTTTAATAAGATGCCCTTCGAATTTGAGAATAGTGTTAAAGAGTTTATGAATTCACAAAAGAATTTTAATGCCTTGCTGGAAGAGAAATTGCTTAAAGTTGATGATTTGGCTAGGAACGTTGATAGAACTTCTCTTGAGGTTGATTCTTTAAATCTTAGATCTATTCCTCCTAAGCATGATATCAATGAGTCTCTCGAATCCATGAGAATTTCCATTGATGAGTGCAAGGAAAGAACCGCTAGGATGCGTGCTTCCAAAGATGCCTTTATTAAAGCGTGTTCTTCCAATTCCTATGAAAATCAAGATGAAGATCTAAAAGTTATTGATGTGTCCCCTATTAAATCTTTGTTTTGCAATATGAATCTTGATGAAACTGAATATGATCTTCCTTTACCTAGAAGGCGTTCCAAAAATTTGGAGTATTTACATCTTTATGATGAAATTGATGAAAGTGGGATTGAAAGAAATAAAACCCTAGATATTGCTAAACCCACTATATTCGATTTCAAGGAATTTAATTATGAAAGTTGCTCTTTAATTGATTGTATTTCCTTGTTGCAATCCGTGCTAAATTCTCCTCATGCTTATAGTCAAAAGAAAGACTTTACCGAACATATTGTTGATGCCTTGATGCAATCTTATGAAGAAAAACTTGAGTTGAAAGTTTCTATCCTTAGAAAACTCTATGATGAGTGGGAACCAGCTATTAAAATTAAAATTAAAGATCACGAGTTTTATGCTTTGTGTGATTTGGGTGCTAGTGTCGCCACTATCCCCAAAACCTTGTGTGATTTGCTACATTTCCGTGACTTTGATGATTGCTCTCTAAATTTGCATCTTACGGATTCCACTATTAAAAAACCTATGGGAAGAATTAATGATGTTCATATTTTTGCAAATAGGAAGTATGTGCCCGTAGATTTTGTCGTTCTTGATATAGATTTCAATCCTTCTTGCCCTATTATTCTTGGTAGACCTTTCCTTAGAATGGTTGGTGCGATTATTGATATGAAGGAAGGAAATATTAGATTTATATTTCCATTAAAAAGGGAATGGAAAACTTTCCTAGAAAGAAAATAAGATTGCCATATGAAACTATCACGAGAGCCACTTATGGATTGCCTACCAAAGATGGCAATACCTAAATCTATCCTCGCTTTTATGCCTAGCTAGGGGCGTTAAACGATAGCGCTTGTTGGGAGGCAACCCAATTTTATTTTTAGTTTTTTAGTTTTTTCTTCTGTTTAGGAAAAAATAATCCATCTACTTTCTTTTTAGATGTGGTTTTGTGTTTTAATTAGTGTTTGTGCCAAGTTAGACCTATAGGATCTTCTTGGATGATAGTTATTTGATCTTGCTGTAATTTCCAGAATCTTTCTGTTCATGAAAAACAATTGTTACAAATCACCAGAACATGATAAAATACTGATTCCAATTTCTTCTTATCAATAAAAAAATTGTCTAGGTCTTCCTATTTTGGTAGATTTTTTGGAGTTCCACAAGTTTGCGTTAGTTACAGATTACTACAGACTGTTCTGTTTTTGACAGATTCTGTTTTTCGTGTGTTGTTTGCTTATTTTGATGAATCTATGGCTAGTAAAATAGTTTATAATCCATAGATAAGTTGGAATGCAGTAGGTTTAACACCAATATAAATAAATAATGATTTCATTACAGTACCTTGAAGTGGTCTTTTGTTTTCTTTCTCTAACGGAGCTCACGGGATTTCTATTGAGTTTTGTGCTGTGAAGTTTTCAAGTTTTGGGTGAAATCTTTTGATGGATTGTGGAACAAGGAGTGGCAAGAGCCTAAGCTTGGGGATGCCCATGGAACCCCAAAGATAATCCAAGGACACCAAAAAGTCAAAGCTTCGGGATGCCCCGGAAGGCATCCCCTCTTTCGTCTACTTCCATCGGTAATTTTACTTGGAGCTATATTTTTATTCACCACATGATATGTGTTTTGCTTGGAGCGTCTTGTATTATTTGTGTCTTTGTTTGTTAGTGTGACACAATCATACTTGTTGTACACACCTTTTGAGAGAGCCATATTTTTTATAGAATACTCTATGTGCTTCACTTATATCTTTTGAGCGTTGTAGTTTTGCTCTATGTGCTTCACTTATATCTTTTGAGCGCTGTAGTTTTGCTCTATGTGCTTCACTTAGATCTTTTAGAGCACGGTGGTGGATTTGTTTTAAAGAAACTATTGATCTCTCATGCTTCACTTAGATCATTCTGAGATTCTTAATAGCATGGTAAATTGCTTAATAATAATATGCTTGGTATTGAAGATATGTGAAACTTTCTTTTGAGTGCATTGAATACTAAGAAAAGATTGAAGCATGATAATTGTTTTGAGATATGAAGATGGTGATATTAGAGTCATGCTAGTTGAGTAGTTGTTAATTTAAAGAATACTTGCGTTGAAGTCTGTGATTCCCGTAGCATGCACGTATGGTGAACCGTTATGTGATGAAGTCGGAGCATGATTTATTTATTGATTGTCTTCCTTATGAGTGGCGGTCGGGGACGAGCGATGGTCTTTTCCTACCAATCTATCCCCCTAGGAGCATGCGCGTAATACTTTGCTTTGATAACTTCTGAATTTTTACAATAAGTATATGAGTTCTTTATGACTAATGTTGAGTCCATGGATTATGTGCACTTTTTCCTTCCTTCCACCATTGCTAGCCTCTCTAACACCGCGCACTTTTCATTGGTATCATACACCCACCATATACTTTCATCAAAATAGCAACCATACCTACCTATCATGGCATTTCCATAGCCATTCCGAGATACATTGCCATGCAACTTTCCACGGTTCCGTTTATTGTGACACGCTCCATCATTGTCATATTGCTAGCATGATCATGTAGTTGGCATCATATTTGTGGAAAAGCCACCATTCATAATTCTTTCATACATGTCACTCTTGATTCATCGCATATCCCAGTACACCGCCGGAGGCATTCATATAGAGTCATATTTGTTCTAAGTATCGAGTTGTAATTGTTGAGTTGTAAGAAAAATAAAAGTGTGATGGTCATCATTTTTAGAGCATTGTCCCAAGTGAGGAAAGGATGATGGAGACTATGATTCCCCCATAAGTCGGGATGAGACTCCGGACGAAAAATTAAAAAAATATAAAAAAAGAGAAAAGAGGCCATAAAAAAGAGAAAAGGCCCAAATAAAAAAATGAGAGAAAAAGAGAGAAGGGACAATGTTACTATCCTTTTACCACACTTGTGCTTCAAAGTAGCACCATGATCTTCATGATAGAGAGTCTCTCATTTTGTCACTTTCATATACTAGTGGCCATTTTTCATTATAGAACTTGGCTTGTATATTCCAATGATGGGCTTCCTCAAATTGCCCTAGGTCTTCTTGAACAAGCGAGTGGGATGCACACCCACTTAGTTTCTTTTGTTGAGCTTTCATATACTTATACCTCTAGTGCATCCGTTGCATGGCAATCCCTACTCACTCACATTGATATCTATTAATGGGCATCTTCATAGCCCGTTGATACGCCTAGTTGATGTAAGACTATCTTCCCCTCCTTTGGTCTTCTCCACAACCACCACTCTATTCCACATATGGTGCTATATCCATGGCTCACTCTCATGTATTGCGTGAAGATTGAAAAAGTTTTGAAAATGTTAAAGTATGAAACAATTGCTTGGCTTGTCATCGGGGTTGTGCATGATTTAAATACTTTGTGTGGAGAAGACAGAGCATAGCCAGACTATATGATTTTGTACGGATAACTTTCTTTGGCCATGTTATTTTGAGAAGACATAATTGCTTTGTTAGTATGCTTGAAGTATTATTATTTTTAGGTCAACATAAACTTTTGTCTTGAATCTTTCGAATCTGAATATTCATACCACAATTGAGAAGATTTGCATTGAAATTAAGCCAAGTAGCACTCCGCATCAAAAATTCTCTCTTTATCATTTACCTACTCGAGGACGAGCAGGAATTAAGCTTGGGGATGCCTGATACGTCTCCAACCTATCTATAATTTTTTATTGCTCCATGCTATATTATCTACTGTTTTGGACTATAGTGGGCTTTATTTTCCACTTTTATATTATTTTTGGGACTAACCTATTAACCGGAGGCCCAGCCCAGAATTGCTATTTTTTGCCTATTTCAGTGTTTCGGAGAAACAGAATATCGAACGGAGTCCAAACAAAATAAAATCTTCGGGAACGTGATTTTCTCACCGAACGTGATCCAGGAGACTTGGACCCTACTCCAAGAAGTAACAGAGGCGGTCACGAGGGTGGGGGGCGCCCCCCTCCTAGGGCGTGCCCCTGCCTCATGGGGCTCCTGTTGCTCCAATGACATACTCCTTCCTCCTATATATACCTACGTACCCCCAAACGATCAGAGATGTAGCCAAAAACCTAATTCCACCGCCGCAACTTTCTGTATCCACGAGATCCCATCTTGGGGCCTGTTCCGGAGCTCCGCCGAAGAGGGACATCATCACGGAGGGCTTCTACATCATCCTAGCCACTCCGATGAAGTGTGAGTAGTTTACCTCAGACCTTCGGGTCCATAGTTAGTAGCTACACTAGTGCAGAACCGGGCAATAGCACCGGTTCGTAAGGCCCTTTAGTGCCAGTTCCATAACCGGCACTAAAGTTTGGGCACTAAAGGCCCCCCCCCTTAGCACCGGTCCAGCACGAACCGGTGCTAAAGGGCAACCACGTGGCACGAGCCAGCTCCGGGGGCCGGGAGCCCTTTAGTACCGGTTGGTAGCACCAACCGGTACTAAAATGTTTGGGGGGTTTTTGGTTTTATGATTTCTTTTTCATTTAATTTTGTGTTTTCCATTTTAATTCCTTTTCGTTTGCTGGTATTTTACGATACTACACATTGTACACGTTATGCATATATATATAGTAGAACCAATCATATATATAGATCATCAATGTCTCACACAAACCACACCATATTAATTCACACATACACACATGCATGTATATAGCTATATACAATTTCTCGTACATATGCACGTTGCCTTCGGAGCCAGTTTGCATTAGCCTAATTGGTGCCTTCGGAGCACGATGACAAATTGGAAGTGGTTCATGACTTAATTGGTCGATGGGGGCGGTAGCGGGTAATAGTATTCTCCCTTCGGATTTATGACCTGGTCGAGCAAAAATCCCGCTATTTCCTCTTGAAGTGCTTCTACGCGCTCCGTATCTAGGAGCTTGTCCCGCACCTGTGTGAACTGTTAAGAAGGAGATCAATATGCATGTGTATTAGTTGTGTGACTAGATATCGATAATGGTTCACAAATTTTGAATAGTGTTCTGACAAGCGTACCCATTCCTGTCTTTGAGATCTGCTCCTTTCGGACGCCATCATGCGAATGTTCTCGCAAACGCAGTATGCACACAGATCAGTCCCCTGCGCCTGCTTTATGGCCTTTACGAGAATGGAATTTAATTTGATCAGATATTTATTAATCAAGCATGATAATATTAAAAAGATGGCAGCTAGCTACCACACTACTTAATTACTTACCCTAGGTCGAAGCCATCTCAGCTGTCCTTTCCATTCGCCTTCCGTGACGCTGATGAACCTTGCCCAAGCCCTGCCCGCCGACAAAGAAAATGAATAAAGGGGTTATTAAATAGTTCATATCATGAAATGACGAACTAAATAGGCCGAGATATATAGTTAATAATGATTGAAATTACCTGTTGACTATCCCAATCAAGATGTTATAGTCTTTATTTTCTGAGAGTAGTGAGTCCAGTATTTCAACTGTTCCTTCGTCAACTTTAATGCTACACAAGATCCAGTTAAATCTGCATGCACACACGTTTGCATGTGTTAATTAAGCGGGCACATATATGTAAGCAAAAACATGTAGCTAGCTAGCTAGTAGGCAAAAACAGAGAATTTGTAGTACAAGAAAGTGTGACTCACTTGAAATTGTAAGGAAGTAGTATATCTTAATTGTATTTGAGGTCCTTCAAGAACTCGAACATGCTGTCCTCTACCTGCTTTTTATAATAGTCGCTTATATTCCATGTGAATTCATTAACGGTGTTTGGGTCAATGAACCCAATGCCATAGCGTCCACCTTTTTTCATTTCATACATCTTCATCCTGCATAGTACCACAGAAAAGAGTATAGTGAGGATAATTACAGGTAATGATTGATCAAAAGGATCAATACAGCTAGCTTCAGACTTAAATTACAGAAAGAAATCACTTACAGACAATAGAAACTGACGATAGATTTGTCGAGTGCGTCTTGATTGTATAACTGAAATAGTTCAGAATACTCAACGGTCCCAGGTTTCTCATGGTAGAAATGATCCTTGTTGATTTGCACCATGAGGGACTGTCGATTGGATCTCTTGGTAATGTCCATGTACCATTGATGCAATTCATACATTCTCGTTGGGAGCTTCTTGACATCTTCTGGCTTGACCAAAGGTTGGCCCCGGACATATTTCCGTTTTATTTCCTCCTCTGTAAGCACAGGCATGTCCTCGATCTCGAGGAGTTGTCCAACAGTGATCTTGAGTTCTTCAGCCTGCCTTATATGCTGCTGTGTTATTACCACAGCGCCCACCCGGGGAACGTAAATTGTTTGCCCACAATAATATTGGCCGCGCGTACTGTAACGTGTTGTTGGCGGCACAACAAGCGGGGGGATCGGTTGCGCCCACTGTTCTCCCAGCTGGGCAACGGTTCTCCCGCATTTTTTGATAGCTGCTCGTTGTTTGCCCGAGCTCAAGCTCGCCTCCTTCTGTAGACGTTGCCGATTTAACTTCCTGATGTGGCGCTCATAGTCTGAGTCAACAGGCTTAGGAGCTAGTGGTTCAGCCATATGAATGAAGTGGTCAATAACTTCCACAGGCACTTTCTCCCTTGGCGGCGGTGGCGGTTTCGGTCCAAAATGGGCGTCGACTTCTGCCCGCACTATGGCATTGGTTTGCTCCTTGGTCCTGTCGTAAGCCCTCTCAGGAAGAGGATTATCGAGGTTTGGACCATATTTATATCGCTTGCCTCCGCCTGTACTTCCTGTACTATGACCTCGACTGGTACCGCTACGCACCATATGTGCGGGGTGTCTCTTCTGCGATTGCTGAGGCGGCGGAGACGGCTGACGGGGCTGAATTGGACGAGGAGGAGTGGCCTGAAGCTGTGCCGGACTTGGAGGAGGAGTGGCCTGACACTTTGCCGGACTTGGAGGAGGAGTGGATGTCTGACGCTGTGTCAGACTTGGAGGAGAAGGAGTGGCCTCACGCGTTGGTGGACTTGAAGGAGCGGGAGTCTGCTGAATCGATGGCGGACTTCGACGAGGAGTCGGGTGACGCGGTGTCGGTGGCCTTCGAAAGATGATGCAATCCTTTCTCCATAGGATGACATGATGTATGGCCCCTCCCAATGTGTGCTCGTCGTCACCTCCAGGAATGTCAAGCTGAAGCTCCGAATATGGGTCCACCACCTCATCAACCAAGACACGAGCATAGCCCGCTGGAATCGGGTTGCAATGGAAGGTTGCCTCGGGGGAATTTGGAAAAACAACGGCGTCCGCCACCTTCATGGATATGTTCTTCATCTTGAAGTGTAGCTCACAGTTAGTGTTCTACGTGATGTCATCCACGGGGTATCTATCCAGCAATGCATCGCCCGGGGCGGAACCCACGCTGCTTCTCGGCATGGATGGGGCGGTGCTATCCAATGCTGGATCATCCGCTAGCTGCTGCAGCTGCTAAGACCCCCTTTGCTGGCTAAGTGAGTCGATCTGCTCCTGCTGCCGCTGGAATTTAACTGCCAATTCCGCTTGACTTGCTTCAAGGCCTTGAAGGCGTTCATAGTCCCGCTTCCTCTGCTCCTCCTCCATCTTCCTCTTCTTCTCCGCCGCAATCTTCCTTCTCGCACGGGTTCTGTAGTCGGCGTTCCATTCCGAAAACCCCTCATACCACGGAATAGCGCCCTTGCCTCGCGTTCTTCCCGGGTGTTCGGGATTTTTCAGGGCACGTGTAAGCTCGTCGTTCTCTCTGTTCAGCTGGAACACCCCCGTTCGAGCCTCTTCTATTGCAACAAGTATGTCATCGTCGGCTCCATTCAGACATGCCTTCATCGAAACTTTGCCTGTCTTCGGGTCCAACTCCCCCCATGCGCATAGAACCAACTCCTGCACCTGGGGGGCCAGCTCTTAGTAACCGGAGTGACACCTGCATCCTCCATCTCTTTCTCAGACTTATCCCACTTAGGCATTGCCACCGCGTAGCCACCTAGCCCCAGCTTATGGAACTTATCCTTTTTTTCGGCATTCTTCTTGTTTATTCTCGACCGTTCCTTAGCTAATTCTGAATCCTTGAATTTCACGAAATCGTCCCAATGAGCACTTTGATTCTCTAGTATCCCCTCGAATATTGGAGTCTTCCTTCCATCCTTGACGTACTTCTCCCACGTCGTTCTCTTGTAGTTCTTGAATGCAACCGCCATCTTCCTCAAAGCAGCGTCCTTGACTTTCTGCACATCTGCTTTTGTGAAATGATCTGGTAGGGCGAAATGTTCCATGAGAGTATTCCAAAGCAGGTTTTTTTGATTCTCGTCGACAAAAGTAACATCTGGACGTGGCTTTGCTGGCTTCCTCCATTCTTGAAGGGAGATCGGGAGTAGGTCCTTCACAAGAACTCCGCACTGACGAACGAACTTGTCCGCAATCTTCTTAGGCGCTAATGGTTCGCCATTAGGTCTGAATGCCTCGATATTGTACTTTACGCCCTCCTTCAACTTTTTGTTCGGGCCTCGTTTCGTCCTTTTGCCTGAAGATTTGCTCGATCCGGATGGCTGAAAGAAGAAAGATCGATTCGTTAATATATCTTCAACTCATTTATTAAAACATGTGATGATCACCAGATTCCTGCTTATATAAATATATATACCTCGCCGGTGTTTGTTGTTTCAGGATCAACATGTTCTTCGTCATCGTCATAGTCGTAGTTCATGACTTCATCAATTCGGTCATCGCGATCGAATACCATATCACCCTCTCTGGTGTTGTTTAGAAATTCGGAGCCGTCAAAACCTTCTTCATTCCGATGATCATCTGGCCCGCGTATCATATCGAACATGGTATGTTCTCTCTCTCTCTGTCGGTATTGTCCGCCATAGCTTTTATTTAACTATGCCAAAAGAAATATAAAACAATTTAGTATAATCTCGAATAATAGATATAATCTCGAATACATCGTCTCGAATAACAGATATAATCTCGAATACATCATCTCGAATAATATATAATCTCGAATACATCGTCTCGAATATATAATCTCGAATACATCACTGGCTAGGTAGATAATAAAGATCGAATACTACATAAGAATCTAGGACACTCGCGGTTCCTGCGGCGCGGGCGGTGGACACCCAAAGAGAAGGAACCCTCACAGGATCATAGCTGAATTGAGATCCCTGAAGAAACTGCCAGGTATTGGAGAACCTGCCGCCCTCTAACGCAACCATGTAGCGATGGACATGCTCGTCCTCCTCCCTGACACAACGACGTACCACCTCCGGCGGGGCCGGCTCCCTCCGCACCGAAACTGGCCCACGCGAACGCCACCAAACTAGCTCAGGGTCGACGACGGGACCCGGGGCCGGGTTCCTCATCAAGCGGCGCGCCCCTCCAGGCAGCACCTCCCAGTGCCAGCCCGGCGGAGCCCAGTCCCGGACATGGGTCAGCTGGACGTCGTCGCGGACGTGTCAACGGCGAGGATGCGGGCCGGGCATCGTCGACAACAAATAGTAGATATATGCCCGCAAAAAGTAACATTTTTCTAATGATTGGATTTTGATAACTAAAATTTCTAACATTTATATAACATTTCTAACAATGCTATATATAACTAACATTTCTATAACATTTCTAATATTTCTATAACTAAAAAAAAGAAAAATTTCTAACTTTTTTATAACTATTTCTATAACTAAAAAACAGAAAAATTTCTAACAATTCTAACTTTTTTATAACTATTTCTATAACTAAAAAACAGAAAATTTTCAAACAATTCTAACTTTTTTATAACTAATATTTCTATAACAATTCTAATATCTATATAACTAACATTTCTATAACAATTCTAATATTTATATAACTACAAAACAGAAAAATTGCTAAGTTTTTATAAATATTTCTATAACTAAATATTTAAATCACTTGTGTGTGTGTGTAGTGTGTGTGTGTGTAGTGTGTGTGTGTGTGTGTAGTGTGTGTGTGTGGAACTGGACATGCATGGCGGCCGGGGCGAGCTCACCGGCGAGGCGACGACGGGGCGAAGGGACGGGGCGGCGACGACGGGGCGACGGGGCGGGGCGGCGACGACGGGGCGGGGCGGCGACGTACGACGGGGCGGCCGGGGCGCGACGGCGGGGACGACGGGGACGGGGACGGCCGGGGCGGCGACGAGGGGCGCGCACGGCCGGGGTCGGCGACGAGGGGCGGGGGCGGCGGCGTCGACGTTGATCGGAGCAGGCACGACGGAGGGAGGAAACAGAGAGGGAAGAAACAGAGGGAAACTGAAATTTTTCCAAGTGTTGTATATATAGGATAGACCTTTAGTACCGGTTGGAGCCACCAACCGGTACTAAAGGTCTGTTTTGGCTAGCCCAAGCGGCGGGAAGCGATCCCCTTTAGTACCGGCTGGTGGCTCCAATCGGTACTAAAGGCCCCCCTTTAGTACCGGTTGGTGCCACGAACCGGTACTAAAGGGGGGTGCACTACCAGGCGAGGGGCACATAACTTTAGTCCCACCTCGCTAGCCGAGGGGCACTCGCATCTGCTTATAAGCCCCGCCGTCGCTGTTGTCTCGAGCTACTCTCTTAAGCAGACCTTCTGGGCCTACCTGTTCTGTGATGCCCTGTTGGGCCTACTGGGCTAGCGGGCCTGCATCCTGGCCCAACTTGAATTTGGGTTTCTAGTTGTATGCAGGCCGCTGTGGCCCAGTAGGTGGGCTTTTTTTTCTTATTTTGTTTGCTTTATTTATTTTTGTGAATAACTTAACTTTGAAAATAGATTTTCGAGTGATTCTTTTTTCTTATGTTTAATATTAGTGTGTTTTATCATTATATTCAATTTGGTAATGCTTAGGTTATTTAAAAAATGAAATGCCTTTGTAACGGATGAGTTTTCGTCCGAAACCCTGATACTTCGAAACAGATTGTCCATTTTGTACACGAAGTGCATCCAGTTTTTGCGGTAACCCTCTCTACTTTTTTGCACATACTACGTGGGTGAAATTATGATACCATGCCAACTTTCAACCTTTTCTGAGTTCATTTGAAATGCTTTTCAATTTCAGGGTCATTTAGCCGAAAAAATCAGTAAATGGATGAAAGAATTTGCTTGCACATAAAAGGTTGAAAGTTTCTTCGCGTTTCAAATGCCAAAACACATAACTAGCTACCCTAACTATTACAGAGATCCCTCCTGGGTGTGAAACACAGAAGAAAGGGATGATATATAGTTAAGCCGATCACATCCCAGATCTTTGGGTGTGAAACTTTTTCTTCGAGTGTGTCCTTTTGCGTCGTAGCCATGGAAAATCTTCATCATTTAACAGGATGCTCGGGTCAATATTCACTGTGAATGGAGCAATTTCATGAAACTTTTCATAATCTTCTGACTTGTCTGTCTTGTCATCCACTCCCACGATGTTTCTCTTCCCAGAAAGAACTATGTGCCGCTTTGGCTCATCGTACGATGCATTCGCTTCCTTATCTTTTCTTTTTCTTGGCTTGGTAGACATGTCCTTCACATAGAAAACCTGTGCCACATCATTGGCTAGGACGAATGGTTCGTCTGCATACGCAAGATTGTTGAGATCCACTGTTGTCATTCCGTACTGCGGGTCTTCCATTACCCCACCTCGTGTCATATTGACCCATTTGCACCAAAACAAAGGGACCTTCAAACCACGTCGATAGTCAAGTTCCCATATGTCCTGTATATAACCATAATATGTTTCCTTTCCCGTCTTGGTTTCTACATCAAAGCGGACACCACTGTTTTGGTTGGTGCTCTTCTTATCTTGGGCGATCATGTAAAATGTATTACCATTTATCTGGTACCCTTTGAAAGTCATTATATTCGAAGATGGTAACTGGGATAGCAAGTACAGGTCATCTTCAATAGAGGTGTCATGCATGGTACGTGCTTGCGACCAGCTAGCGAAACTCCTGGTTTGTTCACGTGTAATCCAGTCATTAGACCGCTCCGGGTGTTTGGAGCGTAGCAAATTCTTGTGTTCATCCATATACGGAGCCACCAAGGCGGAATTCTGTAGAACTGTGTAGTGTGCTTCAGTGAGAGAATGTCCGTCCATACATATTATTTGTTCCCCTCCTAGCGTGCCTTTTCCATCCAGTCTGCCCTTATGCCGCGATTCAGGAACACCAATCGGCTTAAGGTCAGGAATAAAGTCAATACAAAACTCAATGACCTCCTCATTTTGACGGCCCTTGGAGATGCTTCCTTCTGGCCTAGCACGGTTATGAACATATTTCTTTAAGACTCCCATGAACCTCTCAAAGGGGAACATATTGTGTAGAAATACAGGACCCAAAACGTTAATCTCTTTGCATAGGTGAACTAGGACGTGCGTCATGATGTTGAAGAAGGATGGTGGGAACACCAACTCGAAACTGACAAGACATTGCACCAAATCATTCTGTAACCTTGGTATGATTTCTGGATCGACTACCTTCTGAGAAATTGCATTGAGAAATGCACATAGCTTCACAATGGCTAATCGAACGTTTTCCGGTAGAAGCCCCCTCAATGCAACCGGAAGCAGTTGCGTCATAATCATGTGGCAGTCATGAGACTTTAGGTTGTGGAACTTTTTCTCTGCCATGTTCATTATTCCCTTTATATTCGACGAGAAGCCAGACGGTACCTTAATACTGAGCAGGCATTCAAAGAAGATTTCCTTCTCTTCTTTGGTAAGAGCGTAGCTTGCATGACCCTGATGTATTCCGTCTTTTCCGTGCATACGTTGCTGGTCCTCCCGTGCCTCAGGTGTATCTTTTGTCTTCCCATACACGCCCAAGAAGCCAAGCAGGGTCACACAAAGATTCTTCGTCACGTGCATCACGTCGATTGCGGAGCGGACCTCGAGGTCTTTCCAATAGGGCAGGTCCCAAAATATAGATTTCTTCTTCCACATGGGTGCGCGTCCGTCAGTGTCATTCGGAACAGGTTGTCCACCAGGACCCTTTCCAAAGACCACCTTCAAATCCTTGACCATATCATGTACATCAGCACCAGTACGGTGGCGAGGCTTCGTCCGGTGATCCGCCTCACCTTTGAAATGCTTGCCTTTCTTTCTTACGGGATGCCTGCTCGGAAGAAATCGACGATGTCCCAGGTACACATTCTTATTAGCCAAATATATGCTGTCGGTATCGTCCAAACAGTGCGTGCATGCGCGGTATCCCTTGTTTGTCTGTCCTGAAAGGTTACTGAGAGCAGGCCAATCATTGATGGTCACGAACAACAACGCCTTTAGGTCAAATTCTTCCCCCATGTGCTCATCCCACGCACGTACACATGTTCCATTCCACAGTTGTAAGAGTTCTTCAACTAATGGCCTTAGGTACACATCAATGTCGTTGCCGGGTTGCTTAAGGCCTTGGATGAGCACTGGCATCATAATGAACTTCCGCTTCATGCACAACCAAGGAGGAAGATTATACAAACATAGAGTCACAGGCCAGGTGCTATGGTTGCTGCTCTGCTCCCCAAAAGGATTAATGCCATCTGCGCTTAGACCAAACCATACGCTCCTTGGGTCATCTGCAAACTCCTTCCCGTACTTTCTTACGACTTTTCTCCACTGCGACCCGTCAGCGGGTACTCTCTACTTTCCGTCTTTCTTACGGTCTTCTTTGTGCCATCGCATCGCCTTGGCATGCTCTTTGTTTTGGAACAAACGTTTCAACCATGGTATTATAGGAGCATACCACATCACCTTGGCAGGAATCTTCTTCCTGGAGCGCTCGCCCTCGACATCACCAGGGTCATCGCGGCTGATCTTATAGCGCAATGCACCACATACCGGGCAAGCGTTCAAATCCTTGTACTCACCGCGGTAGAGGATGCAATCATTAGGGCATGCATGTATCTTCTGCACCTCTAACCCTAGAGGGCAGACAGCCTTCTTTGCTTCGTACGTACTCTCGGGCAATTCGTTGTCCTTTGGAAGCATATCCTTTATCATTACCAGCAACTTTCCAAATCCCTTGTCAGATACACCATTCTCTGCCTTCCGTTGCAGCAATTCCAGTGTGGTGCCCAGCTTTTTCTTGTCACCTACGCAATTCGGGTACAACAATTTTTTGTGATCCTCTAACATGCGCTGCAACTTCTTCTTCTCCAAATCACTTGCGCAGTTTCTCTTTGCATCGGCAATGGCCCGACCTAGATCATCACCGGGCTCATCTGATGCCTCTTCTTCAGCTTCTTCCCGCATTGACGGCTCAGCTTCTTCCCGCATTACCGGCTCAGCTTCTTCCCCCACTGTTGTATCATCGTATTCAGGGAACCCATGGCCAGGATAGCTGTCGTCGTCCTCTTCTTCTTCATTGTCTTCCATCATAACCCCTCTTTCTCCGTGCTTGGTCCAAACATTATAGTGGGGCATGAAACCGAACTTAAACTGGTGGAAGTGAATGGTTCTTGACTTAGAGTAATTTTGACCATTCTTACAGACAGCACATGGACAAGGCATAAAACCATCCGCCCGCTTGTTTGCCTCAGCCGCAAGCAGAAAAGTTTGCACGCCATTAATGAACTCGGGAGAGCATCGGTCATCGTACATCCATTGCCGGCTCATCTTCATTACACAACACCGAATAGACCAAATTAATACAAGTTCATACATAAAGTTCATACAACACTTAAATGCAACAAACAAATAACTCTCTAGCTAAAGCATTTAAATGCAACAACAAATGCGATCAAGATCGCAACTAAGGTAACAATGGATCCAACAGCATAATGATACCAAGCCTCACTGTCGATGGCATATTTTCTAATCTTTCTAATCTTCAAGCGCATTTTCTCCATCTTGATCTTGTGATCATCGACGACATCGGCAACATGCAACACCAATTCCATCTTCTCCCCTCAATTCTTTTCAATTTTTCTTTCAAATTCTCGTTTTCTCTTTCAACTAAATTTAACCTCTCGACAATAGGGTCGGTTGGAATTTCCGGTACACATACCACCTAGAAAAAATTCCTATGTCAACTTGATGGGAATAATTTGTCATAAACACGAAATGCAACTAGTTTTAGAAGAGAATATATATACCACGTCCGAATCATAACAAGGACGAGGGCCGACGGGGACGGATATCAAAACCATGGCACTATATGTATAACAAAGAACGTACGGGTAAGATAATTATACGAGTAACTAGCTATATATCCGAATCACACAAACATCAATTTTTATATAAAATTTCATGAACAAAGAGGCTCACCACAAGGTGGTGCCGGCGACGGGACGGTGCGGGCGATCGACGGTGGTTACGACGGAGATTTAGAAGGCACTAAGTAAACCACACCTACATATGCAAACTAAGTGTTATTTTTGACCTCAAATTGCATATAAATCAAATACTAGCACATATATATATATATATATATATATATATATATATATATATATATCCTCCCAAATTACTAAACTCACAAATTAATCACTATATAAAGCATTGCAGGAGCTAATCTAGCAATGAGAGATGAAAGGACAAAGTTGCTAACCTTTGTGGTCATTTGAATGGATGGGGGCCTTCAAATCTTGACATATTTTGGGCAAAATGTGTGATGAGCTCGAGAGGAGAGGGGAAGAACAGAGAGGAGATGGGAAAGGGGAAGAACAGAGCGAGCTCGGGTGGACGAAGGGTTTATCTAGGGCGACCTTTAGTACCGGTTCGTGCCACGAACCGGTACTAAAGGGGCTGGAGGGGCCCCAGTCTGACAACATCCTGCCACCACACTCATTAGTACCTGTTCGTGGCACGAACCGGTGCTAAAGGTTCTCCACGAACCGGTACTAATGAGAGCGGCCCGGCTAGCCGTTGGAACCGGCACTAATGTATACATTAGTGCCGGCTCAAATACAAACCGGCACTAATGTGCTTCACGTTTGACCCTTTTCCTACTAGTGCTAGATAGCTTCTTCTCTCCTTTTGGATCTCAATACAATGTTATCCCCCTCTCTTGTGGAGATCTATTCGATGTAATCTTCTTTTTGCGGTGTGTTTGTTGAGACCGTTGAATTGTGGGTTTATGATCAAGTCTATCTATGAATAATATTTGAATCTTCTCTGAATTCTTTTATGTATGATTGGTTATCTTTGCAAGTCTCTTCGAATTATCAGTTTGGTTTGGCCTACTAGATTGGTTTTTCTTGCCATGGGAGAAGTGCTTAGCTTTGGGTTCGATCTTGCGGTGCCCTTTCCCAGTGATAGAAGGGGCAGCAAGGCACGTATTGCATCGTTGCCATCAAGGATAACAGGATGGGGTTTTTATCATATTGCATGAAACTATCCCTCTACATCATGTCATGTTGCTTAAGGCGTTACTCTGTTTTTAACTTGATACTCTATATGCATGCTGGATAGCGGTCGATGAGTGGAGTAATAGTAGTAGATGCAGGCAGGAGTCGGTCTACTTGTCTCGGACGTGATGCCTATATACATGATGATACCTAGATATTCCCATAACTATGCTCAATTCTGTCAATTGCTCAACAGTAATTTGTTCACCCACCGTAGAATACTAATGCTCTGTCAATTGCTCAACAGTAATTCTGTCAATTGCTTTGGTTTTTACTTTGCCTTTTACTTTTTACTTTGCATCTCTATACCAAAAATACCAAAAATATTATCTATCATCTCTATCAGATCTCACTCTCGTAAGTGACCATGAAGGGACTGACAACCCCTAATCGCGTTGGTTGCGAGTAGCTATTGTTTTGTGCAGGTACGAGGGACTTGAGCGTGGCCTCTTACTGGATTGATACCTTGGTTCTCAAAAACTGAGGGAAATACTTACGCTACTTTGCTGCATCATCCTCTCCTCTTCGGGGAAAACCAACGCAGTGCTCAAGAGGTAGCACCCATCTCCGGCTCGTTGTAGTCTGGGTCCTCCCCGTCGTCCACCACCTCGCATGCGCTCGCCGCGGAGTGGTCAACGTGGTCAACGAAGAACATCCATCGGAAGTGGACTGTACGTGGAGAGGCTGACAGCTGAGTCCACGACCGCACACAAGGAAATGCCTCCTTATTACTTGCAAAATAATGATTCCTCCACCTGGCAGCTGGGACCCATCGGAAGGGCCTCTGTATTTCGCAAAAAAAACGTTCCCCCGCTGACAGGTAGACCCACCAGCTATAGCTTCGCACGAAAGGAAGTGCCTCCTTATTACACACAAAAAAATGAATACCCCCCTGCCAGCTGGGATCCAGCATAGTAGGAGGCTGAATTGTTGGCCTACTAAGTTGACAGGGTCGGAGGGCTTTGTCAACTTAGTCAATATGAACGATTCTAACTCAAGTGACCGTACGATGTCGATGCAACGACTGTAGTGCTTCTTCAACCTCTAGTCTTCTTGCTCCAGCCGCCCAAAGTAGTGTCGGTCCTGCCGCCTGCTCCTGCCTCCCGTGGCCGGCTTTGCTGCCGCGGAGGCCTCACCGCCCCCTACTACTCTCACCGTTGGCCAGGCCGTGTGGTGATGGCAGCCTCACACCGCAGCCGAACCAGTGAACCCTCGTACTCCTCTCCGCGTGGGCATCCATTGCCGCGTCTTCCCCGGCTCCATGTCGTCCCCTTCCTAGGCCCCTCCTTCGTCCACCGCCTTGGTGCTCTCGGCGCGGCGTGGTCAACATGGTCTAGGAACGACTTCCAGCGGAAGAGTACTGTACGTGGAGAGGCTGACAGCTGGGTCCACGGCCGAAGCAAGGAAGTGCCTCCGTATGACCTGGAAAATAATGATTCCTCCACCTGACAGCAGGGACCCATCGGACGGGCCACCGTATTTCGCGAAAAAACATTTCCCCCTGACTGTTGGGACCCACCAGCTACATCTTTGCACGCAAGGAAGTGCCTAACAGTCGGGACCCACCTGGTCGAAGTGTACGTAGCGTTGTCATTCTGGCCGCGAACATGTATGTACATACTGGTCGATCGGTCTGTCTGCAGGCTGCAGCAATGGACCGTGGACGTGTAAGGAAGGGCATGTATCGTAGTAGAGGCGTGCATGTAGCATGTACACATACGTACAATGGTCAGCGTGCAAGAAAGAAAATATAGCCACATACGTACATACGGGAAGGGTCTCGAACGCCTACTCGCGCATACGTACAGCTAGGGCTCGTGTACATGGCTGGGTCGGAACAGAGAAACTGTGTCGTCGTCGTGTTCATCGGGAGCCAACCGGCTGGGTCGGAACGGAATGCGTCGTGTTCATCGAGATCCCGTGGAGGGGAATACGTCGTGTTCATCGGGAGGGAGCCAACCGGCTTGGACGGAACAGCCAATGAAAATGAGGCTTGGCGTACCGCAGAACGGGGCCTTGTGTTCCACAGGCCACGACCGACACGGGATCCTGTTCATCGGGAGGGGTTTGGCGTATCATAAAACGGAGAAAACGGACTTCTCTTGGACCTCCTACCACTACTAGGAAAAGGGCTATAGATAGGAGTGATACTAATGGCGCACCAGGGAAGCAGTGCGCCACTAGTATATACTAATGGCGCACCTGTTGGTGATACGCCATTAGTGTGGAAGACACTAATGGCGCACCGGAAACAGGGTGCGCCACTAGTATGAATTTTTTTCCATTTTCCCATACATAGTAATGGCGCATCTGGTCCATAATGCGCCATTACTAGTTATAACTACTAATGGCGCACCAAGCAAACAGTGCGCCATTACTGCAAATTTTGTTTTATTCTTTTTTTTTGCAAAACTACTAATGGCGCATCTTCTCACAGTGCGCCGTTACTAGTTTAAACTAGTAATGGCGCACTCTGAGAAGATGCGCCATTAGTATATATATATATATATATATATATATATATATATATATATATATATATATATATATATATATATATATATTTTACTTTTTTGCAAAACTACTAATGGCGCACCACCTGCTGGTGCGCCATTAGTAACCAGGGTTACTAATGGCGCATTTGCTTGTGGTGCGCCATTAGTTACCTGGGACCCCAACAAGATATTTTGGACAGCCCACACCTACCCACTTACTTTCCCCACTTATTTCCATCGACCTCCTTCTCCAAGCTTTCGGCCATCTCCTCCTCCTCACCTCATTTCCACCATAGATTCAACATAATTAAGTGGTGAAATTACCTTTTTTTGATAGGTAAGTAAGGGAAAGCTATCTTCATGATGTAGATCTACTTTTTTTCTCCCTAGCTCGCTCCAACAACATACACATGCACTTTTTGTGGCCTAGCTAGATCTATGTATGTTTGTGGTGTTGCATGTGTTTGTGGTGTTGCATATATGTTTGTGTTTGAAGGTACCGGTATTTGAAATGTGATAGTTGCCAATATTTTGCCGGAATGTTTTAATTCATTTCCTTTTCGGCGAGAATTTTGGCACTATGCATTCTTTTTGGTCCTATTTTTAGGGAAGGTCATGCCAAATTTTTTCTTGGTTCTAACATATCGTTTTGCTCTACCTCGCAGGCGACCATGGTCCGCACGATGACTGAAGGCATCGTGAATAGGTTTTTGAGCTCCGCGAAGGCCGAGATGCTTCGAAAGAACGAGACGGAGATAAGATGTCCGTGTCGAAGATGCAAGATGAAGAGCCTTATTGCGGACCCGGATTCCGGGCAGGTGCGGGACCACCTGCTCTTGCGTGGTTTCATGGATGGCTATCGGTGGCAAGGTGATGAAGATGACTATGAAGCCGTCCATGGCCGGGGCCGGGCAAGAAATGAGGAAGGGAAACAAGACAAGTACCACCGCGGCGAGGGCGGGCGAGAAGACGAAGAATCTCCAGGACATGATCACGACGGTGATGCTGTACACAGTCATCATGTAGAAGATGTCGTACATGATGATGAGGAAGATCAAGACGAAGGGCATGATCATGAAAATGAAGATGTCGGAGCAGACGACGATGGAGGCTGGGTGCAGGACCCTCATATTCAAGAGCTGCTTCTCAAGTAGACGGATAACGCAAGAGCTGCCGCCCGAGAGAAAGCCAAGCTGGATCAACTGGAGATAGACGCGGTTACTCCATTGTATGAAGGATGCAGGCCCGAGGATACCCTCCTGAAAGTAACGCTCATGGCTCTGGAGATGAAGGTAAAACACAAAATGACCGACGCATGCTTCGACGAGAACATGTCATTCTGGCACGAACGTCTTCCCAAGGGGAACAAGTGCCCGACCAGTTTCGAGGAGGCGAAGAAAATTGTGTGTCCTCTGGATTTACCGCACGTGAAATACCATGTGTGCATGAACAATTGTATCATTTATCAGGACGAGCACGCGGATTCTACCATATGTCCGGTGTGCGGTGTCACTCGATACAAGAAGAGGAAGAAAGCTCCTCGAAAATCGGTGTGGTACTTTCCGATCACTCCTCATCTGCAGCGGTATTTCGCGGACCCTAAGGTAGCAAAGCTCCTGCGTTGGCACAGGATCCGGACGGCGACGACAACGACGACGGTACATTTACCAAAGTTGATAAGTACTTTGCCGAACATGGGTACGCTGACGAGTTCTGCGGGCCTCTTTCTCAAGAACCCAACCAAGACCACCGCGATCTAGCTGGTACGGCGGAGAAATCCAATTGCAACAAGCGTCGTCTGGCGTTCAGTTCTCAGGACACGCCTCCATCTCCCGCCTTCACCGAGCCTCAGATAGCTGAGGCGCGAAATATTATCAGCCCCAACACGCTGAAGAAGGCGGTCTGTGAGCAGAACTCGGTCCCATTACAGGAGATCAAGAAGAAGGGACGGAAACGAAAGACTAACAAGGGCGCCGGTGCGAGCCAGCCGGCACCGAGTTCGATCCGTGCTCAGGACGGGCCACCTTCACCTAAGGATATCTCGAGGAGGGTGCATGTGGCGGGTAGGGCGATGCTACCGCCAAATATGCTGAATGCTGCAACCGGTGCTAGGCGGAGTCTGCATGACAGTGTTCTTTCTTTGGAGAAGCGGCGTCTCAGAGAGAAGGATGTGGCATACCCGGTTTTCGTGGCCAAGATGCCAGAGAGCAAGGGCTTTGTGGATGGCGACATCGGGGGTACGATCGTCCTGCGGTTTGATGACATCTTTGCTATGTTTAACCTTCATCCACTGCACTACACCTTCGTTCGGCTATTTTCGCTGAGCATGCAGATGCGGATCATTAGAGACAAGACCCCGGACATCGTGATAGTCGACCCCTTCTACATGCGTGCCAAGCACTTGAGCAGCGCTGGGGACCGCCAAGTTGCGAGTTCACACCTCGATGGCGTCATTCTAGCAAACGCAGATAAGGATAACTTCCTTGTGGCTTACTTTCCCGAGTAAGTCATCCCTTAACCGCCCCGTAACATATGATTTCTTAGATTTCGATCGTTCTTTTTTTTCTAACATTCCGTGTTCTGTGCAGTGACACACATTGCACACTCATCCTCTTAAGCCCGAAATATTCCATGGCCACGTATTTCGACCCGAACCGTAACTCCAAGATAGACTACAGAAATGTCAAGAAAGTTCTTGATGATGTTCTCCCCGGCTACGCCAAATCTGGAGGCACCTTCACCAGGCCAGTTCATAAGTACGGCAAGCACATGTTCTCACACAATACGAAGTTCTGCTGCGTCAAGCAGCCGCCTGGCAGTCAGAAGGATGCCTACTACGCCCTCCATCACATGCGGGCGATCGTAAGGGACCATCATCACCTTCTGCTACCAGATAATCTCAAAGATTGGGCCGCGAGCTTGTCGGCAGTCCAGGACGCGGACCTCAGACAAGAATTCTTTCGCATCCAGTCGGAGTTTGCGGACATCATCCATCAAGATGTCCTTCATACCGCGGGCCAGTTCTTCCTCAGATATCAACCGTCCAACAGTGAGATAGATGGAACGCTAGAAATGCAGGGTGACAATGACCGCGATTTCATGACCATCACGACATACGGCGGCTTCATCCACGCTCCTGTCCGATGAGTCGAGTCGAAAGTAGTGATGTGTAGTTCTGAAACATTGATTGGCTCATGTTGTAATTATACTTCAATGAATTCGTATGTCTCTTTGGTTTGGACAGTCGTTCAACTTAGATGTAATCGATGCTATTTATTAGTACGACCATGAATCGTGCTATCAATGTCTTATTTTTCTCTTCCGATCCTTTTGTTGCATACTTACATATTGCTTAATTATGTATTGTCTGTTGTTTGGCTTGTGCATAGAGATGTCGTCGTATGTCGTGTACAAGGGTAAGGTTCCCGGAGTCTACGATGACTGGGAGGAGTGTCGGAGACAGGTTCACCGTTTCAGCGGTAATAGTTACAAAGGGTACACCACTAGGGCGGAGGCCGAATCTAGATACGCCCGCTATCTAGCGGGAGAGAGGAGGGAGCGTTGGAGGAACCGGATGAAGACCAGTTTGATCGCGATGATGCTCATCGTGATGACCACAGCTCTCTTCTATGTGATGGTAGTTTAGATGATCGATATCGACTTGTAATGTGAAGGCAAACTTGATACTCGCGGTCTTGAGACTTGTAATGTTTTATCTTTGTCCGGTCTTTTGAATTCGGAGACTAATATGATGAATTGTATTCGGAGACTATTGTATTTGATGAATCTGATGTTGTTGTGTGCTGCTGTCTATATTCTGTCCCATAATATATTTTGTAACCTGTGCAAAAATCAGAAAAGCAAAAAAAAAAATAAAACCTAATATTCACACTAATGGCGCACCAGACAAGACACTAATGGCGCACTGTGATCATCACACTAATGGCGCATTGGCTTCCGGTGCGCCATTAGAGTGCCAAAGCACATGGGTACATATGGCCCCCTGGGAGTGCCAGTGGTGCGCCATTAGAACACCAGATACTAATGGCGCACCAGTGGTGCGCCATTAGAATTTAATTCTAATGGCGTGATGCCAGTGGCGCACCAGCAGTGCGCCATTAGAAGGCAAATCTGGTGCGCCACTAGCATGCCTTTTCCTAGTAGTGTACGGTCGAAACTGGGTCATGTTGATCAGGAGGGGTGTGGCATACTGCAAAACGGAGGAAACGAACTTGTGTTGGAGCGCTACGGTCGAAACAGGGGTCCTATTCATCGGGAGGGGTGTGGCGTACTACAAAACGGGACTGCACGGGATATTGTTCATCTCCACAGTCAATTTCTGATACGTCCATTTTGCATCATGCTTTTATATCTATATTTATTGCATTATGTGTTGTTATTTCACACTATGTCACAATACTTATGGCTATTCTCTCTTGTTTTACAAGGTTTTACATAAGGAGGAAGAATGCCGGCAGCTAGAATTCTGGGATGGAAAAGGAGCAAATATTAGAGACCTATTCTGCACAACTCCAAAAGTCCTGAAACTGCACGGAATATCTTATAATAAATAATAAAAATCCTCGCCAAAGATGAAGGCCAGGGGGCCCACACCCTGTCTACGAGGGTGGGGGGCGCCCCCCCCTAGGGCGCGCCCCTACCTTGCGGGGCCCCATTGGCCCTCCGATGCCCATCTTCTGCTATATGGGGTATTTCGTTGAGGAAAAATAAAGAAGCAACCTTTCGGGACAAAACTCCGTCGCCACGAGGCGGAACCTTGGCGGTACCAATCTAGGGCTCCGGCAGAGCTGTTCTGCCGGGGACACTTCCCTCCAGGAGTGGGGAAATCATCGTCATCACCAACACTCCTGTCATCGGGAGAGGGAAATCTCCATCAACATCTTCATCAGCACCATCTCATCTCCAAACCCTAGTTCATCTCTTGTATCCAATTCTTGTATCCAAGTCCGGGATTGGTGCTAGTAGGTTGCTAGTAGTGTTGATTACTCCTTGTAGTTAATGCCAGTTGGTTTACTTGGTGGAAGATCATATGTTCAGATCCTTTATGCATATTATTACCCCTCTAATTATGAACATGAATATGCCTTGTGAGTAGTTATGTTTGTTCCTGAGGACAAGGGAGAAGTCTTGCTATTAGTAGTCATGTGAATTTGGTATTCGTTCGATATTTTGATGAGATGTGTGTTGTCTAGCCTCTAGTGGTATTATGTGAACATCGACTACACAACACTTCACCATTATTTGGACCTAGAGGAAGGCTTTGGGATGTAATAAGTAGATGATGGGTTGCTAGAGTGACAGAAGCTTAAACCCTAGTTTATGCGTTGCTTCGTAAGGGGCTGATTTGGATCCATATGTTTCATGCTATGGTTA
This sequence comes from Aegilops umbellulata, assembly GCA_032464435.1. NCBI lineage: Eukaryota > Viridiplantae > Streptophyta > Magnoliopsida > Poales > Poaceae > Aegilops > Aegilops umbellulata. Next base: position 413,402,102 of record CP136059.1, on the reverse strand, counting down.
GGTTTACCTTAATACTTTTGTTGTAGTTGCGGATGCTTGCAATAGAGGTTAATCATAAGTGGGATGCTTGTTCAAGTAAGAACAACACCCAAGCACCGGTCCACCCCCATATCAAATTATCAAAGTACCGAACGCGAATCATATGAACGTGATGAAAACTAGCTTGACGATATTCCCATGTGTCCTCGGGACCGCTTTTCCTTATATAAGAGTTTGTCCAGGATTGTCCTTTGCTATAAAAAGGATTGGGCCACCTTGCTGCACTTTATTTACTTTTGTTACTTGTTGCTCGTTACAAATTATCCTATCACAAAACTATCTGTTACCACTTGTTTCAGTACTTGCAGAGAATACCTTGCTGAAAATCGTTTATCATTTCCTTCTGCTCCTCGTTGGGTTCAACACTCTTACTTATCGAAAGGACTATGATAGATCCCCTATACTTGTGGGTCATCAAGATTCTTTTCTGGCACCGTTGCCAGCGAGTGAAGCGCCTTTGGTAGGTGGAATTCGGTAAGGAGAAATTTATATAGTGTGCTGAAATTTACTATCACTTGTTATTATGGAAAGTAATCCTCTGAGGGGCTTGTTCGGGGTATCTTCACCCCGACCAGTAGAGCAAAGAGTTGCTCCTCAACCTATTGAACCTACTGAAAATGAAAATGTTCCCTTTGAATTTCCTTCGGGTATGATAAAAAAAACTGCTAGCTAATCCTTTTACAGGAGATGGAACAAAGCATCCTGATGAGCACTTAATATATGTGGATAAGTTTGTGGATTATTTAAGCTTGCAGGTATACCCGATGATGTTGCTAAGAAGAAGGTCTTCCCTTTATCTTTGAAGGGAGACGCATTGACATGGTATAGGCTATGTGATGATACGAGATCATAGAACTATAGAAGATTGAAATTGGAATTTCATCAAAAGTATTATCCTATGCATCTTGTTCATCGTGATGCAAGTATATATATAATTTTTGGCCTTGTGAAGGAGAAATCGTCGCTCAAGCTTGGGGAGGCTTAAATCAATGTTATATTCATGCCCCAATCATGAGCTCCCAAGAGAAACAATTATTCAAAACTTTTATGCTCGGCTTTCTGAAAATAATCGCACCATGCTCGATACTTCTTGTGTTGGCTCTTTTATGATGAAGACTATTGAATTTAAATGGGATTTATTGGATAGAATTAAACACAACACTGAAGATTGGGATCTCGACGAAGGTAAGGAGTCAGGTATGACACCTAAGTTTGATTGTGTTAAATCTTTTATGGATATCGATATTTTCCGTAAGTTTAGCACTAAATATGGACTTGACTCTGAGATAGTAGCTTCTTTCTGTGAATCTTTTGCTAATTATGTTGATCTCCCTAAGGAGAAGTGGTTTAAATATCATCCTCCCATAGAAGTAAAAGTAGATGCACCTATTAAAGTTGAAGAAAAGACTGTCACTTATAATGATCATATTGTTCCTACTTCTTATCTTGAGAAACCACCTTTCCCTGTTAGAATAAAGGATCACGCTAAAGCTTCAACTATGGTTCATAAAAGCAAAATTAGAACGTATACACCTCCTGAGCAAGTTAAAGTGGAACCTAATATTGCTATTGTTAAAGATCTCTTATCTGATAATATTGATGGGCATGTTATTCAATTCTGCGGTGAAACTGCTAGAATTGCTAAACCTTGTGCTAAAGATAAACATAGACATGTGGTAGGTGTGCCTGTTATTTCTGTTAAAATAGGAGATCATCATTATCATGGCTTATGTGATATGGGTGCTAGTGCTAGCGTTATACCGCATACTTTATATGAAGAAATTAAGCATGAAATTGCACCTGCCGAGTTAGAAGGAATTGATGTTACAATTAAACTTGCTAATAGAGATACTATATCAGCAATGGGAATTGTTAGAGATGTTGAAGTCCTGTGTGGGAAAACTAAATATCCTGCTGATTTTCTTGTTCTTGGTTCCCCACAAGATAGCTTTTGTCCCATTATATTTGGTAGACCCTTCTTGAACACTGTTAATGCTAAGATAGACTATGAATAGAATGTTGTTACTATTGGCTTGGATGATATGATCCATGAGTTTAATTTCTCTAAATTTAGTAGACAACACCATGAAGAAGAATTGCCTAGTAAGGATGAAATTAATGGTCTTGCTTCTATTGACGTACCTCCTAGTGATCCTTTAGAACAATATTTGCTAGACCATGAAAATGATATGTTTATGAATGAAAGGAGGGAAATAGATGAAGTATTCTTTAAACAGGAACCTATTCTGAAACACAATTTTCCTGTTGAAATCTTAGGGGATCCTCCTCCACCCAAGGGTGATCCCGTGTTTGAGCTTAAACCGTTGCCTGATAATCTTAAATATGCTTTTCTGGATGAAAAGAAGATATATCATGTTATTATTAGTTCTCACCTTTCAGAGCATAAAGAAGAGAGATTATTGAAAACTCTGAAGAAGCACCGTGTTGCTATTGGATATACTCTTGATGATCTTAAGGGCATTAGTCCCATTCTATGTCAACATAAAATAAATTTGGAAGCAGATGCCAAACCAGTTCGTGATCCTCAAATACGTCTAAATCCTAAAATGAAAGAAGTGGTAAGAAAAGAAATACTAAAGCTTCTGGAGGTAGGTATAATTTATCCCGTTGCTGATAGTCAGTGGGTAAGTCCTGTCCATTGTGTCCCTAAGAAGGGAGGTATTACTGTTGTTCCTAACGATAAAGATGAATTGATCCCACAAAGAATTATTACAGGTTATAGGATGGTAAGTGATTTCCGCAAATTAAATAAGGCTACTAAGAAAGATCATTACCCCATACCTTTTATCGATCAAATGCTAGAAAGATTATTCAAACATACACACTATTGCTTTCTAGATGGTTATTCTGGTTTCTCTCAAATACCTGTGTCGGCTAAAGATCAATCAAAGACTACTTTTACATGCCCTTTTGGTACTTTTGCTTATAGACGTATGCCTTTTGGTTTATATAATGCACCTGCTACCTTTCAAAGATGCATGATGGCTATACTCTCTTACTTTTGTGAAAAGATTTGTGAGGTTTTCATGGACGCCTTTTCCATCTATGGATCTTCCTTTGATGATTGCTTGAGCAATCTTGATCGAGTTTTGTAGAGATGTGAAGAAACTAATCTTGTCTTGAATTGGGAAAAGTGCCACTTTATGGTTAATGAAGGTATTGTCTTGGGGCATAAAGTTTCTGAAAGAGGTATTGAAGTTGACAAAGCCAAGGTGTATGCTATTGAAAAGATGCCATGTCCCAAGGACATCAAAGGTATAAGAACTTTCCTTGGTCACGCCGGATTTTATAGGAGGTTCATTAAGGACTTCACAAAAATTTCTCGGCCTCTGACTAATTTATTACAAAAAGATACACCATTTGTTTTTTATGATGATTGCGTAGAAGCATTTGAAATACTTAAGAAAGCATTGATCTATGCACCTGTTGTTCAGCCACCCGATTGGAATTTACCCTTTGAAATTATGTGTGATCCTAGTGATTATGCTGTAGGTGCTGTTCTAGGGCAAAGAGTTGATAAGAAATTAAATGTTATCCATTATGCTAGTAAGACTCTAGACAATGCTCAAACAAATTATGCTACTACTGAAAAGGAACTTTTAGCAGTTGTATTTGCTTGTGATAAGTTCAGACCTTATATTGTTGATTCTAAAGTAACTATTCACACTGATCATGCTGCTATTAAATACCTTATGGAAAAGAAAGATACTAAACCTAGACTTATTAGATGGGTTCTCTTGCTAAAAGAATTTGATTTGCATATTGTTGATAGAAAAGGAGCTGAGAACCCCGTTGCAGACAACTTGTCTAGGTTAGAAAATGTTCTTGATGACCCACTACCTATTGATGATAGCTTTCCTGATGAACAATTAAATGTTATAAGTACTTCTCGTAGTACTCCGTGGTATGCTGATTATGCTAATTACATTGTTGCTAAATTCATACCACCTAGCTTTACATACCAATAAAAGAAAAAGTTCTTCTATGATTTGAGGCATTACTTTTGGGATGACCCACGTCTTTATAAAGAAGGAGTAGATGGTGTTATTAGAGGTTGTGTACCTGAGCATGAACAGGAACAGATCCTATGCAAGTGTCACTCCGAAGCTTATGGAGGACACCACGCGGGAGATAGAACTGCACATAAGGCATTGCAATCTGGTTTTTATTGGCCTACTCTCTTCAAGGATGCCCGTAAGTTTGTCTTGTCATTGAATGAACGTCAAAGAATTGGTAATATTAGTAGACGTCAAGAGATGTCTATGAACTAATCACTTGTTATTGAACCATTTGATGTTTGGGGCTTTGATTATATGGGACCTTTTCCTGCCTCTAATGGGTATACACACATTTTAGTTGCTGTTTATTATGTTACTAAGTGGGTAGAAGCTATTCCAACTAGTAGTGCTGATCATAACACTTCTATTAAAATGCTTAAAGAAGTTATTTTTCCGAGGTTTGGAGTCCCTAGATACTTAATGACTGATGGTGGTTCACATTTTATTCATGGTGCCTTCCGTAAAATGCTTGCTAAGTATGACGTTAATCATAGAATTGCATCACCTTATCACCCATAGTCTAGTGGTCAAGTAGAATGGAGTAATAGAGAACTCAAATTAATTTTGCAAAAGACCGTCAATAGGTCTAGAAAGAATTGGTCCAAGAAACTTGATGATGCATTATGGGCCTATAGAACTGCATATAAAAATCCTATGGGTATGTCTCCATATAAAATGGTTTATGGAAAAGCATGTCACTTACCTCTCGAACTAGAACATAAGGCTTATTGGGCTATTAAAGAGCTCAACTATGATTTCAGACTTGCTGGTGAAAAGAGGTTATTTGATATTAGCTCACTTGATGAATGGAGAACCCAAGCTTATGAAAATGCCAAGTTATTTAAAGAAAAAGTCAAAAGATGGCATGACAAGAGGATACGAAAGCCTGAGTTTCATGTAGGTGATTATGTATTGCTATACGACTCTCGTTTAAGATTTTTTGCAGGAAAACTTCTCTCTAAATGGGAAGGCCCCTACGTTATCGAGGAGGTCTATCGTTCCGGTTCCATAAAAATCAACAACTTCAAAGGTACAAATCCGAAGGTGGTGAATGGTCAAAGAATTAAACATTATATCTCAGGTAATCCTATAAATGTTGAAACCAATATTATTGAAACCATAACCCCGGAGGAATACATAAGAGACACGTTCCAGAACGTTTCAGACTCGGAAAAGGAATAGGTATGTGGTACGGTAAGTAAACCGACACCAAAACAAATTTTAAGGCAATATTTCTCTGTTTTGGAATATTTAGAAAAATAGAAAAACAAGCAGCAGTCTGGGAAGGACACGAGGGCCCCATGAGGGTGGAGGGCGCACCCTACCCCCCTGGGCGCGCCCCTACCTCATGAGCACCTCGTGTGCCTTCCTTACTCTGTTTTCTTGCACGATACGTATTTTGGTCGGTAAAAATTCACTATATATTCTCCCGAAGGTTTTGACTCCCGTATCATGCAAATATCCTCCGCTCTTGTTTCGAGCTGTTTTTCTGACAGATCTAGATCATCATGACGTCCCCAACTGCCTCCAAGGACAAGTTCTTCGAGAAGGTCATCAACCCTTACCTCGCGGAGGTGCTGCAACACCCTCAAGCCATTGAGATGCGTGATGGGTTGCTGCACATCCGCGATGTTGAGGGACCAAAGGGAACCAGAAGCGTGGAGACGAGGCTCGAACCAATGGAGCAACAAGTTTTCAAGTGCCAGGGGATGGTGGAGCGTGGAATCAACGCTAGCCACACGATGCTCGCAGAGCTCACTAACAACTACAAAGCGGATGCCAAGAACACCGAGGAGGCCATCTTCAAGCTACATGAGAAGATCGAGCACCTCCAAGCCCAAATCTATGACCTTCAAAACCAAAACTGTGAGTATGAATATAGATTCAAAAGGATGAGTTTGGCTGCAGATTTGAGGATTCCGGAGACTCGATCATCCTTCTATGATGTTGAGCCTATGCCTTGGAAGATGGACGACAAGCCCGCATCATCAACAACACCTCCACCTTCTTCACCAACAAAGGAGATATAATCACATGGGTATGGGCACTCCCCTTGGCAACTGCCAAGCTTGGGGGAGGTGCCCCGGTACCGTATCACAAACACATCTCCTATCTTTACCCTTTTTCTTAGTTCGATCCTATTAGTAGTATCTTGATCTAGTAGAATAAAGTTTATGGCATGATCTAGTTTTGAGTTTTGCTTTATGATCTCTCTTTGTAATCGAGTCTGTGAGCTATATATAATAAAGATTAGTTTTGACTCAAGGGCTTGATTATTTTGCCATGATCTTGAGTGAATGAAAGAAAAGCGAAAAAGAATAAAAGAAACAAAGAGTGCATATTGATCCTATTGAGAGTAATGACTTCACATAGAAAGAGTATGATGATTAAAAGTTGTTGGGAGTTGGAAAACATAGCTTTGGTCATCGTTGCAATTAATAGGAAGTAATAAGGAAAGAGAGGTTTCACATATAGATATATTATCATTGGCATCTTTTATGATTGGGAGCACTCATTAAAATATGACATGCTAAAGAGTTGATGTTGGACAAGGAAGACAACGTGATGAGTTATGTTTCCTTACATCTGAGTTAAATTATGTTGTCATGGATCCTCCAACATGTTGAGCTTGCCTTTCTCCCTCATGCTAGCCAAATTCTCAGCACCAAGTAGAGATACTACTTGTGCTTCCAAATACCCATAAACCAGTTTTGCCATGAGAGTCCACCATATCTACCTATGGATTGAGTAAGATCCTTCAAGTAAGTTGTCATCAATGCAAAGCAATAAAAATTGCTCTAAATATGTATGATTGATTGGTGTGGGAGAAATAAGCTTTATACGATCTTGTGATGTGGAAGTAATAAAAGCGACGGACTACATAATAAAGGTTCATATCACAAGGGGCAATATAAAGTGACATTCTTTCGCATTAAGATTTTGTGCATCCAACCATAAAAGTGTTGGGGAACGTTGCAGAAAATTAAAATTTTTCCTACGGTTTCACCAAGATCCATCTATGAGTTCATCTAAGCAACGAGTCATGGGAGAGAGATTGCATCTACATACCACTTTGTAGATCGCGAGCGGAAGCGTTCAAGGAACGGGGATGAGGTAGTCGTACACGACATGATCCAAATCACCAGAGATCCTAGCACCGAAAGGACGGCACCTCCGCGTTCAACACACATACGGTCAGCATAACGTCTCCTTCTTCTTGATCCAGCAAGGCAAAGGAGAGGTTGAGGAAGATGGCACCAGCAGCAGCACGACGGCGTGGTGATGGTGGAGCTGCAGTACTCCGGCAGGGCTTCGCCGAGCTCTACGGAGGAGGAGGAGGTGTTGGAGAGGGAGAGGGAGGCGCCAAGGACCAAGGGGTGCGGCTGCCCCCTCCCCCCCTTTATATAGGCCTCTTTGGGGGGCGGCGGCCCTAGGAGATGCAATCTCCTAGGGGGGTGGCGGCCAAGGGGTGGGGCTTGCCCCCCAAGCAAGGGGGCGCCCCCTTTAGGGTTTTCCCCCCCTTTAGGCGCATGGGCCTCTTGGGGCTGGTTCCCCTTGGCCCATGCAGGCCAAGGCGCACCCCCTAGAGCCCATGTGGCCCCCGAGGCAGGTGGCCCCACCCAGTGGACCCCCCGGGACCCTCCGGTGGTCCCGGTACAATACCGATAACCCCGAAACTTGTCCCGATGGCCAAAACAGCACTTCCTATATATAATTCTTTACCTCCGGACCATTCCGAAACTCCTCGTGACGTCCGGGATCTCATCCGGGACTCCGAAAAACATTCGGGTTACTGCATATACATATCTTCACAACCCTAGCGTTACCGAACCTTAAGTGTGTAGACCCTACGGGTTCGGGAGACATGGAGACATGACCGAGACGGCTCTCGGGCAATAACCAATAGCGGGATCTGGATACCCATGTTGGCTCCCACATGCTCCACGATGATCTCATCGCATGAACCACGATGTCGAGGATTCAATTAATCCCGTATACGATTCCCTTTGTCAATCGGTATTTTACTTGCCCGAGATTCGATCGTCGGTATCCCAATACCTTGTTCAATCTTGTTACCGGCAAGTCACTTTTCTCGTACCGTAATGCATGATCCCGTGATCAAACACTTTGATCACATTGAGCTCATTATGATGATGCATTACCGAGAGGGCCCGGTGATACCTCTCCGTCAAGCGGAGTGACAAATCCCAGTCTCGATCCGTGTCAACCCAACAGACACTTTCAGAGATACCCGTAGTGTACCTTTATAGTCACCCAGTTACGTTGTGACGTTTGACACACCCAAAGCACTCCTACGGTATCCGGGAGTTACACGATCTCATGGTCTAAGGAAAGGATACTTGACACTGGAAAACTCTAGCAAACGAACTATGCGATCTTATGCTATGTTTAGGATTGGGTCTCGTCCATCACATCATTCTCCTAATGATGTGATCTCGTTATCAATGACATCCAATGTCCATAGTCAGGAAACCATGACTATCCGTCGATCAACGAGCTAGTCAACTAGAGGCTTACTAGGGACATATTGTTGTATGTTATTCACACATGTATTACGATTTCCGGATAACACAATTATAGCACGAATAAAGACAATTATCATGAACAAGGAAATATAATAATAAAGCTTTTATTATTGCCTCTAGGGCATGGCAACCTCTTCTTCCCTCTGCGAAGGGCCTATATTTTATTATTATCTTCTACCTTATGCAAGATTCATGGTGATCTTCGCCTTTCATTTTTCATTTTATCCTTTGGCAAGCACAGTATGTTGGAAAGAACCTGATATATGTATCTAATTGGATGTAGGGGAGCATGAGTTATTATTGTTGAAATTACCCCTGAGGTAAAAGGTTGTGGGGCGAAACTATAAGCTCCTATCTTTCTCTGTGTCCGATTAAAACTTTGTAACGACAAGTATTGCGTCAGTGTTAGCAATTATGAAGGGCTAGATGATAGTTGAGTATGTGGACTTTCTATTAAGCTCTGACATAGACTCTTTATGATGTTATGATAAATTGCAATTGCTTCAATGACTGAGATTATAGTTTGTTGGTTCTCAATAAAGTTTCTGATTCATACTTTTGCATTGTGAATAGATCATCACTTGAACATAAGTAATCATATGACAATATCCATATATGTTGCTGTTATGAGAATAATCATGATGCCTTCATGTTCGTATTTTATTTTTATCGACACCTCTACCTCTAAACATGGGGACATATTTATCGTTATCGGCTTTCGCTTGAGGACAAGCGAGGTCTAAGCTTGGGGGAGTTGATACGTCCATTTTGCATCATGCTTTTATATCGATATTTATTGCATTATGGGATGTTATTTCACACTATGTCACAATACTTATGGCTATTCTCTCTTGTTTTACAAGGTTTAACATAAGGAGGGAGAATGCCGGCAGCTGGAATTCTGGGCTGGAAAAGGAGCAAATATTAGAGACCTATTCTGCACAACTCCAAAAGTCCTGAAAACTCCACAGAATATCTTATAATAAATAATAAAAAATCCTCGCCAAAGATGAGGACCAGGGGGCCCACACCCTGTCCACGAGGGTGGAGGGTGCCCCCCCTAGGGTGCGCCCCCTACCTTGTGGGGCCCCTGTTGGCCCTCCGATGCCCATCTTCTGCTATATGGGGTCTTTCGTCGAGGAAAAATAAATAAGCAAGCTTTCGGGACGAAACTCCGCCGCCACGAGGCGGAACCTTGGCGGAACCAATCTAGAGCTCCGGTAGAGCTGTTCTGCTGGGGATACTTCCCTCCGGGAGGGGGAAATCATCGCCATCATCATCACCAACGCTCCTGTCATCGGGAGAGGGCAATCTCCATCAACATCTTCATCAGCACCATCTCATCTCCAAACCCTAGTTCATCTCTTCTTTCCAATTCTTATCTCCAAATCCGGGATTGGTGCTAGTAGGTTGCTAGTAGTGTTGATTACTCCTTGTAGTTAATGCTAGTTGGTTTACTTGGTGGAAGATCATATGTTCAGATCCTTTATGCATATTATTACCTCTCTGATTATGAACATGAATATGCTTTGTGAGTAGTTACGTTTGTTCCTGGGGACAAGGAAGAAGTCTTGCTATTAGTAGTCATGTGAATTTGGTATTCGTTCGATATTTTGATGAGATGTATGTTGTCTAGCCTCTAGTGGTGTTATGTGAGCGTCGACTACATAACACTTCACCATTATTTGGGCCTAGAGGAAGGCTTTGGGAAGTAATAAGTAGATGATGGGTTGCTAGAGTGACAGAAGCTTAAACCCTAGTTTATGCGTTGCTTCGTAAGGGGCTGATTTGGATCCATATGTTTCCTGCTATGGTTAGGTTTACCTTAATACTTTTGTTGTAGTTGCGGATGCTTGCAATAGAGGTTAATCATAAGTGGGATGCTTGTTCAAGTAAGAACAGCACCCAAGCACCGGTCCACCCACATATGAAATTATCAAAGTACCGAACATGAATTATATGAACGTGATGAAAACTAGCTTGACGATATTCCCATGTGTCCTCGGGAGCGCTTTTCCTTATATAAGAGTTTGTCCAGGCTTCTCCTTTGCTACAAAAAGGATTGGGCCACCTTGCTGCACTTTATTTACTTTTGTTACTTGTTGCTCGTTACAAATTATCCTATCACAAAACTATCTGTTACCACTTGTTTCAGTACTTGCAGAGAATACCTTGCTGAAAACCGTTTATGATTTCCTTCTGCTCCTCATTGGGTTCGACACTCTTACTTATCGAAAGGACTACGATATATCCCCTATACTTGTGGGTCATCAACCTCCTCCAGCCTCCACGGGCTACTGTTCATCCATCGTCGAGCTCCTCCAGCCTCCACCTGCGACTGTTCATCCACGGGCTCCTGTTCATCCAGCCTCCACCGCGCGCTCGTCCACTGGCTACTATTCAGCCAGCCCTTTCCACGAGGTCCTGTTCAACCACCCCTCCACAGGCTACTATTCATCCAGCCCTCCACCGGCTACTGTTCAACCATCCCTCCACCGGCTAATGTTCAACCTTCCCTCCACGGGGTCTTGTTCATCCAGCCCTCCACGGGGTCCTGTTCATCCACGCCCAACCAGCTCGATCGATCGGGGTCCTGTTCATCCAGCGGCAACACCACGGGGTCCTGTTCATCCAACCCCCCACCGGGAACTGTTCGTCCAACCCCCCAATAACGCTCACAGTTCCTAAAGGGAAGGAGGCATCAGGTTCGATCGGCTTCAGTTACCAGCAGTAGCGAACGAAGGAATCGCTCGATCGGGTTCAGTTAACAGCAAGGGATCGATCGATCACTCAGGTTCAGTAACGCGTAGCCTGCAGTGCAATCGCTTGGGTTCAGTAGGCAAATGCCTCGCTCGCGTTCAGTTAGAGCCCAACGCCTCGCTCCCACGCGTGTACGTGTACGAGAGAAATGTGCATTGCTCGGCCCCGACCACCCACCATAACCGGGAACTCCCCGATATTTTCCTCGCCCTCGCTTCTACCACGGTTTTTTTCTCATGGACGGCCCAAAGAATGTCATGCAGCTGCGTCTTCGGCCCGCCAAGGACGAAAATCCTATTTTCTGTCATGATTTTTGGTCATAGAAGTAGGATCCCACCATATCTATGATGATACCGGGTTTTATCACAATTATTGTCACAGAAGTATCATAAGCAAGACAGAAAAAAATTTGTTCGGCCCAAAATGTCACGGATATGTCTTTTTTTGTAGTGTGCAGCGGCGGCTATCACCACAACATTGGTGGTCGCAGCTATCAGGGTGGTGGTGGCGGCGGCTACTATCATTCCAACAACAACGACATCAACAACAACCGACGACCACCCGCCAACAACAACCGGTGAAGGCAAGTGCCAATTATGTAAGAAAACAAACCATAATGCTCTGGACTGTGATAGGCACTATGCCGATGACAACACCCAGAAAAAGAAAATTGCAGCTGCAGCAGAAGGATCATATGGTGTCGATACCAATTGGTACATGGACACGGGTGCAACAAACCACATTACTGGAGAGTTGGAGAAGCTGACCATGCATGACAAATACTGTGGCCACGATCAGATCACACCACCTCTAATGGTGCAGGTATGTAGATTAATCGTATTGGTCAATCAATCATCAAAACCACACATAAAGATCTTGTCCTAAAAGAAATCTTGCATGTTCCTAACGCTTCCAAAACTCTTTTTTCAGTCCATCGCATTGCTCTTGATAATAATGTCTTTCTAGAATTTCACCCCTATTTTTTTATCAAGGACCAGTCCATGAAGAGAGTTCTCCATAGGGGTGTCTGTATTCAAGGGCTATATGCGTTGCTTCCTCAATACTGCAAGTTTAGTAAACAAGTCTTTGGTGCCATCAAACTCTCCGCTGAAAGGTGGTACAGTCGTTTAGGTCATCCGTCTTTTTCCACTGTTCATCAAATTCTTAGTAGAAATAAACTCCCAGTTGTTGGTGAGAGAAACTCAGAAAATATTTGTGATTCATGTCAAAGAGCAAAAAGTCATCAATTATCGTATCCTGTTTCCACTAGTGTATCTACCAAACCTTTATAACTTATTTTTTCTGATGTATGGGGTCCTGCACTCACTTCTGTTGGCAGACACTCTTACTATGTGAGTTTTGTTGATGATTTTAGCAAGTATACTTGGATTTATCTTCTTAAAAAACGCTAGGATGTTTTTCAAGTCTTCCATAATTGCCAAGCTCTCATAGAATGCAACTTTGATAGCAAAATTATTGCCATGCAATCTGATTGGGATCGGGAGTATGAGAAGCTGAATTTTTTTAAGATAGGTATTTCTCATCATGTGTCATGCCCCCATGCTCATCAGCAAAATGGTTCCGCAGAATGGAAACATAGACACATTGTTGAGGTAGGCCTAGCTCTCTTAGTCGCGGCCTCCATGCCTTTGAAATTTTGGGACGAAGATTTTCTTACTATCGTTCATCTTATCAACATGTGGCCTAGTCGCACTATTGCCAATGAAACTCTCACTAAACGTCTTCTTCATGTCACCCCTGATTATACTACCCTTCCTGTTTTTGGGTGTCCGTGTTGGCCCAATCTTCCTCCCTACAATGCTCGCAAGCTCATGTTCCGCTCACAACAATGCGTCTTTCTTGGCTATAGTGCTCAACACAGGGTGACAAATGTCTAGATATTCCAACCGGTCGTGTGTATATTGCTCGCGATGTTGTTTTTGATGAAACTCAATTTCCTTTGAAAAACTACATCCCAATGACGGTGCTCTTCTTCGAAAGGAGATTCTTCTCCTTCCTTCTCATCTATCCGGTGTTGATTGTGTGGGCAATGATGATTGTATCGATCCAATTACGACTAATACTTCTAATTCTGCATCTGAGTGTGCTGCTACAGGTGCCAACAGTGTAGAAAACAGTGTACATAATGGTGCAAGAACGGTAGAAAACGTTGCCCCTACACGTTCTGCAACTGCCACGAATAACCCAACACGATATCCTTCGGGATTTGCGCCCCTGATCGCGTCAGGGCTGACAACATCGGCCTCGGGATTGCCTACCTGCCATGCGGATCCGTGTCCTGCGCATGTACCTGGCTAACGTCCACCTGTGGCTGGGCGTTCGCCTCCACCTAGCCCGACCCACTCGTCCGCTGCCACGTCGGCCACTCCCGGCACTGGGCCAACACGGTTTGCCTCTGGGCCACGCGTCTACATCAGGCGGGGTCCATCCTTGTCAACTGTGCCTGGCGCGTGCATCCGTGTGGGATCCGCAATAGATCCTGCCATTTCCCTAGGATCCTCTACGGCTCCTTCATCATCTCTGCTGCTAAGTTCGGCCACAGGAGATCCGGCGGGAACAGGGGACACAACAGACGACCCAGACATGCCTTCGAGATCATTTCGAAGCCCTGCCGCTAGACCTTCTGTGCTACAAACTGTTACACCGCCACGCACACGTCTCCAAGCAGGTGTTATTCAGCCTATAAATTACAAAATGAAATTTGGTTTGGCTGCATCCGCAGGTGAACCATGCACACATTATGAGGCCCTTGCTGATCCAAAGTGGAAGGCCGCCATGGATGATGAATTTCAGGCTCTTCCAAAAAATCGTACTTGGCATTTGGTTCCTTCACGACAAGGTAAAAATATGATTGATTGCAAGTGGGTGTTGAAAATAAAACAATGGTCTGATGGTACTATAGATCGGTATAAAGCTAGTCTTGTTGCTAAGGGCTTCAAGCAAAGGTATGGCATAGACTACGAGGATACTTTTAGTCCAGTTGTTAAAGCTGCTACCATTCGTCTTGTGTTGTCTATTGCTGTATCTAGAGGATGGACTCTCAGGCAGCTAGATGTGCAGAATGTGTTTCTTCATGGTGTTCTGGAAGAGGAAGTGTATATGAAGCAACCTCCTGGGTTTGAAGATAAGAACAAACCATATCATGTGTGCAGGCTTGACAAATCTCTTTATGGACTGAAGCAAGCTCCTAGAGCATGGTACTCTCGTTTAAGTACAAAACTGCAACAACTTCGTTTTGTTCCTTCAAAGTCTGATACTTCACTGTTCATCTACAACAAGTCTCATACATCAATCTCTGTGCTTATTTATGTTGATGATATCATTGTGACAAGTTCCTCAGATGAAGCAGTGACAGCTCTCTTGTCAGATTTGAAGTCAGAATTTGCTCTCAAGAATCTAGGAGATTTGCATTTTTTTCTTGGTATTGAGGTCAAGAGAAATAAGGAAGGTGGTCTTCATCTTTCTCAGGAAAAATATGCAACTGATCTTTTGAGGAGAGTTGGGTTGCAGAATTGTAAACCTTCACCAACACCGTTGTCCAGTTCAGAAAGACTCTCTCTCACTGAAGGTGAACCTTTGAGTCAGGAGGATGGCACCAACTATAGAAGCTTGGTAGGTGCACTACAATATTTGACCCTTACTAGACCTGGTATTTCTTTTTCAGTCAATAAAGTCTGTCAATTTCTTCATGCACCCACTATTGCCCATTGGGCTGCAGCGAACGTATATTGAGATATGTGAAAAACACTTTGAGTGTTGGATTGACCTTCAGCAGGTCCTCGTCCACGCTTGTGAGTGCCTTTTCGGACTCTGACTGGGCAGGTTGTTTGGATGACAGAAAGTCAACAAGAGGTTTTGCAGTTTTCTTTGGTCCTAGCTTGATCTCATGGTGTGCAAAGAAACAGGCTACAGTTTCGCGGTCAAGTACTGAGGCGGAGTATAAGGCATTAGCAAATGCAACATCAGAAATTATTTGGGTGAAAGTTGTTCTTAAGGAACATGGTCTTCATCATACACAAACTCCTTGTCTTTGGTGTGACAATATTGGTGCCACATACTTGTTTGCTAATCCTGGGTTTCATGCAAGAACTAAGCATATTGAGATAGATTACCATTTTGTCAGAGAACGAGTTGCCAACAAGGAACTAGACATTCGTTTTGTACCCTCAAAAGATCAAGTTGCGGATGGTTTCACGAAAGCCTTGGCCACAAGACCGTTTGAAGAGTTTAAACATAATCTCAACTTGAAGAGTTCAGATTAAGGGAGGGTGTTAAACATGCAGTATCATGGGCCGCCGAGGGTTATGTTGGGCGCCACTTCTAGGAGATAGAGATAGTTTCGTTTTCCAGTTTAAGTTTCAATCTATCTCTATTCCCTATTCTCTGTAAACTCTTTTGGTTAGTCCTCTAACCGTACGCTCATGTAATCCCCTCGAGATGTTTTTTCTCGCTATCAATATATAAGTACGCGGGCTCCCATCCAGGGAGTTGAGACGCTTTGACAATAGTTTACAAGAGACAGACAGTCAAGGAAGAGCGGTGATGTTGGGTTTAGGTAACTCTTATGTGTGACACCCAATATGTGAGTTGTTTACTTTCACGCAGGTCAGTGTGTCATGGCGTTGGACGGATACTCTGGGAGTTGGGAGCACAAACTAGAGTAACAAAGAAATTAATTTTGTTCGAGTGTTGACTATGGTCAAGAAAAGAAGGGACTGCAATTTGCAGGTGGAGTCATATGCAGTCTTTGAAATAGCAGCGGTACTCATGGATAAGTTCAAGTCCAATGTATATGGAAGTTTGACGCATGGACAAATTCAAGGTGGTGGAGAATATTCACCAAGGTGGGGTTTGTTAGAGTTGTGTCGAATATAGTGTACAAGGTAGGTTACAGTTGGACTTGTAGTTGTATTGTGTTTAGATAGGATACGGAGTCGTGTCCAAGTAGTACACTTTTATCCTAGACCTCTCATATATAGCGGGGTAGACACACAATGTAACATATGCCAACATAATAGCACAGGAACGCAGGGGAAGCCGACGGCATGTGCAGGCGTCCAGGGCGGCCGGGTGCGGTATTGTAGCGGTGTCATGGGGAGGAGCGCCCATACTCAGGCCCCAGGGATGTAACCATATCGGTGAACCTCGTTAACAAATCTCGGTGTTGTGCTCGTGTGATTGCTTGATCCTCAGATGATCAACTGTATGCCTCGGATTTGTTCTAACACGACCTGCTCCAACGTCCGACCCTTGACCTCTCCATCCTCTTCCACTCTACATCCCTTTCCTAGAGTCCTCAGCAACGAGCAGCAGGAGATGCAGCAGTAGAAAACTGCTACGACAAAACCAAAGCCTCATGTTCCTTCATCTCTCTGTGTATGTAGATGGGGGGTTGGGTGATGCAATCCAGCTATTTGATAAAATGTGCAAAAAAGAGCATGTTCCATGGCTCTGTTTCTCCACGAGAAGCCTCCTTCCCTGAGATGCGCAGTACACGGTGTTCTTACCACCATGGTGGTCTCATTTCTGTTGGTTCTGCCTAATTAGGTCTCTAGTTATTTCTTGGCAGCACCGAAATTTGAATGAAACAAGTTTGGCATGCGACCACCAGCACCAAAAACATGATAGATATTGTTGCCATTAGATTTTAGCATCCAAGTAGTTGCTATGTGGCCACTAAAGGGTGTGGAAGAGGGAAGCGACTTTGGACTGGAAAGCTTTACCTAGGCGCGGCACCACCCTGAACCCCTGGCGCTTACGACGAGCCCGCTCGCCGTCGAAAGAGAGCCCAGGCCAGCTGCCAAGGGGAGGAGCGGACGGAGTAGTGGCAGGAGCTGAGAGGGGCTGAGCGTCGGTGGACGGAAGGGCGGCGACGGAGTCGCCCGGCGGGTCGCCAGAACCGACGCCAGACCCCCCATCTCCCCAACCGAAACTGAATATTTCCCTTAGGAAAGTTTCTAATGTTTAATTATATTTTGCTAATTTGCATGTTTTAAATTTGAATATTTTACGTGCCTATTTAGTAATTTTAAGACCACGCGCACAAATGCATCGGTCATGATGGGCGCACCGACCAACCCAAATCAAAAAGGGAGACACACATCTGCTCGGCCGACCCAAACGACAAAAATCATGTTCATTTGCATCGGCCGGTTAGAATTGCCCTTACAAGCGGGACATATTTGTTTGGAATTATGTCAATGTATCTAAACACTAGATTAGACCTATCTGCAATGTCTCACACTAATATGTGGTGTTTGTTCAACAAACCTGTATAGTAGGTGTTTTGTGCAACCCTAGCCCCTATAAATGATGGTTTGTGCAATTTCCTCCTGTAGCGTCGTAGCAGTTGCGCGGCTCCCGCTCTACTAGTAGGCCTTTATTCCCTAGTAGTGGTGAGGCGGCTATCAGACGCGAAAGGGGGTCAGACGATGAAATAAGTCTTTTGAAGGGTCAATGGACGAATAAGATCTTTCTATGTGTACCATCGCAGTCTTTGTGTGCCGTCTTTGCAGCTGTACCCCCAGTCCCAGGCCAGGTTGGTCCACCACTCTGCGCTATCACGTATAGACGGCAACGCGCGATCACCCACCGTCGGATGCGATGCATGCGGCCACGATAGGGCTTTGCCCAGAGTGGTTGCACCGTGCAGCCTGTACCGGGCCGCGTGCTCTGCCTATGGGTGTGTTTGGTAGCATGTATCAACCTAGTCTAATTGTTCTTTTCTCATACATGCTGAGTGTAGACCTGTTCAGTCCATGCATTTGTTATTTTCTGGCAGCAATGTATGCACTGAGACATACTAAGCTGAGACTTTGTTTGACAGCCTGCATATGTTTAGACATACTGAACAATTTTGAATTCTAAATAGTTTTTGAATGGTGAACAAAATTGAAAAGCGTGAAAAAAATTTAAACATATTTTAGAAAATTAAAATTTAAATTTTTTTTTTAAAATTAAATAAATTTCGAAATTGTGAGACTATTTGAAAATATGAACATGTTTGAAATTCTTTTTTTTTGAAAATTTAAAAAAAATGAAATTTTGAATATTTTATGAAAAATATACAAAATTGGAAATTCTAAACTTTTTTTAAAATCAAAAAAAATTTGTTTTTTTAATTCCAAACATTTTAAAAATTTAAACAAAATTTGAAATTCTGAACATTTATTAGAAATTCCAACAAATATTTAAATTCTAAACATTTTTTGAAAACTTAAACAACTTTCAGATTCTAAACATTTTCAAAAATTTAGACACATTTTGAATTTTGAACTTTTTCAAAAAAATTGAACAAATTTGAGTTTCTGAATATTTTTTTGAAATTTAAACGAAATTTGAAATTATGAACATTTTTTGACAATAATAACATATCTAGACGTGGTCTGGTGGGTGGGGACGATGGTCAGCGCCAGCATAGCTGCCTCCATGCACGTTGTCTGGGGTGCATGAGATGGGCATGATTGAGGGCCCTTTTATGCATCAGATGGGCATAGCCCAGGTGAGCTCATACACCCTACGAAACAAGCAAAAGTGGGTCTGGTTGAGAACTTTTTCCCTCATGCATTCTTCATGCACCTTACCAAACACATCCTATCCCCATGTTAGAGTCCAGACCAAAATGGAGCCTCCTCAGGCGTTTGGATTCTCGACCGTTCGATTGTCTGTCCAAACGAATCCCGGCCGGCCGATCTTCAGATGAAACAATCTGGACCGTTGTATCTCAGACATCTCAGAAGAAACGATATGGGCCGTCGGATCGAGGCTGGGCATGCCACCGCCTGTAAATTTGGTGGCCCGCCAAGGGCACTTCCGTCATTTCGCCTGGTGGCGTATAAGTGTGTTGCGCCCTCCCGTCATGGCTCCAAACCCTAGCCACCTCTCTCCTTTCCCCACTTCTCAGTCCCTTCTCCTCCCGTGGTCGTCGTCCAGCCGCCACCGCCACACTTCTTCGCCCGCCAGCCATCCTCCCCGACCGCAGCCGCCGCCTGCCGCCGCCGACCATCCTCCCCGTCGGCCGCCGCCCACCCCCCGCCTCTCCCTGGACACGGCGAGCGTGAGCGGCAGCGCGGCTGGTGTCCAGGAGCTGCCGTTCAAGGGCCTCTCTCTCTCCCCCGCGACTCCCCTCGCCGCCGCCCTTCCTGCCGCGACTCCAGCGAGTTTCAGCGGCGCGGACCACACCGCTGAGTCCCCCTCACCCCAACCATTCCCCCCCCCCCCCCCCCGGCCAGCTTCGTGGCGACGACACCATCGTCGGGAGGAGCATGAGGCGTTGCGCCTCTGACGCGCGGTGCTCAGCTCCGGTTCTTCATGGAGGTCGCCGGCAAGCTGGCAGCTGCCCTTTGTGCCTTTTCATCGTCAGGGAGGATGCGTCCGGCAGCGTCGTCCTCGAGGTACATCCCGGATCCATCGTCGTAGCGCGTGAGGCATGTGCTGCAGAGGGCCACCGCAACTGCAGAAAACCGACGAGGGCCCTCAAGCTCATCTCTCTCTCTCTCTCTCTCTCTCTCTCTCTCTCTCTCTCTCTCTCTCTCTCTCTCTCTCTCTCTCTCTCTCTCTCCCTGCTCAGGACGGAACTCATGTTGGATGAGAAATCATTTTTGTGGCTTGGTCAGATCTCAGGTGGTGGTCCTTTTAGCTTCTCTGTGATTGTGTATAGGTAGCTGTATTTTGGGTACTGAACTGCTGTATAGTTTTGTTAATGCCATAGTTTTGGTTAGTGCCAGATTTAATCGAGTGGGTAAAGGAAAATGGTACAAAACCTCTATTAGAGTTGAATTCTGCTTGATGCATACAGGAACCGATATTGTGAGCATCGGGTCCATTTGGGTTGTGGATTGATTTATTATGATGGCGAAACACGCCTATGGCGAGATTATATTTGATGATGTTGTGCACTCTTCACATGCTTAATCCTTGCTAATTGCTTCTCTATCATCTTTGAACTGCAGGAGATGATCGAGTTGGGCTCGGACGTTACTGGCCGCCGGCTTGGTCTGCAAGAGGACTTCCCCTGCCGCGGCAGACCATGGAGAGAGTAAGATTTCATGGTCTTTCTGATCTTCTGTTTCCTTTTCTATGTGGAGTAAGTATAGTATATTTTAATGAGGATGGATCTGGACCTGTGTATCAGATTGTGACCTTTTTGCTCCTTTGCAAGCTTTGCATGTTTTTAGTATAGTTTTTTCATGCTATATTGCTTAAGCATCATTCTGTCTTGACATGATATGCTAATTGGATCTTCACCTTGGAGGTTTATTGCGTATGTACGTGGTTCATATAGCGTTTAGTCTCAACCCTCAAGAGGTGCTAATTATGTTTTATTCCTAACTCTGTGCTTTAATGTTCGGTTCTGATGGGTTTCTTTCTTATAATGTTAGTAGAAAAGAAAAGAAATCAAATTGTTTAGGCTTATAAATAGATCTATCCACCAGATTAAGTCGTAAACAAACATTCAGATTCAGGCCCTCTCCCTCTCCCTCTGCCTCTCAGTAAAAATAGGGGCCTTTCTTCAGAGTTACACTTGGTTGAGTGATTTGGTTCCTTGGGTTCAGACCAGTTTCATCTTCTTTGGTTGATTGATGGATTGATCCTCTGCTCTGCATTGCTTGCAGGGTGACCAAGTGATTGACTCTAGGGCCACCGTGGTGGTGCTCGTGGTGCCCGATGCCTGCTGCGGCGCGCTCATTGGCAAAGCAATGGTGCTCTTTTTTCCATTAACATGATACTATAAGATAATAAAGCATGAGGGTTATGCAATTTATTCATGGTAATTTTAAAAGGAAAAAAAATCAAACTTGCAAATATTTATGATGTTAGAGATAAATGCATTTATAAAATGCTCTCTTTTCCCCAGATTAAATGGCCAACACTCACATCTGTGTGCTTGACAACATGAATAGAGGTCACTCTCACCAAGTGTTTCTCAGATTATTTTAGAAATATGTAATCCGAGTTTGAGGAGGTGCAATTCATTGATGATCTAAACTTTGAACTCTCTATTTGAAACATTATTATTTTACCCGTTGGCCATGATCCACGAGTATAGAACATGAATAGAGGTCACTCACCCCAAGTGCTTCTCAGATTATTTAATAAATATGTAATCCGAGTTTGAGGAGGTGTAATTCATTGATGATCTAAACTTTGAACTCTCTATTTGAAACATTATTATTTTACCTGTAGGCCATGATCCATCAGCTTTTATTGTGTTCCAGATACACTATTATGTCTGCTTAATGATCAGTGTGTTTATGCTCTATGTTTTCTTACAATTTTTCCTGGTCCCTTGCTTGGCCCTCTACTAGCTGCCAAGATCTGATGCTTATCTAGGTCTATTTTTGCCCTGTTTTCACAGAGATGCGTTAGGGTTTATTCTCCTGATTGGTGGTTGGTAGTGCTCTCTTCTGCCTACAATGAATAGGTTGTTGCTCTTGAGGATTGGTCGACCACGTTGCTTCCTTGCACAGGTGCTTGTCTTTTTCAGCTTCTACTATTTTGGCATTACATCCTATCCGACTTCTATTGTTTTGGCATCATGTGTGTTCATGGTGTTTGTTCACTGATATGTTTATTTTGGCATTATGTGTTCATGTTGTTTGTTGAAGGATCTACATCCTAGGTGTGGTTCTGTATATATTATGGCATCCGTGGTCTATTTTGGCGTTGTTGATTCATGTCCACGTAGATTTCAGGTTTTGAGTACATAGCAGTCTAGGAATGTATTTTCATTTGAGTTAAGGATTTTTTCTCGCCATGGTTGATGCTTGATGCAGCGGGGGTCTATTGATGGCAATTTCAAGTTAATCGAGTGGGTCGCCGTCATGTCTGATGGCAATTTCGAGTTAATCTGTTCAATTCACCACTGAATGACCACTCCTCAAATTTTTCAGACTCTCCTCATGGATTGAAGTCCTAAACTCCACAATTACCCTATGGTTTTTTGGCTTGGAGGACTTGGTTTTGTTGGGGGGTATGCTTCCTCTCACCTGGATCAGGTTGCCACGCCGCTGGATGAGCCAGCTGCTTTTTTGATTTTATCCCCACTCCTCGCTACATCCGAGGCAAGCTCCCTCTACTTCTTTCCTTGTGTATTTTGGTTAGTTTTGTTGGTCACCCGATGTTCTATGTCCAGGGTTCCCCAGATGCGATTTTGCTTGATAAAGCTCGCTTGGTCCTATGGGATGAAGCTCCAATTGTGCGCTGTCACTGTTTTGAAGCTCTTGACAGAACTTTCAGAGATATACTTGCAGTATACGATAGTTCAAGGTCACTCTTCCCTTTAAGAGGAAAGGTTGTTGTTCTTAGTGGCGTTTTTAAGCAAGTACTTCCTGTTATGCAAGAAGGTCCTAAGACTGGAATTATTGGAGCTTCTCTGGTCATGTCAAGGTACTGAAGTTGCATATAAATATGTGTCTTGCACATGTTGCTATTGGAGCTTCTTTTGAATCACGGGAGGAATTGGCTGAATTTGTATAGTGGGTTCAAGATATTAACAATGGTAATTTGTTTATCCAGTCTCGACTTTAGATGAAGCATCGACATTGAGCCATGATTCTACTTCATCTATATGTATTCTGGATGATTCGTTACTGTTGCCGTCATCGAACAACACAACCGCTACTTCATTTGATCTGTTTTGTTTCTATCGTCTCAATTTATTTGTTTTGGAAAATCTGATCTGTTCTACTCAGCCTAATTTTCTTCTTTTGGACATCTGGTACCCATTATGAGATGATTTTGTGCACCTTCATAAGAAGGCTCACTGATCCCCGTTTGTGTTTTCAGCTCTACGTGATGTCCGCAAGGATTGAGAATACAATTGGTTGGATTGCTTTTGGAAGAGGCGCAGAGAGAATAGAAACCATGATGCCTATGTTGATTCAAAGTATAGTTATCAAGCAAACCATTGCTGTTATTAGTTCTTAGTTCCTCTTATATGTTTGAGAAATTCAAATGATAGAATCTATGGTCCATATTTCCTTTAATTTGGGGAATATATATTGTGTAACCAATAGTGGACCGGGTGGGTGCTGCCATCGTGCTTTGCTATTTCATGTAACATGCTAAATCGAATATGAATCGTGTTCTATCAAGTTGGATATAATGTCACTGCATTTGTAAATAAGTTATTGTGTGATGTGATTCTTCTTTTCTTTTGGTATGATGTTCTAAACCTGTGCAACTTTCCTTCATCATGTCAACCTATCAAATTTGAAGCGTGACTTGCCGTGTTCGATGGTCACCAGGTTGGATATGACCGCACCCGGCAGGGGTGCGGCGGCAAGCCGCACTTTTCATCTAGTAAGAGAAGACCGTGTGCACTCCCAGCCTCTTCACCTTGGACTGAGAGGAGGAGAGGGTTTTTTCCGGAGACTCTTGCCATTACCGCTCCTTCTCCCCGCCATTTCGATCAATCAATCAGTAAGAGGAAGCTTGATTTTGCTGCTTGGCCTTCTTCCTCCTCTTCCCTCTCTCTCTCTCTCTTCAATCAATCTCTCTCTCGCTCGCATGTGTGTTATTTGGGATCGATGCTCATTCCATTTATGTTCCTGATCTAGCTTCTATCTAGACTCGTGCGGGTTTACTAGCTGTTCCTCTCGCTCTCTGCCTACTTCTTCTTCTCGTTCGTGGTCGGTCGGTCTCTGGCCTAATCTCTCTTTGTCTTCTTATTTATCTCTTGCAGGTGTTGATTAATTGGCGTCGGATCCACCGATCTTGGAGATCCAGGCCACCAAGAGATGGGGTAATTAACGCATCTTCTTATTTGCTCCTTCTTTCCTTTTCTCTGTTGCCATGATTCCTTCTTCTTTATGTGCCTGTGTGTGGGCGTAAGAGGGTTTTTTTCATCTCTTTTTTTGAGGGATTTCTTTTTCTGTTGACGATCGTGGGAGGAGCCCTGCACTTGACCCACACCAACTCCGGCCTCTCGCACGCCAGATCCATTCCTTCCCAGCTGGATCTAACTCTTTTATTTTAGAATAGTTGGGCTAGAATTGCTAGTAGGAGATTTGTTTCTGGCCCAACTAAATTGAACTGCCCTTCTGAAGAGATATTAACTGGCCTAATTTTTGACTGGGCAAACCTTGTACCTATGACCTTTGTTTTGGATGAATAAAGATGGCGGGAATTCTCAAAAAAAAAAAAAACTAGAGCCTAATTTTAACTGGAAGGAGTGTGGGGACCCGAGACATGAGTGCATATCAACATTGATGGTGGGGTTGGGTGATGCAATCAAGCCGTTTGATCAAATGTTCAAAAAATAGCATGATTCATGGTTCTGTGTCCCCACGAGATGCCTCGTTCCCTGAGATGCGCGGTACACGGTGTTCTTGGCAGCACCGTCATGGTCTCGTCTCACTTCTGTTTGTTCTGCCTAATTAGGTCTCTACTTATTTCTTGGCAGCATCGCATGGTATTACTTTTGGTTTTCGTTTATCTCTCTTTCTCGTGTGAACGAGGTGTTTGGGGTATTGCTTTAGAGGGTTTTTGGCCTTTAATAAGGAGGTGCGCTGGCGTTTGATCTTTAGCCCGCATATGCATGCTTCAGTCGTGTTCTCCTTAGTATGCGATTTGGTATGTGAATATGTGCTCCCTCGGTGTGTATGAGCAGCGTCGAATCAGGCCTACTACTGAAGTACTGATGCTTACATCTCCAAAATACTGTTCCATATATGTGTGCATTTATTGATTTAATAACACGGGCACAAGGTGGTGTTTCTCTTCTTGTTGTGAATTGGTTACATAACATTGGAGCGTTGTCAAAAAAATCGAAAAACGTAATCAAACTCTATCGCATGTTTGAGGTTCTTGCAAAATTTCATCCAAAAATAACATCCGAGGAGCTCCCACCAAAAACAAAAGAAAAACAAAATTGCTGCTCAGACAGTGCACAAAACGTTGAACTGCGTTTATTTTTTGTGAGAGCTCAGGTGATGTTTATTTGGACGAAAATTTGAAAGAACCTCAAACAGTTGATACAGTTTGCTGTCGCAAAATTTCAGATTTTTTAGACGTTGTTTGATCACGTTTTCTTAGAATTTTTGGGCAAAGTCGGTGTAGTACACCCGAGAGCAGCCACTACTTTTGGATAACATTGCTCGTCTTCTTGTTGTGAATTGGTTACATAACATCAGTGTGTTAACTGCATATTATTTCTTGGCTAGTTAGTTGCTTTGCGTAAACATCAGTATGTGTTTTGTTCTACTGTCACTCCACTGTCTTACTGCTTGGTGCAATTTTTCTAGCTGATTATTCCTTATTTTTCAGGTCTCCTATGGAGTGCAGTTCAGACGAGTCGTCAGAGCTAAGTGATACTGATATCCATGACTATGCTGACAAGGCGTACACGGACCTCAAGTCTGGGAAGCTTGTGGCGAGGTTCGGCACCGACAGGTTTAGATGCCCGTTCTGCCCCGAGAAGAAGCAGGAATGCCGTTACAATGAGCTGCTTCAGCATGCAATTGGTGTGCGCGCATCCAACCATGCTGCCGAAGTGAAGGCAAACCATCTGGCATTGGCCAATCATCTCAAGACGGACCATGCTGATGCAGCAGGCTCATTGCCACCGCGACAAGACGAGGCGCTAATGAATCCTCCAAGGCCTGTGCAAGATCAGGAGCTGTTTGTTTGGCCCTGGATGGGCATCCTTGCCAATGTTCCAGTAGAGGAAACACAGAGAGGTGGAGCCATTATAATGCAACAATTAGCTGGTTTCAAACCCATACGTTTTGATGCTGTGCATTGTCCTGACGGCGTGTACACTGGCTTTGCAATAGTCCGATTCAACAAGGATTGGATCGGGTTCAAGGATACCTTGGGATTCCACAACTACTACAAATCACATCATCTGGGTAAAACGGATTGGGATGCAAATAAATGTGAGAAGTACATGTTTGCTTGGCTGGCAAAAGAGGAGGACTACAAAGCCGATGATCCAGTTGGCAAGTTCTTGTCAGAAAATGGTGATCTGAAGACAGTGGCTGAACTGCAACAGGAGATGTCCCACAAGACTGACACTCTCATAACTCGTTTGACGAGCCAGATTAGTGCTAAGAGCAAGTACTTAATGGAACTTGAGTGCAAGTGTAATCAGATGGATCTCGCTCTTCAAAGGGCCATGGAAGATAGTGACTTGCTGGACCAACGCTACAACGAAGGTACCCCCCCCCCCCGCCCCACCCCGCAAAGTCTCGTGCGATTGCTGTATGAATGGTACACTCATTTGCATTGCAACTATGATCATGTTTACCGTATCATGTTTTATTTGTTTTTTCTACAGAAATGGGAAAGGTGCAATCAACTGCCCGTGAACATTCATCGAATTTTTTTCATGAGACTGATCAGCTGAGAAAGCAGTTGGATGAGAAAGCGAAAGACATTAAAAGGAGATCCAAGCAATGAATGAAATAGTTGCTCAAACTGACAAGGAAAGAAGAAAACTTGAGAATGAGAGGAAGAAGGTATGAAATTTACTCACACTTTGGTTTATATTATTGTTTACTATAAAATGCATCATTTATATCGGAATCAAGCGAATAGCTTTGTTGGTCAAAATTTTGTCTCGCGCAAAAAAAAAGGTCTAAATTTTGTATCTGTTCTCGGAATAGCATTTTGGCATGCTTGTGCTGATACTCTTCTCGGAGTAGCTAGTTGTCTTACTGCTGAACTAATGTTCTCTTCAGAATGATGGTCAAAACGACTACCTTAACATGGCCAGAATTGAGCAAGAAAAAGCCAATGAAAGTGTGCGGATTCTTGTTGAGAAATACGAGGTATGCATTCCTACCCTTCCAGTTGTTGGTATCATTCAAATGTCTTGAGAGTTTTCATTCCAGAATCTAGAAATTTACCCTGACATGTCAAATACCTTCCAGAAAGAGAAGGAAGACGCTCTGAACACAAACTTGCAGTTAGAGAAGCAGCTTGATGAGAAGCGTCGGCTGGAGCTGGATATCCAACAGCTTAGAGGCAAACTGGAGGTGGTCAAGCACATGGAGGGAGAGGGCGTCGATGTGAATAAACATACTGAAGAGCTGCATAAGGATCTACAGGATAGAATCGACGCGACGGAAGACCTTGAAGAGCTAAATCAAGCTCCGATTATCAAGGAAAGGATGACCAATGATGAATTGCAGGATGCAAAGAAAGATCTTATTTTGGTAACGTTTACACACACACACACACGCTTGTTCTTTTTAACAGTTTTTATTTTGCGGGGGAGATTCTGTGGACTGAAATAAATCTTGAGCTTGTTGGTGTACAGGGTTCGGTGGATCTGTCGGGCCCTTGTAGCGACACTGGAATCAGGAGGATGGGTCAAGTGGATGAGAAGCCGTTTGTTGAAGCTTGCAAGCCCAAGCACCGCGCGGAGGCGGATGCTAAAGCTCTTGAATTATGCTCCATGTGGCAAGACAATCTGAGGGATGCTAACTGGCACCCTTTCAAGATAGTGACCACAGGTGAAAAGCCTGAGGTACGAATGACCAATCGAGTGATTCTTATCCTGTTGCCTTCTTGTCTTAAACACTTGCTGACAAGTACATAATGCAATGATATTGTGATTTGCCCCCAGCAAATCATCGACGAGGGTGACGAGAAGCTGGTGGGAGTTGAAGGAGGAGCTGGGTGAAGAGGTTTACAAGGAGGAGATGAACAACAAAGAGACCATCCTCAGTGCAAGGCGAAACGTAAGAGGTGATAGACGTATCGTAGTCGGCGCAATCAGTGATCTTCATCTCGGGTGTGGATTAGAGAAGACTTGAGAGCAGTGATGTACGGGAACCCCTTTTATTCCATTCGGAGTTGGCAGACAATGGTCGCAATGAATCGTGTTTTCTTCCTTATCATTGGTTCTTTTTTCCGCAATGGATCGCCTAATTGTATTTCCTGAGTGTGTTTTTTCAGCCAACATATTTTTTTGTGAGGATGAACTCGCCACTTGTGTGCTCTAAAGTCACATGTTTTTGACGTTTTTGTTTGTCCATGTGGGAGTTTATTTGGCACCAGTGGTTTTTGTATTGCCACCACACGACCATATAATCGTGTTCTCATGTAAAAACACTTGTCTGATTTTTTTTAGTAAAATTCGTTTCACCAAAAGCAAAGAACACCATTTTTGTTTACACGGTGGGGTTGAGGTTGGTTTCTCATACTCGTACCCCCTCGCATCACTCTTGTGAGTGACTGAGGGGGCGAACCCTAACCGTCGGGGCAAGGCCCTCTCCTCCCGCTTCCTTCCCTCGTCGTTGTCGGCCAAAGCCTGGTTGGAGTAAGCGGCGGCGGGGCTCTCTCTGCTTCACGCACGATGTTGTGCAGCGCGGGACGTCCGTTTGGGCGACGGCGCGGTGCTGATCCGGAGCGCGGCGGTGGGTGGATTGGCATGGGCTCGAGCGACTCTGTCGTGGGATCTCGTCCGGTGCGTAGGGGTTTGGGCTGGCCGGGGCCTGGCGTGTGGCACCTTCAGCTAGCTGGACCTCGCCCCAGATTTGGTGCGACCAAGGCCATGGGGGGCCTTTATGGCAGCTCGGGACGTTGGCGCGGTCACGACAGCCATGGCTGCGGTTGCGGGCGGTTCGACGATTCGGCGGCGGCGCATATCCTGACCTGTACTTGATCTGGGAGATGCAGCGTGCGGTGTGGCTGCGACCCAGGCGACGACAGCGAGATGTGGTCTGGCCTCCGGGTGGTCCAAATTCGTCGTTGGCGTCGCCAGTAGTTCTACCGGAGATGCGGTCAAGGGCTAGCGTGGAGCCGATCTGCACGAATTGGCAGCGTCCATCCGGATGCGAGTTGGGGAGTGGTGGCTGCCGATGAAAACAGAGCTCCGACTTCGGTCATGGGGGCGATGGCGGTCTCTATGCGCCGTTACCTATTTGAAGGCATCGCTTTTGCGGTCATTTTCTCCTTGCTCAGACTGTTCCGAGGGAAACCCTTGATCTGGGTATCCCAGAACGGACGATGATGGCGCTATGGTGTTTTATTCCTTCATGTGGGCATAGATTTGGAGCAAATCCTTGTTGGACTCGCCAAGAGGTGGAGCGGTGTGGCATCTATCGCGTCAGCGTCAACGGGTCTAGGCTATAGATGCATCTGGGTGGGCGAGTGCAGGGCGATGGCGCTGTTTGGCGCTGTGGTTGCGTCGACGGCAAGCCTGACAAGGTCGATGCGTTAGTACCTTCTCTGAAGATGGATCGGTGAAAGACGGCGGCGGCTGCCTCTACAGCATGCACATGCGGTGGCCACTGAGAGTGAGTCGGACCGGTGTGTGCCGCAGCTGACCCGGCATTGCAGCTTATGGTCTCTGGCTTAAGATGTGGGGCTTTAGTGTCAGGTATGGGACTGTGGCTCAGACAATGTTCACCTCTCCATCAAGTTGATAGAAGTGGTGATAGATGTTGTCGAAACTAGGAGTCATCCTTCTTTAAAAAAAACATTGTTATTAACCCAAAGAACACCATTCTTGGATGGCGTGCGACAAGTCCAAGTAGGTGGTGCTCGCTTTCGCCTGCAGCTGCTCACCACTTCCCACTCTCGTAGTCCCGTTACCCATGCCTTTCCGAGTTCCACATAGATGATCGGGTGCCGACTTCATCTCGATGTTGGTGCTCGGTACCTCACCACGACAGTCGACCAGTGTGGGGACATCTTTGGCACCGGGGAGACCTTCACGTCCAAGCCCGGCAAGACCACGGCCGACTACAACCACCTCCTCACGAGCTATGAGAGGGCATCTGGCAGCCGCCTCGCGGACGTGCGGCACACGTCATCTCCTACAACACGCTCCTCTCTTGCCACTTCACCGCCGGCAACCTTCGTGGTGCCCGGGGGCTCTTCTCTGTGATGCCGAACAGGGACGTCGCGTCCTGAAACACCATGGTGTCCGAGCTGTCCGGGACCAAGGCCGTGGAGGAGGCCAGGGCCTTGTTCCTGGCTATGCCTGCATGGAACTTCGTCTCCTGGAACACCATGGTTTTTGGGTTTGCCTTCGCTGAGGACATGGCCATGGCCGAAGAGTACTTTAAGGACGCGCCTGGCAAGGAGGACGTCATTCTTTGGACGGCCATGGTGTCAGGGTACATGGATGTTGTCATGTGGACAAGGCAACAGAGTTCCTGCGCATATACCAAAATACTACCTCATTACGGGCTAGGGTTACAAAAAAAAACTATCACTTTTATTAATTTTTCTAAATGGTACCACAAATTTGGTTCGCTGTACCAAAAAACCAAAATGACCATCCCCGCTGCTTCCATGATGAGGCTGGAGTAGTTCACCCTCTGGGTTGAGGGTATGTGCCAGTAGCTATCTGTTTGATCTCTCTCTCTCTTTCTCTCTCTCTCTCTCTCTCTCTCTCTCTCTCTCTCTCTCTCTCTCTCTCTCTCTTGTGATTTAGATAGGGCACGATCTTAATGTACCATCAGCTTTGTCAATATAGTTGGATCATATGGTGTTTCTTCCCTCTCTATCTTTGTTCTGATGAATTGAATCTTTCCCTTTGAGGTTTCTTTATGTTGGATCGAATATTGGATTTGAGATTACCTGATGTATGTCTTACATGTGTATACCCATGGTGATAATGGGGTATTCTATTGAGTAACTTATATATGTTTTGGTAAGCAACTTGCGGATTCCCGTGGTGAAATTGGGGTCTAGGCACATAGGTTGATACATGTTTTCATCATACTCTCTCCGATACATACTTTGGGGTAATGTTTGAAGTTCTTTGTGTTGGGTTGAATATTATGAATCTAAAATTGTTTGATGCATGTCGAGTAATTAACTCATGGATACCTGTGCTGGCATTGGAGTATTTAGGTGACATTAGATTTGATTGATGCGTATCATATGTTATTATTGTAGTACGAACTCTAGGGCCGTTTATGACATTTATAGGGATGGCTCAATAGATTGATCGGAAAGATAACTTTGAGGTGGTTTGCTACCTAAAACAATTTCATCTTATGTTCTTCGCTATTGATAAGAACTTTGAAGTAATTCTTTGTCACACATTGAGGGATTGTTATATAATCCAATTATGTTAGCACTGTTGAGAGATTACACTAGTGAAAGTATGAACATTAGGCCTTGTTTCTAAGCATTGCAATACCGTTTGTGCTCACTTCTATTACTTGATACCTTGTTGTTTTTATTATTTTGGATTACAAAAATCTATATTTGTTATCAATACTAGTATCACCATCTCTTCGCGGAACTAGTGCACCTATACAATTTACCATTGTATTAGGTGTGTTGGGGACACAAGAGATTTCTTGTATTTGGTTGCAGTGTTGTTTGAGAGAGACCATCTTCATCCTACACCTCCTAGATTGATAAACCTTAGGTCATCTACTTGAAGGAAATTTGCTACTGTCCTATAAAACTCTGTGATTGGAGGCCCAACAGAGTACAAAAATAAAGTTGCATACTAGACATTAGTGCACAATCAAAAAGCAAGGTGTATGGAAGGACCAATGAAGTGCATTCGATTTATAATTCACATCTAGGTATCAGTTAGTTGGAGATGTGTATGCTCTATGTCGGTGTCAAAACTGGCAGATCTCGGGTAGTGGGTCCTAAGCTGTGTGTCATGGATCGATGGGTAACAGGAGACAGGAGACACGATGTTTACCTAGTTTTGGGCCCTTTTCATGGAGGTAATACCCTACTTCCTGCTTGATTGATCTTGATGGAGTCGATCTACCACGAGATCGTAATGGCTAAACCCTATATGTCTACCATGTATGATTATGATTATCTATCGACTAGCCTGGCCTTGGCTTATATAATACACCAGAGGCCTAGGATAACAAGAGTCCTAGCCGAATATGTTGGTGGAGAGGAGTCATTGTCTTGTGGAATACTCCTTGTATGCGGCATGGGCTGCCCGAAGTGGCCCATTAGTGAACCTCCATGGGGGTCCTCGGCCCGATCCACCTGGTCGGGAGACGATGTGGTGAGTACCCCCTAGTCCTGGACACCGTCAGTAGCCCCTTGAACTGGTCTTAAAGTTGGGGACCCTCCTCGATTCTTCCGAACTGTTCTTCATCTTCGGTCGTCGGTCTTGAAAACTGGTTCAACAATTCTTCTCATCTCCGATCTTGAGGATCGCCAAAGTGAATCCGAAGAGTTTACACCTCGGGTATCCGAGGAGCCCCTTTAAGTTATCGGCCGTTATCAATGCCTTGTTATTTTTACGCCCACCTCGGGTTTGAAGTTGTTCCCATGCGGTGGTGTCCTCTTGCATCCGAGCTCTAACGCCGGAATGCATTCGAGGTATCTTCTACAGCCGTGAACCAACGTCGGACTGTATTCGAGCTCCAACGTCGGACTGTATCCGAACTCCAACGCTGAATTATATCCGAGCTCCAACGCCGAACTATATCCGAGCTGTCATAGATCACCTTGGCTTAAAAAAGTTTAAGGAGGTCATCCGAGCCTAACGCTAGAAATGCCATTTATTTACTGACGAGATATATAGCCAGTAGCCCTCAAGGTGCGTGTCAGTCTAAAACCCGAGATGCACTTGAAGGAAATATGAAACTGCTGATCCTAGTAGCCCCTGAGACTCAGGTCGATTCGCAAAATCGGCCTGGGGATCAACTCCTAGCTCGGCAGCATACGTAGGAATAGAAACGCAGTGTAATATATTCGAGATAATGATCAGCGGACGGGCCCCTGGGAGAGGGTCGTGAGAAGTCGTCGTGATATATTATCTTGATGCCGGATAAGTCCCAGATGGTACTTATTGTTGTCCAAAGACGTGTTTTCCCATAGTTCGGTCATGCCGAACACTGAGCACTTTGAATTTTCTGCATTGAATAGGCAATGCAGTAGCCCTCGAGACACTGGTCGGGTGGCGACACCAGATCAAGGGATCGATGTGCCCATTTAATATTAGTAAATGATAAGCCCGAAGCCCAGTAGCCCCCCGAGTCTTAATGCGGGCACGAGTGGCCGAATTAAGGATCGATATCCAGAGTAAAATCACAAATTATGTGTAATGATTCTATGTATCCAAGTATTTTACATCATTAATGCTCGAATCTGCATTGTACAAAACTTTGTTGACCGACCATCGGCTTCCACCTCCTCGGCTAGTAGCCGAGGAGTGTTTGTCCTACTTTATAAAGCCTTTATGAAGGCGAAGATTTACGACAAACAAGGCAATCCGGCCATACGGTTTTATAAACGAAGGTACGTAGAGAGATATGTTATATTACTATTTAACATAAGAAATGGCTTCCAAAGAAAATAGTCCCACTACCGGTTCCTTTCTTTGGGTTGTCATGCTAAGTATGATCATGAAACCTCAGATCCGATCAATTTGGGAGCAAAATATTGAGGATTTAGTTTGGGGAAAGTTCCTGAACTCTAAGGTATTAATGAACCAAAAATTTCACTTCCGTCATTGCCGACCAATTATATCCTTTAAGATCGCTAGCTTTCGGCTTCACCCAGTCTGAGGTACTAACTCGGATGACCCGGTAGTAAAAATCACAGAGGTGCTCCCTTTACCACCTAACCGAACAATCGGGAACGTAGGGGTAAGCACAGGAGCCAGGCAACCCAGCTTGGCCAAAATCTTAAGTCAAATTGATGCATATTTATGTCTTTATAACAATGATTGCGGAAGGCGGCCCTTGCGTATTAAATACAAATGCCGATGATATGTTTATTTTGACTCCTATTGCGACTGTTTATCAGTTGAAAGTGGCCCATCATCGGCTTACACCCCCTTGTAGATGCTACGCGGGGTGTTTCCGCAATAGCAAACAACCCTTAGACGACGTCTCGGTGCCCGAAGGCGGTTGTGTTAGCGGAAACGAGGTAATCAGATATGCGGGCTTTATAACTTTCACTTAGTCATACGAGCTTAAAGTTGGGAGGTTAGCTACTAACCCCGGTTAGTGTTCGGCGATAGTCGAGGTCAAGCCGTAAACACTTCGGCCAATGTTATGAATGGCCCATCATTTAACACAGTCATCAGATCGCTGACCAGTTTACGCTTAATATGACAGTCAGTTTTCGGTTTTCTCCACTGAGGTGCTTAACCATGCGAGCTGGAAGCACAATCGCAGTGGTTCTCCCTTTGCACAACTAGCCGAACAAAGCAAAACGTAGGCGGCAAGCACAGGAGCCGGGTAACCAAACTATTGACCAAAGACACAATTCGAAACTGATGCATATATAGCAATATCCGAGAATGTTTTTGCCGAATCTCTATAGGTGTCCGGCGTTGCACTGGGAGACTTGTGCTGGAAACACACAAATGTTTAAAAGTGCCATAGGCTTGGAAAACCAAAAAACTTCAGTAAAAACTTGACATCCGAACTAGATCAAGTGTTCGGTGCCAATCCGAAAATTGGTCTTAGAAAAAGAATTATGCTTCTGTCGTGCTTTAACATGACACGTCCGATCTCAAGACTTCAAGCGGGTCAGCCTACGGCTTCAAGCTCCTTATCCCGAAGGCGGTGTTCTTCTTCGAGGCCAATTTAGCAAACTAAACTCAAGCGGCTTTAGAGTGAAGCTAGGCTATCCAGCTATTGACCATACACTCGAGTCGAAAAAGGAGCGGTAGAAAAAGACTTTGCAACGACCAAGGAGAAAACACATTTACCATAAAACAGCTTATACTAATTTAAGAGCCCCCAAGTGACTTGGGTAAAAGAATTTTATGTATAATGATTGTATGTACCGAAGTACTTATATCATATATGTATTCACCAGAACTTTAAACGCGTCTTAACCGACCGTCGGCTTCTCCCTCGTCGGTCAAGGGCCGAAAAGTGTTATGTACTACACCTGTCGAGAATATCGACGGTGTTTCCGATAACCAGGCAATCAGGCCATAAGGCTGTAACAGACAATGCGCGCTCAGGGAACTTATGCTATATTACTGACGAAGTGTAAGAAGCATCTTCGAAGAAAATAGTACCCCCCACCGATACCTTTCTTCGGTTGCTCATTGTTACTATGAGACTTGTGCAATAGATTTTTTGTACTCCTGAGTTCCGTTGTGTGCCGACCATGATTGAAAACAATAAGAGTGCTAGCTTTCGGCTTCACCCAGTCTGAGGTCCGAGCTCGGATGACCCGATCGTGACAATCGCAGAGGTGCTCCCTTTACTCCCTAGTCGAACAATCGGGAACGTAGGGGTAAACATAGGAGCAAAGCAACCCAGCTTGCGGAATACTTAAGTCAATATGGTGCATATTGTGGCATAATACACGAACAAGGAACGAAGCCATAGAAGTATAATCATATGCAAGAGGAAAGGCTTCATAAAGGAAGCCCCCAAGTAAATGGGGTATTTGAATTTGTGTGTCAAACAAAAATTGATAAGGAAGTTTTTCACAAAAAACTTTTTACCAAAAAAGTATAATGCTTGGTCAAAAATAATTTATTTAAAGAGATGTGGCCTGGCGCTGAAGCCAATGTCGATGCAGGGCGTCAGCTTGACGTAGCGAAGGTGTGACAAAGCCTGAATTTGCAGGGCGGTCCGGGCTCTAGATGCGGCGTTCTCCGAACTGCGGACGAGAAACGGGCCGAACCATTGCGCAACCATCGTTAAAGCGGCCATCATTTGACAGACCTGTGTACAGATGATGGAACAAACCAGAGTAATAATTTCTCAGAAAAATAAACCCAAGCAAGAAAAAAAATACTAGGATTAATAGCACCTGGTTTATCTGTTGTAGCAATCTGAAAAAAGGTTACTCCCAAAATTGGGACTTGATCCGCACACCCATTGCCTAGTGAGCGATGGAGCGGCGGCATGGCGATGCTGGCAAAGGTTGGCTTGCCGAGGCAAAGCCCCCGGTCCAGCTAACGTGATGAAGTTGGTCGATTGACGACGCCGAAGTCTCCGGATAGGTCGATGAAGGGATGGCGAAGCCCCCGGTCCAGACGAGGAGACGGAGCAGGTCGGTAAGGAGATGTTGCAGCTGCCATGTGAGCCGAGTTGTTGAAGTAGTTTGACGTGATGGACATCGGCTCGATGAAGCAACGGTGTGGTCATGCCGATGCGGGTCGAAACTTGTGACGTGGTCAATGCTGGCTTGATGAAGTGACCATGCGGCGATGCCGGTGTGCCCGCTCCGTGTAATCCGTGGGGCGGCGATGTTGGTGATGATTTATCTTTCGCGATGCCAATCTCTTGTTCGGCTTGCCGAGATGATGATACGAAGAAGTTGAGCTCAGCTCCACAAAGCGACGACGTGTTTAGCGCAGGTCGGCAGCCGTAGAGCAATGTTGTCGGACTGGTTTGACATCGGCACGATGGTGAAGATCATATTGGAAAAGACTTTAAAATTAGCGGGATGTGTTTGGGAACAAAACACAATACCCCATACAAAACTTCTTTCAAAAAGGATGTCCGAAATCCCGCTCATAAAAAAAGATGAACTCGGGTCGGATTCGTTCTCGCACAGAAAATAGATCTGAGAAGTGATGCACTAATCGGAAGGTTCCCGGAGTTAGGACGGTCGGATCGAGTTGAAATTTTGAGGGGTGGTAGATATGGGAATTCTGCAGTAGATGAATGGTTGGATATTCCAAAGGACCTCTGAGCTGGGCTCTGGAGAGCACGCCCTAAACTCATCCAGATTCCCGTCCAGATTTGACAAGGCTCCAGTATATCATAGATTGCCAGAGATTCCTCCACCGGAACTCAACGAAATTTTCCAGGGTTGTTGTAAACTCAATTCCGCACAATTCCACTGAGGCAATCGTTAAAACGACACTCGAGGAGGCGGTGGTGGAGGATACAAGTTCGTTGTCCAGAAAAACAGCACGGTCGCCCGAGGACAATGTTGACATTGATCCCCCGAGCTCCATGGATGATTCCTCCATGATCTTGATAGAGATCGGAGTTGATGTTGATGAAGGCCCTCGTCCGAATATGATGATTGGAGGTAGGGCACAGTCCTCGTTCAAGCCAAGGTGACCAGTCGAGGCGACGGCGAAGACGCCGATGTCGCAGTTGATCTGCAGGCGAGCCATTGATCCTTTTGCCGATCACACAGCGAAACTCTCAATGAGAGCACCATTGTCAGTATCAAAACCGGCAGATCTCGGGTAGTGGGTCCCAAGCTGTGTGTTATGGATCGATGGGTAACAGGAGACAGGGGATACGATGTTTACTCAGGTTCGGGCCCTTTTAATGGAGGTAATACCCTACTTCCGGTTTGATTGATCTTGATGAATATGAGGATTACAAGAGTCGATCTTCCACGAGATCATAATGACTAAA
Source organism: Aegilops umbellulata (assembly GCA_032464435.1). Lineage (NCBI taxonomy): Eukaryota > Viridiplantae > Streptophyta > Magnoliopsida > Poales > Poaceae > Aegilops > Aegilops umbellulata. Next base: position 413,364,404 of record CP136059.1, on the reverse strand, counting down.
CCCTAGATGTCTAGCCTGTATGATTATGATTATCTATCGACTAGCCTGGCCTTGGCTTATATAATACACCATAGGCCTAGGATAACAAGAGTCCTAGCCGAATACGTTGGTGGAGAGGAGTCCTTGTCTTGATCACCAAGTCTTGTGAAATATTCCTTGGATGCGGCATGGGCTGCCCGAACTGGCCCATGAGTGAACCGCCATGGGGGTCCTCGGCCCGATCCACCTGGTTGGGAGACGATGTGGTGAGTACCCCTAGTCCAGGACACCGTCACTCCAAGTCCCAGCACTATTCACACTGCTCTACTAGTTGATTCATGAGTTTCGATCTATTGTTGCGGGCCATCGTTGTTGCGGGCAGATCGATATGAAGGGCTAGACGGGGCAGGATCGAGCTGGAGTTCTGGATGGGCATGACTCGAATAGGAATTCTGGAAGGGGGCGACCGGATGGGCAGGGGTGGGTGGGAGAAGCAGACAGTATCAATCGAGGACGGTGGATCAATAACACAAGTTACATGTGTGAGAAAATTAACCTAGCTCTGATACCATGTTAGAAATATGCAACTTATATAACTACGAGGCAAAAGCCTAGCATATACATGATATACATAAGGATGCCAAAAAGCAGGAATACAAAAGGCCAAAGGGCATCATCAATATAACTCTAACAAGATCAACTAACGGTTTGCACTTGTCACCCCTGTTTGATTCATGAAAGATTGGACCAATTAGAGGAGCACATGAAGGCAATGGTTTGTGTTGTATTTCTTGATTCTACTTTTTACAGATTAAAAAAAGCAACCAGCTTCCTAGCGCGTTCACAGCTTCGATCACTGTTGGTTGTTTATATCGGCAATGCCAAATTTTTGGTTCAAAATTTGAATTCTTAAAAAAAACTAAAAAACAATCCAATAAACATTACATGTGACCAGTACTAATCATGAAAATTGTGAGCTTCATTGGACAAAAGGATTGGGATATCATGGCTATTTTGCTAAAATGATCCAAGTTTTGGGTTAGAATTTAATATATATTTTAAACAAAATCGGTAAATACTACATGTTTCTAGTAGTAACATGGGGAAGTTTGATCTTATGTGCACTTTGATTTATGATAATGGCTATCTTTCTTCAAAAAAGTGTTAAGTTTACCTGGTTTGAAATAGATCTTTGCAGACTATTCTATTTTTGATAGATTGCCATCCCTTTTTCGTTATCTGATTGTTTTAGAGTTTTTATGGCTTATATTGGGGGATATAAATTGTGGAAATGATAGGATAGAATTGCTAATATTTGGAACTAATTATGCATCTTGTCTTGACAATACTTGATTTGTACATTTATTTTTATATGTACTAACCTATCTCACGAGTTTTGTTAAGTTTCATGTAGATGAAGTTTTTAAGATTGAGGGGAGACATCAATATGAGAGGAACAAGGAGAGGAAATGACCTAAGCTTGGGGATGCCCAAGGAACCCCAAGGTGTTATCCAAGGAGACTCAAGCGTCTAAACTTGCGGATGACCGGGAGGCATCCCCTCTTTCTTCTTTAACATTTGTCGGTATTTATCGGTTGCCTATTTTTAATCGGTTCACATGATATGTGCTTTGATTGGAGTGCCATTTGCTTTTGTTTGCAGATCTATACAATCATTATATTCTGATCAAAGCTCTTGAGATAAACACACATTGGTTTTATATTTATTGAATGCTCATCGGTCTTCACTTCTATCTTTTGAGTTGAGCTTTTATAGAATTTGGTCTTGCACTCAACTTATACATGTTGGAGCATGATGAAATAACATGCTTTTATAGAAAAGAGTAAGACCCGCCTTCCTCACTTATATCCTTTTAGAGAGTTGAATAGTAATTGGTACTTTGCATGAATTGTATGTTGGTCCTAAAAATAAGAGGTGTGCATAGTGGTATAATAAAAACTTGCATGAGATTGTAGATCAACTGAAATAAATAATTTGGTTCCCTGCAATAATTTTAAGATAAGGTGTGCTTAATTAGTTAGTGTAACCGAAAGGACTTGAGTTCTGTAGTGGAAAGGTGCCATAAGGTCATACACGTCATTATTTTTCGTCATTGAACTGAAACTGTTTGTAAGGGGTAAGTTGAAGACATTATAAGTAACCACCTATGTAGAATGGGTCGGGAAGCCTAGCGGACTTCACTGCGTCAAACTCACCACTTGGAGTAGTCAGTTGATACGACCATTTTGCATCATGTTTTACTACTGTTATTTATATTGTTTTTATGCATAATAATGCTTTATGGAGTAATTCTAATGCCTTTTCACTCATAATATGCAAGGTTTACACAACGAGGGACAATGTCGGCAGCTGGAATTCTGGACCTGAGAAAAGCTACGTCAGAGTTACCTATTATGCACTTCTCCAAATGAGCTGAAATTTTACGGAGAATTATTTTGGAATAAATAAAAAATAATGGAGAAAAGATTTACCAGAGGGGGGCTGCCCGGTGCCCACAAGACACCAAGGCACGCTAGGCCCCCCAGGTGCGCCCTAGTGGGTGGTGGGCAGCTCAGCCCACCTCCGATACCCATCTTCTGGTATATAAGGCATTTTGGCCTAGAAAAAATAAGGGAGGACTTTCGGGACGGAGTGCGCCGTCTCGAGGCAAAACTTGGGCAGGAGTACTTTTGCCCTCCCGCTGAGTGATTCCACCGGGGGAACTTCCCTCCTGTAGGGGGAAATCAAAGCCATCGGCATCACCAATAACCCTCTCATCTTTGGGAGGCCAATCTCCATCAACATCTTCAACAGCACCATCTCATCTCAAACCCAAGTTCATCTCTTGTGTTCAATCTTTGTACAGGAACCTCAGATTGGTACATGTGGGTGACTAGTAGTGTTGATTACATCTTGTACTTGATTACTATATGGTTTTTTGGTGGAAGATTATATGTTTAGATCCATTATGCTATTTAATACCCCTCTAATCTTGAGAATGAATATCATTTGTGAGTAGTTACCTTTGTTCTTGAGGTCATGGGAGAAGTCACGTTGCAAGTAATCATGTGAATTTGATATGTGTTCGATATTTTGATGATATGTATATTGTGATTTCCTTAGAGGTGCCATTTGAACGTCGACTACATGACACTTCATCATATTTGGGCCTAAGAAAATGCATTATGGAGTAGTTATTAGATGATAGGTTGCTAGAGTGACAGAAGATTAACCCTAGTTTATGTGATATTTCGTAAGGGACTGATTTGGATCCATATATTTAATGATATGGTTAGATTTTATCTTAATACTTTTCTCGTAGTTGCGGATGCTTGCAAGGGGGTTAATCATAAGTGGGAGGCTTGTTCAAGTAAGAATAGCACCCAAGCACTGATCCACCCATATATCAAATTAACCAAGTAGCGAACGCGAATTAAACCAACATGATGAAAGTGACTAGATGAAATTCCCGTGTGCCCTGAAAAACGCTTTGCTTATTATAAGAGACCGTTTTGGCATGTCATTTGCTACAAAAAGGATTGGGCTACCTTGCTGCACTTTATTTACCGTTATCGTTACTTGTCCATTACAAATTATCTTGCTATCAAACTATCTGTTACCGACAATTTCAGTGCTTGTAGAAATTATCTTGCTGAAAACCACTTGCCATTTCCTTCTGCTCCTCGTTGGGTTCAACACTCTTACTTATCGAAAGGACTGCGATTGATCCCCTATTCTTGTGGGTCATCATCAGTGTCATGGTTACTCGGTGTAGACTATGAGGTATTAGTAAGATGTTTTGATTTATGAGTTGTGGTCTACTTATGCACTTCCACCTACCCATATTATGCTATCCTCTTTGGTATCATGCATTTCTCACTCTCACATTGAGACATGGTGCATCATTTGTTGGTACATGCAAACCCCGGCCGTGGGAGGACTTCCTCTTGTCCTTCTAGACATAAAACACCTTTCTCGTCAAGACAACCACCATACCTACCTATTATGGCATTTCCACAGCCATTATGAGATACATTGCCATACAACTTCCATTGTTACTTTACATTACATGACTTATTTGAATTATCATTTTTGCTTTGCATGATCATATAGAGCTGACATGATAGTTGTGGCAAGGCCACTATTCATCATTGTCTTACATGTTACGCTAGATCATTGCACATCATGGTACTTTGCCAGAGGCATTCATTTGTAGTCATTATTTTTACTTTTGAGTTGTAATTGAATAAAAGTGTGACGCCCATTAGAGTGTGCCTCTACCTGTTAGGAACTAAAAAAAGAAGCCAAAACGGGCAAAAAGGAGACCACCGAGAAATGAGAGAAAAAAGAGAGAGGAGGCACACTACTATCCTTTATACACACTTGTGCTTCAGAGTAGCACCATGTACATCATGTAGAGAGTTTTCATATTCCTCATTTCTTATGCTAGTTAGATTTTTACATTATAAGAACTTGAGTTCTGTATTTCAATGATGAGCTTCCTCAAATGCTCGAGGATGTGAGCAAGCAAGTTCGATGCACACCTACTTAGTTACATTAGGAGAACTTCTATTCACTTATAGCTCTAGTGCATCTGTTGCATGGAAATCCCTACTCCTTGCATCAATCGATTGTAAGGCCTCTCTATTGCCTAATGGTTAGCTGCATCGGTCCAAGACTTTCTCAATTTTTGTCTTCTTATAGACACCATCATTACTCTATTTTTCATCCAAAGTGGGAAGACTACTGCTTGTGACTTGAGCATTGCGTGAAGTGCTGAGTAGTTGTAAAGGACTCGTCATGGATTCAGTTACTTGACTGAAGCTTTGAGTTAAGCTATGATCAGATCTTTGAGTGTGATAAATCCTTGAGCGATCGGGGAAATGAATATGATACGTACAAGTATTGATTGGTATCACATGAAAACATTAATCCATGAAAAGCAATAGTAATTTTGTTTACACATTTTGATGTTACTTGCTTGTTATCAATTATAGATTATTGCTTTGAATCACATTTCTCTTGAGTTCACACCACATTACATCATTTGATTAAGATTATGCTAGGTAACATTGCACATAAAAAATTATTTTTGTTTATCACTTACCTACTCGGTGAGGAGCAGAAAATAAGCTTAGGGATGTTGATACTTCTCAAACGTGTCTATAATTTTTCATTGTTCCATGTTATTATATTATCACTTTTATATACTTTTTATACCAATTTATACTATTTTTATGGACTGGTCTATTAATTTAGTGGACAATGCCAATACATGTTTTCTGCATGTTTTTTTTTTCCTACACACTCAATTATCCAACACTGTCATGGTATCCATCTATTCACACTCCTAAGTGTGCCTACTCAGTCAAACTAATTTTTCCTACTCACTTCACTGCCAAACCGAAACCCTAGCCGTGCAAATCAAAACGGGAGGGGATGAACTCACCGATGAATTTGTAGAGAGGAGAAAGAAGCGGGAGGGGATGAACTCAGTAATGTCGTCCACAACCGATGCAGCCCGCCGTCTCTGTCACCGACGCCGAAACCGCAGTGCAAATCAACTCGGGATGACCCTAGCGATGCAAATCAAAGGAAATGTAATAGGTGTAGACATAGGGCAGTGAGAGGGGAAGTTTTAGATGTTTACCTCAGCCTTGGAACCCGCCAAAATCGGCCGACGACGAGCATCGACAAAGGGATTGTTTAGCAAATAGAGATATAATTGTTGCAAGTGGGTCGTTGCCCCTCCGTTTGACTCAGTGCTACCCACACACTCTTGGGCTAGGCCCAATAGGCCAGGGTCGTTGCCCTTGATCTTACTTTATAAAAATGTCACAAAACTTATTATATAAATAAGTACAATTTTATAATATAACTATAATATTATAAAAATATCTGCAACATTATAAAAAGTAAAAAAATATATTACTTTAATAAATTACGTAAAAATGTAATCATTTCCAATGACAATATTCTTCTTTTATAAAAATTAACTACAACATTTTTTGACTAATATAATATTAAATGTTTACCATCTAAAAAATAAAAAAAAGGTTAAATAATTGACAGACTCAAAATATATTATCAAAATTTTACCATTTCGAATTACAATATTCTTACTTTAAAATAAATTAAATAAGTTTTTGACTAATATAATATAATATTTTTCACCATTTAAAAAATAAAAAGGTGAAACAATTGAAAGACTCAAAGTATATTATAAAAATGTCACTATTTCCAATTATAATATTTTTACTTTAATAATATTAACTAGAATACTTTACTAATATAATATAAAAAAATTCACCATTTAATAAAATAAAAAGTAAAAGAATTAAGAATAAATAATTATAAATAAAACTAATTCCAAAAACAATATTGGTGATGTGGCAATACATATCTCGCCACAAGATAACATAATAGTGGTGGCGTTTGATGTTATGTCACGTCACCACTAAGTTATGCCTTGTCCCAACTATGGTTCCCACCTACATGTGGCGTTCAAAAATGTGTCAATGCCACCACTATTATCTTAGTGATGTCGTACCAAATAGTGCAACACCACCCCTATTTGAAAAATATAGTGGTGTCGTTGATTAAAAATGGAACACCACCAATTAAAGTTGTGGCTAGTCATTTCTCTACTAGTGCCTCCACGCCTCCACCACCTCCCGAAGCAAGGCCAGCCAGCCGCGCCTCCAAATGCCGAGGGGACCCGCACCACCCCCACGCCACGAGACGGAGGAAGACCACCGCCACCGCCATCGCAGAAGGGCATATGGTGCGTTCTGTGCGCAGGATGCACTAGTAAGATCCATCAACTAATTACGACTGAATTTGTAACTGCACGAGGCGGCAGGGTGGGGACTAGGATACTCAGACGTTGTTAGACTGCGAACCATAGGAGTTGATCCAATCAGGCGCACCCTTCTGGCCGGAGCGTACGCTTAGTTATAATACGCTCGGGCTGAGTTTAGCAGACCTATATATATGTGATTTCATAATAAAATTTCTCTAGAAATAAAGTCATATATATGTGTATTCTTTGATTAATTCCGGCCATTAGTAGCTAGCAAAAGGCACGGGCCTTCTTTATTCTAGGTATATCCAACAATGTTGGTGGCTCAAGCCCATGGCAAATAACCCAGAATGGCATTGATTTCCCGTGATAGATCGATGACCATGCGCAATAGTCGCATCTACACATACATCCGTTCAGTTTCTCTTCCGCGATGTTCGACGATCTGTTGCCGCCGCCGCCGCCCACACCCAGGGCTTAATCAAGCGTTGCCATTAGCCGTCATCTCCACGCTAGGGCACAGGCACAAGCAATCTTTCGGAAGCACGGATCCCTCGATGCTTGAGCAAAGTTAACCAGCGATTTGGTCGCATGCCTGCCTACACACTGACCAGCTGTTATGACGAGCACATGCATGGGACGGAGAGGGGATGGATTTGATTCTCTATAAGGTATGTATTTTGGCGACCTTGATCACACGCAATTTGATTTTTTTTTATGTTTAACTATGTCTACACGTTAGTAACTATCAAGTAAATTTGAGTGTTGTCCCAGGCATTGATGGTTTTCCTTTCAAAAGTGTACGAGTGCAAGCAAAATCAAGCCATTCAGTTATACATACAACGATTGGTCATGCATGTTCGTATATCTTAAACATAAATATGATAATGTTTTGTAACAAGATACTTTATGCCATATTTTGGAGAACTTCATCTACGTGCTGCGTATGTGGAATTATTCAACACTATTAGTTATAGCTAGACATGCTTTATGCGTGCCCGCCCACGCAAAGTTAAATGTGAGTGATATGTGGATAAAGAACTCTTCGATAGTTCGTAAGACATAAAAAAAATTACCTTCACCATTGTCTCGCCCCCCTATGTCTAAATCCTGGCTCTGCCCCTGGGCTCGGCTGCTCCCGATGATTCCCTGTGGCAGGCCACCTGCTGATGAAGCTATGTACCTGGGGTAGGGGCACGGACCTGTCCTAAGAGCCCTACCCAAGGACATCCCTAGAAGAAGTCACCTTCCAATCGACCTGAAGGTATCCACTCGACGGGTTCGAGACACTCAACCAAGAAGCTATCGCTCGACTGCCAAACCAACCACTCGACTGCCAGGAGATCTAAAGTCACTCCGCAGGCAAACGCTCGGTTATTAAGTAGCCTTTATGATCATCATAGCACTTTATTAGGGGCGTTACCAGCAACGCCCGACCTTAATGTACCTTAAACCCTACATTACTGAGGGCAGGAGAGTGCTGGCGAACTCTATATAAGCCACCCCCCTCCTCAGTATCAAGGGTTCGCAACCCTGTCATTCTCACACATATAATCCAGTCGACCGCCTCCGGGCACCGAGATGTAGGGCTTTTACTTCCTCTGAGAAGGGCCTGAACTCGTACATCTTTGCGTGCTTACAGCTTCTACATAGCTAAGATCTAGCCTCTCCATACTTACCCCCCTACATCACTGTCAGACTTAGAACCACGACAGTTGGCGCCCACCGTGGGGCTGGTATCTTAGCGCTTGGTTGTAGGAGTTGCAATTTTTTCGATCTCCTTGATCATGGTTTCGTGCGGAGTTTTGATGGAGGGCCGCGAGATCCGTCTCGGCGCGCTCACGTTCATCGCCGACGACTCCGCCTGGCTTCAGGAGGCTCCACCCGACGTCGACGCGCTCCCCGTCCGCGGGGCGACGCACTTCCGCGCATGTGTTTGTGGTGTCCTCCTGCGGCAGCCGTCGACCCAGTATCGGTCGGCTCCCGTCTCATCTCCCCACCTTGTCTCTCGCCGACGCAAGCGCTCCGGTCTGTCGAGACTTCAGAGGTGGATGAGGCATGCGGTGGCTCGCCAGACGGCCACCCCTCAAGTCGCGGCAATCGAGCCCGACAAATCTCTCTACGGCCTGTTCGACCTGTCGACTGGCTCCGCAGAGACCGCATCCGAATGCGACAGCAGTGACCCTGGGACAGAGGTTCTGGCAATTGACGGGACGTGCAACCCTCCCGGTTTTACCCGTACCGACGGAGGCGCGGGTGGAGGCGACTCGGCGCATCCCCATGAAGAATATCTCCCCGAGCCTCTCACGTCGCTGCAGCGAGAGGAGCTTTGCCGCCGGAACATGGATGCACTCCACACTCCTATCGTTGGAGAAACCCCCGAGGCCCGAGCCTTGGAGGACGCGTGCTTGGCTAACTTGGCCGAGCGCACTCGACTGGAGAATCTCCAGCGAGCACTCGACGAGAGAGCGCGTCAGCGGGCTCCCGAGTCCAGTCGACGTCAGCTCTTCCCGCCTACGCAGGTATATCGAACTCCCGTTCAGAATTTGGCAGCCGCGGCCCGAATAGCAGAATCAATTCAGCCCTCCCAGTCAGAGGCTGGCAGGGGCTTGTTGCAGATCAGAGCATTGCTCCGGGCAGCAGGAAACCAGAATTCCACTGTTTCTCAATCGCGGAATATGATCCACAGTCGGTCCGTTGCAGCGGATACAGTGCAGTCGGCTCACAGCCCAATATCGCCCCCGAGGTGTGAGGGACGTGGAGACCGACACGATCAGTACAGAAGAAATGAGCAGTATGATCACCGACTCGATCGCGATGATCGGCGTCGAGTGCCAACCCCTCCCCCGAGGAGTGGGTCATATGCGCCTCGACAGCAGGATGACAGATGCCCTCCCAGTGTTGGGTGGAGGATTCCAGTTGACCCCAGGGAACCAGGCTTTGATGCGAGATCCATCCTCGTTCAAAGTTTGGTCGACAGGAACAGGGCTCACCGAGAAGGCCATGACAGAGATGCGCCTACCAGCAGCAGAGTACATGTTTCAGGGCCAGAGTGTTTCAGTCGAGCCATCAGGGCCGCAGTGATTCCTCCCAACTTCAGGTTGGCGACTGGAGTCAGCAAGTTCACCGGCGAGTCTAAGCCTGACACTTGGCTCGAAGATTACCGAGTGGCTGTCCAGATTGGCGGCGGCAATGATGAGGTGGCTATGAAGCATTTGCCTCTCCTGTTAGAGGGCTCAGCCCGAGCGTGGCTGAATCAGTTAGCACCTAGCAGCATCTACACTTGGGAGGACCTCTCCCGAGTGTTTGTCACGACCTTTGAAGGAACATGCAAGCGACCGGCAGGCCTTACAGAATTGCGGTCTTGCGTGCAGAAACCGAGTGAAACTCTGAGGGATTACATCCAGAGGTGGATCACCTTGCATCACACAGTTGAGAATGTACCAGATCACCAAGCAGTTTGTGCCTTTAAAGAAGGCATCAAGAACAGAGAGCTGAATCTGAAGTTCGGTCGGACCGGAGAAATGTCTCTGAATCGGATGATGGAAATTGCCACCAAATATGCTAATGGTGAAGACGAAGATCGACTCCGGAGTGGCAAGCAGAAAGCAGTCGCCCAGGAAACCGGAGGCAATTCCAGTCAGAAACAGAAGCGGAAGGCCGAGCCAGCCGCTCCTGGGGAGGCCCTGGCCGTAACCCAGGGAAAATTCAAGGGAAAACCAAAGGGGCCCTGGAACCCCAAGAAAGTTAAAGATCAAGATGGGAATGATGTTTTGGATCTGTCGTGTCACATTCACACCAAGAAAGATGAAGAGGGTAAACTCATTTACCCAAAGCATACCACTCGACAGTGTCGGCTCCTGATCCAGCAGTTTCAGGGCAAACAGTCCAAAGACAAGGAAAAAGAGTCGGACAAAGTTGAGGACAAGGAAGATAGTGACAATGGATACCCCCAAGTCAATTCCACCTTGATGATTTTTGCAGATGTTGAAAGCAAAAGTCGACTGAAAGTCATTAACCGTGAGGTAAACATGGTTGCCCCGGCAACACCCAGTTACCTGAAGTGGTCTCAGACTGCCATCACATTCGACCAGGCCGATCACCCCACGCACATTGCCACCCCTGGGAGGCAAGCTTTGGTGGTTGACCCAGTTGTCGAAGGCACTCGACTGACCAAAGTCTTGATGGATGGTGGCAGCGGCCTGAACATTCTATATGCAGAGACATTGAAAGGGATAGGCATTCCAATGCCCAGGCTCAGTACCAGTAACATGAGCTTCCATGGAGTCATTCCCGGGAAGAAAGCCGAGTCACTCGGCCAGATTGCTCTTGATGTGGTTTTCGGTGATTCGAAGAATTACCGCAAGGAAAAGTTGACATTCGAGGTTGTGGACTTCCAAAGTGCTTATCATACTATTTTGGGCAGACCAGCTTATGCACGCTTCATGGCTCGACCGTGCTACGTGTATCTCAAATTGAAGATGCCTGGCCCTAGAGGTGTGATCACTGTTACGGGCAACCGGAAGAAAGCAGAAGAGTGTTTTCAGAAGGGTTCAAAGATTGCTGACGCCGAGATGGCAGTGGTTGAGTTGCAGGAGTACCAGAAGACTGCAGATCCAAGTGAATTGCTACGAGCCAAGAAGCCTGCTTCAGAGTCAGCATTTCAGTCGTCCGGTAAGACGAAGCCAGTTCACATTCACCCGTCTGATCCCAGTGCAGCTCCGACTCACATCTCAACGACGCTCGACTCCAAATAGGAAGAAGCGCTCATCCAGTTCCTCCGTGAGAACTGGGACATCTTCGCATGGAAGCCTTCTGACATGCCTGGAGTTCCCAGGGGACTGGCCGAGCACCGTTTGCGAGTCGACCCGAAATTTAAGCCTGTGAAAGAACATCTTCGATGGTCCGTCGTCCAGAAGAGGAAAGCCATTGGCGAGGAGGTGGCTCGGCTACTAGCAGCAGAGTTCATCAGAGAGATTTACCACTCCGAGTGGCTCGCCAATGTTGTCATGGTCCCCAAGAAGGACAAGTCACTTCGTATGTGCATTGACTTCAAGCATATCAATCGGGCCTGCCCGAAAGATCATTCCCCTCTCCCCCGCATCGACCAGATAGTCGACACGACTGCGGGGTGTGAGCGTTTGTCTTTCCTAGACGCCTATTCAGGGTACCATCAGATCCGTCGGTATGGACCCGACGAGATCAAAACAGCTTTTATCACTCCATTCGGATGCTTCTGCTATGTCACCATGCCCTTCGGCCTCAAGAATGCTGGAGCCACGTTCATGAGGATGATTCAGAAGTGTTTACTCACTCAGATCAGTCGGAACATGGAAGCATACATGGACGATATTGTGGTCAAGTCACGGAAAGGTTCCGACCTACTTACTGACCTTGCCGAAACCTTTGCCAACCTCAGGAAGTACGATATCAAGCTCAATCCATCAAAGTGCACATTTGGAGTCCCAGGTGGAAAGTTGCTCGGTTTTGTCGTTTCCGAACGGGGAATCGACGCCAATCCCGAAAAAGTTGGCACCATACTCCGGATGAAGCGTCCCGTGCGAGTGCACGATGTCCGGAACCTTACAGGTTGCTTGGCCGCTCTAAGTTGATTCATTTACCGTCTCGGTGAAAAGGCGTTGCCTCTTTACCGACTGATGAAGAAGTCTGACAAGTTCGAGTGGACTCCAGAAGCTGATGCAGCGTTTGCAGACCTCAAAGCTCTGTTCTCCACCCAGCCGGTGCTTGCTGCCCCAATCAGTAAAGAGCCTCTGTTGCTTTACGTTGCATCCACGGGACAAGTTGTCAGTACGGTACTTACGGTCGAGCGGGAAGAAGAAGGAAAGGCCTTCACAGTTCAGCGCCCAGTATATTATGTGTCCGAAGTTTTGACTCCATCGAAGCAAAGATATCCCCATTACCAGAAGCTTGTATATGGGATTTACATGACCACGAAGAAGGTTGCACACTACTTCTCTGATCATTCCATTACAGTCGTCAGCGACGCTCCACTGTCAGAGATTTTGCACAACAGAGATGCAACTGGTCGAGTGGCGAAGTGGGCGATTGAACTCCTTCCCTTAGATATCAAGTTCGAAGCAAAGAAGGCTATCAAGTCCCAAGCTATCGCAGATTTCGTCGCCGAGTGGATTGAACAGCAACTTCCGACTCAGGTTCACTCGGAGCACTGGACCATGTTCTTCGATGGATCTAAGATGCTGAATGGTTCCGGTGCTGGGGTAGTTTTAGTTTCCCCCTGAGGAGATAAGCTCAGATACGTTCTCCAGATTCACTTCGATTCCTACAATAATGAAGCAAAATATGAAGCACTTTTGTATGGGTTGCGCATGGCCATTTCACTCGGCGTCCGTCGCCTCATGGTCTATGGCGACTCAGATTTGGTGGTTAATCAGGTGATGAAGGAGTGGGACGTCAGAAGCCCAGCCATGACTGGTTATTGCAATGTAGTAAGAAAGTTGGAAAAGAAGTTCGAGGGGTTAGAGCTTCATCACATCCCCCGACTGAAAAATGAAGCAGCTGACGATTTGGCAAAGATAGGCTCCAAGAGAGAAGCCATTCCCAACAATGTGTTTTTGGAGCACATCCAGTCGCCATCAGTCCAGGAGGATCCTTTTACAGAGGAACCCCCGCAGCCGAAAAGCGCGACAGATCCGACTGAAGTCGAAATTCCTGCTGTGGTCGACCTAATCATGGAAGTCTTGGCAATCACTCCCGACTGGACAGTACCGTACATTGCGTACATCTTGAGGAAAGAACTCACAGAAGACGAGGAAGAGGCTCGACAGATCGTCCGTCGATCCAAAGCCTTCACAGTCATAAAGGGACAGTTGTACAGAGAAAGCGCGACTGGAATCGGTCAGAAGTGTATAACGCCAGAAGAAGGTCAGATAATCCTTGATGATATCCACTCGGGGACCTGTGGTCACCATGCGTCCTCTCGGACCATTGTGGCTAAAGCATACCGAGCGGGTTTTTACTAGCCCAGAGCAAATGAAATGGCGAAAGAGATAGTTGACAAGTGTGAAGGCTGCCAATTCTACTCAAACATGTCGCACAAGCCAGCATCAGCCCTGAAGACCATTCCACTCGTCTGGCCCTTCGCTGTTTGGGGACTGGACATGGTTGGACCACTGAGAACATGCAGGAGCGGATTCACACATGTGCTTGTAGCAGTCGACAAGTTCACCAAGTGGATTGAACACTAGTGCAGAACCGGGCAATAGCACCGGTTCGTACGGCCCTTTAGTGCCGGTTCCATAACCGGCACTAAAGTTTGGGCACTAAAGCCCCCCCCCCCCTTAGCACCGGTCCAGCACGAACCGGTGCTAAAGGGCAACCACGTGGCACGAGCCAGCTCCGGGGGCCGGGAGCCCTTTAGTACCGGTTGGTAACACCAACCGGTACTAAAATGTTTGGGAGGTTTTGGTTTTATGATTTATTTTTCATTTAATTTTGTGTTTTCCATTTTAATTCTTTTTCGTTTGCTGGTATTTCTACGATACTACACATTGTACACGTTATGCATATATATGGTAGCTAGTAGAACCAATCATATATATATATATATATATATATATATATATATATATATATATATATATATATATATATATATATATAGATCATCAATGTCTCACACAAACCACACCATATTAATTCACACATACACACATGCATGTATATAGCTATATACAATTTCTCGTACATATGCATGTTGCCTTTGGAGCCAGTTTGCATTAGCCTAATTGGTGCCTTCGGAGCACGATGACAAATTGGAAGTGGTTCATGACTTGGTCGATGGGGGCGGTAGCGGGTAATAGTATTCTCCCTTCGGATTTATGACCTGGTCGAGCAAAAATCCCGCTATTTCCTCTTGAAGTGCTTCTACGCGCTCCGTATCTAGGAGCTTGTCCCGCACCTCTGTGAACTGTTAAGAAGGAGATCAATATGCATGTGTATTAGTTGTGTGACTAGATATCGATAATGGTGCACAAATTGTGAATAGTGTTCTGACAAGCGTACCCATTCCTGTCTTTGAGAACTGCTCCTTTCGGACGCCATCATGCGAATGTTCTCGCAAACGCAGTATGCACACAGATCAGTCCCCTGCGCCTGCTTTATGGACTTTACGAGAATGGAATTTAATTTGATCAGATTAATTAATCAAGCATGATAACACTAAAAAGATGGCAGCTAGCTACCACACTACTTAATTACTTACCCTGGGTCGAAGCCATCTCAGATGTCGTTTCCATTCGCCTTTCGTGACGCTGATGAACCTTGCCCAAGCCCTGCCCGCCGACAAAGAAAATGAATAAAGGGATTATTAAATAGTTCATATCATGAAATGACGAACTAAATAGGCCGAGATATATAGTTAATAATGATTGAAATTACCTGTTGACTATCCCAAACAAGATGTTATAGTCTTTATTTTCTGAGAGTAGTGAGTCCAGTATTTCAATTGTTCCTTCGTCAACTTTAATTATACACAAGATCCAGTGAAATCTGCATGCACACACGTTTGCATGTCTTAATTAAGCGGGCATATATATATGTAAGCAAAAACATGTAGCTAGCTAGCTAGTAGGCAAAAACAGAGAAATTGTAGTACAAGAAAGTGTGACTCACTTGAAGTTTTAAGGAAGTAGTATATCTTCATTGTATTTGAGGTGCTTCAAGAACTCGAACATGCTGTCCTCTATCTGCTTTTTATAATAGTCGCTTATATTCCATGTGAATTCATGAACGGTGTTTGGGTCAATGAACCCAATGCCATAGCGTCCACCTTTTTTCATTTCATACATCTTCATCCTGCATAGTACCACAGAAAAGAATATAGTGAGGATAATTACAGGTAATGATTGATTAAAAGGATCAATACAGCTAGCTTCAGACTTAAATTACAGAAAGAAATCACTTACAGACAATAGCAACTGACGATAGATTTGTCGAGTGCGTCTTGATTGTATAACTGAAACAGTTCAGAATACTCAACGGTCCCAGGTTTCTCATGGTAGAAATGATCCTTGTTGACTTGCATCATGAGGGACTGTCGATTGGATCTCTTGGTCATGTCCATGTACCATTGATGCAATTAATACATTCTCGTTGGGAGCTTCTTGACATCTTCTGGCTTGACCAAAGGTTGGCCCCGGACATATTTCCGTTTTATTTCCTCCTCTGTAAGCACAGGCATGTCCTCGATCTCGAGGAGTTGTCCAACAGTGATCTTGAGTTCTTCAGCCTGCGTTATATGCTGCTGGGTTATTACCACATCGCCCACCTGGCGAACGTAAACTGTTTGCCCACAATAATATTGGCCGCGCGTACTGTCACGTGTTGTTGGCGGCACAACAAGCGGGGGGATCGGTTGCGCCCACTGTTCTCCCAGCTGGGCAACGGTTCTCCCGCATTTTTTGACAACTGCTTGTTGTTTGCTCGAGCTCGAGCTCGCCTCCTTCTGTAGACGTTGTCGATTTAACTTCCTGATGTGGCGCTCATAGTCTGAGTCAACAGGCTTAGGAGCTGTTGGTTCATCCATACGAATGAAGTGGTCAATAACTTCCACAGGCACTTTCTCCCTTGGCGGCAGTGGCGGTTTCGGTCCAAAATGGGCGTCGACTTCTGCCCGCACTATGGCATTGGTTTGCTCCTTGGTCCTGTCGTAAGCCCTCTCAGGAAGAGGAGTATTGAGGTTTGGACCATATTTATATCGCTTGCCTCCGCCTGTACTTCCTGTACTATGACCTCGACTGGTACCGCTACGCACCATATGTGCGGGGTGTCTTTTCTGCGATTGCTGAGGCGGCGGAGACGGCTGACGGGGCTGAGTTGGACGAGGAGGAGTGGCCTGAAGCTGTGCCGGACTTGGAGGAGGAGTGGCCTGACACTTTGTCGGACTTGGAGGAGGAGTGGACGTCTGACGCTGTGTCGGACTTGGAGGAGGAGTGGCCTGACACTTTGCCGGACTTGGAGGAGGAGGAGTGGCCTCACCTGTTGGTGGACTTGAAGGAGCGGGAGTCTGCTGAATCGGTGGCGGACTTCGACGAGGAGTTGGGTGACGCGGTGTCGGTGGCCTTCGAAATATGATGCAATCCTTTCTCCATAGGATGACATGATGTATGGCCTCTCCCAATGTGTGCTCGTCGTCACCTCTAGGAATGTCAAGCTGTAGCTCTGAATATGGGTCCACCACCTCATCAACCAAGACACGAGCATAGCCCGCTGGAATCGGGTTGCAATGGAAGGTTGCCTCGGGGGAATTTGGAAAAGCAACGGCGTCCGCCACATTCATGGATATGTTCTTCATCTTGAAGTGTAGCTCGCAGTTAGTGTTCTCTGTGATGTCATCCACGGGGTATCTATCCAGCAATGCGTCGCCCGGGGCGGAACCCACGCTGCTTCTCGGCATGGATGGAGTAGTGCTATCCAATGCTGGATCATCTGCTAGCTGCTGCAGCTGCTGAGACCCCCTTTGCTGGCTAAGTGAGTCGATCTGCTCCTGCTGCCGGTGGAATTTAACTGCAAATTCCGCTTGACTTGCTTCAAGGCCTTGAAGGCGTTCATAGTCCCGCTTCCTCTGCTCCTCCTCCATCTTCCTCTTCTCCTCCGCAATCTTCTTTCTCGCACGGGTTCTGTAGTCGGCGTTCCAGTCCGAAAACCCCTCATACCATGGAATAGCGCCCTTGCCTCGTGTTCTTCCCGGGTGTTCAGGATTTCCCAGGGCACGCGTAAGCTCGTCGTTCTCTCTGTTGGGCTGGAACACCCCCGATCGAGCCTCTTCTTTTGCAACAAGTATTGCATCGTCGGCTCCGTTCAGACATGCCTTCGTCGAAACATTGCCTGTCTTCGGGTCCAACTCCCCCCCATGCGCATAGAACCAAGTCCTGCACCTGGGGGGCCAGCTCTTAGTAATCGGAGTGACACCTGCATCCTCCATCTCTTTCTCAGACTTATCCCACTTAGGCATTGCCACCGCGTAGCCACCTGGCCCCAGCTTATGGAACTTATCCTTTTTTGGGCATTCTGCTTGTTTATTCTCGACCGTTCCTTAGCTAATTCTGAATCCTTGAATTTCACGAAATCGTCCCAATTAGCACTTTGATTCTCTAGTATCCCCTCGAATACTGGAGTCTTCCTTCCATCCTTGACGTACTTCTCCCACGTCGTTCTCTTGTAGTTCTTGAATGCAACCGCCATCTTCCTAAAAGCAGCGTCCTTGACTTTCTGCACATCTGCTTTTGTGAAATGATCTGGTAGGGTGAAATGTTCCATGAGAGTATCCCAAAGCAGTTGTTTTTTATTCTCGTCGACAAAAGTAACATCTGGACGTGGCTTTGCTGGCTTTCTCCATTCTTGAAGGGAGATCGGGAGTAGGTCCTTCACAAGAACTCCGCACTGACGAACGAACTTGTCCGCAATCTTCTTAGGCGCTAATGGTTCGCCATTAGGTTTGAATGCCTCGATATTGTACTTTACGCCCTCCTTCAACTTTTTGTTCGGGCCTCGTTTCGTCCTTTTTCCTGAAGATTTGCTTGATCCGGATGGCTGAAAGAAGAAAGATCGATTCGTTAATATATCTTCAACTCATTTATTAAAACATGTGATGATCACCAGATTCCTGCTTATATAAACATATATACCTCGCCGGTGTTTGTTGTTTCAGGGTCAACATGTTCTTCGTCATCGTCATAATCGTAGTTCATGACTTCATCAATTCGGTCATCGCGATCGAATATCATATCACCCTCTCCGGTGTTGTTTAGAAATTCGGAGCCGTCAAAATCTTCTTCATTCTGATCATCATCTGGCCCGCGTATCATATCGAACATGGTCTGTTCTCTCTCTCTCTCTCGGTATTGTCCGCCATAGCTTTTATTTAACTATGCCAAAAGAAATATAAAACAATTTAGTATAATCTCGAATAATAGATATAATCTCGAATACATCGTCTCGAATAATAGATATAATCTCGAATACATCGTCTCGAATAACAGATATAATCTCGAATAATATATAATCTCGAATACATCGTCTCGAATATATAATCTCGAATACATCACTGGCTAGGTAGCTAATAAAGATCGAATACTACAGAAGAATCTAGGACACTCGCGGTTCCTGCGGCGCGGGCGGTGGACACCGAAAGAGAAGGAACCCTCACAGGATCATAGCTGAAGTGAGATCCCTGAAAAAACTGCCAGGTATTGGAAAACCTGCCGCCCTCTAACGCAACCATGTAGCGATGGACGTGCTCGTCCTCCTCCCTGACACGACGACGTACCACCTCCGGCAGGGCCGGCTCCCTCCGCACCGAAACTGGTCCACGCGAACGCCACCAAACGAGATCAGGGTCGACGACGGGACCCGGGGCCGGGTTCCTCATCAAGCGGCGCGCCCCTCCAGGCAGCACCTCCCAGTGCCAGCCCGGCGGAGCCCAGTCCCGGACATGGGTCAACTGGACGTCGTCGCGGACGTGTCGACGGCGAGGATGCGGGCCAGGATTCGTCGACAACAAATAGTAGCTATATGCCCGCAAAAAGTAACCTTTTTTTAATGATTGGATTTTGATAACTAAAATTTCTAACATTTCTATAACATTTCTAACAATGCTATATATAACTAACATTTCTATAACATTTCTAATATTTCTATAACTAAAAAAAAGAAAAATTTCTAACTTTTTTATAACTATTTCTATAACTAAAAAACAGAAAAATTTCTAACAATTCTAACTTTTTTATAACTATTTCTATAACTAAAACTAATTCTAAAATTTCCTGATTATATAACTAATATTTCTATAACAATTCTAATATTTATATAACTACAAAATAGAAAAATTGCTAAATTTTTATAAATATTTCTATAACTAAATATTTAAATCACTTGTGTGTGTGTGTGTAGTGTGTGTGTGTGTGTGTGTGTAGTGTGTGTGTGTGTGTGTGGAACTGGACATGGCGGCCGGGGCGAGCTCACCGGCGAGGCGACGACGGGGCGGCGACGGGACGTGGCGGCGACGACGGGGCGAAGGGACGGGGCGGCGACGACGGGGCGACGGGGCGGGGCGGCGACGACGGGGCGGCCGGGGCGCGGCGACGGGGACGG
Source organism: Aegilops umbellulata (assembly GCA_032464435.1). Classification (NCBI taxonomy): domain Eukaryota; kingdom Viridiplantae; phylum Streptophyta; class Magnoliopsida; order Poales; family Poaceae; genus Aegilops; species Aegilops umbellulata. The sequence goes on along the minus strand of CP136059.1, from coordinate 413,344,492 downwards.
CGGGGACGACGGGGGCGGGGACGGCCGGGGCGGCGACGAGAGGCGCGCACGGCCGGGGTCGGCGACGAGGGGCGGGGGCGGCGGCGTCGACGGGGACGACGTCGATCGGGGCATGCACGATGGAGGGAGGAAACAGAGGGAAGAAACAGAGGGAAACTGAAATTTTTCCAAGTGTTGTATATATAGGATGCACCTTTAGTACCGGTTGGTGTACCGGTTGGTGGCACCAACCGGTACTAAAGGACCCCCCTTTAGTATCGGTTGGTGCCACGAACCGGTACTAAAGGGGGGTGCGCTGGCGCAGGTGCGGTGCGGCAAGTTTAGTCCCACCTCGCTAGCCGAGGGGCACTCACACCTACTTATAAGCCCCGCCGTCGCTGCTGTCTCGAGCTCCTCTCTTAAGTAGGCCTTCTAGGCCTACCTCTTCTGCGATGCCCTGTTGGGCCTACTGGGCTAGCGGGCCTGCATCCTGGCCCAACTTGAATTTGGGTTTCTAGTCGTATGCAGGCCGCTGTGGCCCACTAGGTGGGCTTTTTTTCTTATTTTTTTGCTTTATTTATTTTTGTGAATAACTTAACTTTAAAAATAGATTTTTCAGTGAATCTTTTTTCTTGTGTTTAATATTAGTGTGTTTTATCATTATATTCAGTTTGGTAATGCTTAGGTTATTTCAAGAATGAAATGCCTTTGTAACGGATGAGTTTTCGTCCGAAACCCTGATACTTCGAAACAGATTGTCCATTTTGTACACGAAGTGCATCCAGTTTTTGCGATAACCCTCTCTATTTTGCATATGCTATGTGGGTGAAATTATGATACCATGCCAACTTTGAACCTTTTCTGAGTTCATTTGAAATGCTTTTCAATTTCAGGGTCATTTAGCTGGAAAAAACAGTAAATGCATGAAAGAATTTGCTTGCACATAAAATTTATTCGCGTTTCAAATGCCAAAACACATAACTAGCTACCCTAACTATTACAGAGATCCCTCCTGGGTGTGAAACACAGAAGAAAGTGATGATATATAGTTAAGCCGATCACATCCCAGATCTTTGGGTGTGAAACTTTTTCTTCGCGTGTGTCCCTTTGCGTCGTAGCCATGGAAAATCTTCATCATTTAACGGGATGCTCGGGTCAATATTCACTGTGAATGGAGCAATTTCATGAAACTTTTCATAATCTTCTGACTTGTCTATCTTGTCATCCACTCCCACGATGTTTCTCTTCCCAGAAAGAACTATGTGCCGCTTTGGCTCATCGTACGATGCATTCGCTTCCTTATCTTTTCTTTTTCTTGGCTTGGTAGACATGTCCTTCACATAGAAAACTTGTGCCACATCATTGGCTAGGACGAATGGTTCGTCTGCATACGCAAGATTGTTGAGATCCACTGTTGTCATTCCGTACTGCGGGTCTTCCGTTACCCCGCCTCGTGTCATATTGACCCATTTGCACCGAAACAAAGGGACCTTCAAACCACGTCGATAGTCAAGTTCCCATATGTCCTGTATATAACCATAATATATTTCCTTTCCCGTCTTGGTTTCTGCATCAAAGCGGACACCACTGTTTTGGTTAGTGCTCTTCTTATCTTGGGCGACCGTGTAAAATGTATTACCATTTATCTCGTACCCTTTGAAAGTCATTATATTCGAAGATGGTAACTGGGACAGCAAGTACAGGTCATCTTCAATAGAGGTGTCATGCATGGCACGTGCTTGCAACCAGCTGGCGAAACTCCTAGTTTGTTCACGTGTAATCCAGTCATCAGACCGCTCCGGGTGTTTGGAGCGTAGCAAATTCTTGTGTTCATCCATATACGGAGCCACCAAGGCGGAATTTTGTAGAACTGTGTAGTGTGCTTCAGTGAGAGAATGTCCGTCCATACATATTATTTGTTCCCCTCCTAGCGTGCCTTTTCCATCCAGTCTGCCCTTATGCCGCGATTCAGGAACACCAATCGGCTTAAGGTCAGGAATAAAGTCAATACAAAACTCAATGACCTCCTCATTTTGACGGCCCTTGGAGATGCTTCCTTCTGGCCTAGCACGGTTATGAACATATTTCTTTAAGACTCCCATGAACCTCTCAAAGGGGAACATATTGTGTAGAAATACAGGACCCAAAACGTTAATCTCTTTGCATAGGTGAACTAGGACGTGCGTCATGATGTTGAAGAAGGATGGTGGGAACACCAACTCGAAACTGACAATACATTGCACCAAATCATTCTGTAACCTTGGTATGATTTCTGGATCGATTACCTTCTGAGAGATTGCATTGAGAAATGCACATAGCTTCACAATGGCTAATCGAACGTTTTCCGGTAGAAGCCCCCTCAATGCAACCGGAAGCAGTTGCGTCATAATCACGTGGCAGTCATGAGACTTTAGGTTCTGGAACTTTTTCTCTGCCATGTTTATTATTCCCTTTATATTCGACGAGAAGCCAGACGGTACCTTAATACTGAGCAGGCATTCAAAGAAGATTTCCTTCTCTTCTTTGGTAAGAGCGTAGCTTGCATGACCCTGATGTATGCCGTCTTTTCCGTGCATACGTTGCTGGTCCTCCCGTGCCTCAGGTGTATCTTTTGTCTTCCCATACACGCCCAAGAAGCCAAGCAGGGTCACACAAAGATTCTTCATCACGCGCATCACGTCGATTGCGGAGCGGACCTCGAGGTCTTTCCAATAGGGCAGGTCCCAAAATATAGATTTCTTCTTCCACATGGGTGCGCGTCCGTCAGCGTCATTCGGAACAGGTTGTCCACCAGGACCCTTTCCAAAGACCACCTTCAAATCCTTGACCATATCATGTACATCAGCACCAGTACGGTGGCGAGGCTTCGTCCGGTGATCCGCCTCACCTTTGAAATGCTTGCCTTTCTTTCTTACGGGATGCCTGCTCAGAAGAAATCGACGATGTCCCAGGTACACATTCTTATTAGCCAAATATATGCTGTCGGTATCGTCCAAACAGTGCATGCATGCGCGGTATCCCTTGTTTGTCTGTCCTGAAAGGTTACTGAGAGCAGGCCAATCATTGATGGTCACGAACAGCAACGCCTTTAGGTCAAATTCTTCCCCCATGTGCTCATCCCACGCACGTACACCTGTTCCATTCCACAGTTGTAAGAGTTCTTCAACTAATGGCCTTAGGTACACATCAATGTCGTTGCCGGGTTGCTTACGGCCTTGGATGAGCACTGGCATCATAATGAACTTCCGCTTCATGCACAACCAAGGAGGAAGGTTATACAAACATAGAGTCACAGGCCAGGTGCTATGGTTGCTGCTCTGCTCCCCAAAAGGATTAATGCCATCTGCGCTTAGACCAAACCATACGCTCCTTGCGTCATCTGCAAAATCCTTCCCGTACTTTCTTTCAATTTTTCTCCACTGCGACCCGTCAGCGGGTACTCTCAACTTTCCGTCTTTCTTACGGTCTTCTCTGTGCCATCGCATCGCCTTGGCATGCTCTTTGTTTTGGAACAAACGTTTCAATCGTGGTATTATAGGAGCATACCACATCACCTTGGCAGGAATCTTCTTCCTGGGGCGCTGGCCCTCGACATCACCAGGGTCATCGCGGCTGATCTTAGAGCGCAATGCACCACATACCGGGCAAGCGTTCAAATCCTCGTACTCACCGCGGTAGAGGATGCAATCATTAGGGCATGCATGTATCTTCTGCACCTCTAACCCTAGAGGGCAGACAGCCTTCTTTGCTTCGTACGTACTCTCGGGTAATTCGTTGTCCTTTGGAAGCATATCCTTTATCATTACCAGCAACTTTCCAAATCCCTTGTCAGATACACCATTCTCTGCCTTCCATTGCAGCAATTCCAGTGTGGTGCCCAGCATTTTCTTGTCACCTATGCAATTCGGGTACAACAATTTTTTGTGATCCTCTAACATGTGCTGCAACTTCTTCTTCTCCAAATCAGTTGCGCAGTTTCTCTTTGCATCGGCAATGGCCCGACCTAGATCATCAACGGGCTCATCTGATGCCTCTTCTTTAGCTTCTTCTCGCATTGCCGGCTCAGCTTCTTCCCGCATTACCGGCTCAGCTTCTTCCCCCATTGTTGTATCATCGTATTCAGGGAACCCATGGCCAGGATAGCTGTCGTCGTCCTCTTCTTCTTCATTGTCTTCCATCATAACCCCTCTTTCTCCGTGCTTGGTCCAAACATTATAGTGGGGCATGAAACCGGACTTAAACAGGTGGAAGTGAATGGTTCTTGACTTAGAGTAATTTTGACCATTCTTACAGACAGCACATGGACAAGGCATAAAACCATCCGCCCGCTTGTTTGCCTCAGCCGCAAGCAGAAAAGTTTGCACGCCATTAATGAACTCGGGAGAGCATCGGTCATCGTACATCCATTGCCGGCTCATCTTCATTATACAACACCGAATAGACCAAATTAATACAAGTTCATACATAAAGTTCATACAACACTTAAATGCAACAAACAAATAACTCTCTAGCTAAAGCATTTAAATGCAACAACAAATGCGATCAAGATCGCAACTAAGGTAACAATGGATCCAACAGCATAATGATACCAAGCCTCACTATCGATGGCATATTTTCTAATCTTTCTAATCTTCAAGCGCATTTTCTCCATCTTGATCTTGTGATCATCGACGACATCGGCAACATGCAACTCCAATTCCATCTTCTCCCCCTCAATTCTTTTCAATTTTTCTTTCAAATTCTCGTTTTCTCTTTCAACTAAATTTAACCTCTCGACAATAGGGTCGGTTGGAATTTCCGGTTCACATACCTCCTAGAAAAAATTCCTATGTCAACTTGATGGGCATAATTTGTCATAAACACGAAATGCAACTAGTTTTAAAAGAGAATATATATACCACATCCGAATCATAACAAGGACGAGGGCCGACGGGGACGGATATCAAAACCATGGCACTATATGTATAACAAAGAACATACGGGTAAGATAATTATACGAGTAACTAGCTATATATCCAAATCACACAAACATCAATTTTTATATAAAATTTCATGAACAAAGAGGCTCACCACAAGGTGGTGCCGGCGACGGGACGGTGCGGGCGATCGACGGTGGTTACGACGGAGATTTAGAAGGCACTAAGTAAACCACACCTACATATGCAAACTAAGTGTTATTTTTGACCTCAAATTGCATATAAATCAAATACTAGCACATATATATATATATATATCCTCCCTAATTACTAAACTCACAAATTAATCACTATATAAAGCATTGCAAGAGCTAATCTAGCAATGAGAGATGAAAGGACAAAGTTGCTAACCTTTGTGATCATTTGAATGGATGGGGGCCTTCAAATCTTGACAAATTTTGGGCAAAATGTGTGATGAGATCGAGAGGAGAGGGGAAGAACAGAGAGGAGAGGGGAAAGGGGAAGAACAGAGCGAGCTCGGGTGGACGAAGGGTTTATGTAGGGCGACCTTTAGTACCAGTTCGTGCCACGAACCGGTACTAAAGGGGCTGGAGGGGCCCCAGTCTGACAACATCCTGCCACCACACTCAAGGTTCGCCACGAACCGGTACTAATGAAAGCGGCCCGGGTAGCCGTTGGAACCGGCACTAATGTATACATTAGTGCCGGCTCAAATACAAACCGGCACTAATGTGCTTCACGTTTGACCCTTTTTCTACTAGTGGAAGCTAAGCCTATCAAGAATCTGGATGCTAGCACTGCTATCAGTTTCATCAGGGAGCTAACATTCAGATATGGAGTCCCACATAGTATCATCACGGACAATGGGTCAAACTTCGATTCAGACAGGTTCAGAGCGTTTTGTGCCTCTCAAGGCACACGAGTCGACTACGCGTCGGTCGCACATCCCCAGTCGAATGGACAAGCTGAAAGGGCAAATGGTCTGATTCTCAAAGGACTAAAGCCTCGACTGATGCGTGATCTCAAGCACGTAGCAGGCGCTTGGGTCGATGAGCTTCCGTCTGTTCTGTGGGGATTGAGGACCACCCCGAACCGGTCGACTGGAAGAACTCCGCTCTTTCTAGTTTACGGAGCCGAAGCAGTCCTGCCAAGTGGTCTACTTCACAATGCACCCCGAGTCGAGCTTTATACCGAGGAGGAAGTAGAGCAAGCCCGGCAGGACGCAGTCGACCTCCTAGAGGAGGAGAGAGAAATGGCTATGATCAGATCGACCATCTATCAGCAAGACTTGCATCGATTCCATGCCAGAAACGTGAAGAGTCGAGCCTTCCAAGAAGGAGATTTGGTCCTCCGAGTGGATCAACAGAAACCACACAAACTTGCTCCTACTTGGGAAGGCCCCTTCATCGTCACCAGAGTCCTCCACAACGGAGCATGTCACCTCTACAATGTTGATCGCTGGATCGACGAGCCTCGAGCTTGGAATGCGGAACTACTCTGCCCATTTTACACTTGAGTTCTCACTCGGATGAGATGTAATAACAAAAACTTCTGTAGTTTATTTTTATCAAAGACAAGAGTGTCCCAGTTCTTCCTGTAATTGCTGTCACTTTTGTTTCTGTACAAAATCCCCCAGTGGGTGGCTTAGCTGCGAATCCGTTTCGCCTAAGTTTGCAAAAAAAAATCCTACCGAGTGGTGAGCCAGACTCCCACTCGGGGGCTTAGCTGCAGCCCAGTGATTGCCTAAGTATTTGAAAATCCTACCGAGTGGTGAGCCAGACTCCCACTCGGGGGCTTAGCTGCAGCCCAGTGCTCACCTAAGTGTATAAAAATCCTACCGAGTGGAGAGCAAACCTCCCACTCGGGGGCTTAGTTGCAGCCCAGTGCTTGCCTAAGTATTTGAAAATCCCACCGAATGGTGAGGCAGACTCCCACTCGGGGGCTTAGCTGCAGTCCAAGTACTCGCCTAAGTATTTGAAAATCCCACCGAGTGGTGAGCCAGACTCCCACTCGGCGGCTTAGCTGCAGCCCAGTGCTTGCCTAAGTATTTGAAAATCCTACCGAGTGGTGAGCCAGACTCCCACTCGGGGGCTTAGCTGCAGCCCAGTGCTCGCCTAAGTGTATAAAAATCCTACTGAGTGGAGAGCAATCCTCCCACTCGGGGGCTTAGCTGCAGTCAAGTACTCACCTAAGTGTTTAAAATCCTACCGAGTGGAGAGCAATCCTCCCACTCGAGGGCTTAGCTGCAGTCAAGTACTCGCCTAAGTGTTTAAAATCCTACCAAGTGGAGAGCAATCCTCCCACTCGGGGGCTTAGCTGCAGTCAAGTACTAGCCTAAGTGTTTAAAATCCTACCGAGTGGAGAGCAATCCTCCCACTCGGGGGCTTAGCTGCAGTCAAGTACTCGCCTAAGTGTTTAAAATCCTACCGAGTGGAGAGCAACCTTCCCACTCGGGGGCTTAGCTGCAGTCAAGTACTCGCCTAAGTGTTTAAAATCCTACCGAGTGGAGAGCAATCCTCCCACTCGGAGGCTTAGCTGCAGTCAAGTACTCGCCTAAGTGTTTAAAATCCTACCAAGTGGAGAGCAATCCTCCCACTCGGGGGCTTAGCTGCAGTCAAGTACTAGCCTAAGTGTTTAAAATCCTACCGAGTGGAGAGTAATCCTCCCACTCGGGGGCTTAGCTGCAGTCAAGTACTCGCCTAAGTGTTTAAAATCCTACCGAGTGGAGAGCAATCCTCCCACTCGGGGGCTTAGCTGCAGTCATGTACTCGCCTAAGTGTTTAAAATCCTACCAAGTGGAGAGCAATCCTCCCACTCGGGGGCTTAGCTGCAGTCAAGTACTCGCCTAAGTGTTCAAAATCCTACCGAGTGGAGAGCAATCCTCCCACTCGGGGGCTTAGCTGCAGTCAAGTACTCGCCTAAGTGCTTAAAATCCTACCGAGTGGAGAGCAATCCTCCCACTCGGGGGCTTAGCTGCAGTCAAGTACTCACCTAAGTGTTTAAAATCCTACCGAGTGGAGAGCAATCCTCCCACTCGAGGGCTTAGCTGCAGTCAAGTACTCGCCTAAGTGTTTAAAATCCTACCAAGTGGAGAGCAATCCTCCCACTCGGGGGCTTAGCTGCAGTCAAGTACTAGCCTAAGTGTTTAAAATCCTACCGAGTGGAGAGCAATCCTCCCACTCGGGGGCTTAGCTGCAGTCAAGTACTCGCCTAAGTGTTTAAAATCCTATCGAGTGGAGAGCAACCTTCCCACTCGGGGGCTTAGCTGCAGTCAAGTACTCGCCTAAGTGTTTAAAATCCTACCGAGTGGAGAGCAATCCTCCCACTCGGAGGCTTAGCTGCAGTCAAGTACTCGCCTAAGTGTTTAAAATCCTACCGACTAGAGAGCAATCCTCCCACTCGGGGGCTTAGGTGCAGTCAAGTACTCGCCTAAGTGTTTAAAATCCTACCGAGTGGAGAGCAATCCTCCCACTCGGGGGCTTAGCTGCAGTCAAGTACTCGCCTAAATGTTTAAAATCCTACCGAGTGGAGAGCAACCTTCCCACTCGGGGGCTTAGCTGCAGTCAAGTGCTCGCCTAAGTGTATAAAAATCCTACCGAGTGGAGAGTAAACCTCCAACTCGGGGGCTTAGCTGCAGCCTAGTGCTCGCCTAAGTGTTTGAAAATCCTACCGAGTGGTGAGCCAGACTCCCACTCGGAGGCTTAGCTGTAGTCCAAGTACTCGCCTAAGTATTTGAAAATCCCACCGAGTGGTGAGCCAGACTCCCACTCGGCGGCTTAGCTGCAGCCCAGTGCTCGCCTAAGTGTATAAAAATCCTACCGAGTGGAGAGCAAACCTCCCACTCGGGAGCTTAGCTGCAGCCCAGTGCTCGTCTAAGTGTTTGAAAATCCTACCGAGTGGAGAGCAAACCTCCCACTCGAGGGCTTAGCTACAGTCCAAGTACTCACCTAAGTGTTTAAAAATCCTACTGAGTGGAGAGCAAACCTCCCACTCGGGGGCTTAGCTGCAGCCCAGTGCTTGCGTAAGTGTTTGAAAATCCTACCGAGTGGTGAGCCAGACTCCCACTCGGAGGCTTAGCTGCAGTCCAAGTACTCGCCTAAGTATTTGAAAATCCCACCGAGTGGCGAGCTAGACTCCCACTCGGGGGCTTAGCTGCAGTCCAAGTACTCGCCTAAGTATTTGAAAATCCTACCGAGTGGAGAGCAAACCTCCCACTTGGGGGCTTAGCTGCAGCCCAGTGCTCGCCTAAGTGTATAAAAATCCTACCGAGTGGAGAGCAAACCTCCCACTCGGAGGCTTAGCTGCAGCCCAGTGCTCGCCTCAGTGTATAAAATCCTACCGAGTGGAGAGCAAACCTCCCACTCGAAGGCTTAGCTGCAGCCCAGTGCTCGCCTAAGTGTATAAAAATCCTACCGAGTGGAGAGCAAACCTCCCACTCGGGGGCTTAGCTGCAGCCCAGTGCTCGCCTAAGTACGGAACACGTCCCAATCCGCAAGGACGGCAAGATGCGAATCGACTGTTACCTTGTCCTTCGGTGCTGCACCACAAATACGAAGTTATTTCGAGTGAAGATCAAGTTCCACTCGACAGATAATTCACGAAGATATTCAACGACGAATCAAGTTCGGATAAGACCCAAAGGTACCAGACCTCAGATCAAAGTACTCGAGCCCTCGGCTCGACTGAGTTTAACGGTTACAGAATCCACTCGGCATTCCGAGGCAAATTTAAATGGAAGCATTAAAGTTTTTCATTCCTCAGGCGGAGGGCAGGAAGGGGCGACGAAATCGTCCAAATCAATCCCGTCGGTGATACGGGTGGCAGCAGCAATGAAAGTCTCCATGAAGTCTTGAAAGCTGAGCTTCCTGGTATTGGCAACCTGAATGGCAGCCAACTTCTCCTCTCGCACCTCCTTGCAGTGGACGCGAACCAGAGACAGGGCAACATCAGCACCACACCTTGCGGAGGACTTCTTCCATTCCGTCACTCGACCAGGGACGTCATTCAGTCGAGTCATCAGGGACTCGAGATCATTCGAAAGCGTCGCCCTGGGCCAAAGAGATGTGTCGATCCGCGACACTGCAACCTTCAGCCGAGCCAGATAATCAACCACGCTGGTAACATGGGACTCCAAGCGGAGCACGTTCATAGCAGCCTCGTCCTTCACGATTGAATTGGCAGGGTCCAAGCTTGGCTCCAGTCGACTGGTCTCCTCTTCAAAGTTCTGGCAGAATTCTACAAATAACAATTCAAGTATAAGGCAGCGGCTCTACATGAGTTTGGTTCATGCAAGCCAGTCGGGTGAAAATTGTTACCTTCAAGCATGATGAACAACTTCTTGGCGAGTCCCCCGAGATAAACCTCAAGATCGTTCTTCTTCCCCGCCAGTTCACCTGCCTTGTCATTCAGAGCAATCTTGTCGTTCTTCAGTCGGCTGACCTCCTTATTAGCTGCGTCGAGAGCAGCTTTCAGTCTGGACTTCTCTTGTTCAAGAGTAGAGACTGAAGCCAGCTTTTCTTCAGCAAGCTTTGTTTTGTTCAAGGCCTCCTTCTGCGCTTCGGCAAGATCTTGATCCTTCTTCAGAGCTTCCTCCAGTTGATCTGCGGCACGTCGAGTGCGATCAACATCAAGGATTGACAAAAAAGAAAAAAGTCACTCGTCAAGAATGGAAGACCTCACCAGCCATACCTTTTGCCTCTTCTCGAGCCTTCTGCAAGTTCTCTTGAGCAAGTTTTAAGTCAAGGTTGAGCTGGATATGTTGGTCCTTCAACTCAGTGAAGCGAGCCGCAAGTTCACAGGATTTCTGCGAAAAACCAGTCGACAAACGTCAAGGATAGGTTGCTTCCGAGTAACCAAAAGACAATGGTAGCGTTTCTAAGACTACAGCCGAATCAAAACATTCGACAGCAGTCTCGGGGACTACACCCAGTGGGTGCACTCGGCGTGCCCCCACTGTTTCGACCAAAAAAAATCGACTGCCCTCAGTCGACCGGATACAATTCCATTCGACATGGCCCGACCAGACCGAGTGGAGAAGTACAACTACAACGACACAATATAAAGACTACAGTCGACTGCCAGCAGTCCACCGTAGTCTCGGGGACTACACCCAGTGGGTGCACTTAGCGTGCCCCCACTCGTCCAAAAGTTGGCAGACACACCCAGTGGGCGTACAGACATAAAGATCTTCGGAAAAGAGATTCTTCAAACAGCATATCGTAACAGACCAAGTGTTGAGTCGACTGACCTGGACGTTGCTCTGAAGAGCTGAACTCGCGTCATATGCCGCTTGGCTGGCGTCCCGAACCACCTTCACCTGCTCCATCATGATGCCCGCCTGGCGTATAGCCTCTTTCGCGGCACCCACTTGATCCTCTGGGACAGGGTATGTAGCAAAAAGCGAAGGCGGATTTGCAGTCGACGTCGAAGGTCGCACGCTCGTCAAAGGTTCAGCGAAAGTCACAGAAGTTCGAGTGGCATCTCCACCATCCCGAGCCACAACCTCAGGCACCGGAGCAGATTGGGAGGTCTTGCCAGCCGGCGCCCTCCTGTTCCTCCTCACTCTCAGCGGCACCTCGTCTTCGTCATCCGGTAGGTTGATCACGTGAGGAGGAGCTGCGAGAAAAGTCAATCGACCAGAGCTACAAGAAATATCCAGTCAACTCAAGGCAGAACATCAGTGATCGTACCAGGGTTGGAAGTAACAGCGTCCTCCATCTCTTGATCATCCTCCTTGGCGGAGATCTCAGAAGTAGCAGCGCTGCAAATTTCGAAAGTCAGTCAGTTGGCTCAATGAATCGACCAAAGATCTGTTCACAGTCGACAAAGGAAAACGAGTCTTAGTATTACCCAGAAATGGTGGGGACAGTCATCTTCATTCTGGGCAGGGCCTTAGGCGGCTTGGACGGCGTCGCGCGTGGGTGCTTGGGAGCCTTTTCAGTCGGCGAAGGAGAAGAGGTCCGAGGGCGTTTCGACAACTGCCCAACAGGGCAGTCGCCTTACCACGTTCCCGCGCAGGATCGTGCGTAAGCTTGGACCGTCTCTCCGAGCGGGGGGGGGGGGGTTCAACTTCCTCCTCCTCCTCTTCGCTGGAGTCGACGTCGTCGTCTCCCTCTCCTTCACCGTCAGACTCCCACTCGCCGTGTTTGTCTCCACTTTCGCCTCCGCTCGCCTCCCCTTCCTCAACCTGCTCCTGTGCTCCGTTGGGTGTCGAATACATCTCAGTAGTTGCCTGGAGAACAACAGACAAGACAAAAGTCAATCGACCGACTCAAAAGAAGACCAATAAAGGAAACAAGATTTCAGTCAGGAACATAAGGTCAGACCTGATCCACTTCGTACGAGTTGTCGAGTGGAGGAACCCTCCTGGCTCCTCGGGGGTTGTCTTTGTTCCCTGTGATGCTGGACAGCCACCCTTCCAACATCTCATCTGTGACCTCCTCTGGGTGAATCCGAGTGGTGTCCTCAAGACCCGAGTATAACCACATCGGGTGGTCACGAGCCTGGAGCGGTTGGACGCGCCTCCGAAGGAAGACTTCCAGCAAGTCCATGCCAGTCACGCCCTCGTGGACAAGCTAAACTACTCGACTCACCAGCACTTTGACCTGCGCCTTTTCTTCCGGCACCACTTTCAGAGAAGCAGGTTTCTGAACTCGGTCGAGAGAGAAAGGGGGAAGCCCAGTCGACTGTCCTGGAGTCGCCTGGTCTTTACAGCAAAACCAGGTCGACTGCCACCCACGGACCGACTCAGGGAGAGTGATAGATGGAAAGGAACTCTTTCCCCTCGTCTGGATCGCCAGGCCCCCGCACAGCTGGATCACCTGCATCCTTTCGTCACTCGACTTGGCCCTCTTGACCGACTGGGAGCGGCAAGTGAAGATGTGCTTAAAGAGCCCCTAATGGGGGCGACAACCCAGGAAACCCTCACACAAGGCAACGAAAGCAGCAAGATACACAATGGAGTTGGGAGTGAAATGATGGAGCTGCGCTCCAAAGAAGTTCAGAAAGCTCCGGAAAAAAGGATGAGGAGGCAGAGAAAACCCACGGTCGATATGGGTGGCGAGGAGGACGCACTCACCATCCAGGGGTTGAGGTTCGACTTCTCCCCCCGGGAGACGCGCAGCTTCGTGAAGAATAACTCCTCCCTCGACCATGTCGTCAAGATCTTCCTGCCGAATCACAGACGGCATCCAGTCGCCCTGGATCCAGCCCTTGGGCAGAGCAGTCCTTGAGGAAGATCCGCCCCGAGCGGACTTCTTTCCTTTCCCCTGCACCGCCGCCTTCTTCACGCGCTCCAGAGCGGACGTCTTGTCCTTCACCATCGTCGCCGGCGGAGCTCGAACGGACCTGCGGCGCTAGGGTGAGAGCGGAGGTGGCGGAGGACCTTGCGAAGGGAGAAAGAAAAGAGAGAGCACACTGTTTGGAAACCCTGAGCCGGCGGCTTATAAGAGGCCGCTTCCGAGTGGCTGACTGGTAGGCCCAGGCTATCCCGTCAAATCCCGCAGCAGACGCGCGCGCAGTACGTGGCGAAAAAGGTGGCGTGGAAATCGAGGAGCTTCCGCCTTATCACATCCGATTACTGTGGCCGCTCCCGTCCCGCGCGCTTCCCGAAATTCAAATCCCGCGAAATCCGCGGGTTGCAGAACAATTCGTCAGGCAGAAGATCCCTTTCACACCATCATCCGGAACGTCACAGGCAAGGAAATTCACTCGACGAAAGGCCTGGAATGGATCAAGGCGACTGAAAAAGGTTGATGACGTCATCCGGGACGTTTGATCCAAAACAAGGCACTCATGTAGCACAAAGAATCAGTCGGAAAGATCTCCAACCCTTTCCCCACTCTAACCTCGATCCATTCAGGGGCTAATGATGAAGCTATGTACCTGGGGTAGGGGCACGGACCTGTCCTAAGAGCCCTACTCAAGGACATCCCTAGAAGAAGTCACCTTCCAATCGACCTGGAGGTATCCACTCGACGGGTTCGAGACACTCGACCAAGAAGCTATCGCTCGACTGCCAAACCAACCACTCGACTGCCAGGAGATCTAAAGTCACTCCGCAGGCAAACGGTCGGTTATTAAGTAGCCTTTATGGTCATCATAGCACTTTATTAGGGGCGTTACCAGTAACGCCCGACCTTAATGTACCTTAAACCCTGCATTACTGAGGGCAGGAGAGGGCTGTCGAACTCTATATAAGCCACCCCCCTCCGCAGTATCAAGGGTTCGCACCCCTGTCACTCTCACACATATAATCCAGTCGACCGCCTCCGGGCACCGAGACGTAGGGCTTTTACTTCCTCTGAGAAGGGCTGAACTCGTACATCTTTGCGTGCTTACAGCTTCTACATAGCTAAGATCTAGCCTCTCCATACTTACCCCCCTACATCACTGTCAAACTTAGAACCACGACACCTGCCGCCTGGACTTGTGGCGGCAGGCGCCACGTGTCGGCTGACGCGCCTGCCGCCACGAATCAGGTGGTCTTTTCTGGCAATTTGACTTAGGGGTGGTCTTTTTTGGCAATTGCATTGGGCAGGGGATCCTTTTGGACAAAAAATCGAAATACCCGGGCTGAAACTAGGGGATGGGTAGGTACATGGAAGAGAATGGTGCGCGCTCGCTTCTCGGTTCCTTGCGTTACACGTGAAATAGGAGGAGATGATATCAAGTGAAGGGGAGAAGGAGAACGAGCACGGAAATATTTCCAAATGATAAATGTCGCACGTGTGGCATGAAGCAATTCGGCCCAGGCATTTTTTACAACTAAAGAAACCAAAAAAAAACTAAAACTTGCCATCAAAACAGAAAGTTGTCATACTTGACAACTAAAGGGCCATCCTCGTGTCACTAAATTTGGCATAAAAACGTTAGAAGTTGCCATAAATTTAAGTCGAAGCATCTAGAAGATGCTTAATTAATTGTTTAAGATAGACCCACAGGAAACATGCTTTCCCGTCTGTGTGTTTTTGTATGCATAGTTATTTTTCTTCCTAGTGAAATAGCAGTACTCCTGCCGCTGTCTGCAATTTTTTAATCGCAAAAGAAAGACAATAATGCATAAATCAACGTAAGATGACTCGCAAGTCCTATATGGGCCAGAGAAATGACGAGTGATGTTGACTGACAAGTCGTGCATTGAGTACTTTGTTGACTGACTTGTACATATGTCCCCAACATGACAGCAAACTGAAAAAGATACTAATTAAGTTCACAAAGACCGTTGACGAGTCAACTGCGGATGAGTTTCCAAGAATCTTCCTGCATGAACCACCGAACAACTTGCCTTGCTCAATCCATTATATAGAATGCACACCAAGAAGGAAAGCACAGTTGTTTCTGCTAGAACCAGAAAGAAGTGAGCAGAAAGAAAGCCTTGGTTGAACTATGGTGCATGCAGAGTTCCCCATGTTTGTTTCTCTGCTCCTAGCAATTGTTCTTAGCACGGGGTCAGCACCGATTTCACGTGCTGGAACCGCCACAAACAATTCCAGCGACCATTTTGCTCTCCTCTCCTTCAAGTCGCTCATAAGGAGTGACCCCTCGCAGGCTCTGGAGTCATGGGGCAACCGGTCCATGCCCATGTGCCAATGGCATGGCGTGGCATGCGGCAGACGAGGACGCCGCCGTGGACGAGTCGTGGCGCTGGACCTCGGCGATCTCAGCCTTCTGGGCACCATCTCCACCTCGGTGGCCAACCTCACATTCCTGAGGATGCTCAGCCTCCCAAGGAACCGCCTGCATGGTGCCGTGCCTTCAGCGCTTGGCCACCTCTGGCACCTGAAGCATCTCAACCTGTCGCACAACTCTCTGGATGGCGCTATTCCGCCGTCGCTTTCACGGTGCTGGCATCTTGAGCGCATCAGCCTTGGATATAACAGGCTGAAAGGGGAGATACCGCGGGAGCTTGCCGCCTTGTCCAACCTACGTTCCATTGTGCTCTTCCAGAACGAGCTCCAAGGGGAGATACCACCTGAGCTTGGCTCCTTGCACAATCTCAAGTTACTCGATCTAAGCTACAACAAGCTTCAAGGAACCATCCCTTTGGAGATCAGCAACCTTGTGAATCTGGAGTTTCTGCAAATTGCAAGCAACAAGCTAACAGGGGAAATACCCCCTGGAATAGGTAACCTTGTCAAATTAGGTACACTCGCTCTAAGTTCAAATCAATTGTCTGGTTCTATCCCAAGTTCAGTAGGAAATCTCTCGGAGCTGGCCTTTCTTGGCCTGGGCTTAAATAACCTGACAGGGAGTATTCCATCATTACATAGTCTTTCATCTCTCTCCATACTCGTATTAGCATACAATGATCTGACGGGATCCATCCCAGCTGGGTTGGGAAACCTCACATCACTATATTCTTTAGATCTTCAGAAAAACCATCTAACTGGACAAATTCCTGAATCGCTAGGGAACCTCAATTTGCTTGAACTCCTTGATCTGTCATTCAATAATCTTACAGGTCTCATACCTCACTCCATTGGAAACCTACATTCCCTCTCTGAAATTGACCTAGATAATAATGAATTAGAAGGGCCATTGCCTCCTTCGATGTTCAATCTTTCCTACCTCCAAGTTCTCGATGTACAACTCAATTATAACCTCAATGGGTCTTTTCCATTTGACATGGGAAACAACCTTCCAAATCTACAGTTCTTCCTTGCAGATTTTAATCAATTCCATGGTCCTATTCCTCCTTCTTTGTGCAATGCCTCTATGATTCAAATGATTCAGCTCCTTCATAACTCTCTAACAGGAACAATTCCCAGCTGCCTAGGAATTCACTTGACGAGCTTGTCCGCATTAACCATTGCCGAAAACCATATTCAAGCAACACAAGATGCCGACTGGGACTTCTTGTCCAGCCTAAGCAATTGTAGTAGTTTGCAACTGTTGGATTTGGGTAACAACATGCTTGAAGGTCAAATACCGAGTTCAGTAGGCACCTTCTCCACAAATCTAGAGTTTCTGAGCATGGGATCTAACAGCATAACGGGAAAGATTCCTGGAGCAATAGCAAACTTGACCAATCTGCAAACACTTATTCTGGAAGGTAATCATTTAGAGGGTACTATTCCAACCTCTCTTGGCAAAATGAAGGGACTAAATTCGTTAATACTTGGAACGAATGAACTATCAGGATCCATCCCTCTCACATTTGGCAATCTTACTCAACTAAGCCTACTTCATCTTGGTGACAACATGCTTAGTGGAAGCATACCTTCTAGTCTTATAGGATGTCCATTACAAGAACTAGACCTTTCAAACAACAGCCTTGTTGGTCCAATACCTAGGGACTTATTCCTCATAAACACATTGTCCATTTATGTGAATATCCAAAATAATCTATTAACCGGAGGTTTGCCTATAGAATTAGGTAACCTAAAGAATATTGGGAACTTGATTTCTCCCGTAATCTAATATCTGGAGAGATTCCAATCTCCCTTGGAGACTGCCAGTCATTGCAGTATCTGAATGTATCCCGGAACAAGCTTCAAGGGACAATTCCATCGTCAATCATGCAGATGAAAGCCCTATTGATGCTTGATCTTTCACACAATAATCTCTCAGGGAACATTCCTGAGTTCCTCGGGGGCATGAAAGGGCTTGCTGGTTTGAATCTCTCATTCAACAACTTGGAGGGTGAGGTTCCAACAGATGGGATCTTCAGCAACGCAGCTTCTGCCTCAGCCTCAGTTATGGGAAATGATGGTCTGTGTAATGGAATCCCTCAACTGAAGCTGCCACATTGCTCCAATCTCACCACCAAGAAACCAACTGAGAAGCTGGTCATAGTACTCTCCATATGTGGTGCAGTTGTATTTATTGCATTGGTATTTGCACTGTCGACATTCTATAGTAAGAGCAGGAAGATGAAAGCAAACAAACAGACACCATCCATCGATGAGCAATATTTGAGGGTTTCTTATGCTGAACTGGTCACTGCAACTAATGGTTTTGCTTCAGAGAACCTCCTTGGTGCAGGAAGCTTCGGCTCGGTGTACAAGGGAACAATGAGGATAAATGACCACCAAGTGGTGATTGCTGTGAAGGTGCTCAACCTCACGCAGCGAGGTGCATCTCAAAGTTTTGTTGCAGAATGTGAGACCCTGAAATGCGTTCGACATAGGAATCTTATGAAGATATTAACTGTGTGCTCGAGCATTGATTTTCAAAGCCGTGACTTCAAGGCCCTAGTGTACGAATACCTACCAAATGGAAATTTAGATGGATGGGTACACCACCATCCCATGGAAGATGGTGAAAATAGGACACTACATCTCCATGTGAGGCTGCAGATTGCAATTGATGTAGCATCATCACTCGAATACCTCCATCAACATAAGCCAATCCCAATTATTCACTGTGATCTTAAGCCAAGCAATGTTCTCCTCGATGGTGAAATGGTTGCTCATGTTGGTGATTTTGGGCTTGCAAGGTTTCTACATCAAGACTCAGAGAAATCAACTGGTTGGGCATCAATGAGAGGTACAATCGGCTATGCTGCTCCAGGTGAGCTTTTAGTTGTTGTAGCACTTTACTCCCCTTACGCTTTCTTATTAGTTCGCACTTTGATACAATTACTTATCTTAGAAATTAGAACTGAACTAGATATGTACAATTCTGGAATCAGTTTTCACTATTGACCCCCCCCCCCCCACCCCCACCCCCCAATTTAACATGTCCATTTCATTTTGCTCATAATTTTCTGTCAATTTCAGAGTATGGACTGGGCAACGAAGTTTCAATCCATGGTGATGTCTACAGCTTCGGGATACTGTTGCTGGAGATGTTCACTGGGAAAAGGCCAACAGACAGTGAATTTGGAGAATCCTTTGGCCTTCACAAGTATGTGCAAATGTCATTGCCAGGCAGGGCAGCAGAGGTCATAGACCAATACTTACTAGCAGAGATCGAAGATGGCGAAGGAAGCACCACAAACTCTGACAGCACCATGGATCTCAGAATTGCTTGCATCACCTCCGTTCTGCACACTGGAATTTCGTGTTCACAGGAGACACCAACAAATCGCATCCAAATCGGGGAAGCTCTGAAAGAGTTGCAGATAATAAGAGGCAGATTTGACAAGGGGTTGCGCGCGGAAGGAGAACCCACAAACCAAAGCATACGAAGCCATTCAATCAATGCGACTAGCCAGGGTCGGTCATAAGGATTAAGGGGAGCAAGCTGCCATTTCAACAGGCTCCAGCTTGTTCCAAACAAAAAATGCAGTTGTGTCTTGTGAATCTTTGTTGTATTGCCATAATAGTATTTTTGTACTGGTGAATTGTACCTATATACGGTGTTGTATAAACCATAGGTTCTAGAATAAGTCCAGGGTGTTGCGCATGCGTCTGTTTGTTGTAATCACCCGGTTGTTAAGATTGATCTTTAATCTCATGTATAGGATTATAGTGAGAATTGATGTACCGGCTTATCCCTCTGTAATGTTTTGAACACCTCACCTACATAACACGTACGCATCCCTGCCTAACAACATACGCTTCCAGCCCCACCTTGCACTTTGATAATCTGCCCTGCCTACGCTGGAACTTACCAGATGGGGGTGGGGAGTAAATGATCAAATTAATTATCCACTTCCAGCCTCCAATGTTTTACGTATATACTGTATATGAGTATATGACCAGCAGTCTAGCACAATGGACCCATCTTAGCTATCAGATTCAGATTGCACGCTTTGGCATCATTCCCTTCACGTAATACTACTTAGCTTACTCGCTTACATCCTGGATTATCACCAGGATTTCATCCATAGTAAGAGGCTTGCTTCGGTAGACCCCCCCCCCCCAACAAAACGTAGAAGGGCAGAATGGGCATACGGAAGAAACGTATACCCACCTCGTATTGTACGTCTCTGCCGGGCATACGTATACGCGGTTGAAAAAAAAACTACCCATCTGGTCGCGCGCCCGCAAAAACTACCCACGATCTAGGCCCCCCCCCCATCTTCTCGCCCGCCCATCTGATCACCCGCCCGCCGATCACGGAAGTTCCAACGCCGCCGCCGCGGATCGCCGCCGTCCGAACCCCGTCCGAGGCCACCCTCGCCATCCCAACGTCGCCCGTCGCCGCCCTCGCCGTCCCAACGTCGCCCGTCGCCGCATCTCAGCTTCGTCCGACGACGCGGACGTGAAGGGCCCGACGTCTGACACCGCCCTCGCCGCCCGAACCCCGTCCGACACCGCCCTCGCCGTCGCAACGTCGTCCGTCGCTGCATCTCACCGTCGTCGTCCTACGCCGGGGACGTGAAGGGCCCGACGTCTGATGCCGCCTCCGCAGCACTGTCGTCGAACGCCGGCGACGTCTACACCGCGGGCCAAGGTTTGTCATCTAAACCTAGCGGGCATGGGGCGCAGCGGCGGTGCCAGCCAAAATAATCTGTGGGGTCAACGACATTTTTTGTGAATTTTTTCTTCATGATAAACAGTAATGAACAGTGTTTATAGGCTGTTTTTCAAAAAAGCTGTGGGGTCGGCTGACCCCACAGCTTACACATAGCCTCGCCACTGATGGGGCGGGCATGATGGATAGAAGTGAGGGCTAGTTCATGCATGTACTGATTTAGGGTTTAGGGTTCATCAAAACCTCCCGCCGCAGCGCCTCCTCTACGGACTAGGGCATGATTTACAGAACTAGCGTTGCTTTGGGCATGATGCATTGTACTAACCAAACACACGATGTTTTGCAGTTCTGTGAGTTTGGCGTGTTGACATGGACGAAGAATCCGCATTCGGGAGGGACGAGAATGGTACTGATAAGGTGACTAAGACCGATAACGATAATTTGAACGAAGATGATGACAGCAGCGACAACGATTCCGTCTCGTCATATGATATCTTACCTCCGGAGGATTTTGATAATAATGAACATGGCGCAAATAGCGACAACGTAAGTGGCGTATATTTTGTTTTTATTTTTTAATTTGCAAAGTATGGCATGGCTAACTATATATTTTTTGTACAAATTTACAGGAAGATGTGGACGTTGACAATGTGCAACATAGTTGGCAGGAATCATTTGCAGATAACTTGAGCCAGGTTAGTTGTTAGATGTTGTACATCGATCAATAGTATGATTTAAATGATAGTAATTGACATATATATTTTCAAATGAATGTTGTAGGAGGAGTCAGATGGTCCTGTACTTGATCACGATGAGGGAGAGATTGATATTGAGGAGGCTCAAAGGGAGCAGAAGATGCTTGAGACACATTGGAAGGTCATGGCTATGACCTTTCGGTCGCAAGGGGATGCATACATATTCTACAACAATCACGCCAGAGAGCACGGGTTTAGTATCAGGAAACAGAAGGTGAAACGAGGTGCTTCAGGAATGATACGGTACCGGCGGTTTCTTTGCTCCAGGGTAGGGAGAAGGCAGAGCAAGTTCATAACCATGGAGGGCCGCAAGCGCAGGCTTAGACCGGAGACTCGTTGCGACTGCAGTGCACATATGGTGGTGAAGCTGGACAGAGAACGTGGCGTTTGGTTCGTCGCATCATTCGTGGATGATCACAACCACGCGATGGCTCGGCCCGACGAGGTTTGTTTTTTGTGGTCACACAGACGGATTGGAGATGGCCAGAGGGCGGAGATATTGGCGATGGAAGCGGCCGGGATAAGAAAGCATATTATAATGGACAACTTCATCAGCAGATACGGTTCGTACGATAAGTGCGGGCTTATCAGGAGGGACATTTACAATCTTTGTTGCAGAGAAAAAATGAAGCTCATTGCAAAGGGAGATGCAGAGACGGCAGTTGGCATTATCAGGAGCAGGAAGGAGAAGGACCCTTAGTTTTTTTTTTTAGTATGTGCGTGACAAGGAAGGGCGATTGAAGAGTATGTTCTGGTGCGATGCACAGTCGCGGAGGGACTATCAGGACTACGGAGATGTGGTCGTGTTTGATAGCACGTATAAGATGAACAGATACGGTATGTCGTTCGTCCCCTTTGTCGGAGTTAACAACCACCGTTGCACCACAGTGTTTGGTTGTGCCATCATTGCTGACGAGACGGAAGGGACATATGTGTGGCTGCTGCAGACATTTATGAAGGCAAACTGTCAGGTGAAGCCAAAGTCAATAATCACAGACGGTGACGCTGCAATGATCCGGGCTATTCGGACTGTCCTTTCAGATGTTTTCCATCGTCTTTGCTCCTGGCATATCGAGAAAAATATGCAAAGGCACTTGCATTACAAGTCACTGGATGAGTTCAGATCGCTCCTGTACTATGCCACCTCTCAAGCGAACTTTGAGCAGAGATGGAAAGCTTTCTATGATAAGTGGAAGACGGATAAAACCGAAGAGTGGCTTGACCGGATGTACAGGAAGAGGAGACTTTGGGCAGCTTCATATCTTTCCGAGGATTTTTTTCCTTGATATGTGAAGTAACCAGAGGAGTGAAAGCCTCAACTCCTGCCTTCACCTTCACCTGGACTACGGTATGACAATTGTTGATTTGGTGGTGCATTATGAGAACTGTATAGTTCGTCTGCGTGAGAACGAGGCGTACGATGACTGCGAGGCATTCCAGAAGGAACCACCGTCAGTTACTGAATATAAGGCCCTTGAGGAGCATGCCGCCAAAGTATTCACACCTGCTAATTTCTATATCCTGCAACAAGATTTGCATAAGATGGGTCAGCTGGAGATATTTGAGACGCTCGTGGGAATTGGGCGTCAAACATTCATGGTGACATGGAAGGATAACCACAAATTCAGGTACAATGTTGTTTATGAACCAGGTAACTCAGAACAAACTATTACATGCAGTTGTCTTAGGATGGTTCGGAAAGGGCTGCCATGCAAACACATTCTGTTTGTTCTCCATCATCTGAACTTAACTGAAATACCAAAGTGTTGTGTCATGCATCGGTTGTCCAAACATGCGAGAGATGGGTTGCCTGTGCAGCGGAAGAGTGATATGTTTGGATGGGGTTGGTCAGGGCCATTGGAGAGAGAACGGTATAGTGCAATAACCATTAAAACCGCAGAAGCTGCTCATGTTGCAGCAAATGATCCCTTCTTGTACGACGAGTTGATGAAGTGTCTGGACAACATAATAGCGCAGAAAAAGATTTCAGAGGAGGAACTTATAGGAAGTAGAAGGTATGCTATGCTTAAGAAGGAGGCAAGTCAGGCGCAACAAGTTGAGCCTGGTATTGGTGATCCTCAGAAAGTTTCGACGAAGGGTGCACCTAAGAAGGGGCGGTCGAAGGGTGGCCCCGACGTTACAAAGAATGGTAGGCCAAAAGATTTTACAGAGAAGAAAACTGGTCCTTTGTGCAGTCTGTGTAGTCTCCCAGGTCATAACAAGGCTACATGTAGTCTGAACGAGAAGTGAGTTGCTACTTTTTTGTTTTGTTATATGTTGCCAATATGATTTCATCGACTATATTTTCTCACACAAATTTTTTTATATTTTGTTCAGGAATCGGGCGTAGAGAAGCAGCTTGGTTGGTTAGAAGAATAAAAGTGGTCGCACGAGTCATGTCTGAAGAACCTATGCTATTTGTATTCGCACATGTGTGCCAGAAAACTTGATTTGTACTGTTACGTGATGATTTGTACTGTTACGTGATGATTTGTACTGTTTCTATATGAAGTTTCCAAATTCTGTTTATTTGTACTGTTTCGAAATTCTGTTTATTTGTACTGTTTCGCATATTTGTTCTGCACTTTAGTAAAAGTAAAATAATATTTTTTAAAAATATTTAGAAAAAAAATGCCCAACCACCGCAGCCGGGCCCATAGTGGGGAACAAATCATACACCCAAATCAAGCCCGAAGGGGGCGACTCGGGCGGCTGATAGAGCCCACTAACGGGCCCGGCAACGGGGTCCAACGGGGCTACTGGCAGTGTGAGAAGAGAGGAGTTCGAAAGTGGGGGCGGAGGCAGCTATTTAAGCCGCTCCTCGCGCCCCCCGGCTTCTGAGGTGGGACTAAAGTGGCGTCCCCATCGCGCCCACTCCCCTCCCTCAGTGCACGCGGCCGCCACAGGGCTCATGAGGCCGTTTTCGGCGCTGTCACGGGCCGGCCCAGTTCGGCCCATACAGGCAGGGCGCCACTCGCCCCCTCCCACGGCCCACGGCCACCTCCCTCCCCCGCGTGCTGCCGAACTCACGCCACTTTAGTCCCACCTCGGAAGCAGAGGGGCGCGAGGAGCGGCTTAAATAGCTGCCTCTGCCCCCCTCTTTCGAACTCCTCTCTTCTCACACTGCCAGTAGCCCCGTTGGACCCCGTTGCCGGGCCCGTTAGTGGGCTCTATCAGCCGCCCGAGTCGCCCCCTTCGGGCTTGATTTGGGTGTATGATTTGTTCCCCAATATGGGCCCGGCTGCGGTGGTTGGGCATTTTTTTTCTAAATATTTTTAAAAATATATTATTTTACTTTTACTAAAGTGCAGAACAATATATCCATTTTAAAAGATGTAGGCACGTATTTTTAGAAAATATATATAACCAATGACCGTGAGTATAATATGTAGTATTATTACTAATAAATTCTTCATAACATAAACACATAACTATGATAGAATGGAACAAAATTTACAACGAATTAGCACTTACCAATCGATATGCGTAACATTTTCCTACTCTGTATAAAATACAAAACAATATAAAAAAGCAGCGCCAGGCCGGCCACGGCGGCGTAAACATCACACTATATAACAAGTTGAAATATCATCACCCACAATGATGCCAATAAGAGTGTCATCAATAGTGATGCAAATAAAAGTGACATTACAATATAGAGATGATGTCTTAATATGAAAATTGTATCAAGTACCGACCACGGCACATTTATTTAGTTGCGGAACATGCTAAACCATGCCACATTACAATATAGAGATGATGTCTTAATATGAAAATTGTATCAAGTACCGACAACGGCACGTTTATTTAGTGGAGATAATAGCCAACACCCCATCCTCCCACTCATTTCTTCTCCATGATCTTGAGGATCTTCTCTTTCACTACTTCCTTCGTGTTGCATTCTGAAAAAAGTATTTCAGCTAGAATGCGTCCCCTTGAAGCATGAACCTCATCTTGATCGAACTCAAATGTCCAATCATCTCCGTCCCAGCTTTGAACGCATTTCACCACGAAAAGACCACAAGAGACTCTGCAAGAAACCACAAGTCAATTATTGATGGATCATACAAGTACATACGAATTCAACATTTGCAACATACCCGTCTGTTTGTGATGGCATATCGCACTCCCTTATTGGCCAGGAAGATACGTCGGGATGTTTCGTTCCAATAAGAGCATTCACCTCGTTTGTATCATTAGCTATTTCTGCCCTCTGAAATAAAAATGACAAATCCATATGAAGTAAGTTTCGAATAACTATATATTGTTTTATGTAACGTTGTAAGCTTACCATCGTAGCAATCTTTGCAAGAACTCTTTTGCTCCATTTACCAGTAGAGTTTAAAACTTGAAACTCTTCTTTCTTGTTGTGCATAAGAACTGTTATCCAATGACTTTCGTCCACATGAAAAGGAAAGTATGCCTACAACAAAGTTTATTCATGTTGGTGTACACACAGATGTACTACGAATGATCATACTAAACTGAAGTACCTTATCTGTGCTGAAATACTCTTCAGTAACTCTAGACACCATTTTAGATTGCTTCATGAAATGATCCATAAAATGCCTCTTAGAGTTGTTAACCTTTTCATCAGCACGAAGAATAAGCCAGTGGGACACCCAAGATGATAATATATGACGGTCAGCACGAGGATTATGGGTCTACATATGGTTGCAATAACTATTGATGACCTACAAAATAACATAACAACAATACGCCTATTAGATAATTTATGTAAATGACATGTACAACTTAATAAATTATTGTTAATACTTACACTGCCATGCAACCACTTTTTCGAAATGATGGCTTCAAGCATTTCAGGTGTACATGTTTCCCCACCAATTCCCGTCATGTGCACGATAGTTTTGTTGCAAAGCTTCGAGTCTGCCAGTGTCCGGATATAAACCTTCGCGGCCTCTATGTGATCCTCATTAATGTAATCAGTATTAATCATAGCAGCTCTTATACCAAACAGACCTAAAATAATAAGAAACAATGAGTTAATAAAGTGTGCATGCAAGGACAGAAGTATGTTGCAAGAATAAATTGACTAGCACTTACTTTTCTTTGCACGTTTACGTCCACCGTTCTGAAGAAAAGGTGAAAGACAATATTTTGACCGTTTCCTCTTGCGTTTCCCATCATTCTCCTTCCCATCATTCTCCTTCCCATCATTCTCCTTTTCATCATTCTCCTTTGCATCATTCTCCTTCCCATCATTCTCTTTAGTGCCATTTTCTTTCGCATTTTTAATACGGGTGTTCATACTATCCATACTAAATTCCTCAGATTTATCGGCGCTAGACCCGTCTGACACTTCATTCATATTCTTGGGGGGTTGAAGTAATAGCTGGAAAGTCATTCGTGTCTACCGTCGCAAGAGATGGGTTGGGAGAATTACCATTATCCTCAATAACGAAGGGGTCGCCTTCATCTCCTATACCAGGTGTGTTGTGATGCACACCTTTCTCACGCGCCAATTTATTCCCGTTCCCAGTGGTGAAGGATGCGTCCACCCTGTTGTCCATATCTTCTTTTGCAGGAGTTGATTGTACATCTGTCCAATATTTTGATGATTTGTATTTTGATGGACCATACTTCCCCACCCAGTCTTCACTATGCTCCACATACTCAATGTCATCATCAGACCCCTTGTTTGGCTTGAAGACAAGACCTTTCTTCTCCAGCTTCTCCACTACTATCTGCAATGACACATTAATTGCATTAGCTGCATGCATAAATTATGAATAATACAATGTAAACTGAAGTACACATCACTCATATTACCTCAGCACATTTTTGAGGGAGAAGTCTAATTTCATTTTGCATATCTTTGATTTCATCACCTGATCTAATGTACTATCCCTGCTCGATGAAGCCTCATCTCTATTATCTTTCTTTTTTTGGGCACGATCTTCCTGCTCTAATTCTTGCTGTAATTCTTCCTCCGCCTTTCTTCCTTGTTGAGCAATTAATGTCTGCCTGTACTTCTCGCTTATCACGTCATCAATCTGTAACAGGTAAAATCAATTAAAATTTATCAACATATAAATAGTAACTTAAATGCATGTAGTACGAAATAGTAACACATAAATAGTAACTTACCGTCCCATTACCACGGCCGTATGCCGTGTCGTACGCGTCACGCTTCATAGCCTCATCTTCTGACCAATTAAGCATCAATGGATACTCATTAGCTAATGGATCAAATGCCTCATCATCCAGTGGCTGCACCTTCTCCCAAAACATGTACTGCATGAACATGAAGTATATTAGCAAAAACAATTCACAAACTATAGTTCGAAAGAAACAAATATAACATAAGATTTACCTGTAGGAGGGCAAGGTTTCCGATCGGCCAAGTAAATTTTGTAAGATCTGATAAGGTCTTTGTGATGCCTTCCACGCAAACGCGTAACGTAAACGCGTTCCAATTATATGCTTTGATGGCCTCCACATCGTCCACTAACTTGTAATAAGCATTAGGAACTCCTATCGTGGACTGCGGTGCAAGAACCGTGCCTAGAAGAACCAGAACAATTCTACGGAGGAAATCATCATCGTATGTGCCACTTGCAACGATTTTCTCAATCATGTCGTCTATCATCATTTCCCCCGTATTGGAATCTAAAAAGCGACTAGGCACCTTCACCTTCGCCTTTAACCCCCCTTTTCCTAGCGCTTTCATGGCATCTTTGCCCTTGTTCTGTAGCCCGAAAATGTCAAACACATCTTCGGTGCGCAATGATATCGCACCATTTTTTGATGGCATGATGAACCTTTTTCTGTCCAACGAATACGATTTAATAATGAACTTGAGCAAACATTTGCGCATGAACACACTAGGTATCATCAGCATTTTTCCTAGACTAGTGCTTGCAAAACGATTTTTCTGCCTAGAGTTTAGTTTGTTGACCAAGAGACACCACTTCTCAACCGAACAAAAAATCTCGCCGTACTCCACCGTCGCTACGAATAGGAGCAAAAATAATGTTAGCTACTTTATATGGGCACATGATAAACATGATGAATGCATAGTACCTCGTGCCATGGGATCAGGCCCGGCCCTGGGGGACGACGGCACGGTGGCGTTGGTGGCAGATGGCGTCGGTCGCAACCTGTAAATAATTTTAAAGTTTTTTTAGAAACACTATGATTTCTGAAAAAATCTTTGGTATGTAATACTTTGAGGTGTTTGGACTAGAACAGGTACGTGTGGTTTAAGACGACATACTATTTTTTATACCATGGTTTTTCTGCTGTATATACCTAGAAAAACTGAATTAGAATCAGCTGTCATGCATGCATAATTATGACCAAAACTATTGCAAAACTACACTATAGCCAAACACTTAGGTGGTTTTCACATAACTAAGAAAAACTATGATATATACGGTGCATGTATCAGCCACTCATGCATGTGTGTATTTACGCAGTACTTACTGCACTAACTTAATGAGTGCAGATGGCGTCGGGGGCGTTGGGGCGGCGTCGGCGTGACTTGGCGTCGGGGGCGGTGGCGGCCGCAGATGGCGTCGGGGGCGTTGGGGCGGCGTCGGCGTGACTTGGCGTCGGGGGCGGTGGCGGCCGCAGATGGCGTCGGGTGAGGCGATGGTGGAGGCGGCGTGAGGCGGCGTCGGGGGCGGCGTCGGCCGCAGATGACCTCGGGGCAGGTGATCGTGGAGGCGGTGTGAGGTGGCGTCGGGGGCGGCATTTGCCCTAGATGGCGTCGGGAGAGGCGGCGTGGAGGCGTGCAGGCGGCGTGGACTGGAGATCGTGGAGGCGTGGAGGCGGCTTTGACCCCCGATGGATTTGCGGGTTTATCCATTTTTTTTTCTAGGAATCCATTCATTAGTTTTTTTCCCACTCATTAGTTGCATCTGTTTTTTAAAACAACCATTATCGAAAATACATTGATTGATAGATAATTTTTTTTGACTCCGTCAAATGGCACGAAACTTTTTCCACACGTTGGCATCACCCTCGACAGCACCCACGCCAGTTTTCATATTTTTCCGGCGCTCGATGCATTTCCTAGGATTTTCCCGGTGAAAATGGCCAGAAACACTGGCCGGACGTGACGCAACGTTTGTTTTGTGTCCGTTTGCGTTCCATCCTTGCGTGGGGCCCTACGTAAGCCGTGCCAGCATATACGCCCACTTTGGTGCAATTGCATGCATACGATCACGTACCCCCAGTGCAACGAGCTTCTTTTCTGTCTACCGGAGGGGGGTTCACGACTACTTTTTTTTTACTCCGCCAAATGGCACGAAACTTTTTCCGCACGTTGGCATCACCCTCGACAGCACCCACGCCAGTTTGCATATTTTTCCAACGCTCGATGCATTTCCTAGGATTTTCCCCGTGAAAATGCCGTAAAACACTGGCTGGACGTGACGCAACGTTTGTTTTGTGTCCGTTTTTGTTCCAACCTTGCGTGGGGACCTACGTAGGCCGTGCCCGCATGTCCGCCCACTTTGGTGCAATTGCATGCATGCGATCACGTACCCCCAGTGCAACGAGCTTCTTTTCTGTCTACCGGAGGGGGGTTCCCGACTACTTTTTTTTTACTCCGCCAAATGGCACGAAACTTTTTCCACACGTTGGCATCACCCTCGACAGCACCCACGCCAGTTTGCATATTTTTCCGACGGTCGATGCATTTCCTAGGATTTTCTTCGTGAAAATGCCGTAAAACACTAGCCGGACGTGACGCAGCGTTCGTTTTGTGTCCGTTTGCGTTCCAACCTTGCGTGGGGCCCTACGTAGGTCGTGCCCGCATGTCCGCCCACTTTGGTGCAATTGCATGCATGCGATCACGTAGACATAGTGCAACCAGCTCCGGTTCGTTCTGCCGGAGGGGGGGTCCCAACTAAGTTTCTTTTTCACTCCGCCGAATGACACGAAACTTTTTCCACACGTTTCCATCACCCTCGATAGCACCCACGCCAATTTTCATATTTTTCCGACGCTCGATGCATTTCCTAGGATTTTCCCGGACATGAAACACTCGCCGAACGTGACATAACGTTCGTTTTGTGTCATTTTTCGTTCCAACCTTGTGTGGGGCCCTACGTCGACAGTGTCCACATATCTGCACACTTTCGTGCAATTGCATGCATACGATAACGTACACCTTGTGCAACGAGCTCTGTTTGGGTGTGCCAGTCTGGCTACTCTCAAAGCCGTTTTATTTTCGCCTACACCGAATGACCCCCAACTTTTTCCACGTACTCCAGGCACCATCGGGAGCATTCACGACAATTTTCATTATTTTCTGATGTCTGATGCATTTTTTACTGTTTTTGCGGTGAAAATACCCTAAAACACTGCCCGAACGTGACGACGACATGCGTTAGGGTGTCCGATGTCGTTCATATCTTGCGTGAGGGCCTACATTGGGCATGCACACACCCTCGCAAAAAATTATTTCATTTTATGCATGCGATCACGCACCCCTAGTGCAACCAGCACCGTCCATATCTTGCATGTGTCGGTATTTCATGTGTTTGTTCCACATTAATTATTCCAAACTTTTTTCACATAGAATGAAAGTGGTTGCCCGAGTCTTGTCTGAATAACCTATGTTGTTTTTTATTCGTAAGTGCGTGCCACAAAACTTGATAAGTGATTTCTTTACGTTTTCTCAAAATATTTATGTAATAAATTTGTATTTTGTACTGTTCTATGTGAAATTGTCTGAAGTTTCAAAATTCGGTTTATTTTGTTTGCTGTCGTTTCATGATGATGATGCCATTGTATGTGATATAGTACCTGGGCTGACCGACGTGGTGAAAAAACGCACCTGGCCGTGTCTCATGCCATGTTTTTGCCGTGTTATTATTCTCTCATGCATGTTTTTCACATACACGTCGCCACAAACCCGCGCATGCATAGAAGATCGCACCCACCGAATCGAACCTACCTCATGCCAGCAAACCAGTGCCTCCCTCGGATCCCAGCTGCCCAACCAGCGCCTCCCTCGGATCCCGCCACCACGCACCGACCGGATCAACCTCGCTCCCCGCGCCCAGCGACTCTGAGCCGCCCGACCGCATACTCCTCGATCTCCCCGCCCCCATGCACGCCTCCAACACGTCTCCCGCAACGTGTAGTGTTGCCCCACGCGGGCGAGGGGAGAGGGGCGTCGGCCGTGGGCCGTGGGAGGGGGCGAGTGGCGCCCTGCCTCTATGGGCCGAACTGGGCCGCCGGTGACAGCGCAGAAAACGGCCTCATGAGCCCTGCGGCGGTCGCGTGCACTGAGGGACGCGTTGCAGCGCGATTTTAGTCCCACCTCGGAAGCGGAGGGGCGCGAGGAGCGACTTACATAGCTGCCTCCGCCCCCTCTTTCGAACTCATCTGCTATTACTCACCACTGCCCCGTTGCACCCCGATGCTGGGCCCTTTACTGGGCTCAATCAGCCGCCCGAGTCGCCTTCGGGCTTGATATGGGTATATTCTGTAAGCTACTATGGCTCAGCATCGGTGGTTGGGCTTTTTTTTTAAATAACTTAATTTTTTTGCTGGTATTTCATGTGTTTGCCTCATCTTTTTACTTTCATGTGTTTACTTCATATTTTTACAAAATCAAAATATCCCATTAATAACATTTTTTTGGCTGGTATTTCATGTGTTTGCCTCATCTTTTTACTTTCATGTGTTTACTTCATATTTTTACAAAATCAAAATATCCCATTAATAACAATTTTCATGTGTTTACTTCATCTTTTCCTGCTGAGGTTGCGTGCAGTGCAGTGTTCGTATTAGGTGCACCCTGTGGCGTACCCTCGTGTTTGCGTGCATGGCGCATGCACGTGCGCTTGGTGCTGTTAGGTGCACCCCGTGGTGTATGCGTGCGTTTGCGTGCATGGCACATGCATATGTGTGCGCTGTCGTCGGTGGTGCATGCTTTCGATACATGTCAGTGGTGTGGGGCTTTTTATTGATTCCGTGAGGGCTCAACTTATCACCGGACGTCTACTATTCGAAGACCTGTTTATTATACAACCATTCCATTACTCATTGAAGCAACATAATTTCGTTCATATTTAGGATATTTTACATTCGAACAAAATTTTACATGAAAAAAGATTAACACTAAAACAAATCTAACTACTCCTCCTCGCTACTCAGAAGATCAACCACTACGGTCTGGCCGCCGTCTTCACCGCCGTCTTCGCCGCCGTCTGAGTCATCGGAACTACCCAAGTATCC
Source organism: Aegilops umbellulata (assembly GCA_032464435.1). Classification (NCBI taxonomy): domain Eukaryota; kingdom Viridiplantae; phylum Streptophyta; class Magnoliopsida; order Poales; family Poaceae; genus Aegilops; species Aegilops umbellulata. Next base: position 413,312,238 of record CP136059.1, on the reverse strand, counting down.
AAAAAATTCCTCCGCGGTAGCCGACTCCTGCACTAGTGTATCGGTCGAGTCCCTAATCGCCTGCCAGTATCCCGGCTCGTCTGTCGGGTCCCTTGGGTCAACAATATCCGCCGGCGGCATCCAACCGGTCTCCAACGTGGAGTTCCGGATCGCGCGGATCAAACCAGGCAACTCCAACGGGTCGCCCTCCTCTTGCATCGCCGCCAGTTCCGGCAGGATCTGAAACTCAGGGGCGCCTGATGGAGCAGCAGGCGCGGCGGCGGGATTAGCCGGGGCGCCTACGCGAGCGCGCCGACCGGCACGGGCCTGCACGACCGGGACTGCTGGGGGCGCGAGGGGCGCGTTTGGAGCGTCCGCGTGGATGCCCCGAGACTTGTAGAAGCTGACCACGGTGTCGAAGTCGCGGCCTTGCCAAAAGTTCAGGCGACCTTCGGGGTTCCATGGACCGGGTTGTGCCGGCCCAGGCGTGGCATAGCCGGTTCTCGTCACGTGCCAGCCGTGTGCTAGGCGACACGACGGCGGCACGGGGATGCCGTGCCGGTAGATATCCACAGTCTGCGGCCCGGTGAGGCTAGAGGTCCACAGACCGCCGGGCGCGGCGCCGCGTCCACCACCGCTGCCGACGCGTCCACTGCCGCTGCCGCCGCCTCCACCGCCGCCTCCCGCCCGACGACTGTTCCCTCCGCCTCCACTGCCGCCTCCCCAACCGAACCAACGCCGGCCGAAACATCCACGCCCACGAGGCATCACGCCGGAGAGAGTTGCGCCACCGGAGATCGATCGTACAGCGCGGGGTGAGGGCGGTTTCTAAGAGGAGAGGCAGGGTCGGGGCGGTTTCTAAGAGGAGAGGCGGGGTCGGGGTGGTTTCGGCGAGCGCGGGTCAGGAGCGAGGCACTTTATGGGGAGGGAGAGACGCGTCGAGGGCGTTGGTCGGGCGCGGAGAACGAGAGACGTCGGTGCACGCGGCAGCGGGGCAGGCGATGCGTGGAGTCCGACGCGAGGCGAGGCGAGGCGGCAGGCGGCAGGCGGGCAGCGGGGCAGGCGATGCGTGGAGTCCGACACGAGGCGAGGCGAGGCGGCAGCCGGCAGCGCGGCAGGCGGCAGGCGGGCATCAGGCAAGGGTTGTGTGGAGTCCAACGCGAGGCCAGGCGGCAGCCGGCAACGCGGCAGCGGGGCAGGCAGGCAGCGCGGCAGCGGGGCAGGCGTCAGCTCCGTGCATGCATGCACGCCCGCAGCGCAATGGAAGCGGCACGATAACAGCGCCATGCATGCTCGCCCGCGGCGTAATTGACGCTATGTCAATCCCGGAAAAAATAACCCGTTGTATTTGTATACGTATACGCCGCGGCCGGGCGGGCGGGCGGGTGGGCACTTCTAAAAAATATGCCCATCATGCCCCTCGTTACGAAGGGGTATCGAGCAATCTTGGCCCTCCTTGTGTTAGAGGGGGTCTACCGAAGCGGAAGTGCCATAGTAAATGGTTCTTTTCCCCATTGGAGTTTGCAACGTACGCGCGCGCAGTAATCGCGGAGATCGGTTGGTGGGAAAGGAAGAGCAGAAGGAAGAAGGTTACCTCTATTATCTTGGGGGCCGAGAACAAGCCAAGCAGCTAATAGAGGCTGAGGCTGCCGCCGGGGCGGATGAATCTGACAGCGGAGTTCGTTGCCGGGAAGGGTAGCCGCGGCCCGCGGGTAGAGACGCAAGCCGGCGGCCGAGTGGCGGAAGAAATGGAGGACCCGGCGAAGCAGAGCAGATGATTTTTTTTTTACTTTTGAGAGGAAGCAGAGCAGAAGCAGCAGTAGGCTCGCGCCTGTCATGAGCAATAAGGGCATCTCTAGCCGTTCGGCCCCCCAGGGCGCCCAAATAGAGCGGCCTGGGGGCGTGCCGGCGCTAGTTCGGCCCTTGGGGGCGACCTAGCTCCCAGTCACGCCCCCACGCGCCTGCCTCAGGATGCGGGAAATTTAAACTTGGTCGTTCCCGCTCTCAAAAGACGCCGCAAATCCGGCGATCGGACGTAGTCTGGCGTTACAAAAAACAGAGCGCCGCTGCCGCAAGTTCGCGTGCGCAATGATTCACTCGGCGGGGTCGGCTCCAGGCGTTGGCGGAGTCGGCGTGCGCGGGCTCGGCGGTGTCGGAGCTGCTTCGGTGCTGGGCTGTGTCGGCGCGGCTTCGGCACTGCTGGGCGGCGATGTAGAGGCGTCGTTCGGGCTTGGCATCCGTGTGGTCGTGGGCGTCGTCGGCGTCGTCGGCGGTGCCGTCGGCAGCTCGTTCAGGATGAGGCCGCGCTGCACCAGGTACCACGCCTTGAGCTTCTCGTCGTTGCTCTGGAGCATGTCCGCCCCGCCCATCAGAAAAGCCATGTCGGTGTTCCTCTTCTTCGCGGCGACGTTCGTCCGGAGCAGGTTGAGCTTGATGGCGTTGTTCTTCATCAGCGACGACCACCGCGCCTCGGTCTTCTCTTCGCGTAGGACGGCCCGGGCCTAGGCATCGGCGAGGCAATGCTCGATGGACTCCTGCACTCGCGCGGTTGCCGCGTCGGCGTTTTTCCCCTTCTTTGCCAATTTGTGGCCGTCCGGCCGCCCCTCTGACGCGCCCGGAGTCGTCGCGTCCGGCTTGTACGTCTCCTTGGCCTTGTCGAGGGCACGTCGGACTTCCGCCCACTTCTCGCACTTGTCGATGCGCTTGTAGACGTGGAGGTGCTTGAAGTCGGCGTTTTGGTTGTCGCCCCGATACATGGCGAACATACGCAGCAGCTGCGCAGAGGGATGAACAGTTGGCGGGCGGCGGGTGTAGACGACGAAGATATGCGGGCGAACGGCGTGCGTACCTGATCCTCAACGCTGGCGCCGCTCTCCGGGCGAGCCGCGACCTCCTCGACGATTCCATGCCATTTGTTGCACGCCAACAGGATACGCCCCCAATGGTTCGCCATCGCCTTGGAGCCGCGCTGCATGTAGACGCCTTTGAAGTTGGGGTCGACGAGCTTCCGCTCGTCGAACTCGGCCTTGATGCGGTCCCAGTACGTCTCCAAGCTCTGGCTCGCGCCGGTGGTCGGGTCGAGGCAGACGACTTTCCATGCTTCGGCGAGGCATTCCTCCTTCTTGGACGTCCACTTGATGTGCGGCTCGCCTGACCTAGCCGCCCGCTTCTTTTTCTTCTGGCGCCCCTTCGTCAGAACAGGAGCCGGCTCCTCCTCCTCCTCCTCCTCGTCCTCCTCCTCCTCCTCGGGTTCCTGCGCGTCCTCGCCGTAGACATAGCCGAGCTCGGCCTCCATGTCGCCGTTGAGATCCACTACCTCGTCCTCGGTGGCGAACCCGGGAGACGCGGCGGCCGCAGTCGATCCTGTCGCGATGATGTTGTCCATGTTGGATCCCGTGTCGTCAGCGTCGCCGAGGTGCGAGAAGGGCAGCGGTCCACGGTAGAGATGGGGCGTCGGTGTGGACGCGTAGGCGGCGGGCGGTGAGTAGTTGTATGGAGGGTGCTGCACGCCGACGAAGGCGGGCGAGGGCGTGCGCGTAGCGGGGTGACCATGAGGGAAGGTCACGTTTGGGTTGAACCCACCGTGCGCGTCGCCGTCGGCGTAGCCGGGCGACGATGAACCCCATGGAGATCCGGCGCCTTGCTGTCCCCAGGGCGCGTACTGGGCGTGGCTGACGACGGGTGGATTCATCCCCGCCTGGTCGACCGATGAGGAAGACGCCGCCGCGCGTTGTCGCGGGCCTTCTTGACTATGGCCCTGTTCCGCCAGTCGGCGGTGACTGCTTCGCGCCGCTGAACTTCCACCTTCCACTCGGCGTTCGACGGGCCCCCAAGTGACTTGGGTAAAAGAATTTTATGTATAATGATTGTATATACCGAAGTACTTATATCATATATGTATTCACCGGAACTTTAAACGCGTCTTAACCGACCGTCGGCTTCTCCCTCGTCGATCAAGGGCCGAAAAGTGTTATGTACTCCACCTATCGAGAATATTGACGGTGTTTCCGATAACCAGGCAATCAGGACATAAGGCTGTAACAGACAAAGTGCGCTCAGGGAACTTATGCTATATTACTGACAAAGTGTAAGAAGCATCTTCGAAGAAAATAGTACCCCCCACCGATACCTTTCTTCGGTTGCTCATTGTTACTATGAGACTTGTGCAATAGATTTTTTGTACTCCTGAGTTCCGTTGTGTGTCGACCATGATTGGAAACAATAAGAGTGCTAGCTTTCGGCTTCACCCAGTCTGAGGTCCGAGCTCGGATGACCCGATCATGACAATCGCAGAGGTGCTCCCTTTACTCCCTAGTCGAACAATCGGGAACGTAGGGGTAAACATAGGAGCAAAGCAACCCAGCTTGCGGAATACTTAAGTCAATATGGTGCATATCGTGGCATAATACACGAACAAGGAACGAAGCCATAGAAGTATAATCATATGCAAGAGGAAAGGCTTCATAAAGGAAGCCCCCAAGTAAACGGGGTATTTGAATTTGTGTGTCAAACAAAATTTGATAAGGAAGTTTTTCACAAAAAACTTTTTACCAAAAAAGTATAATGCTTGGTCAAAAATAATTTATTTAAAGAGATGTGGCCTGGCGCTGAAGCCAATGTCGATGCAGGGCGTCAGCTTGACGCAGCGAAGGCGTGAAAAAGCCTGAATTTGCGCAACCATCGTTAAAGCGGCCATCATTTGACAAACCTGTGGACAGATGATGGAACAAACCAGAGTAATAATTTCTCAGAAAAATAAACCCAAGCAAGAAAAAAATTACTAGGATTAATAGCACCTGGTTTATCTGTTGTAGCAATCTGAAAAAAGGTTACTCCCAAAATTGGGACTTGATCCGCACACCCATTGCCTAGTGAGCGATGGAGCTGCGGCATGGCGATGCTGGCAAAGGTTGGCTTGCCGAGGCAAAGCCCCCGGTCCAGCTAACGTGATGAAGTTGGTCTATTGACGACGTCGAAGTCTTCGGATAGGTCGATGAAGGGATGGCGAAGCCCCCGGTCCAGACGAGGAGACATAGCAGGTCGATAAGGAGATGTTGCAGCTGCCATGTGAGCCGAGTTGTTGAAGTAGTTTGACGTGATGGACATCGGCTCGATGAAGCAACGGTGTGGCCATGCCGATGCGGGTCGAAACTTGTGACGTGGTCAATGCTGGCTTGGTGAAGTGACCATGCGGGATGCCGGTGTGCCCGCTCCGTGTAATCCGTGAGGCGGCGATGTTGGTGATGATTTATCTTTCGCGATGCCGATCTCTTGTTCGGCTTGCCGAGATGATGATACGAAGAAGTTGAGCTCGGCTCCACAAAGTGACGACGTGTTTAGCGCCGGTCGGCAGCCGTAGAGCAACGTTGTCGGGCTGGTTTGACATCGGCACGATGGTGAAGATCATATTGGAAAAGACTTTAAAATTAGCGGGATGTGTTTGGGAACAAAACACAATACCCCATACAAAACTTCTTTCAGAAAGGATGTCCGAAATCCCGCTCATAAAAAAAGATGAACTCGGGTCGGATTCGTTCTCGCACAGAAAATAGATCTGAGAAGTGATGCACTAATCGGAAGGTTCCCAGAGTTAGGACGGTCGGATCGAGTTGAAATTTTGAGGGGTGGTAGATATGGGAATTCTGCAGCAGATGAACGGTTGGATATTCCAAAGGACCTTTGAGCAGGGCTCTGGAGATCACGCCCTAAACTCATCCAGATTCCCGTCCAGATTTGACAAGGCTCCGGCATATCATAGATTGCGAGAGATTCCTCCACCGGAACTCGACGAAATTTTCCAGGGTTGTTGTAAACTCAATTCCGCACAATTCCACCGAAGCAATCGTTAAAACGACACTCGAGGAGGCGGTGGTGGCGGATACAAGTTCGCTGTCCAGAAAAACAGCACGGTCGCCCGAGGACAATGTTGACATTGATCCCCCGAGCTCCATGGATGATTCCTCCATGATCTTGATAGAGATTGGAGTTGATGTTGATGAAGGCCCTCGTCCGAATATGATGATTGGAGGTAGGGCACAGTCCTCGGTCAAGCCAAGGTGACCAGTCGAGGCGGCGACGAAGACGCCGATGTCGTAGTTGATCTGCAGGCGAGCCATTGATCCTTTTGTCGATCACACAGCGAAAGTCTCAATGAAAGCACCATTGTCAGTATCAAAACCGGCAGATCTCGGGTAGTGGGTCCCAAGCTGTGTGTTATGGATCGATGGGTAACAGGAGACAGGGGATATGATGTTTACTCAGGTTCGGGCCCTTTTCATGGAGGTAATACCCTACTTCCGGTTTGATTGATCTTGATGAATATGAGGATTACAAGAGTCGATCTACCACGAGATCGTAATGACTAAACCCTAGATGTCTAGCCTGTATGATTATGATTATCTATCGACTAGCCTGGCCTTGGCTTATATAATACACCATAGGCCTAGGATAACAAGAGTCCTAGCTGAATACGTTGGTGGAGAGGAGTCCTTGTCTTGATCACCAAGTCTTGTGAAATATTCCTTGTATGCGGCATGGGCTGCCCGAAGTGGCCCATGAGTGAACCGCCATGGGGGTCCTCGGCCCGATCCACCTGGTTGGGAGACGATGTGGTGAGTACCCCCTAGTCCAAGACACCGTCACTCCAAGTCCCAGCACTATTCACATTGCTCTACTAGTTGATTCTTCAGTTTCGATCTATTGTTGCGGGCCATCGTTGTTGCGGGCAGATCGATATGAAGTGCTAGACGGGGCAGGATCGAGCTGGAGTTCTGGATGGGCATGACTCGAATAGGAATTCTGGAAGGGGGCGACCGGATGGGCAGGGGTGGGTGGGAGAAGCAGACAGTATCAATCGAGGACGGTGGATCAATAACACAAGTTACGTGTGTGAGAAAATTAACCTAGCTCTGATACCATGTTAGAAATATGCAACTTATATAACTACGAGGCAAAAGCCTAGCATGTACATGATATACATAAGGATGCCAAAAAGCAGGAATACAAAAGGCCAAAGGGCATCATCAATATAACTCTAACAAGATCAACTAACAGTTTGCACTTGTCACCTCTGTTTGATTCATGAAAGATTGGACCAATTAGAGGAGCACATGAAGGCAATGGTTTGTGTTGTATTTCTTGATTCTACTTTTTATAGATTAAAAAAAGCAACCAGCTTCCTAGCGCGTTCACAGCTTCGATCATTGTTGGTTGTTTATATCGGCAATGCCAAATTTTTGGTTCAAGATTTGAATTCTTAAAAAAAACTAAAAAACAATCCAATAAACACTACATGTGACCAGTACTAATCATGAAAATTTTGAGCTTCATTGGACAAAAGGATTGGGATATCATGGCTATTTTGCTAAAATGATCCAAGTTTTGGGTTAGAATTTAATATATATTTTAAACAAAATCAGTAAATACTACATGTTTCTAGTAGTAACATGGGGAAGTTTGAGCTTATGTGCACTTTGATTTATGATAATGGCTATCTTTCTTCAAAAAAGTGTTAAGTTTACCTGGTTTTAAATAGATCTTTGCAGACTATTCTATTTTTGATAGATTGCCATCCCTTTTTCGTTATCTGATTGTTTTAGAGTTTTTATGGCTTATATTGGGGGATATAAATTGTGGAAATGATAGGATAGAATTGCTAATACTTGGAAATAATTATGCATCTTGTCTTGACAGTACTTGAATTGTACATTTATTTTTATATGTACTAACCTATCTCACGAGTTTTGTTAAGTTTCATGTAGATGAAGTTTTTAAGATCGAGGGGAGACATCAATATGAGAGGAACAAGGAGAGGAAATGACCTAAGCTTGGGGATGCCCAAGGAACCCCAAGGTGTTATCCGAGGAGACTCAAGCGTCTAAACTTGCGGATGACCGGGAGGCATCCCCTCTTTCTTCTTTAACATTTGTCGGTATTTATCGGTTTCCTATTTTTAATCGGTTCACATGATATGTGCTTTGATTGGAGTGCCATTTGCTTTTGTTTGCAGGTCTATACAATCATTATATTCTGATCAAAGCTCTTGAGATAGACACACATTGGTTTTATATTTATTGAATGCTCATCGGTCTTCACTTCTATCTTTTGAGTTGAGCTTTTATAAAATTTGGTCTTGCACTCAACTTATACATGTTGGAGCACGATGAAATAACATGCTTTTGTAGAAAAGAGTAAGACCCGCCTTCCTCACTTATATCCTTTTAGAGAGTTGAATAGTAATTGGTACTTTGCAATTATTGTATGTTGTTCCTAAAAATAATAGGTGTGCATAGTGGTATAATAAAAACTTGCATGAGATTGTAGATCAACTGAAATAAATAACTTGGTTCCCTGCAATAATTTTAAGATAAGGTGTGCTTAATTAGTTAGTGTAACCGAAAGGACTTGAGTTCTGTAGTGGAAAGGTGCCATAAGGTCATACACATCATTATTTTTCGTCATTGAACTGAAACTTTTTGTAAGGGGTAAGTTGAAGACATTATAAGTAACCACCTGTGTAGAATGGGTCGGGAAGCCTAGCGGACTTCACTGCGTCAAACTCACCACTTGGAGTAGTCAGTTGATACGACCATTTTGCATCATGTTTTACTACTGTTATTTATACTGTTTGTATGCATAATAATGCTTTATGGAGTAATTCTAATGCCTTTTCATTCATAATATGCAAGGTTTACACAACGAGGGACAATGTCGGCAGCTGGAATTCTGGACCTGAGAAAAGCTACGTCAGAGTAACCTATTATGCACTTCTCCAAATGAGCTGAAATTTTACGGAGAATTATTTTGGAATAAATAAAAAATAATGGAGAAAAGATTTACCAGAGGGGGGCTGCCCGGTGCCCACAAGACACCAAGGCACGCTAGGTCCCCCAGGTGCGCCCTAGTGGGTGGTGGGCAGCTCAGCCCACCTCCGATACCCATCTTCTGGTATATAAGGCATTTTGGCCTAGAAAAAATAAGGGAGGACTTTCGGGACGGAGTGTGTCGTCTCGAGGCGAAACTTGGGCAGGAGTACTTTTGCCCTCCCGCTGAGTGATTCCACCAGGGGAACTTCCCTCCTGTAGGGGGAAATCAAAGCCATCGGCATCACCAATAACCCTCTCATCTTTGGGAGGCCAATCTCCATCAACATCTTCAACAGCACCATCTCATCTCAAACCCAAGTTCATCTCTTGTGTTCAATCTCTGTACAGGAACCTCAGATTGGTACATGTGGGTGACTAGTAGTGTTGATTACATCTTGTACTTGATTACTATATGGTTTTTTGGTGGAAGATTATATGTTTAGATCCATTATGCTATTTAATACCCCTCTAATCTTGAGAATGAATATCATTTGTGAGTAGTTAACTTTGTTCTTGAGGTCACGGGAGAAGTCACGTTGCAAGTAATCATGTGAATTTGATATGTGTTCGATATTTTGATGATATGTATATTGTGATTCCCTTAGAGGTGCCATGTGAACGTCGACTACATGACACTTCATCATATTTGGGCCTAAGGAAATGCATTATGGAGTAGTTATTAGATGATGGGTTGCTAGAGTGACAGAAGATTAACCCTAGTTTATGTGCTATTTCGTAAGGGACTGATTTGGATCCATATATTTAATGATATGGTTAGATTTTATCTTAATACTTTTCTCGTAGTTGCGGATGCTTGCAAGGGGGTTAATCATAAGTGGGAGGCTTGTTCAAGTAAGAATAGCACCCAAGCACTGATCCACCCATATATCAAATTATCAAAGTAGCGAACGCGAATTAAACCAACATGATGAAAGTGACTAGATGAAATTCCCGTGTGCCCTCAAAAACGCTTTGCTTATTATAAGAGACCGTTTTGGCATGTCATTTGCTACAAAAAGGATTGGGCTACCTTGCTGCACTTTATTTACCATTATCGTTACTTGTCCATTACAAATTATCTTGCTATCAAACTATCTGTTATCGACAATTTCAGTGCTTGTAGAAATTATCTTGCTGAAAACAACTTGTCATTTCCTTCTGCTCCTCGTTGGATTCAACACTCTTACTTTTCGAAAGGACTACGATTGATCCCCTATTCTTGTGGGTCATCATCGGTGTCATGGTTACTCGGTGTAGACTATGAGGTATTAGTAAGATGTTTTGATTTATGAGTTGTGGTCTACTTATGCACTTCCACCTACCAATATTATGCTATCCTCTTTGGTATCATGCATTTCTCACTCTCACATTGAGACATGGTGCATCATTTGTTGGTACATGCAAACCCCGTGGGAGGACTTCCTCTTGTCCTTCTAGACATAAAACACCTTTCTCGTCAAGACAGCCACCATACCTACCTATTATGGCATTTCCACAGCCATTATGAGATACATTGCCATACAACTTCCATTGTTACTTTACATTACATGACTTATTTGAATTATCATTTTTGCTTTGCATGATCATATAGAGCTGACATGATAGTTGTGGCAAGGCCACTATTCATCATTGTCTTACATGTTACGCTAGATCATTGCACATCATGGTACTTTGCCAGAGGCATTCATTTGTAGTCATTATTTTTACTTTTGAGTTGTAATTAAATACAAGTGTGACGCCCATTAGAGTGTGCCTCTACCTATTAGGAATTAAAAAAAGAAGCCAAAACGGGCAAAAAGGAGCCCACCGAGAAATGAGAGAAAAAAGAGAGAGGAGGCACACTACTATCCTTTATACACACTTGTGCTTCAGAGTAGCACCATGTACATCATGTAGAGAGTTTTCATATTCCTCATTTCTTATGCTAGTCAGATTTTTACATTATAAGAACTTGAGTTATGTATTTCAATGATGAGCTTCCTCAAATGCTCGAGGATGTGAGCAAGCAAGTTCGATGCACACCTACTTAGTTACATTAGGAGAACTTCTATTCACTTATAGCTCTAGTGCATCTGTTGCATGGAAATCCCTACTCCTTGCATCAATCGATTGTAAGGCCTCTCTATTGCCTAATGGTTAGCTACATCGGTCCAAGACTTTCTCAATTTTTGTCTTCTTATAAAGACACCATCATTACTCTATTTTTCATCCAAAGTGGGAAGACTACTGCATGTGACTTTAGCATTGCGTGAAGTGCTGAGTAGTTGAAAAGGACTCGTCATGGATTCAGTTACTTGACTGAAGCTTTGAGTTGCGCTATGATCAGATCTTTGAGTGTGATAAATCCTTGAGCGATCGGGGAAATGAATATGATACGTACGAGTATTGATTGGTATCACATGAAAACATTAATCCATGAAAAGCAATAGTAATTTTGTTTACACATTTTGATGTTACTTGCTTGTTATCAATTATAGATTATTGCTTTGAATCACATTTCTGTTGAGTTCACACCACATTACATCATTTGATTAAGATTATGCTAAGTAACATTGCACATCAAAAATTATTTGTGTTTATCACTTACCTACTCGGTGAGGAGCAGAAAATAAGCTTGGGGATGTTGATACTTCTCAAACGTGTCTATAATTTTTCATTGTTCCATGTTATTATATTATCACTTTTATATACTTTTATACCAATTTATACTATTTTTATGGACTGGTCTATTAATTTAGTGGACAATGCCAATACATGTTTTCTGCATGTTTTTTTTCCTACACACTCAATTATCCAACACTGTCATGGTATCCATCTATTCACACTCCTAAGTGTGCCTACTCAGTCAAACTAATTTTTCCTACTCACTTCACTGCCAAACCGAAACCCTAGCCATGCAAATCAAAATGGGAGGGGATGAACTCACCGATGAATTTGTAGAGAGGAGAAAGAAGCGGGAGGGGATGAACTCAGTAATGTCGTCCACAACCGATGCAGCCCGCCGTCTCTGTCACCGACGCCGAAACCGTAGCAGTGCAAATCAACTCGGGATGACCCTACCGATGCAAATCGAAGGAAATGTAATAGGTGTAGACATAGGGCAGTGAGAGGGGAAGTTTTAGATGTTTACCTCAGCCTTGGAGCCCGCCAAAATCGGCCGACGACGAGCATCGACAAAGGGAATCGAGCGTCAGCGCACGCGCGCACACACACACACACACACACACACACACACACACACACACACACACACATATATATATATATATATATATATATATATATATATATATATATATATATATATATATATATATATATATATAGAGAGAGAGAGAGAGAGAGAGAGAGAGAGAGAGAGCTATTGTTTAGCAAATAGAGATAGAATTGTTGCAAGTGGGTCGTTGCCCCTCCGTTTGACTCAGTGCTACCCACACACTCTTGGGCTAGGCCCAATAGGCCAGGGTCGTTGCCCTTGATCTTACTTTATAAAAATGTCACAAAACTTATTATATAAATAAGTACAATTTTATAATATGACTATAATATTATAAAAATATCTGCAACATTATAAAAAGTAAAAAAATATATTACTTTAATAAATTACGTAAAAATGTAATCATTTCCAATGACAATATTCTTCTTTTATAAAAATTAACTACAACATTTTTTGACTAATATAATATTAAATGTTTACCATCTAAAAAATAAAAAAAAGGTTAAATAGTTGACAGACTCAAAATATATTATCAAAATTTTACCATTTCTAATTACAATATACTTACTTTAAAATAAATTAAATAAGTTTTTGACTAATATAATATAATATTTTTCACCATTTAAAAAATAAAAAGGTGAAACAATTGAAAGACTAAAAATATATTATAAAAATGTCACTATTTCCAATTATAATATTTTTACTTTAATAATATTAACTAGAATACTTTACTAATATAATATAAAAAAATTCATCATTTAATAAAATAAAAAGTAAAAGAATTAAGAATAAATAATTATAAATAAAACTAATTCCAAAAACAATATTGGTGATGTGGCAATACATATCTCGCCACAAGATAACATAATAGTGGTGGCGTTTGATGTTATGTCACGTCACCACTAAGTTATGCCTTGTCCCAACTATGGTTCCCACCTACATGTGGCGTTCAAAAATGTGTCAATGCCACCACTATTATCTTAGTGATGTCGTACCAAATAGTGCAACACCACCCCTATTTGAAAAATATAGTGGTGTCGTTGATTAAAAATGGAACACCACCAATTAAAGTTGTGGCTAGTCATTTCTCTACTAGTGCCTCCACGCCTCCACCGCCTCCCGAAGCAAGGCCACTACAACAAGAACCTCCCCTTTAGCAACGCATAGATGCGTTGTCATTTGTCCCTATAAGCGTTGCTAAGGTCTACACCAACGGATTCAGATGCGTTGTCGTTGGTGGCGTTGCAAGGGTCTACGACAACGTATATAGATTCGTTGGTAATCTGGGAAATAATGTGTTGCAAAGCAACAACGGTTCAGTGCAACGCTTCTATGCGTTGGTGCTTGCAAAATAGAATATAACCTCCATATATAATCATTGATTACATTGTTGCTCTATGCTATGGTGCTTGCAAAATAGAATAACCTCCATATATAATCAATTGTAACAGCAGGCAGTTTGAATGGCAGTACAAGGTAGAACTTTAGTAAAATTGAATAGAGTAGAAATGAAAATGATATATTGATTCAATGGAACAATCTGTTACATTTCATGGAACAATCTGTTACATTTCAATGGAACAATCTGTTACTACCTCTGTCCCAAAATATAAGAACGTTTCTGATACTATGCTAGTGTCAAAAACGTTCTTATATTTTGGGACGGAGGGAGTACATTACAATGGAAGTATCATCAATTATGAGTACATCACTTCCTTAGAAAAATAAAATAAAACAAAATAAAAAATTCTAAACATTCAGAGAACTTTCTTGTTTCTCCCCCAAGTACCAAGAATCATCATACTCCTCCAAGGTCCAAGTAATCATCTTGTATTGAAATTCTCAACCTACAAAGAAAAATCATAATACTATTTATGCACAAATTCGAAACAACATTTAAACATATGCATACTATGCACTGTACCCAAAAGGATCCACATAAAAATTGCAATGTGTGCAAGAAAAGATTATTGGGGGCAAAGACATAATCTTATGTATGTCTAACAAATAACTTAGTAGGAGAACATCGTAAAATACTGATTATCTTCAGCCAATCGGGTGTGCCTATTCACTGTGAACAGCCAGCAGCATGTATTCACTACTAACAATTATCAAAAGATTATATTATATCAACAATTAGATGAATTCAGCAACCAACTAAATGGTGATTAGGTAAACAATAATATCAACTATACAAAATTGGATATTTCCGTTTTCTAAAGGTCTCAGAATTAAGTAGTTTAGTGTCACCATTACTCACGTATTACCCATGCTTGGTATGATGTATTACGAGAAAAGAACCCAATGCCAATAGCTCAGTGGAGAATAAGACTCTTAGAACTAGTAGAAGAAACAACATGAAAAAGAACACTTCTTTAGATTTGGGCTTCTGTAGGAAAAAGTAGTGGAGTTTTGTTTGTACAGAAGGTAAGATCCAAAGTGTTTACAGGGGAATAAAAATAATTTAATGTGGCACTACTTAATTCCTCAAGACCGACCTAGCACTAAGCGGAATGTACATTTAAGAAAATGCATCAGGAGCGACCAATGTAATGGCTGAACAATCTAAATAAAAGCAAACCTAAGTAATGGATGAATAATTTTATGTCAGTACTTACCCAATTTCAAGAAACACTACCCATGTGCCTTTGCTGCCAATGTAGCATATCATATAACCAAGAGGATTTGATCTTTTGTCACAACTCAGCTCCCTAATCACTACAACACGGTTGACAATAGGAGGCATTTTGGTGAGGGCGTTTCTATAAGTGCCTCCAAAACTGTATATAAGAAGGCGTATCTGAAAAATGCCTGCGATGGACGGAGCTTTCAGGGCATCTTCTGAAATTGCCAAAAAACAGACAAACTGAGGCGTTTCTAAAAATGCCTCCAGCTAGATTCGAGGCATTTTTGAAAAATGCCTCCTGATCAATACCCTATCGAGGCGTTTTCTTAAAATCGCCTCAACGCCGGCCACGCGTACAGAGCCGGTGCGGCGATTGGGCGAGCAGGTGCAAGCTGGTTGTATTGCCGAGCTGCTGTGGCGCATGTTTTCACGGTTGGCTGCAGGGCTGTCCGCCGCGCAAAAGGGACTCGACGGCGAGAGTAGGCGACGAGCAGCTGCCGCCATATATGAGAAATGCACTCACGAGCGTGGCTCAAACTCTAGTTCCCGTCGCCGTCTTAGCGATGCGTAGCTGATTGATGTGCTTACCGGCCGCCGGGGATGCGTAGGTAATGTGATTACCGAGCCGGCGATGGCCGATGCATGAGTTGCATGGCTTTAGGATACAGTCGATTTGGTGGTGTAGATATTGTGTTTAAGTCCTGCTCGTCCGAGAGCTCACACTTCAACCAGTTTAGTCCCATACCGCTTAACGAATGGAAGTTGGACCAACTTATAATAGGAAACACGTCCCCTGTTTCGAAGATCACAGCGACTCGCTAATGGGCTTAGATTAGTATCTAAGTTGGATTCTATTAGAATAGATAGATGGACAGATTTGATTGGCAGGCTTTCCTGCAAACGGCCCGATTATACATGTCGAATACACAGGACGCATGGGCCAAGGAGGAGGGATAGCGAGATCCAGTAATTGGAATCCAGCGATCCTCAGCTAGATTTTTGCAGCGTTTTCAGAAAACACTCCCAATACGATGGAGCATTCGAGGCATTTTTCAGAATGCCGCTGAACGACCGACCTTTCGAGGCGTTATTGGAAAATGCCTTCGATAACATATCCCGTCGCGACCATTTCTAGCGTTTTCGAGAAACGCCACACATGACATTTAAAGGCATTCCTATGTCTTTTACAGGCAATTCAGAACGCCTCGCAATATCCACCGTGCTGTAGTGAATCATGTATCATTTGTCATGTCATTGAATACCTGAATATCAATACCTATATGAATCTAGAAAATATAGGCCTGGACAAAAGTTAAGACCAGAAAAAAATAGACATATATTGGCACACTTAACTAACAAAGACTCGCTGGACTAGTTAGTGTAAAAATTAAGGATATGTAATAAATAAGAATGCTACGTCATGACGAGATAAGGAACTGGACACCTTAGTAGCCTGGACCAGGGGAGGGTTTATTAAGTAAGCGAATGGGTTGCCCGACTTCCTGCGATTATCTCATAAGCTGTACATTTCTATCTGCCCCTGAAGCTGCACGCCATTAAAGCAAGTTAATCCCTTACACAATCAGCAAAGGCAAGTTAATGATTTCAACACAATCTTATCTACCTGCACATCTACTGTCAACAGTTCAAAACCTGACCTATAGGACAGTTTCATATCAACATCATGGTTACTACATTTGTTTAGATACTGATTGACTGTTAGCTGACATCTTGGAGGCACAAAAATTTGCAAGGGTAAAAAATCACATGATGAGATACTGGTGGAACAAATAATACTAACAATTGCAAGGAAAAGGGACCATGGAATCAATAAGGAGCTAGAGGGTACGCACTGTACATATTGAGTAAATTTTGCAATGGAGAGCATAAAAGAGAATCTGATCAAGAGAAAGATTAGAGAAGAGATAACAAGTAGTTGGTTCAATTTGCAAAAAATTAAAACATACAGATCTCTATATTTTTTTTGGGAGTGCAGTATTATATTATATCTACTGTATAGGTACCAATGGGCAGCAAAATCGGTAGCAACGGCAATAGCAATCAGCGGCAGCAGCAATAGCAACCAGCAGCGATAGCAAACAATCAGCGTCAACAGCAATCATCTTCTATCTACTTTTATAGGAACGAAGGAGAAGCAAAATCAGCAGCATCGGCATAGCAATCAGCGGCAGTAGCAAATAATCAGTGTCACAGGGCTGTAATTTCAATCAGCACACACGCACCACATAGACACCTGCACACGAGCCAAGCACGCACGCAGCTGTAGACAAATGCACGCGGGGCCACCAGAGCTTGAGTACGCCGGGCGCCAAAATAAATCCAAAAGGAGCACCATCGCTGCCGAAGGTTTCACGAGCCGCGAGAACCACCCGCACGCGCGGGATCCAATTAGCAGTTGAGGAACACGGGCGGAGCTCCACCCCATGCCCCTCTCACCTCGGGCCCGTCTCCACTGCGGCCACCACCGAGAGAAGGGAGCAGCACCCTACAAAACAGCTTGTTTCAGATCCATGCCCGATCTGACAGCAGCGACCGGAGTAGTGGCCTCCAAAACAGAGGCGAGCGAGGCAGCGAGCTACGCCGGCGATCCGTGTCGACTAGAGTTACTACAGGGACGCGTGCAGTGGCGTGGAGGATGTCGCCAAGGAAGAATATAGGACGAGTGAACTGAGGGGGAGCCTGGCCTATGAGCGACAGCGCGGGACAGCGCCGGATCTAGGCAGAATTGAAGGTGGCGACGACGCGTCATGGAAGTCAGATGAGAAAGAGGGGAATAGGGGCAGAGAGATGGCGGACGAGGTAAAGATGCGGGTGTGGGTACGGGAAGGTTTGATTTATTTTAGGGAGAGGAGGTTGGCTTTAAGCGCGTAAGGCTTAGGGACGAGGAGGTTAACTCTAACTGCGGGAGGTGGGTGGTGGGATGTGGGATAAAACAACAGATCCTATAATATCGTTGGTACAAATGCGTTGGTATAGGGGTGTTTTTGTTGTAGTGGGCCAGCCGGCCACGCCTCCACCGTCGCCAAAGCAAGGCCAGCCAGCCGCGCCTCCAAATGCCGAGGGGCCCCGCACCACCCCCACGCCACGAGACGGAGGAAGACCACCGCCACCGCCATCGCCCCCGGCTTAGCTCGGCGACAACGGGGGGAGGAGAGGAAGGGGTTGGCAGCCCCGGCGGCGGCTAGGGCTGGGGAGCCTCCCGAGTAGCCTGAGCAGGGGCGACACCGGGGTTTAGGTGTCCAAAACTTGATGTGACTGATGCACGCATGTATGTACAAATGCTTCCACGAGAAAATATGTATGTACAAATGCAGTGAGGATTTTTTTTTTCTTTTCTTTATATTGTATTAGCCCTATTGCCCTTCATGTATGTTAAGGCTCTTGATTGTGTTCAAGTTAAAGTACGTAGCTGCTATGTTCGACCTCTATGTGAACACAATGTCATCTCTTAAATACTCGAAAAGACCAGAAAGGATCTTAGCATTTACTGAAATCAAACATAACGGGCATAAACTGAAATCAACTTTAGTGAATTATCTTCATTTTGTGTGCAAGCATAACAACATGGGTGCCATCAAACAAGAAATAATCTGAGTTCAAGGGCATAATTAAGTTTCGGAATGCGCTAAGCCATAGTTGTAGTGGGATTTCTTGGGAGGATGATGGTGCAAAAGTGTCCACCTTCTATGCACATTTATTACCAAGTGTAGAGTACAATATGTTTTTACCCCTAAAAAACAAGTGTAGAGTACGAAAAACACCCATCCATATTTGCAGGGAAATTAGCAAGGTTCCAAGACATAGACAACAGTCTGGGAAAATTCACAGAAGCGCTCGTCCTCGGCTGGTCGTGATATCAGACTAGCCATAGTGAGGAGTAACTTAGAGTAGTAAAATGAATATATTGATCGTCCTCGGTGAAGTTGCTTACATATTGAGCATGAAGATCTATAGAGATAGATCAAGACGCTTGATAAGTTTTTTCAATGAGTATATACCTTAACAAGATTTTGAAGTAGTTCAAAATGGAACAATCAAAGAAGGAGTTCTTGCCTGTGTTGCAAGGTGTGAAGTTGAGTCAGACCCAATGCCCGACCACTGCAGAAAATAGAATGAGAATGAAAATTCATTCCCTATGCCTCAGTCATAGGTTCTATGAAGTATGCTATGTTGTGTACCAGACCTATTGTGAACCTCAACATGAGTTTGGCAAGAGGGTACTATAGTGATCCAGGAGTAGATCACTGGACAACGGTCAAAATTATCCTTAGTGGAATAAGGAGATATTTCTCGGTTATGGAGGTGACAAAGAGTTCGTCGTAAAGGGTTACAGTGATGCAAGCTTTGACGCTAATCCGGATGACTCTAAGTCTCAATCTGGATACATATTGAAAGTGGGAGCAATTAGCTAGAGTAGCTCCGTGCAGAGCATTGTAGACATAAAAATTTGCAAAATACATACGGCTCTGAATGTGACAGACCCGTTGACTAAACTTCTCTCATAAGCAAAACATGATCACTCTTTGTGTGTTAATCACATAGCGATGTGAACTAGATTACTGACTCTAGTAAACCCTTTGGGTACTAGTCACATGGAGATGCGAACTAATCACATAAAGATGTGAACCATTGGTGTGAAATCACATGACGATGTGAACTAGATTATTGACTCTAGTGCAAGTGGGAGACTGAAGGAAATATGCCCTAGAGGCAATAATAAAGTTGTTATTTATATTTCCTTCTATCATGCCAAATGTTTATTATTCATGCTAGAATTGTATTAACCAAAAACTTAGTACATGTGTGAATATATAAACAAACAGAGTGTCACTAGTATGCCTCTACTTTACTAGCTCGTTAATCAAAGATGGTTAATTTTCCTAGTCATAGACATGAGTTGTCATTTGATGAACGGAATCACATCATTAGAGAATGATGTGATTGACTTGACCCATCGGTTAGCTTAGCACTATGATCTTTTAGTTTGTTGTTATTGTTTTCTTCATAACTTATGCATGTTCCTATGACTATGAGATTATGCAACTCCCGAATACCGGAGTAACACTTAGTGTGCTATCAAACGTCACAACGTAACTGGGTGACTATAAACATGATCTGCATGTGTCTCCGATGGTGTATGTTGATTTGGCATAGATCGAGACTAGGACTTGTCACTCCGATTGTTGGAGAGGTATCTCTGGGCCCTCTCGGTAATGCACATCACTATAAGCCTTGCAAGCTATGTGACTAATGAGTTAGTTACAGGATGATGCATTATGGAACGAGTAAAGAGACTTGCCGGTAACGAGATTGAACTAGGTATTGAGATACCGACGATTGAATCTCGGGCAAGTAACATACCGATGAAAAAGGGAACAACGTATGTTGTTATGCGGTTTGACCAACAAAGATCTTCGTAGAATATATAGGAGCCAATATGAGCATCCAGGTTCCGCTATTGGTTATTGACCGGAGATGTGTCTCGGTCATGTCTACATAGTTCTTGAACCCGTAGGGTCCGCACGCTTAACGTCTGATGACGATCGGTATTATGAGTTTATGCATTTTGATGTACCGAAGGTTGTTCGGAGTCCCGGATGTGATCACGGACATGAAGAGGAGTCTTGAAATGGTCGAGACATAAAGATTGATATATTAGATGACTATATTCGGACACCGGATGAGTTTCGGGGATCACCGGATATATAGTGGAGTGGCGGAAGGGTTATCGGAACCACCGGAGAAGTAATGGGCCTTATTGGGCCTAGGGGAGAGAGAGAGGGGCTGCCAAAGGGATGCCCCCCCATGGGCCTAGTCCGAATTGGACTAGGGGGAGGGGCGGCGCCCCATCCTTCCTTCTCTTTCCCCCTCCTTCCTTATTCTCCTAGTAGGACTAGGAAAGGCGGGAGTCCTACTCCTACTAGGAGGAGGATTTGTCCCCCCTTGGCGCGCCTATGAGGGCCGGCCGGCCTCCCCCTTGCTCCTTTATATACGGGGGCAGGGGGCACCCTAGAACACACAAGTTGACAGTTGTCTTAGCCGTGTGCGGTGCCCCCTCCACAGATTTCCACCTCAGTCATATCGTTGTAATACTTAGGCGAAGCCCTGTGTCGGTAACTTCATCATCACCGTCACCACGTCGTCGTGCTGACGAAACTCTCCCTCGGCCTTAGCTGGATCAAGAGTACGAGGGACGTCACTGCGCTGAACGTGTGCAGATCGCGGAGGTGCCGCGCGTTCGGTACTTGGATCGGTTGGATCGTGAAGACGTTCGACTACATCAACTGTGTTACTAAACGCTTCCGCTTTCGGTCTACGAGGATACGTGGACACACTCTCCCCGCTCGTTGCTATGCATCACCTAGATGGATCTTCTCTGTACGTAGGCAATTTTTTTGAAATACTACGTTCCCCAACAGTATGAGCCAATGTAAACTGCGAATATCTCATTATAATGTGATCAAAACCAACTGAAACATTCCAGATTCTACTAGTTACATCTAGCTTAGCATACCACAAACTTTCATGTGAGAAACATAAGATTGCTATACATATCTAAAGCGATTCATAAATAGGCACAATATTCAAAAATAAAATCGGTAGCACCAAGATATGACAGA
This sequence comes from Aegilops umbellulata, assembly GCA_032464435.1. NCBI lineage: Eukaryota > Viridiplantae > Streptophyta > Magnoliopsida > Poales > Poaceae > Aegilops > Aegilops umbellulata. Next base: position 413,290,911 of record CP136059.1, on the reverse strand, counting down.
TATTGTCGCTATCATCCAAGTGGTTGTCATAAAGCCATTATTGACATCATCAAGTCTCATGCACCAGAATATTACCACCATGAGGTTTTAGCATCCAAGTAGTTATCATGTGACCATTACAGACATCATTAAGTCGCACGGACCAAAAGATTACCGCCATGATGTTTTAACATCCAAATACTGGGCGGTTTTGCAATGTTAGTTGGCTCGTTCAATTTTTTTTGTTCAAATTTAACATTTTGAAAAAATGCAAAAATAAACAATAAACCATGTGTGCACCCACTAATATTCTAGAAAAAAACCCAGCTCAATTGGAGCAATGAATTGTGAGATATTGACAATTCTAGTTGGCTGCTGATGTGGCTGTTCTTTTTGTCACCGATGCACTTACAAACTGGACCCACTTGTCAGGAATCATGTCAACACACTCAAATGATATATTAGACCTAGCTGCAACGAATTACCCTAAAATGTGATGTTTTGTGCAACAAATATGTAAAGTGGGTGTTCTGTGCAAAACTAGCACCAAAAGAAGGTGGTTTGTGCAATTTCCACATGCGTGGTCAAATCTGGCACACCAGTTGCCGTAGCGCCATGAGCGCCATGAAACCCAAATAATATCACGTGGTGGTCTCAACTATGCAAGTGAATGCTAAATCAGGAGATCGAGAATCCTACTTCTGCGGTCTTCGATGAGTTGTTCCTTTGACGACTCACACGAGGGCGGCATGCACACATGTGTAAGTACGTCGCTCGCCTTGTCTTTAGACTGGCACCAACACGAATGCACCGTCCTATATAAACTCCTGGAACCAACTGCTCTGAGCCAACTGCAAGCAGCAGCAAAGCTAAGCTTATAAAACGCGAGCAGTAGCTCAACTGCCATGGCGAACACTGCCAAGGTCATCGTAATTCTCGGCGCCATCCTTGTTCTCCTGCAGGTGTCGTCGTGCGCCGCCGGCCGGCATCTCCGCGACACCCCGGCGCTGATGTTCTTGAGGGGCTTCGATGAAGGAGATTTGCCCGGGGGCCGGCCGGCGAGCTGCGACGGCAAGTACAACAACGACGGCCTCCTCCTGGCGTCGGTTGCCTCGCAGTGGTACGCCGGCCGGTGCGGCAAGATGGTCAGCATCAGGGACCGCCCCGGCGGGCGCGCCGTGGAGGCCATGGTCGTTGACGAGTGCGACTTCGGCGAGGGCTGCGGCGACACCGAGCTCAGCACGTCGCCCGCCGTGTGGAAGGCACTCTGGAACGGGGTCGACCCCGGCGTCCACCAGGCGGCCGTCACCTGGTCGGATCTCGACTGAAACACGCATGGCAAATCGAGTCATCTCTTCTTGCTTTGGGCTTCGTTCAGAGTGTTCAGTGTCAGTGCCGTCACTGCGTGCTTACCGGCCTCCACGGCTGAGTTGTACGTAGCTGAATAAAACTACATGTGTGCAGCTTACATCTAAGTGTCAGTCCGTGCATGACGACCTGAGTTTGCTAGTCCTCCACGAGACCATGAGCAGTGCATACCCAGCAATATACATCAGCATCATCATCCCATAAAATTTTGACTTGATCAGATTCTTGATGCCGCCTACATGATTCCACTTTTAGCTTAGCAGCCATCGCCGGCAGCGTTCCAGTGTTTCACCAATCACCATCTCCTGAAATTTAATCGAGCAGTAATGTACGCTCATAATATGACTCGTTAACGAAACTAGTTCAACATCACGCCAGATGGCAAGCAAAATCAGGTTTAAATCACTTGATTTTGATGAGTATATATATAGCCAGAGCTAAATCACCAAAAGTTTGATGACTTTGCGAAATTACTGTTTCTTTTCAGATAGAAAAATCTCTACCACCTATTGGGAAGAAAATGTTTCTCCGCCATTCAAGTTGACATCGAACCATTAAATCACAAACCGAGGCCGGAACAGCAGCACCAGTAAAGTATACAGGACCGGGAGAGGCCCAGCAGCGCATAATTATTCTCCCTCCACAGTTTCGGCTCAACAGGGCCCAATAGTTGGGCACGAACAGAAGAGAAGCAATCCTTCCCTCGCAGACAACCATACCCAGTTTCTTCTCGTTATTTCTGGGACTCTGGCACCGCCAGACAACTAAGTACAGAACAAATATGAGGAGCATTGACAGTTTGGTTTGCTTATATATTATAATCTCTTCAAACTCTTCTTCCTCGCATCCATCTTCTTCTTATCGACGGGGACTTTCACGGCAAGTGGCCCGTCCTTCCTGGGCGCTGCCGATGCTCCACCTGAGACGGCAGAAGGGGCAGCATTCCGATCCTGCGAATTTGGGCCAAATGCTTTTGTGCCGGTAGAGGTAGATATTGGCGCAAGAACAGTATGAGGCTGGCCCTTATTCTCAGAGATAGCTCCACTCTTGGACTTATTCTTGGGTCTGAGAGCATGGATACTGGTATATAGCCTGCATATGGAGCACAATGGCGAGATCAGTAACTAGTTAGAGCCGCAAATGGTAGCGCAGTGGCATTCTAGGTGTTCGCATTGTTATCCCAGCGCAATTTTAACCAATGAGAAAAGACGTGAAGCACCGCATGACACTATGCTCACAAAATGAAGTTGAAGATTACTGACCTTGCATGCCGTGCATACTCCTCATAGTTCTCAAGCAGCAACTTCCCAGCTTGTTCATTCAGGGCAGATTCAGGAAATGGCTCAATCAGGAGGCATCTCACTACCTGTCAGCAAGCAATTTCTAGGAAGTCAGCCACATGCTATGCAGGCGCTTTAAAATTTCTTCCATAATCAAATACTAGAAAATGGTCACAAACAAATCATGCACTATGAGTGTACTACCAACAGCAGGGGCTGAGTGTGTCGAACTTCAAGCTTACCAGCAGAACGTGCCTTAATCCAAGGCTTGGATTCCAATCCTTCTTCAAAGTGTTAACACATATCTCACCGCTAGTTGCAATGTTCGGATGGAAAATTTTAGTCGTGAAAAATCCTGCAGGTACAAGACCAACAGACTTTCAACTAAAGCTCTACTTCAGGAACTAAACTAAAGTATGGACGACAAAGGAAGTCTGACAAAATGTCTACCTTTTGGAGGTGACTGAGGGAAGTCACGAGATAATATTAGCTTCATCCGGAATATTCCATTCTCATATGGAGTTCCAGCTGTACATGCCCAGGTTCAGGTTAAGAATGCAATATCAGAAAGTAGTGTATTAGGAAAGAAACGCTGCTTTAAGACTTCATGTTCTTTTAATTTACAAAAGCCAGAGGCCGCAAGCTCCTACTTGACTAGTGATGAATAAGAATGTGACGGAAAGACAAGAATAGAGAAGGGGCACCATCATGCAAGTAGCAGCGCATAAGCACATAACTTATTAGTGCAAAGCACACAAGATGGGAGGTGTAAAGCAATGTATTGTATCCTGACAGAATCTTACCAGGGCCCTCAATATCAGCAAAAATAGTGGCGAAGTCATCGTCATTAACAATAACTTTGATCCCTTCTGGAGGTGAGTCATCAAGGTTCTTCAGTTCTTTAGCCAATTGCCTGATGACAGTTGGTGGGAGGTTCTCGTTGGTCGCCTTCAGTGACGTGAATAGACCATTAGAATCATGGAAGACAGCATATAACTCTTTCCCACATATGTTCTCTTGAACACTCAAATCTGAAAAAAACATATCCTCACCATGGAAGCCATAACAGCAGACAGCTTTAAGGTGCTCGCTAGCTGCTGACTTATTTTTGTATGTACCCTTTAATGACAACAAAGCCTGACTGCAAAATTTGTGATCACCAAACTGAACCTACAAGAAAAAGTATGTAGGAGATCAGATAGAATGAATAGGTATAGAACAATATAAAATAAAGATATTTTAGAAATTTGAGTGTGAAATTCAATCTGATACCATGAGAGGGGTGGGGGGGGGGGGATGTTCTGCTTTCGTAACGGCATATCTTGGTAAGAAAAAAGAGCACCTTACATGAACTGTAGTACTACAATTATTGTTGTGTGGATGTCCATAAACTTACCAAACATAATCTCAAACATTCAGATTACGAACAACCGCTATAAGTAATGACTTAATGGCACCACGTGATATATGACTAATGCCTGCAAGCGGTGATTTATGCCCCAAATTATTGCAGTACTGTTAGTCTATGAAGGTGCCATTTATGCAGCCTACTTTATCTCCTCTGACTATCATGCCATTTGAACACAGAAAAAACTATTCCAGCTCGATAAAAAACTCGACCAACAAGCACTAGCACTCGTGGCCTTTTTATTTATTAAAAGAGACAGCTGAGCACCACAGGGAATACATGCCTCGAACCCGGGTGGGCTGAGCAAGCGCAGATGCTGTTAGCCAACCAACGCGACGATCAGTTCTTAATGATTCCAACTACGAATATCACCTTTTATCCATTATTTCCAGCACCGTATATATGCAAATAAGTGTGTGCTCGCACGTGTGGGCGCTATGCCAGTAACTTAATGCTGCTAAACGATGGTGCTGCACGTGTGAATGAAACATCAGTAAATATATGCTGCTGTCATAATTGTGTCAATTTTGTACGGAAGCTATTTACGCGGGTGAATTTATTCAAAAAGGAACCATCAACTTCTGCCCGCCCTGTTTTCCCCGCCATCCGTACACGGCGCGCCGCACCCCCTTCCCGCCAATGGACTATCCTGCAGGCAACTCCATACAAAAGCACATAGGACGATTGCTACATCCAGGGGATGTTGCCATTTGACCTCGCGTTCCTGCATGATCAGAGGACCCCTAATTCCTAACAAGCAACAACAGGCGTTATGCATCTACTCTACAAGAACAAGGACGAAAACAGAACGCCCCTCCCAGAATTCACCGAGATGTCTCCGCTAATGAACGAGATCGGATCGGATTAGATGCAAGACCAATCGGTCGGAGCAGGCAACCAGCGTCTCCTACGCACCCTACCACCGCCAGGACGCGAAGCGAAACACCAGCGCGGAACCGAACGACACATCCATCCTGCAAGACAACTCGACTTCCCATCGCTTACCAGGTACTACCAGACAAGGCGTCGGAGGAGACCGCCGCTCGCCGGATCCGCCACGGGGGGTCGGGAAGGGGTCGGCCGGCCGGGCGCCGCGGCGGGGAGGGGAGGGGAGAGAGCGAGCGGTTGAGACGGTGGGCGGCGGGGGAGGGCTTGGGGGGAGGATTGCGGCGAGGAGCGGCCGGCGGCGGTGGGGGGCTCGTCGGCGGGGGAAACCCTAGGCTTCCGATTTGGGGGAGGGAGGGGGGAGAAGGAGGCAAGTTAAAAAGTGATTGGGGTTTGAGAGGGACTCGACAGCCGACCGAGATCCGTCGGGGGGATCCGACCGTTGACGTCTCGTGGGCCCCCGCCCGGGCTGGCCCAGGAGCCCGTGCGTGTCCCGGCCCGTCTCTGCCGACGCGAAGCGGCGGAAGTACGAGGGCCACGACCCACGAGCACGAGGGGCTGTGCTAAAAAGACGAGCACGAGGGGTTTTTTCTGAAAAAATGAAAAAGAAAACGAGCAGAGGGGCTGGGCATCGCATTTTTTTTAACATAGTACAGACGCAAGCGCTCGTATACACGTACATACACTCAGCCCAATGAACGCACACAAGCACACCCTACCCCTATGAGCACCTCCGAAGACTAAGCCGACATATCATCTTAAAATTTACAAAGTCACCGCAGGCACCTCGTCGTCGACGGGAATGTCTCCTCCCACTGAATGCGCATCGCCGGAAATGCAGAAATAAATCAAAGAATAAATGCGAGCAGCGGGATTTGAACCCTGGTGGGCGGGGATACCACATTCCCTCTAACTATCCAACCATGGGTTGGTTCACCAAAGCATTTTTGGACGGTAATAGCTGGCGAACATTTTCCGTGACGGGTTGGCATTTGCGAACGTTGCAGGTTTTAATATCCGGCTTAGTACCTAAAAGGTTTTCATAGGGGTAGCGTGCGTGCGTGCGTCTATAGAGGTGAGTGCATGTGCGCGTATGTGAGCATCTGCAATTGTATTGTGTTAAAAAAACATTCACCCTCGCAACTTCACCTAGCTAGTTTTCCAAAGCCTTTCGAAAGTTTTCCAACCTCTTATCCACCAGAAGATCTGTTACACTGACCCAAGTTTCATTAGTGTCAAACAGCATTGTTGGGGAACGTAGTAATTTCAAAAACTTTTCTACGCACACGCAAGATCGTGGTGATGCATAGCAACGAGAGGGGAGAGTGTTGTCTACGTACCCTCGTAGACCGAAAGCGGAAGCGTTAGCACAACACGGTTGATGTAGTCGTACGTCTTCACGATCCGACCGATCAAGTACCGAACGTACGACACCTCCGAGTTCAGCACATGTTCAGCCCGATGACGTCCCTCAAACTCCGATCCAGCCGAGTGTTGAGGGAGAGTTCCGTCAGCACGACGGCGTGGTGATGATGTTGATGTTCTACCGACGTAGGGCTTCGCGTAAGCATTGCTACAACATTGTCGAGGTGGACTATGATGGAGGGGGGGACACCGCACACGGCTAAAAGATCAAACAAATCAATTGTTGTGTCTATGGGGTACCCCCTGCCCCCGTATATAAAGGAGCAAGGGGGAGGCCAGTCGGCCCTCTATGGCACGCCAGGAGGAGTCCTCCTCCTCCTAGTAGGAGTAGGACGGGGAAAGGAAGGGGGAGAGGGAGAAGGAAAGGGGGGCGCCACCCCCCTCTCCTAGTCCAATTCGGACCAGAGGGGGAGGGGCGCGCGGCCTGCCCTAGGCCAGCCCTCTCTCTCTCCACTAAGGCCCATAAGGCCCATTACTTCTCCCGGGGGGTTTCGGTAACCCTCCGGCACTCCGTTTTCTCCGAAATCACCTGGAACACTTTCGGTGTCCGAATATAGTCGTCCAATATATCAATCATTATGTCTCGATCATTTTGAGACTCCTCGTCATGTCTGTGATCACATCCGGGACTCCGAACAACCTTCGATACATCAAAACATATAAACTCATAATATCTCCGTCATCGTAATGTTAAGCGTGCGGACCCTACGGGTTCGAGAATTATGTAGACATGACCGAGACACGTCTCCGGTCAATAACCAATAGCGGAACCTGGATGCTCATATTGGCTCCCACATATTCTATAAAGATCTTTATCGGTCAGACCGCATAACAACATACGTTGTTCCCTTTGTCATCGGTATGTTACTTGTCCGAGATTCGATCGTCGGTATCTCAATACCTAGTTCAATCTCGTTACCGGCAAGTCTCTTTACTCGTTCCGTAATACATCATCCCACGACTAACTCATTACTTACAATTCTTGGAAGGCTTAAGTGATGTGCATTACCGAGAGGGCCCAGAGATACCTCTCCGACAATCGGAGTGACAAATCCTAATATCAAAATACGCAAACCCAACAAGTACCTTCGGAGACACCTGTAGAGTACCTTTATAATCACCCAGTTACGTTGTGACGTTTGGTAGCACACAAAGTGTTCCTCCGGTAAACAGGAGTTGCATAATCTCATAGTCATAGGAACATGTATAAGTCATGAAGAAAGCAATAGCAACATACTAAACGATCGTGTGCTAAGCTAACGGAATGGGTCATGTCAATCACATCATTCTCCTAATGATGTGATCCCGTTAATCAAATGACAACTCATGGCAATGGCTAGGAAACATAACCATCTTTGATCAACTAGCTAGTCAAGTAGAGGCATACTAGTGACACTCTGTTTGTCTATGTATTCACACATGTATTATGTTTCCGGTTAATACAATTCTAGCGTGAATAATAAACATTTATCATGATATAAGGAAATAAATAATAACTTTATTATCGCCTCTAGGGCATATTTCCTTCAACCATCTCGAGCAGACTTGTGTTTCCATCATTATCTTTCAGAATGTTTCAGTCCCGTTCGACGATGTAGTGAAGAACAAAAACGAAGATGTCTTTTAATCGAGCATCGCGGTGTAGACCCCAGGGTCTTTGCATAGCCCTTTCGAAAGCATGTATATTCAAGGGCCTCGGCGCGCATACCTTGCCCCCTGCCGACCACTTTGGAGTTTTGGGCAGATCTGGTCCAGAATCAGCGAAGAACAAGCCCTTTGATTCCTTCTCAATCAAAATTGCGCCACCCCCCGGCCTTGCTGAAAGGTTTGCAGCCTCCTCCAAGGATTTTCCATCAACCGGAGATCTTGGTGGATCCCTGCTTATGGATACATCCATCATTTTCTTGGGAGTTGATGTCCATCGGAGTAGTCACACCTCGTCCCACCCATGCCTCCATTGAGATCCCGTGCGGAGAGGAGAACACCCAACAGCTAGTGTCGGGGCCACACACGTCGTAGCCTCTACACCGCCGGATAAAACCACCCACATAGGGGAAACCCTAACCCTAGGCGCTGCCTATCGATCGCTTGGACAATCGCCTCTCAGTCGCGTCAAGGTTTAACCTGTGGTGGACCCACGTTGCTGGATGATCTTGACAAGGTAATTGCTTTTTTTTATGGAAGGCCTTCATGGCTAGCTTTATTAAAATTCAAATAACAGTTACATCGTCTGCCAAAAATTTAGCAATTAAAACAGGAGGTGCATCCACCCATACAGAAGGAGTGTTTACACGCCCTCACTCAGCTAGCTCATGAGCAACAACATTAGACTTTTATTACAATGCTCAATAGCAACCTTCCCTGACTCTCTTAATAGCTCTTTGCAATCATCTAGAACTAGAGCCGCCACCATAGACTGTCCTTCGTTATGACTTAGAGTATTAACCACCATAATGTTGTCCATCCTTACTAAGGCATTGCTGCACCCAAGCTTTGAATTAACTTTAAGCCTTCAAGGAGTGACGTCGCTTCCACGGAGACGACATCTGCCACATGCACAAGGACAAGGCTAGAGGTACATGCAGCAATAAAATTATCTCCGTGGTCTCTGACTATAGCTCCACACAATAATTACTTAGCTCTACTAACTACTCTCTCCGTTCGGAATTACTTGTCTTGAAAATGGATGTATATAGAACTACTTGTCTTGAAAATGGATGTATCTAGAACTAAAATACATCTAGATACATCCATTTCCACGACAAGTAATTCCGAACGGAGGGAGTATCTCACAACAACCATAAAAAGGAGCAGCGACAGAATTCATCAATCAAACAAGAATCCAGGTCAGCAATCACAATCCACAAACCCCATATGGTAGCCCACGTACTGACGGTGAACAGTCGTATTTTCGGAAATAAAAACAGTGAGCAGTGCTGCCCTACAAACTTTTTAAAGAGCCGTCCACACTGAACAGTACAGGCGACGTTGGTCATGCACGTCGCTGGACTGTGCGCGCGTGTGTGGTCGTCGCCGGTTCCCAACGGGCGGGCCAGCACTGTTCTCGGCCGGCCGGCCGTGCGCAGGAGGGGCGCGCGAGCTCAACCAAATAGTAGTTGACTCGTATCACTACACCGGAGGCGGGCGGTGAGATGGGACAAGCCCAAGGTCCCATGCACGTGGGCATGGGCTGGAATAATATATGGACCCCTCCTAATTTGATCTCTCATACAGTAACGATGAATAATCCCGCCGCCACGTACGTGCTTGGGGCATCTTCAATATGGACCCGCAAACCACCCGCATCCGTCTGAACCGCGCTGTTTGAACCGACGAAGCCATCCGACGCGGGCATGCATCGGTACTCGGGGCGGTTCGGATATCCGGTAAATTGAAGACAAAGCGGGGAGGTTTGCAGGAGCCCGGATATCCGAAACGTAGCACTGCGACACCCCCGACCCACTCAATCCCCCCTCCCGGTCCCATTCCCTTCCATTCCACTCCTTCGCTTCCGTGTTTTGCATTCGCACCCTCCACCTTCACTGCCGCTGTTGTACGGCTCCGGCCACCACAGAGGTATTGACAGACTTCCGCAATCAGCACCGACGCGTCCGCTCGCTGTTAACGACAAAACTTTCCATCCTGGGGTCATTTGTACCCAGGTACACTCAGCCCACTGTCAACGACCTCAATGGCAGACACCACGCCCGGCAGGTGTTCGGTCAAATGCCATTGAGCATATTTTTTAAATGTTATGTTGCTTTTTAGAGTACGAAGGATGATGCGCTACTTAACCATGAAGGATGAGTTGTTGTGCGATGCGTGGCTGGCCGTATCCGCGAATTTCATAGGCAGGAGTGTAGGGGAGCGCTTCTGGGAGCAAGTGCATGAAAAGTTTCACACGCGAAAGCATATTGCACCCTATGACATATACATCATTCAACCACGCAACGTGAGGTCATTGTCGTATCGTTGACACACTATCCAGACCAGCATCACCAAGTTTTGTGACGTGGTTCATCAGCTCGAGGCAAGATGGCCATTTCACGTGCCAAAAGACAAGATCATAAATTTTACTTTCTCTTTCTCAACTCGTTGATTGATTCATTTACTCAATGATGGTCTACACATTATATGTAGCCCGCACGCGTTGTCGGATGTACCACATGATAGAGGAATGGTCATTTACGTGCACACACTATTGGATGAAGTTGAAGGGGGAGTATGTGTGGGACGAACTATTGGATAAAGCTGAAGGGGGAGTATGTGTGGGACGACATGATCCGTTGATGAAAAACTTGTTGAACATCCGGAATCTAGTCGAATTTGAGACATTGTTGTACTAGATTTAATTTGCATGCTATGTATGGATGATCTGTCCTATTTTCTATGCAAACTTTTATGAATATCAGCAGGTTTGCATGAATTTCATCCGGTTAATTTAAATGCGAGTTGAAACATATGCGGCTAGCGTTGAATGACATCCTATCACATCTATATCCGTGGACTAGTCCCCCTATCCGCAGATGGATGCGAAAGAAAATTTGCGGGTTGCCGTTAGAGACGACCTTATTAGTGAGATCTACAAACCGTTTTGTTGGTGAGCAACCATTATTGTCTCCATTGCATTCTTCTGCACACCGCGGGGACACAAGGTGTGTGGTACCTGTACCTATCCACCTAATATCCTACATGCACATGATCTGTTTTATCTGCTCTTCGTCACTCGTATATTATTAGTTCGAATCATTTTTAAATAATGAATAGAAAGTACTAGTTGAATTTTTTTTGTCAATTAATGTCACTAGGCTCTCTTAAAATTTTAACTTTTGCTAACGCTTCCCAGGTAATTATTAAAAAAAATCGTTTACCCTGTTACGTATTCTTATACTTTTGCATCCATTTAACAGTTGGTCTACCCACACTCCATCTCACTAACACGGTGCTTGCGCCCAAAGGTTCCTCTTTGTCCTCCCAACTTCCTCTCAACCTCCAGTTGAAGGCCTTACTGGGCGCGCCAGAAGGAGCTGGAGAGGATGTAAGAGGCGAAGGTGGAGGATGAGCCAACTATAGGCAAGAAGGCTGACAAGCAGTCGACGATGACGTCCGCATTTTGTCTCGCAAGATGGATATTTAAACAAACATTGGGTACAATGTAGATGCACACGCACACATAATCACACACAAGTGTGTACTAAAGACCGGGGTTGGAGTTTTGGAGCATCGAGATTGACAAAGTAACCATACACGTCACTATCAACGGGAACATACACTAGTAGAAAACAGGCCTATTGTCCCGGTTCATAAGGGCTTTTTGTCCCGGTTCCAGAACCGGGACTAAATGGTCGTTACTAATGCCCTGACCCTTTAGTCCCGGTTCAAACCAGAACCGGGACCGATGGGTCTCCACGTGGCCTGCGTGGTGAGCCCAGGCAGGAGGGCCTTTGGTCCCGGTTGGTGGCACCAACTGGAACCAATAGACCTCCACGCGTCAGCATTTCTGTGGCTGGGTTTTTTGTTTTTTTGAGGAGGGGGGGGGGTTTGGGGGTTTTGGGGGGTTAATTTAGGTATTTCATATATTGTGTTAGATAGCTAATTAATAAAGAGAAGTGTCCTCTCTTATGTCCGTGCTTGGTCGATGCTACGTACTATACATACGTATAGAGAGGACTAGACACGCTAGCTAGCTAGTAAGCAAACGAAGAAAACAGAAGATCGTCATGAACATATATGCATACAGAGAGAAGTGATATCGACCACCTCTCCTTCTCCGAGAGATTGGTCGAACAACAAGTTCTCGTATATCTATCCGACACTACCGGCTACATATATACAATAATTATCTCTTACAAATATAATCTCCTAAATTACGGACGCATGGTCCACATAGTATTCTCCGTCTTCAGCGATCACGTGGTCAAGAAAGAATGCCGCCAATTCCTCTTGAATTGCTCGCATGCGATCTGGTTTAGGACTTCATCCCGCTGCCGAAACATCTAATTTGAAGAAGGGGGGTCAATACATATATATATGAATGAATGAAACTCAGCACAAATGATGGTAATAAACTAAAATTGTGAATATTATTTCTTACGCACTTCATATTGTTCGTCAGAGTACCCGCCCCGCTCACACGTCGTGTGGCGGATGGACTCGCAAACGTAGTATCCACAGAAATCATTCCCTTGTTCCTGCCACAACCACTTTACAAGAAATAGAGGTCAATCAAATAGATAAGCAAGAATGCCAAATGGTATTGATGAAACTAGCGCTCGAATCAATAGCTAGGAGACGCGCGGAACATGCTACTGTAGTACTTACTTTCGGGTATCTAAATTGCAGCATCTTCCGCAGTCCCGGGGATTTTGTGGTGAATTTTCTCCAAACCCTGCCAGACAAAAGAAAACAATTACTTGATATCAGGAAATGAACAAAGTTGCTGATATGGTGGATAATGATCGATTTAACTTACTTCTCGAGGATTTCAGTCATGTCCGCATACTCCTGGGGATCTTTTCGTTTAGAGTCCAAGACAGTTACTACTCCCTGCTCAAGCCTAATCTCTAGGAGAATATAGTGGTACCTGCGCACACATGCATAACTCATCAATTACATTACTATAACCTGGACTAATATATAAGGAAAACCGAATATGCACAAGACAGTAACACTCACTTGAAGTTGTAAGGAAAGAGTATTATATCTTTGTTTTCATTTATTTTGAATGATCGTAGCAAGTTGGCCTCCGTATCCGCGGCATAAAATTTAACCTCAGTTGCATCTATGAGATATGTGTTAACGAACCCAATATCACCGGGTCTTTTCTTCAATTCGGCGATCTTCAATCTGCATAATATAGTGAGGATAATTATAAATACCTGCAATGAAAGAGCTGAGCTATATAGAGAGACTTAATGACAGAAGTAGTAGTAATTACAGACAGTAGCAGGTGACCGTTGCTTTATCGAGGGCCAATTGATTGAAAAACTGATAGAACTCCTCAAATGGAATAGGCAACAGATCAATTCCAACGAGGTCATGCTCCGGTTTAACTCTCACATACAAAGTACTCCTCCCCCAGACTCTCTGCAGATTTTCAAGTACCAATCATGCAATCTTCGCATCATCGTTGATAGAGAACTTTCATCTTTGACGAGAGGCTTCCCGTACTCGTATCTGTGTATCTGCACGTCCATGAAATCATAATGTACATCGTCGGGCAGGTAATCTCCAAGATTGCTATAACCGGGCACCATCCTCGGATCGACGATGTCGCTTGGCACCTTGAGCGGGGGGCACGATTGATTCCCTTGTTCGCCGAGTTGGGCAATTTGTTTCCCAGCTTCTCGTCGTTCTTTCAACCTTTGATCACTGATTGTACTTCCCGACCGCTCCGCTTCGGCCCATGTCTTTGCAATAATGCACTCATAGTTGCCTTTCAGCGGAGACTTGGGTGGTTTTGCCAGGGCAGCCAGAGTGCGCTTCGCTTTCACTGGATCTACCTTCTCCTCCGGAGGTGGATGTCTCTGTGCTTTCAACCCTTCAAACCATTCCTTCGCTTCGGTTCGCGCGATCTTCGCGTTCTCCTCCGGGCTCATCTTGTATGGTAACTTCTCTGGAGTCTTCAGAGAAGGACTGAATCTGTATGTCTTCCCGCCTTTGGCTGTACTGCTAGACGCCGGCCGAGCACACGGAGCGTTTGTCTTCGTCTGTCTTCTTTACTTGCTTACGAGGCGGAGGAGAAGGACTACGACGCGCCGGAGCAGCTGCTGGAGTGGCGGCGGGTCTCTTCCACCCTTGCTGACGAGGCGGAGAAGGAGGAGGCTGGCTGCTTGGGCGCGCAGGCGCAGGCAGAGAAGGAGGCGGAGTGTCGCCACACGCCAGAGAAGGAGCCGGCCGAGTGCCCTGATCGTCACTCGCCGGAGGAGGAGGCGGTGGAGGAGGCGGAGTGCCCTGACTCGCCGGAGGAGGAGGAGGCGGAGGCGTCCAGTTCTGAAGGTTGATGAGATCCTTCCGCCATAGGCATGGAGTCTTCAGAGCAGAACCCAGCCGAGTCTCCCCTTCACCGGTAGGGTGGTCAAGCGGGAGCTCCTCAAATCATTCTATTATTTCATCCACCATCACCCTAGCATATCCTTCTGGAATCGGCCGACAGTGAAAAGTTGCACCGGGTTCAGAAGGATAAACAGAGTCAACAGCCGCTTTGACCTTCATATTAATCCATTGCGTCATAAGGTGGCAATTTTGAGACTCCGTGATAGCATCCACAGGATAGCTGGCAGGAGCCGTCAAGACATGCTCCGGCTGAAGCAGCTCGGTGGAAGCCACGCTGCTTCTCCGGTGATATGGCGGGGTAGCTTCGGGGGAAGCTTCGGCAGTTCGTTTGCTGCGATTTGCTTCTCGTTCCTCTATCCCGAGTACCCTTGCTTTAAGCGCCTGCAGTTCGGACTGCTACACTTTCTTCCTCCTCTCCTGGCATTTGTAACCGCATGCGTCCGGAAACCCAGCCTTCCACGGAATGGAGCCTGGCGTGCCTCGTGTCCGCCCAGGGTGCTCAGGATTCCCGAGGGCCATTGTGAGCTCGTCCTTCTCTCTGTCTGGAACGAACGTCCCTTGCTGTGCTGCTTCGATATACTGCTGAAGCCTCTTGACTGGTATATCCAATTGATCGTCCGTCCAAATGCACTTCCCTGATACAGGGTCCAAGGTTCCGCCAGCCCCGAAGAACCAAGTCCGGCAACGGTTTGGCCATTTCATTGTCTCTGGTTCGATCCCTTTTTCAACCAGATCATTCTCAGCCTTGGCCCACTTAGGTCGGGCTACGAGGTAGCCACCTGACCCCGTGCGATGGTGAAGCGTCTTCTTCGCAGCATTTTTCTTGTTTGTCGCCGACATCTTCTTACTCTTTTCCGATGTCTTGTGGGCCACAAATGCGGGCCAATGATCTCTGATCTTCTCATATTTGCCCTTGAATTCTGGTGTCTCTTTTTTATCGACAAACCTATTCAACTCTTTCTTCCACCTCCTGAATAGGTCTGCCATCCTCTTAAGAGCAAAAGACTTGATTAATTGCTCTTTAACTGGCTTCTCCGGATCATCCTCTGACGGTAGGGTGAAATTTGACTTCAGCTCAGTTCAAAGATCATTTTTCTGCATATCATTGACGTAAGACACCTCAGGGTCTTCTATAGACGGCTTTAACCATTGCTGGATGCTGATCGGGATCTTGTCCCTAACCAGAACCCTGCACTGAGCAACAAATGTGTTCTTTGTTCGGATGGTTTCAATCGGTTGGCCGTCGGGCGCGATTGCTATGATCTCAAACCTTTCATCCGAGCTCACTTTTTCTTCGGGCCTCGTCTCTTTATCTCAGTTGTGCTCGATCCGGAGGGCTAGAAAAAAGAAAAAAGACTTAATTAATATGTGTACATACCAAAACAATGAATGCATCAATTAGCTAGTCAGCACAGGCTTAACTAATATATATACCTGGCCGGACTCGGTTCGGTCACTGGAGCCGTCCTCACGATCTCCTTGCACCGGCATTGGGTCACCGGAGCCGTCCTCACGTTGTCCTTCTTGCACCGGCATTAGGTCACCGGAGCCAGCTTCTTCACCCTCTCCTTCCAGACCATCAGTGTCGTTGAGAAACAACGAGCAGACGGCATCACTTCCCATTGCGATTATGTCCCTCAACAACGCTTCTTTTGCTTCGTCTCGGGTGGTGTCCATAGTTTCTACAAATATTTACAACATGGCAATTATTATATCGGGAGTTTATATCTACACGACATACGTACATGGGAAAATAATACTATCGGGGAGGGGGTATATCGACCCCCTCGTGTTGAAGTTATCGGGAGGGGGTATATCGACCCCCCCCCATGTGTTGAAGTTATCGGGAGGGGGTATATCGACCCCACCCCACGTGTTGAAGTTATCAGGAGTTTATATCGACACGACATACGTACATGCGGGAAAATAATATTATCGGGGAGGGGGTATATATATCGACCCCCCCCTCGTGTTGAAGTTATCGGGAGCGGGTATATCCCCCCCCCCACGTGTTGAAGTTATCGGGAGTTTATATCGACACGACATACATACATGGGAAAATAATATTATTCGGAAGGGAGTATATCGACCCCCCCTCGTGTTGAAGTTATCGGGACTTGGTATATCGACCCCCCCCCCCCCGTGTCGAAGAAAAAAAAGAGGAGAAGAAGAAAGGAATAGAGGAGAAGAAGAAGAAAAATAGAATTCTATATTTTTCTTCTTCTCCTCTATTCCTTTCTTCTTCTCCTCTTCTTTTTCTTCTTTTTTCTTCTTCTTATTTATTTCTCCTCGTCTTCCTCTCCCCTCTTCTTCTCCTTTCTTCCTCTTCTTATTTCCTTTTTCCTCTCATTCTTTTTCTTCTTCTTCCTTCTTAAAAATACATGAAGTAGTATTGCTTTTTTTAAATAATGTTCAAATAGAAATTTTAGAAAAAAAGTAAAAGTTTTTCCTAATTCATTGTTCATATACACACATACATACATATATATACTATACATATACTATACATATACATATAATCAATGAACAGAAAAAATCTATACATATAATCAATGAACAGAAAAAAGTAAAGGTTTTTCCTAATTCATTGTTCATATCACCAAAAAAATCTATGAACAGAAAAAAATACTATTTTTTCTGTTAATCTATCTTTTGCATACATATACACACATACATATACTATACATATACATATAATTAGGAAAAAACATATATATATTTGCAAAAAAACGCTGCCGGCCCTGACCAAAGCGAGGCAGAGGCGACGACGGCGACGGCGTCTGGGCCGCGCGGGGTGGCGACGGCGTCTTGGCGGCGTCGGGGCGACGCGGGGTGGCGACGGCGTCTGGGCGGCGCGGAACGGCGTCGGAGGCAGGGGCGACAACGGCGACGGCGAGGCGCAGAGGGGCACCCTGGCGACGTCGCCGGGGCGGGATCGAAGAACTGAACCAAATTTTTGACAAGTGCTGTATATATAGACAGAGCATTGGTCCCGGTTCGTGCCACAAACCGGGACCAATGCCCCCTTTAGTCCCGGTTGGTGGCACCAACCGGGACCAAAGGCCTCTTTTCAGCAGCCCAATTGGCGGGAAGCGGTGGCCTTTGGTCCCGGTTCGTGGGACGAACCGGGACCAAAGGGGGGCATTGGTCCCGGTTGGTGCCACTAACCGGGACCAATGCCCCCTTTGGTCCTGGTTCGCCCACCAACCGGGACCAAAGGCCTTCTGCCCCGCGCCCAAAAGTTTAGTCCCACCTCGCTAGTTGAGAGGGCTCGGGAGTGGTTTATAAGCGCTGCTGCGCCCACCCTTTCGAGCTCCTCTCAACTGCAGGCTTTCGGGCCTAATCTGTCACTATGTGCCTGTGGGCCTACTTGGCCTCCTGTGGGCCTGAATCCTGGCCCATGGTAGGGTTTCTAGTCGTATTCAGGCCGTGGGGGCCCAGTAGGTGGCACTATTTTTATTTTTTTCTAGTTTTTTGTTTTGTTTTCTGCATTATTTATTTTCATTTGTTTTTTGCTTTATTTTTAAATTCTTTTTGCTTTTAGTTAAAAAAATATAAACTTTCTTTTGTTTTTTAGTCATTAGTTTATGAATAACTTTACTATAAAAATTGATTTTTGAGTCATTCTTTTTCCTGCTATTTAATATTACTGTGTTTTATCATTATAATCAATTTGGTAATTTTAGTTAGTCATAACAAATATTATAGGCATTTTTTTCTTTTTTGCTATTTATTTTTTTCATTTCTACTTAGAACTAAATACTTATATTTTTTTGTGATTTCTTTTTTCTTTTAGGTCACAAAAATTATAAGCTTTCTGTTAGTGCCATTAGTTTTAAAATTTGAATTCTTTAAAATTTGTGTGAAACACAAGTTTGTGATTAGCTTTACTAAAAAATGAACATAGATGCACCTATAGAGAAAATTCGACCTAAATTCATAATCAATTTCTATGAATTTCAGAGAAATTCATTATGAATTTAGGTCAAATTTCCTGTATAGGGGCATCTATTTTCACTTTGAGACGAGCTCAACAAGGCAGAGAGGGACGGGCTTATAAATCGGTGTGGGCGCCCTTCGGTTGGCGAGGTGGGACTAAACTCTGGGTGCAACAAGGGCCAACCCTTTAGTCCCAGTTTGTGGCACAAACCAGGACTAATGGTCATGGGCCAGGGGCGAGCCCTATTTTTTTTCCAGTTTTTTAGTTTTGTTTTTTGCATTATTTATTTTCTTTTGTTTTTTGCTTTATTTTTTAATTCTATTTGCTTTTAGTTTTAGAAAAATAATAAACTTTCTATTAGTGCCATTAGTTTTCCAATTTGAAAACATTTTTTTAGTTTTTTTAGTTTTCTTTCTTACTTTATTTATTTTATTTTGTTTCTACTTACAACAAAATACTTATTGTTGCCATTTTATTTTATTTTTCCAGTTTTTTGTTTTGTTTTCTGTATTATTTATTTTCTTTTGTTTTTTGCTTTATTTTTTAATTATTTTTGCTTTTAGGTCAGCAAAATTATAAACTTTCTGTTAGTGCCATTAGTTTAGAAAAATTATAAACTTTCTGTTAGTGCCATTAGTTTTCAAATTTGAATAGTTAAAATTTGAATTCTTTGAAATTTGTGTGAATCACAAATTTGTGATTAACTTTACTAAAAAATGAACATAGATGCACCTATAGAGAAAATTCGACCTAAATTCATAGTTTTCAAATGAACTCTGAAAAAGTTGGCATAGCATACTCGTGTGTTACAAAGTTGGCATGGTATCATCATAATAGTTGCGGGAGAAAGTCTTCACTTTTTCTTCATTTGTGTCATTTGCTTATTGCGCCGTAACCATGGATAATCTTCATCGTTTATCAGGATGCTTGGGTCAGCCTTGACATTGAAGGGAGGAATTTCATGAAATTTTTCATAATCTTCAGACATGTCTGTCTTGCCCTCCACTCCCAGGATGTCCCTTTTTCCTGAAAGAACTATGTGGCGCTTTGGCTCATCGTATGATGTATTCGCTTCCTTGTCTTTTCTTTTTCTCGGTCTGGTAGACATGTCCTTCACATAGATAACCTGTGCCATATCATTGGCTAGGATGAACGGTTCGTCAGTGTACCCAAGATTTTTCAGATCCACTGTTGTCATTCCATACTGTGGTTCTACCTGTACCCCGCCTCTTGACAGATTGACCCATTTGCACTTAAACAAAGGGACCTTAAAATCATGTCCGTAATCCAGTTCCCATATGTCAACTATGTAACCATAATATGTGTCCTTTCCTTTCTCGGTTGTTGCATCAAAGCGGACACCGCTGTTTTGGTTGGTGCTCTTTTGATCTTGGTCAATCATGTAAAATGTATTCCCATTTATCTCATATCCTTTGTAAATCAATACAGTCAAAGATGGTCCCCTGGACAGCAAGTACAACTCATCACAAACAGTGTTGTCACCTCTGACACGTGCTTCCAACCAACTGTTGAAAGTCCTGATGTGTTCACATGTAATCCAGTCGTTGCACTGCTCCGGGTGTTTGGAGCGCAGACTGTTCTTGTGTTCATCGACATATGGGGTCACCAAGGTAGAGTTCTGTAGAACTCTGTAGTGTGCTTGAGACCAAGAATATCCGTCCCTGCATATTATTGAGTTACTTCCAAGAGTGCCTTTTCCAGTCAGTCTCCCCTCATACCGCGATTTAGGGAGACCTATCTTCTTACGGCCAGGAATGAAGTCAACACAAAACCCGATGACATCCTCTGTTTGATGGCCCATGGAGATGCTTCCTTCTGGCCTAGCGCGGTTACTGACATATTTCTTTAGGACTCCCATGAACCTCTCAAAGGGGAACATATTGTGTAGAAATACGGGCCCCAGAATGACAATCTCGTCGACTAGATGAACTAGGACGTGCGTCATGATATTGAAGAAGGATGGTGGGAACACCAGCTCGAAACTGACAAGACATTGCGCCACATCACTCCTTAGCGTTGGTACGATTTCTGGATCAATCACCTTCTGAGAGATTGCATTGAGGAATGCACATAGCTTCACAATGGCTAGTCGGACGTTTTCCGATAGAAGCCCCCTCAATGCAACCGGAAGCAGTTGCGTCATAATCACGTGGCAGTCATGAGACTTTAGGTTCTAGAACTTTTTCTCTGGCATATTTATTATTCCCTTTATATTTGACGAGAAGCCAGTCGGGACCTTCATACTGAGCAGGCATTCAAAGAAGATTTATTTCTCTTCTTTCGTAAGAGCATAGCTGGCAGGACCTTCATACTGCTTCGGAGGCATGCCATCTTTTTCGTGCAAACGTTGCAGGTCCTCCCGTGCCTAAGGTGTATCTTTTGTCTTTCCATACACGCCCAAGAAGCCTAGCAGGTTCACGCAAAGGTTCTTCGTCACGTGCATCACGTCGATTGAAGAGCGGACCTCTAGGTCTTTCCAGTAGGGTAGGTCCCAAAATATAGATTTCTTCTTCCACATGGGTGCGTGTCCCTCAGCGTCATTCGGAATAGCTAGTGCGCCGGGACCCTTTCTAAAGATTACGTGTAAATCATTGACCATAGCAAGTACGTGATCACCGGTACGCATGGCCGGCTTCTTCTGGTGATCTGCCTCGCCTTTGAAATGCTTGCCTTTCTTTCTACATTGATGGTTGGTCGGAAGAAATCGACGATGGCCCAGGTACACATTCTTCCTGCATTTGTCCAGGTATATACTTTCAGTGTCATCTAAACAGTGTGTGCATGCGTGGTATCCTTTGTTTGTCTGTCCTGAAAGGTTACTGAGAGCGGGCCAATCGTTGATGGTCACGAACAGCAACGCCTTTAGGTTAAATTTCTCTTGTCTGTGCTCATCCCACGTACGTACACCGTTTCCATTCCACAGCTGTAAAAGTTCTTCAACTAATGGCCTTAGGTACACATCAATGTCGTTGCCGGGTTGCTTAGGGCCTTGGATGAGAACTGGCATCATAATGAACTTCCGCTTCATGCACATCCAAGGAGGAAGGTTATACATACATAGAGTCACAGGCCAGGTGCTGTGATTGCTGCTCTGCTTCCCGAAAGGATTAATGCCATCCGCGCTTAAAGCAAACCATACGTTCCTTGGGTCCTTTGCAAACTCATCCCAGTACTTTCTCTCGATTTTTCTCCACTGCGACCCGTCAGCGGGTGCTCTCAACTTCCCGTCTTTCTTACGGTCCTCACTGTGCCATCGCATCGACTTGGCATGCTCTCCGTTTCTGAACAGACGTTTCAACTGTGGTATTATAGGAGCATACCACATCACCTTTGCAGGAACCCTCTTCCTGTGGGGCTCGCCGTGAACATCACCAGGGTCATCTCGTCTGATCTTATACCGCAATGCACCGCATACCGGGCATGCGTTCAGATCCTTGTATGCACCGCGGTATAGGATGCAGTCATTAGGGCATGCATGTATCTTCTCCACCTCCAATCCTAGAGGGCATACGACCTTCTTTGTTGCGTATGTACTGTCGGGCAATTCGTTATCCTTTGGAAGTTTCTTCTTCAATATTTTCAGTAGCTTCTCAAATCCTTTGTCAGGCACAGCATTCTCTGCCTTCTACTGCAGCAATTCCAGTACGGTACCGAGCTTTGTGTTGCCATCTTCGCAATTGGGGTACAACCCTTTTTTGTGATCCTCTAACATGAGATCGAACTTCAGCTTCTCATTTTGACTTTCGCATTGCGTCCTTGCATCGACAATGACCCGGCGGAGATCATCATCATCGGGCACCATCGTCTGGTTCCTCTTGATCTTCAACAGCTTCACCCGTTGCAGCATCATTTGGCACATCGTCTGGTTCCTCTTGATCTTCACCAGCTCCCCCCCGTTGCAGCATCACCGTATTCAGGGGGCACATAGTTGTCATCGTACTCTTCTTCTTCGTCGTCTTCCATCATAACCCCTATTTCACCGTGCCTCGTCCAAACATTATAGTGTGGCATGAAACCCTTGTAAAGCAGGTGGGTGTGAAGGATTTTCCGGTTAGAGTAAGACATCGTATTCCCACATTTAGTGCATGGACAACACATAAAACCATTCTGCTTGTTTGCCTCAGCGGCATCGAGAAACTCATGCACGCCCTTAATGTACTCGGAGGTGTGTCTGTCACCGTACATCCATTGCCGGTTCATCTGTGTGCATTATATATAATTAAGTGTCCAAATTAATAGAAGTTCATCACATTAAAACCAAAGTACATACATAGTTCTCATCTAACAACATATAGCTCTCCAGAGCATCTAATGAATTAAGCCATACATTGAAACTATGTAAAACATTTAAATGCGAAAACAAAGGCGATCATAATCGCAACCAAGGTAACAATTGATCCAACGGCATAATGATACCAAGCCTCGGTATGAATGGCATATTTTCTAATCTTTCCAATCTTCAAGCGCATTGCATCCATATTGATCTTGTGATCATCGACGACATCCGCAACATGCAACTCCAATATCATCTTCTCCTCCTCAATTTTTTTATTTTTTCCTTCAAGAAATTGTTTTCTTCTTCAACTAAATTTAACCTCTCGACAATAGGGTCAGTTGGAATTTCCGGTTCACATACATCCTAGATAAATAAAATCTATGTCACGTTGGTCGGCATAATTTTCATAAACAATAAATGAACCAATAGTTATAAAGATAATATATATACCACATCCGAATCATAGACAGGACGAGGGCCGACGGGGGCCGATACCAAAACCATCGCACTATATAAGATGCAATAATAAAAGTAAGAAAATAATACAAGTATCTATGTAAACATACAAGTAAGAATATTTTTTTCCTTTCAGAAAGAAGATAAGAACAAGAGGCTCACCACGGTGGTGCCGTCGATGAGCTCGACGCGGGTGATCGACGGCGGTGAAGACGGGGACAGGGCGTGACGGACCGCTAAACCTAGACAAATATTGAGGAAAATGGAGCTTGGAGGTCGAGCTTGGAGAGGAGAAAGCTTAAGTAGTGTGGCTCGGGCATTCCATCGAACACCTTGTGTGCATAGAAGGTGAGCTAGAGCACCACCAAGCCCTCTCCCCCTCGGCCAGAAAAAACAGAGCAGTGTGCTCTGCTCTTGCACGAGGGGGGTATATATACACCACCACTGGTCCCGGTTGGTGGCATGAACCGGGACTAAAGGGGAGCCTTTGGTCCCGGTTCATGCCACCAACCGGGACCAATGGTGGTGGGCCAGGAGCGAGGCCCATTGGTCCCGGTTCGTCCCACCAACCGGGACCAAAGGTCCAGACAAACCGGGACCAATGGCCCACGTGGCCCGGCCGGCCCCCTGGGCTCACGAACCGGGTCCAATGCCCCCATTGGTCCCGGTTCTAGACTGAACCGGGACTAATGGGCTGACCCGGCCTGGACCTTTGCCCCCTTTTCTACTAGTGATAGCTCCCCCCTTCAAAGAGTTTCCAAAATTAACTTGGTAATATAAAAAGTAAGGGCTCCTTTGATTCAAAGAAATTTCGTAGTAATTATGTAGGATTTGGATCTTTATGAAATTTTCCTACATACCATCCTCGCTTCGTGGGATTGGAATCCTTAGGATAAACTCATAAGGATTGATTTACACTCTATTTTGGAGGAAAATCTCAACCACTCAAATATCTTTGTGCAATTTCTTTATTTTTCCTATGGCGTCAATACTCTTTTAGGGCTCCTTTGGTTTGAAGGGAAAGTGGAGGGAAAATGTGAAAATACAAACTGACCTATGGTAATACTATTCATGCATTTGGTTTAGAGGAATGAGGCAAACAATAAAAATTGGAGAAAATAGTTCATTAGTTACGGTTTGAAAGGAAAACACAGGAACTCTAACATCCCCTTCAATCTTCTTTTCAAATTCCTATGCACGAAGAACGAGACTAAGAGCCTTATTGGCACAATAACATTCTAGCTATACATTTTCATGTGGTTTGCCTTTAGTTTGACCATGTTTATTAGAATTTTTGTGTTTTTAGTTCATGTAACCAAACATCCAAATTGGTAGAATTCATGTATTTACCAATCCTTTGCGTGTGCATTTCCTATCATATATTTCCCTACTTTTATGTTTTTAGCGCCCTATGAATCAAGAAACCAAAGGAGGTCTTATTCAAATCCCTTTAGTTTTCCAATCACATATGATTTAAGGTAGCATGCATTATATTCACATTCTTTTATGTTATGTGTTTTGAAAAACCTATGAAACAAAGAGGTCCTAAAAAAACAGATTTATCCACTGTCCATATGAAAAAAAAACTTGGGTGGAGAGCATAAAATGTTGGAATTATTGGGACAGCCCATTAATTATTCATCAATAGTTTGTAGGATAAATCCTGAAGCCCACGTGTCTCATTCGGGCATGGCAAGAGAGTCGAAAGTTTAGTCTCACTCCATAGTGTGTGGTGTGGTAGGCTAACATGTAAGGTGGGTTGTTCTACACACCACTAAGGGCTTGAGAAGAGACTACTGACACGCTCTTGAGAGGTGTCATTTTAGTGTTCTTAGTGACAAGATCATTGATCATTTCATATGGATGCGCTCGAGGCCAAGTTTGGGGCTACCATGTTCTAGGCTACTGACACGCTCTTGAGAGGTGTTCTTTTTAGTTTGCTTAGTGACAAGATCATTGATCATTTCATATGGATGAGCTCAAGGCCAAGTTTGGGGCTACCATGTTCTAGGCTACTGGCACGCTCTTGAGAGGTGTTCTTTTTAGTTTGCTTAGTGACAAGATCATTGATCCTTTCATATGGATGCGCTCGAGGCCAAGTTTGGGGTCTCAGACACATGCAACAAGTTGTATGTCATGGATAAGATAATTGATGACCAACAGTTGAGCCGAGTCACGAGATATAGTCACTTGATTTATCTAAGAAAGATATAGTCACTTTCTAAGGGACTTGAGCACTTTAATTGTGCGTTGCCGGATAATTTTGTTTTCAGAGGAATCATTGCTAGTGCTTCCCCCTCCATTGAAAATTTTGCCACTTCTCTAAAGCACATGAAGCTTGAATTTTCTGTTGTTAAACATAAGAGAAATTGTTTTCATACACATGTACTCCTCTTCTGCGGCCCGGCCCGCCTCACTACACGTCGCAAGCCTCCGAAACTACGTCTCTTACTATCATGTACATGAGAGAGGCAATAAGATTTTGGGGGAGCGTTCTTGCGTGACTACTGGATTCTCCTTCACCTATCTATGCACGATAATTTCAACGATGCTGAAAACCTACTCGTTGACATGCCTTCTGGCGCTGCTGTGAATTCTCCTTCTTCTTCTTCAATGTCATACGTATTTTCATCCCTTGCCCTAGAGATTGTTTCTGGATTTTTTGTTACTATGTTCGTAAAGAAATATAAGGTCACTATTTTAGTGATCTAAATGATCATATATATATATTTTTATTACAGAGGGAGTGCTAGATATAATATCTTTATGATATCTGATTACATGTTTATTATGTGTAGACCTGTTGTTCGTTCGATCATCATGTTTAATCCATTTTGTTTACAGTATTTTTACGCGCAAATAAATATATTTACGGTATTTCTTTTCTGAACTAACTTATATAAGTACAAAATTGCTCAAATATTGAACAGAAGACGCCAGCGGCTTCCGACGGCACACGGGGCACGCATGATGATGCCGAAGCTTGTACGTCAGCCCAGTGCACGCACGCACCTCGCTAGGCGTCCAGATACATACTCCCTCCGTCCGGAAATACTTGTCATCAAAATGAATAAAAGGGGATGTATCTAGATGTATTTTAGTTCTAGATACATCCCTTTTTATCCATTTTGAAGACAAGTATTTTCGGACGGAGGGAGTACATGGATGGACGCATCCGCGACCCGTCGGGCGTCCGTTTCCGCTTGTGTGCACGGCGACGCCGGGCGCCGATCGAGCCAGCCGCCCTGCCCCGGAACAAGCCAAGAGCTTTCCTGCGCCAAAGAAACCACAGATTTCGGGACATATCCGCAGGCGTTTCTCGAGTCAGCCGGCCACATCATTCCCCCGCCCACCGCGCCGCCCACGGACGCACGCACGCACCAACGGCGGCCGCCGGACGAGGTTAAAAAGCCAAACGAACCGTGCACGTACCTACCTGGGGCACTAGCGCAGCCGCTTTCTTGTCACGGAGCACCGGGAGGGGAGCTCCGGCACCGGTGGATGGATCTCGTCCCCCAACGGCGCGGTGAGATGCATGTGAGTGCGTGACTCGCCCAAATTTGGCCCAGGCAGCGGGGTCCTCGCGCCCTGTCCGTCGTGTCCGCGCTCGTCCCGGTCCCCAGCAAAATGACAGCGTCTGCTGACGGGCGGTAGGCGCCACGGCGGGATGTCAGTGAACCAACCGCACCAGCGGCAGCAACAAAAGCCGGAGAGGTAGTTCGCGTGTTGGTGAGTGCGTAACGCGCCCTCGCCACCGGAGTTAAAGCCCACCGCCCCGCCCCCGCGCCCGCATATCCATCCATCTTGTAGGCTTGTAGCCAGGTAGCCAGCCAAGAAAGCAGAGCGGCGCTCCTGACCAGCACCCTTCGATTTGCGGCGCCGGGCGAGGGGAAGAAGGGGTCGACATGGAGGGCTCGTCGGCGGCGGCGGCGTCGATGGGGGCGGCGGCGAGGGCGGCGCGGGCGGGGGCGAAGGTGTGCGGCAAGGAGGAGAAGGTGGTGGGCGTGCAGAAGGCGCCGGGGAGCTGCCCGTACTGCGGCGGCGGGGTGGTGGCCACGGACGTGGAGGCCAAGTGGGTGCTCTGCTTCCTGCCGCTCTGCCTCAAGAACAAGCGCAGGTTCGCCTGCACCGCCTGCGCCCGCCGCCTCGTCACCTACCCCGCCATTGTCCAGGACTAGCTGCTGCTTAATTACTCTCTTTTCTATACTATTTCATTCTCCGCCCCCCTCGGTTTGATTCTCTGGAGATTGATCCAAGAACTGAAGATTTTCATCAGATGCCAGATCGAACAGCTGGAGGTCGATCGATGTGCGTCCCGGCCGGTCGCTTTCCGTGCGCGCGGATCTTGATTTGGATATCTGCTTGATTGTTTTCTTGATTCTGGCTAGATGTTTCTCGCTCCGTCGCTCGTGAGTTTCAGTCTGGCTACACTTCTTCTTACTGCTGCTGCTGATGGGTGATGAGATACAGGACTGACAGGGAGCAGTCTCGCTCCGAGTTCAGACGTGTGTGATCTTTGTGGATGTGCCTTTTGACTCCTGCGTATATGCGACGTGTCTGAAATGGTTTCACATCCTTGTTGACATTATAGGAAATCTCGCGATCGAGAGCATGATGATGCTGATGCTGATTGCCCTGAGTCTGGAAATAGAACATTCGTGCGTGACCTTCGGTGTAACTGTAGAAGAGTCGTCACAAGTAGCCGATCGCCGTAATAATCGACCCTATTATGATTTTAGTGGAGAAGGACAGTCTAAGAGTAAGAGCATCCTCAGTCGGACGCCCAGTCTCTGACTAGTCAAAAAAATCGACCCAGACGGATGCCTCAAACAGGCATCAAACATCCGGATTGACCAACTGGCGTCCCCTAACCCTAGCAACATCCATCTCCTCCCTATTTGTGCCGCCAGCCCGAGCCCATCCACCTCTCTCCCGCTTCGCTGTTCTTCCCACGCCGTCTGGCTTTGTCATGGCCCAGCAAAACAAGATGACATATGCTATGCTCACACCGGAGCGCCGGTTCCAGATTGAGGAGGAGATCCGGGCGAGGCGCGCTGCCCGCATCGCAGCCGGCTTGCCTCCGGATTCGCCGGAGCCGGTGGAGGAGGAGGAGGAGCCGGAGCAGCAGCGGGTTCTGATGGAGGTGGCGGATTCGAAGGAGGAAGAGGTGGAGCAGCCGGAGGACGAGATCGCGTCGGCTGCGGGCTTCAGCATGAAGGACGGCATGGCGGAGTTCGTGGTCACGCAAGCGGCGAAGATGATGGAGCAGCAGGCCATCCCAGAGTCCATCCAGGATGAGGCCTATGTACAGGCCATCCGGCAGGAAACGGGCATCGACCGACGCTTTTTACGTCGAACTTGACATGGAGGCAGAGGCTGAGGAGCCGAAGTTGCGGCTGCCGATGTACCGGAATCGAGCACGAACATAGTGGACACCTTCGACGAGGACTAGGGTAGTATAGGTTGATCTACGTAGAATGTCCTTGTTTGCATGCTTTGTATGCCCGGGGCATTTGAGGGCCTAGATTTGCAGTATGTTAGCGAAAAATGCATACAGAGGTCAAGCTCCATAGAACTTTTTGTTTTTTTCAGCGAAAATATTATTTCCACATATTGAAAAATCTGAAAAAAGTATTTATACGCTGTCTCGATGCCCGTGCCCTAGTATGTCGGTTTGGAGTCGGCTCCCGTGACTTTAACGGTTATTGTGTCGACCGCATTTCCTGCTCCTCTAATTACTGTCAGACATAGCCTAGGCCAGTACCTCGGAGATGACTCAGGTGTATAGCTGACAAGCCCTATGGTGCCACCCCTAGGCGCCGACCACCTCCTTCAAGCCTTGTTGCAAAGAGAGAGAGAGGAGAAAGAAGGGGGAGGGCCGCGTCCATGCCCTTCCCCCCTCGTCCCGAGAGAAGGTGAAAAGCAGGATCAGAAATGCCATTGAGGTTAAAAAAAAATCCCTATGTCTTGTATTGGGATTGCTTTGATTGAATGGGACGTGAAATTGAAAAAAAAAACATATTGGCGTTGCCTAGGATCTGTGTCATAGTTGTCCAGTAGTTCTCATGATTCGGAGCTAAAACGATCGTATATTATGGGTCGGAGGGAGTAGCTAGTAGATATCTTGATTCGGCTTGATTTTTTCTTTCAAACTGGAGACAAAAACTTTGCCTCAATGCTTCATCCCATTAATTAAGAATATACTGTAGTTTTGAATTACATAGCCGGCCGTCGAAGGAAAGACGTTTCAGTCCGTTCGCTCCGTCGCTCGTGCGTTGCAGTCTCGCCACAGTGATTTTGAATGGTTGTGAACTTGTGATGGATGATGCAATGCAGGAGGCAGTGAGTAGTCTCCACGGCCGCGTGCGATCCATCGCGTGGCTTTCGCTCCCGTGCGCCGGGTGTGGGCTGAAATCGTGAAACGGTAGCACGTCCATGTTGACATTAGCAAATCTCGCGAGTCGCGATCGAGCACATGATGAGGGTGATGCTGAAGCGCAGGCCTGCACCATCAGCGTTCAGCAGTGGCCAGAAAGCAGTGTACTGCAGTTTTTTTTTAGGAGTAAACACAGTAGTGTAGGACAGTGTAGTAGTTGTTTTTTCAGACAAACACTTCGTTTTTTAGACAAAGCACCGTATTTTTTTTTTTTTGAGAAACAGAAAGCACTGTGGTGTAGTTTTTTTTTTTTGAGAAACAGCACAATATTTTTCTTTTAGCAACCGAAACAGCACAGTATTTTTTTTTTTGATAAACCCGAAACAGCATAGTGATTCCGTGCGAAAGAAAGACGGGCTTCGACTTGGGCCGCCACTTTTGACGTAGCCCAATAGCGAGGGCGGAACATGATCCGTCGATCTGGGCTTGATTTTATTTGCTGCAGCCGTGTACAATCTCTCTATACATGCCAGCTGAATCACCAAGCATTAAGCAATCTCATTGCAATACCACGCGTGTATGCTATGTACGGTGCCCGCCATGCGAATCCATCAAGATTGCTTCCTCCCATACGGCCGGGCTCTCGTACACGATAATTGTTGGAAACAATACATAATTTGTCATTAATTTAATTCCTTTAACTAGTATGTACAGGAGCAGGTTAAACAGGTAAATGGTTTTCTTCATAAGCATGCAGTTTAGATTCAGAAAGGAGCAGATTGATAGCACCCATCCTTGTATAATTAGCATGCAAAGAAAAACATCACGTAACCAGCTAGGACTATCTACCATACTAGTGTCGGCAGAGTAGCAGTACAGACAGATTAACACAAAGATACGGAATCTACCGAACACACAGGACATGGCTGAAACCACTAGCACCATGAAAGAAAAACAGTCTAAAGCACTAGATAAACCTGATGGAGAATCGGCTAGAGCATGGACAGAATTATCTTGTACTAGTAATGACCAAATGCAACTTACAGTCTAGACGTCGGTGCACTTGGTGTTCGTGGATGGAGTTTGTCGGAGACGATCTCGTAGAGGAAGCAGCGGTGGCGGAGACGATGTCAACGAGGACGTCGAGGAAGCAGCGGTCGCCGGAGACGATGTTGTCGAGGACGTCGACAAAGCAGCCGTCGCCGGAGATGATGACTTCGAGGACGCCGAATGAGCGGACGCTGCCCAGAAAACTCTAGACCGCCCCGTGCAGGGTCGAAGGATGCGGCCGGAGTCACGGAGACACCGCTCGCTGGGCTGCCGTTGCACGATGGACAGCACGGCCGGCTTCGTTCAGACGGCGGCTCAGTACTTGTGGCATGTGAGGAAGGAGATGAAGATGTGTTGTGTTTTTCTCCAGATGCTCTCTGCCATTTATACAGATTGTGAACGAAGAAGTCCAACGAGCAACGTTTCAATGAAACGTCTCGCCGAGCGGAGCGCGGTGCACTCGTTGGAACCAGGAGAATCGGGAGGAACAACAGGATAATGCTCACGTCCTAGCAGAGGACTCGGGAAGGAGTTGCAGCTTGCCGAACAGCCAGCAACGTGCGTGTATGAAGTTTCAGTTCGTTACGTGACAGGATATGCCCAAAGCATCAGACTTCGAATTCTCTGAACCGGTGCATTATTTCCAACAGTCCCCACCAATTCCAATGTCAGGTGCCAGAGCTAGAAGAGATAGATATCATACCACAGTGCTGTTTATATATATTAACTTTTCGACGATAATCCCTTTTCGGGTTGAACTAACGTCTAGAACTTGAAGTTTCACTCACTCGCAGCTAGACAATGGACGAGACCTTGAATTGCTAGCTTTCCGCGACTAAGTTTCCCTTCAAGACTTTGCTAATACTGGGCCGCCAAGAACTAGGCCTCTGGTTGGAGCTTTAATGGTCATGCTCCTGTGTCTATTCGTGAGCTTTATAGTGAGTTCCCAAGTCTCATAGACTACGACCTCATAGTCGGGCTCATATAGGTGTGCCTTTTCGAGTGTACCCCGTAGGACAGTACCTCGCCTTTGTAAAGGACCTCAAAGCACAATAAGACATAAGTCATCCTACCATACAGTATGAGAGTACTGCATCTCCAACGGGAATGGGTTTTAGAATTGCACTCTCCAATTACACCGACAACTTGTTTTTCCCATTACCTACTTCACGGGATCTCCGATCACATAGGATGGGTTACCGCTGCAGTGTAACTCATATGGGTCTCATTCCCATTTCCCTTGATGCATTTTCAATCACGTTTCATGATAAACCCTTAGTAAAGGGATCCGCCAGATTTTTTGAGGTGTGGACATAGTCCACAACGATTACTCCGGAGTTTCTTAATTTTCTGACGGATTTCAGGCGTAATTTCATATTGTCCTTTGTACTTTTAACCTTTGTGAGAACTTTTTGGCTATCACAGTACATGAGGACAGCCGGAATAGGCTTCTCGCCTACTGGTAAATCCATTAGGAGCTCACGTAGCCACTCCGCCTCAACAGTGGCCGTGGCAAGTGCTACTAATTCTGCCTTCATGGTTGATCTTGTTATAATAGTTTGTTTACAGGATCTCCATGAGACAGCAGCACCGCCAAGAGTGAATAAATATCCACTTGTGGCTTTGATCTCATCCGCGTCAGAGATCCAGTTAGAGTAGCTATACCCTTCAAGTACAGCTGGGTACCTAGTATAGTGAATCCCATAAGACATGGTTCCCTTCAAGTATCTCAATAAACGCTCAAGTGCTGTCCAATGATCATTTCCCGGATTAGAAGTAAACCAGCTTAATTTACTAACAACATATGAGATGTCGGGTCTAGTGGCACTCGCCAGATACATAAGAGATCCTATAATTTGGGAGTATCTCAATTGATCCTTCTCTTGTCCGTCATGCTTTCTAAGCTTTAGACTAGGGTCATAAGGTGTGGGAGCATCTCGCAATCCATAAACCCAAAGTGGGTTAGGACTTTCTCCACATAATGAGACCGCGTAAGAGCAATCCCATTCTCACCCTTGATCAATTTAATGTTTAAAATTACATCAGCCTCTCCCAAATCCTTCATGTCAAAACACTGGGATAAAATGACTTCAAGTCATTTACAACAGCAATGCTTGTTCCAAAGATGAGTATATCATCAACATACAAGCATAAAATCACACCATTACTCCCACCAAATCTGTAGTAAACACATTTCTCGGCTTCATTCACAACAAAGCCTGCAGACGTCAATGTTTTTTCAAACTTCTCGTGCCATTGCTTTGGCGCTTGCTTGAGGCCATACAAAGATTTCATCAACTTACACACCTTGCCTTCTTGTCCGGGTACTACAAAACCATCAGGCTGCTCCATATAGATCTCCTCATCTAGCTCGCCATTAAGGAAAGCCGTCTTCACGTCCATTTGATGAACGTGGAAACCATATGAGGCAGCCAATGACAATAGCACACGGATAGTGGTTAATCTCGCAACGGGTGAGTAAGTGTCAAAGAAATCCTGGCCTTCTTTTTTGGTATACCCCTTTACCACAAGCCTTGCCTTGTACTTTTTAATAGTACCGTCGGGCCTAAGCTTTTTCTTAAAGATCGATTTACATCCAATTGGTTTGCAACCAAATGGACGGTCAGTGATCTCCCAAGTCCCATTTGTAATGATGGAATCCATCTCGCTACGGACTGCATCCTTCCAGTACTCTGCATCAGAAGATGCATATGCCTCTGAAATGGACTTTGGCACATCATCCACGAGATACACAATGAAGTCATCACCAAAGGATTTTTCAATCCTTGGTCTCTTACTCCTTCGTGGAGCCACTTCACTATCATTCTCCTCATGCGTGTGTTCACAATTTTCATTAGTGGGTAGTTCGAGAGTTGGATTAAAGTGTGCTTGACTAGATGATACTCCTGTATTCTTCATGGGAAATATGTCCTCAAAAAATGTAGCATCTTTAGATTCCGTCACCATGTTTACCGGCACATCCGGTACATCGGATCTAACTACTAAAAATCTATAGGCAACACTATTATGTTCATAACCAAGAAAGGCACAATCAACCGTCTTAGGTCCGAGTTTGCATTTCTTGGTTATCGGTACATTGACTTTCGCCAAGCATGCCCAAGCGCGCAAATACGAGAGATTAGGTTTCCTTTTCCCCCATCCTTCATATGGAGTCACCTCACTATTTTTAGTGGGAACCCGATTAAGGATGTGACAAGCGGTCAAGACAGCCTCACCCCACCATGCCTTAGACATACCTGCACTATCTAACATGGCATTCACCAAGTCCGTTAAAGTGCGGTTCTTTCTTTCGGCAACCCCATTTGATTGGGGCGAGTAGGGCGGTGTCACTTCATGGATTATTCCATGCTCCGTACAAAATTGGGAAAATTCACTCGAAACATATTCTCCACCTCGATCGGACCTTAGACGTTTAATTCTTCCATTTAATTGGTTCTCGACCTCTGCCTTGTAGATTTTAAAATAGTGCAATGCTTCATCTTTAGTTTTAAGTAAGTACAGGTAGCAAAATCTAGTTGCGTCATCAATAAAAGATAAAAAGTATCTTTTGGCTGCCTTAGTCAGCACTCTATTCATCTCACAAAGATCGGAATGAACTAGTTCTAGTGGTGCCGTACTTCTTTCCTCGACCGCCATAAAACGCTTCCGAGGTTGCTTTGCTTAGATCAACTGTTGGAAATAATGCACCGGTTCAGAGAATTCCAAGTCTGATGCTTTGGGCATATCCTGTCATGTAACAAACTGAAACTTCATGCACTCACGTTGCTGGCCATTCGGCAAGCTGCAACTCCTTCCCGAGTCCTCTGCTAGGACGTGAGCATTATCCTGCTGTTCCTCCCGATTCTCTTGGTTTCAACGAGTGCACCGCGCTTCGCTCGGCAAGACGTTTAATTGAAACGTTGCTCGTTGGGCTTCTTCCTTCACAATATGTATAAAGGGCGGAGAGCATCGGGAGAAAAACACAACACATCTTCATCTCCTTCCTCACATACCACAAGTGCTAAGCCGCCGTCTGAACGAAGCCGGCCGTGCTGTCCGTCGTGCAACGGCAGCCCGGCGAGCGGTGTCTCCGTGACTCCGGCCGCATCCTTCGACCCTGCACGGGGGCGGTCTAGAGTTTTTTGGGCAGCGTCCGCGCGACCGCTCCTTCGCCGTCCTCGACGACATCATCTCCGATGACGGCTGCTTCGTCGACGTCCTCGACAACATCGTCTCCGGCGACCGCTGCTTCCTCGACATCCTTGTCGACATCGTCTCCGCCACCGCTGCTTCCTCTACGAGATCGTCTCCGACAAACTCCATCCACGAACACCAAGTGCACCGACGTCTAGACTGTAAGTTGCATTTGGTCATTACTAGTACAAGATAATTCTGTCCATGCTCTAGCCGATTCTCCATCAGGTTTATCTAGTGCTTTAGACTGTTTTTCTTTCCTGCTGCTAGTGGTTTCAGCCATGTCCTGTGTGTTCGGTAGATTCAGTATCTTTGTGTTAATCTGTCTGTAGTGCTACTCTGCCGACACTAGTATGGTAGATAGTCCTAGCTGGTTACGTGATGTTTTCCTTTGCATGCTAATTATACAAGGATGGGTGCTATCAATCTGCTCCTTTCCGAATCTATACCGCATGCTTATGAAGAAAACCATTTGCCTGTTTAACCTGCTCCTGTACGTACTAGTTAAAGGAATTAAATTAATGACAAATTATGTATTGTTTGCAACAATCCAGAAAACTCTAGATCATTTTGTCATGGATGCTCATGTTGGGGAACTGATGAAGCCTGAAAAGTTTGCCGGTGACAACTTCAATAGATGGCAGTCCAAGGTGCGTCACTACCTCTTGTCCAAGGGCCTGTGGTGGATTATCCCACAGGTTAGGCCGCTGACTCGTCAGCAGGTAATGGACTTTGAGTTAGCGAACGACACTGTTGTGGCTGTCATCTTGTCGCTCCTTGAGAACCAGCTCTATGATGTATACCATGGGTACACCTCTGCAATAGAGCTTTGGGAGGCGCTGGATCGCAAGTACGCGGTCTCTGACGCAGGGCGATGGATTTATGTGGTTGAACAGTACCAAGATTTCCGCATGGTGGACGGAGTCTCCGTCGTCAAGCAAGCTCATGATCTTACATCGATTGTGAGCGAGTTGGCTCAGTTTGATGTTAACGTCAATGCCAAGTTTGTGGTGGGGGGCATCATTGCCAAACTCCCTCCTTCATGGAGAGATTTTGCCACCACGCTTAAGCACAAGAGGGAGGCAATGAGGGTTGATGACCTGATTGCTCACGTTGATGTGGAAGAGAAGGCACGTGCTAAAGACACACCTTCCATGGCACATGACGGCACCTCAAACGCCAACTTTGTGCAGAAATCTGGTGCTAAGTACAAGGGCAAACAACA
Source organism: Aegilops umbellulata (assembly GCA_032464435.1). Taxonomy (NCBI): domain Eukaryota; kingdom Viridiplantae; phylum Streptophyta; class Magnoliopsida; order Poales; family Poaceae; genus Aegilops; species Aegilops umbellulata. Next base: position 413,254,973 of record CP136059.1, on the reverse strand, counting down.
GAATCCAAAGACCAAGAATACAACCAACTTTAAGAAGAAGAAGGAAGGCATAATATGCTATGTGTGTGGTGAGCCTGGCCACAAGGCCAATAAATGCCACAACAGGAAGGGCAAGAAGGGTGGACAACAGAACGGATAGAACACTGTCAACGTGGTTGTTAGCGAGCCTAGTACCGCGGGGTATGATTCGAACCCTGCTGTTTTAATGGCGTGTCAATCCGCTGAATGGCTGGTTGATACGGGAGCTAACATTCATGTATGTGCTGACCTTAATCTATTTTCCTCTTGTCAGGCTACAAGCGGTTCCCCCATCTTGATGGGAAATGGCTCAGGTGCTGCTGTTCTTGGAGTAGGGAAGGTTGACCTGAAGTTTACATCAGGAAAAATCATTACCTTAAAGAATGCGCAGTACGTGCCCTCAATAAATAGGAACCTGATTAGTGGCTCTCTTTTATGCCGAGATGGCTTCAAATTAGTTTTTGAGTCGAATAAAGTTGTTATTTCCAAATTTGGTTTATTTATAGGGAAAGGCTATGAGTGTGGAGGCTTGTTCCACACATTTTTGTTGGATGCTGAGAATAAATTTGTTCACAACACTATTAGTGTTCTTAATTCAAATAAAGATGCATCCATTTTGCATTCCAGATTATGTCATGTTAATCTTGGTAGCATTTCCCGCATGAGCAGCCTGAATTTAATTCCTAAATTTTCCATAGTCAGAGGTTCTAGGTGCCAGATATGTGTGCAAGCAAAGCAACCTCGGAAGCCTTTTATGGCGGTCGAGGAAAGAAGTACGGCACCACTAGAACTAGTTCATTCCGATCTCTGTGAGATGAATGGAGTGCTGACTAAGGCAGGGAAAAGATACTTTTTATCTTTTATTGATGACGCAACTAGATTTTGCTACTTGTACTTACTTAAAACTAAAGATGAAGCATTGCACTATTTTAAAATCTACAAGGCAGAGGTCGAGAACCAATTAAATGGAAGAATTAAACGTCTAAGGTCCGATCGAGGTGGAGAATATGCTTCGAGTGAATTTTCCCAATTTTGTACGGAGCATGGAATAATCCATGAAGTGACACCGCCCTACTCGCCCCAATCAAATGGGGTTGCCGAAAGAAAGAACCGCACTTTAACGGACTTGGTGAATGCCATGTTAGATAGTGCAGGTATGTCTAAGGCATGGTGGGGTGAGGCTGTCTTGACCGCTTGTCACATCCTTAATCGGGTTCCCACTAAAAATAGTGAGGTGACTCCATATGAAGGATGGGGAAAAAGGAAACCTAATCTCTCGTATTTGCGCGCTTGGGCATGCTTGGCGAAATTCAATGTACCGATAACCAAGAAATGCAAACTCGGACCTAAGACGGTTGATTGTGCCTTTCTTGGTTATGCACATAATAGTGTTGCCTAGTGCCGATATTCTACAAGTCGCTTTTGTAACCAATCTGAGTTAGGATCCATTTAAACATATCATACCTTGGAGCCGATTGCACTCAGTCGGCTTTAAAGAGACGGGCACGAAACCATTCTTAGTTGCGCTGAGAAAATCGAACTCTGACAAGTCACGTCCCGTCAAGCAAGTAGCATTTGGGTGTTGCCAATCCACCGATGCCTCGGCCAAAGCAACACAGGCCGAGTTATCCGCATGAATGACTTCCACTTCATCATCAACCCACTGGATCAAAAACTGGTGCATAGTGGATGGCACGCACTGGTTTGCATGAACCCAATCACGGCCTAGTATGACGTTGTAGTTACCTTGCACCTCAGCGACAAAGAATGCGGTAGCCAAAGTTTTACTTCCCACCGTGAGCTCCACATACATCACACCTTTGGCTTCAGTTTTCTCTTTGCCTTCAAATCCATTGAGCACCATGTTGGTCTTTATCAACTCATTATCATGCAACCCCAATTTTTTGAAGACCGAATACGGCATAAGATTCACCACGGCGCCACCATCAACAAGCATCTGAGTGAGCGGTGACCCATTGATATGACCTCTGAGATATAACGGTTTCAGATGCGTTACTGGGTCTTTTGGCTTCTCGAATATTGCATTTTTAGGGCCAAAATCCAGCTGAGCCACCTCCCCTTCCTCATCTACAGCACGAAACTCAGCGGGTAAGTAATACACCATATTAATATCCATACCTTCATGAACCGGTGTAGACTCGTAATCTAACATATCCTCCTCTTCCCCCAGTGTATCCACCAATTCTGAAATTTGTTCGAGCGAAGATGAAGCAATAGGTAACGCAGATGATGCAATGATTACATCGTCCTCCTTTGGTGGTGTAGGTGCTGCTGTGGTGGGTGTAGAAGCCACTGCATCTTGTATTTGTTTGGGCCTCCACACTTGTTTTGTAGGTAACATAGGCCGAGTGTCATTGAACAACTTATCCCTTTGCTTCTCGGCCTCTTGTTCTGCCATCTCTTGACTCCTTAACCTCTGTAGTTTCCTCTTTTGTGTCTTTGTTAGCCCTAGAGGACACCACTTTGGCTGAGTGTATTTAGGATCTCTCGTTTTTACTTGGCTGGTGCTTGCTTCATGATCATTAGCCGAGTGCTTTGGCGTGATAGCAAGTATCAGCTCAGTCGGATTGCTATGCATAATCGGCTGTTGTATGGTGAATGTTTCGGTGCCCAAGATGAGTGAGTCGGCATCGGTTTTTTCCTTGTCTTTGCTTGACTCGACCGTTACAGCACTTGGCGACTTAACACGCCATTCTTGCTTGCCGACCCCTTTTTGATTATCTTGCACTGGCCGATTGACACTTTTGTTCAAACGGCCTCGTGTGGGATAAGAAAGTCTCTCATGAACGGGCCTCCTTGGCTCTGCCCAACCCGGATGAAAAGCATAAGGGGCCATTGGGGGCTGCCACCATCCTCCATTGAAGTCTCCCATGTAGTATGGCACATAGGGGGGTGGCGGCACCCATGGTCCCGGCGCCCACGACCCATATGGCCTTGCATGATGCTGAAATTCTTCCCGAGGAGGTGATCTTGAGCGCTTCAGATTTGATGACCGGTTGGAGCTAGAACCGGCTGCATGACTAGCATACTTGGACAACAACATATCAAAAGTTGGCTTGATTTTCTTGCGCTGCACTTTAGCTTCATTCGTTTTCCACTTGCCAACTTTTGGACTCCTGGGCTTGACAAATTTAACACGAGTATTTCCTTGCACTTGCGGTTGCCCCCCGAGTGTAGGATTCTTGATGGTGATTTTGATTATCTCCTTGCCACCGGGTTGCTTGTCAAGCACAACCGGTCTCCCCAAGACCTTGTTGCCCTCCTTGTCTTCCCTGGGCTCACCAACAATGATATTAGCTTTATTAGCAGATTCGGCAACCTCCGGCCGAATGAGTAGCTTCTTCCCCTCTAACTCCATGGTATTCATTGGAAAAGGTTGTTTATCAACTTGCATCTCAGAAAAGTTCAATCGTCCGTCATTAATGGCCGATTGTATCTGTCGTCGAAAAACATTGCAATCGTTAGTAGCATGAGAAAAAGAATTATGATACTTGCAATAAGCGCGCCGCTTCAGCTCTTCAAACGGCGGTAAAGTATGAGATATTCTAATAATCTTAGCCTGCAGCAAAGCATCAAATATTCTATCACACTTAGCAATGTTAAAAGTAAACTTCATATCTTCATCACGATTCTTATGAATCGGTTTCAGATCATTGCAAGTAAATGGTTTGGCTTTAGATGGCCAAACAAATTCAGTAGAAAAAACGTCACCCTCATCGTCCGAGTGATCACTACCATATTCCACCATATTCATCTTTGGACGATCGGCTTTATATCTATGCACTTCTTTGAGGTCTTTGCTTCGGCTTTCCTGAGCCGAAGCCCTTTGTAAGACTTGGTTGATATTTAAGAACTCATAGCCTTCTAGCTTTTCTCTAATGGGAATTCTCAAACCACTCAGCACTAGGTCTGCCAAGTCTCTCTCGGTTATCACCAAACTAAAACATCGGTTTTTTGTTTCTCTAAATCTCTTGACGTAATCGGAGACCGATTCATCATGCTTCTGTTTAACCGATGTTAGATGTGACAATTTGAGTTCATTGTCGCCGTTATAAAAGTGATCATGAAACTTCTGCTCTAGCTGCGACCAAACCCGAATGGAACCATGTGGTAAAGAAGAAAACCATGAAAATGCGGTACCAGTTAATGATAGAGGAAATAAACGCACTTTCAACTCATTTAGTGAGCCTGCTTCACCTAATTGTGCCAAGTATTGGCTAATATGCTCCCATGTGGTTTTTGTGCCCTCTCCATTGAACTTAACAAAATCTGGAATCTTATATCCCGGAGGACACTGGATGGCATCAAAGTACTCGGGGTACGGCTTTTGGTAAATCCGATTCCGAGGTAACTCAACTCCAAAATTCTCTCGAAGCATCTTAGCCATCTCCTCTCTAAGATTAGCTAGACCATCATCCATAGTGGACGATGCAACTTGTGGCAGCGGCATAGGAGGAGTAGAACTACTAGCAGTAGGTATGAACTGTGGCATGTATCCCGAACTATAGTTCGGTAATGGCCGAGTGGTTGTAGCTGTAGGTAGGGTTTGGTTCGGCGTTGCCACCGAACCTAGCATGCTCATAATAGGATTAATGGGTGCAGTCACAATCTGATTTGTTTGAGTAGGATAATAAGTCATCGGCATGGGAGGCGCCGATGAGATAGGTAAAGCCAGATTAGGGTTTTGCACACTAGCAGCTACACCATCTTTACCACTAGATGATTGAGATATATTTTTCTGAGCATTGGTATTTTCTATGAAAGTTTGATAGACCAGATTGTTACCATCAGCAATACGACTCTCAATCTCAGCCCACTGCTCTGGAGAAAAGGTAGTACTCACAGCGGGTTTAACCTGCTCGGCTTGAAGAGGAGGGAACTTGATTTCTTCAATCGGAGTGATGTTGCCTTGGCGATCCTTCTTGAATTTTGCAAGGAACTCCTGCAAATCCTTCTCTTCACGCGCCTTCTTGTACTCCTCATAGACTTGGCGATGATCGGCCGATATCTCATCAAGACTAGGCTTAATGATGTTGTCGGCGTCTACCTCAGATGGCTTGGGAAGATCGTACATGGTGGATGATGATGATTGATCTTCGATTCCCCAGCGGAGTCGCCAAAAAGTGTGTTGACACACGAACACGTCACGTGTACCCTTGACGCCGGGGGTGATGCACCGCAGCTTACGTCGAAGGAGACCCGACCGACAGCGCGATACGCAAGACAGTCGACGGGCGCTTTTGCAGACCCGAAAACCCCACACCCCCGGGAGGGACCCCGTCAGGGAGTGCGGCGACTATGGGCTGCCCTAGGTCGATTCGCTCGCCCCTAGAGCCTCGGGATTCGCAGCTCTCAAACACGAAGAACAGCGAAGAACGAGAGAGAAAAACGGTGGAGAGATAAAACGTAGATGAAAAAGTAGTATCTTGATTTGTTCGATTGTGTGTTGTTCAATCGGCCGTCACCCCCAACATATATAAGAGGCGGCTGGACTTCCCGTACAAGCAAAGGATTCATCTAGGCTTTCCTTACAAGAAATTTACATCAACTCACGACCTAGAGTTCTAGTTCTGGTCCCACTTGGATTCAGCCCGAATCTGATACAATCTTCTGTCTTGCTCCTTGCGCGGGCCGTGGAATCTGCATATGACCTCCGATGGAGACGGTTCAAATATCAATTTTGTACGCGTCGACGAGGCCAACAATCCGTATGTTGATCACTTTTCCAAATAAGGTCATCTCGAATACTCTACGGGGTCATCTTTAATTTCGAGTCGGACTCGGTCATGTAGCTGACCGAACCGTCCGACTCTTGTAGCGTCTCTGCAGGTTGTATACTACGTTGGATGATGATGACTCTAAAAGCAAAGTTGACCGTTTCGACGTTACGAATAACTTTCATGTTGAACACTTTTTCATCCGAGTCCATCTAGATAATTATTTGAGCCCATCTTCATCTTCTGGTTGGATTGGCCTTGACAGTTTTCACCCCGGCAAGCTTTTTCCCGGCAAGCTTTTCACCCCCGGCAAGGTCTTCACCCGGCAAGCTTTTCACCCCCGGCAAGGTCTTCATCCGGCAAGCTTTTCACCCGGCAAGCTTTCCTCCCCGGCAAGGTCTCTGTCCGGCAAGCTTTTCACCCGGCAAGTTTTTTGCCCGGCAAGCATTCCAAAACGGTTCGGTTTACAACCTGGCTGCACCTTGCGGGTCATGTTTGAGGCAGCAAACGATCTCGGATGGAAACGAGTCCAAAAGCAATCTTGACCGTTTCGACGAGACGAAAAACTTTTGTGCTGAACATATTTTGATCAGAGGTGGTCTTGAAGGCCAAATCGTTCGCTCAAAACAGACTATTACGCAAAACACCCGTTCCCTCGCGCTACCCATCAGACATAGGTCTGGTGGGGCGCGCCACATCACGCCTCATGACATGGCTGCACCCCGATAGCTCTAAGTTTTGCATACGAACTCGGATTGGAACGATTTTTATATCAAAATCGATCGTTTTGACGAGACGAAGACAATCCGTGTAGATCATTTTTCCATAAAAGGCGGTCTTGAGGGCGTAATGAGCCGAATAGTGTTCTGAATACAAAATCTCAGTATTCCGAACACAACTTCGGCCTGCGAGATGAGATCGGATGGCGATGACCCAAACTTCAAAGATGTTCATATCGATAATACGGAACTTTTTCTATTTAGATCACTTCTCTATTTGAGGCCGTATTAATTAAGTTCTTGACCGTGCCAAATTCTGGTGTCAACATGGTGCACCCTCTTGGTTCGGACGGGATTGCTATTCAAGGCCGAATTGTCCCAAAATTTTATTTCGGTTTTCCAAGCGCTTTCCTTCGCACAGTACTTTTGTACTATGGACGCCAAGTCAGTGAAGCGTGTGATATCACGACGACTTATGGTGTTAAGTATTCCCTCGTTCGTGCAATTAATGCAAAAGATTGAAATTGCGTCTCCCTCGCGACAGTCCTTTGTCCTGTTCATAACCAGGAGGAATCTAGCCCAGTAGTGATGTACTATTTCCTCAGGCTTTTGCCTGATTTGGGAAAGATCGCTTATGTCCGGGCGGGCGGGTGGCGTTGAATATGAAACCTCACCCCATTTAAGATTCGGAGGCCGAAGAGCTTCCGAACTCTGAAGTCCGGAGTCTTGGATGTTGTCCAATGAATCTAGCCCGTTGCCTGATTCTAAGCTCAGGTCTTGGATTGTGTCCTCCCCTCCGCGGGTATCCGGCCTGGAGGGTTCGGGAATTCGGACGTAGCTAGTCCTTAGAATAGATGAAGGGTCGCCGCACTGCGCCTCTACCACGGCAACGTGGTGGGTGACTTGGGGAGAGTTAATTTCTCTTAGATCGGGTTTAAGCCCAACCTGGTCGTAATTTGTTGCGACCCCCAGTGCGGCGATGCGATCCAAGAGCTCATTTACGGAAGAGAGCTCCATCAGATCCAGCTGCTCGGCGAGTTCTGAGCTGACGTGAAGGTTGCTTTCGATGACCCGAGAGGTCACCGTCGGCGCAATGGCCGAACAGGCGGTCGTGAGAAAACCACCTAGCCGGAGGGTTTGGCCGACAACCAAGGCTCCCTTAGTAATGGTGACGTCTTTAAATACGGGAAGAGGCATCCTTCCTGATTTCGACGGCACAGAGGAGCTCTCAATGAAAGCACCAATGTCGGTGTCAAAACCGGCGGATCTCGGGTAGGGGGTCCCGAACTGTGCGTCAAGGTCGGATAGTAACAGGAGACAAGGGACACGAAGTTTACCCAGGTTCGGGCCCAATAGCGAGGGCGGAACATAATTCTAACACTCCCCGCCGGCAAGACGGTGGATCCTCGGTTCTTGGCTTCCTCCAAGAAGTCAGCGACCTTCTCAAGTTCACGCCTGTCGGTGTCAAAACCGACGGATCTCGGGTAGGGGGTCCCGAACTGTGCGTCAAGGTCGGATGGTAACAGGAGACAAGGGACACGAAGTTTACCCAGGTTCGGGCCCTCTTGATGGAGGTAAAACCCTACTTCTGCTTGATTAATATTGATGATATGGGTAGTACAAGAGTAGATCTACCACGAGATCAAGGAGGCTAAACCCTAGAAGCTAGCCTATGGTATGATGATGGTTGTCCTACGGACTACAACCCTTTGGTTTATATAGACACCGGATAGGGTTAGGGTTACACAGAGTCGGTTACATAAGTAGGAGATCTTGAATATCCGCATCGCCTAGCTTGCCTTCCACGCCTAGGAAAGTCCCATCCGGACACGGGACGAAGTCTTCAATCTTGTATCTTCATAGTCCTGGAGTCCGACGAAGGTATAGTCCGGCTACCCGAACATCCCCTAATCCAGGACTCCCTCAACGCCAGAGCAGAGCGCCCGCTGTCGCGCCCAAAGCCTGGGCCTTACGGTTGGCGCCACCCTCCGTTGCTATTCGGGTGGCCACGACAAAGCAGAGCACAATGCAGCTGTTACCTCCAGAAGAATGGTTCAGTTTCCGGAACCAGGAAGTGTCCCTCTTGCCTGAAAATTAAAAACCCGAAGAGGACAGACTAAGTTCGCTTATCCTGGCCGCCGGGTGCACCGCCGCCGCCGCCCTTGTTCCTCAGACCCATCGACACTTTCCCGTCCCAAAGCCCTAGCTGCCGCCACCGCAGCGCCAATCTCGCACAATCACGAGGCTGGCGGCTCTGGCTTGGGGCTCTTTTCCCGGCGCCAGGAGGACAACAGCGAGTCATAAGCACACCATCCCCAACCAGTGGCGGATCTTCAAGAGAAGAAATTCCTCTATACGGAGACGAACTTTCAATGTTCATGAACGAAATTTCTATGTGCAAAGACGAAATTTCTATATTCATGTACGAAATTACTATATTCGTGTACGAAATTGCTATGTGCAAAGACAAAATTCCTCATCACACTGGTGGAAAAAGGGCCTTTGATCGCGGTTCGCAACTGCCATTAGTCGCGGTTGCGCAACCGCGACCAAACAGGCGGGACTAAAGGCTCCCCCCTTTAGTCGCGGTTGCTTAAGAACCACGACTAAAGGCCCGTCCACGTGGGCGCCAGGTGGCCGTCGTGGCGGAGGACCTTTAGTCGCGGTTCTTCTGGCCAACCGCGACTAAAGACCGCCGCAGGTTTAGGGTTTTAGCCCCCCCCCTAAACCTGCCCCCCCCCCCTAAACCTGTTTTCTGTTTAATTTGTATTGTTTTATTTCTTTTATGCTTTATTTTAATTTTGAAGGAGTTTCACATATTCTACGCTACTACATACATGCATATGAATGTACAATTTCAAACAAATTTGAAATTAGAACCAAAAAGAATTCAAGAGGAATATACAGTATATATTAAATATCATCGGATGACCATATACAATTTTGAACAAGTTTCCATACATAATTTAAGGCATATAAAGTTCTACATCCTCGTAATGGTGTTCTCCTTTAGGATGGAGGACTTCCCTCCTGAACCATCCAGCTAGTTCCTCTTGAAGTGGTCGGAAGCGAGCTTCTGGACTAAGCATCATACGGAGGTTATTCCTCTGAGCATTGGTATCACTCGGAACCCGCTCAGAGGTGTATCTCCGGATCATCTCACAGACATAGTATCCACATAGATTGGTCCCCGCTGGCTGAATATCCCCACCATTCTTAGCCTTTGACTTTTTGAATTCTAGATCTTTTTTGAATTCACCGACCTTTGTATCTACGAACCGTCTCCAAACCCTACGAGGCAAAGAAAATTAAATGAACAAGAGAGTTATTAGTTACTTGATATTAGGAAATGAACGAAATAGGCGATCGATATAGAGCGCAAATGAATGAAAATAATTACTTCTGCAGCATTTTTCTCATGTCGCCCCAAAGCTTTGGATCCATATTCAGAGAGTCGTGGACGAGACATTCTGAGGTGTCAACTTTAATTACTAGCAGAATCCAGTGGAACCTGCGGACACGATACATGCACAGTACGTCATGCATAACTCATCGATTAGCCGGCCACATACCATGCATGGAGTAAACAAAAGAGAATGTGCTCAAGACAGAAACACTCACCCAAAATGGTAAGGAAATAGAATATCACTTTTGAGTTCCTGCTTTGTAAGAAACTGCCACAGGTCTGCCTCCATGTCGTCGGGGTGATGCCGCAACACATATCCATTAACGATGTGTGGGTCAATGAACCCAACATCATGGATGTTGCTTACTCTGCATTCCTTAATCTTCATTCTGCATGTATAATAGCGGACACAACAATATAGTTAGGACATATATATAGTGCAGGCAATATGAACGAGATGAGGTAGAAATAAATCACTTACAGAACGTAGCAACTGATGATAGATTTGTCGAGCTCGCGCAGATTGAAAAGCTGGAACAATTCACTCAGATGAATTTGTACATAGTAATGTTTGAAGTGATGCTCATATCTAACTTCCGCATAAATATATTCTTTGGCGTTTTTATTTTTTATGTAACCCTTGTACCATTTCAGCAGACCTTTCATTTGTGGAGGTAGATTCTGTTCCTGCGCAGGCTCGACGAGAGGCCCATTCTTCACATATGTAATTACTACCTCCTTCACTGGCGCCTCATCAAGGCCTAACAGTTCACGAAGAGTAATACCTAAGTTGGCCGCTTGTTCTCTGGCACTCGTTACAGTCAATCCAAGTGCTGCCGCAGCTGCTATGATATCGGGGTCATCCGTACCGGCGGCTTTCACTATAAGCGGGGCAATCGATTGTTTACTTTGTTCCCCGAGCTGGGCAACTCGTTTACTTTGTTCCGGATCGGGGTCATCCGCCCGCCCTTTCTTCTCCTTCAACATGAGTGCCTGCCTACGAAGTTCACGTGCATAGTCCTCAGGCAGATTCTTCGCGGCTTGGGACGGTGTGCTAAAAAATGACTTAGCCCACTTCTTTTGCTCATCAGAAAATACTGGCTTGGGCTCGGGCTCTCTTTTCTTCTTGCAGTCCGCCTTCCATTTCTCAAGATCAGCAGCCACGGCCGCGGCAGTTTCCTCGGCACTACGTTCCCAAGGCCTTGTGGGGAGAGGCTTCAGTGATGGCTCCGGTACCTTTGTGGTCTTAGGTACATAAGGGTCCGGGTTAATAATCCAGGACTGCTTCTGCTTCTTTGCCGGAGGTGGATTGGGGGACGGCGTCTGATCACCCGCCGGACGAGGACTGGGGGGCGGCGTCTGATCACCCGCCGGACGTTGTGGACTGGGAGGCGTCGGCTGACGTGACGGAGGTGTAGGTGAACCGCCACCACCACCACCACCACCACCACCACCGCCACCGCCACCACCACCACCGTAGGGGGGTGGACTTGTTGTCCTTGGCGCCTCGCCTGGAAACTTGATAAACTTCTTTTGCCATAGAATGAAATGGCGCTTGACATCTCCAAGTCTTTTCTCCCCTTCAGGTGTAGCAATGTCAATCTCCAGGTCCTCAAACCCTTGGACTATGTCCTCCACCGTGACACGAGCATAGCCATCTTGAATGGGGTTGTTGTGGTGGAGTGCTCCAGGTAAACATGGTAAAGCACTGCCGATGGCTACCTTCATGGACATGTTCCCGATAGGATAATACAGATGACATTCTTTCCTCTCCTTTATATCGTCCACGGGGTAGCGAGGAGGCTCCGGTGCAGTAATTTCGACCACCAGAGGCTCCTGTGCAGTAATTTCGATCGTCGGTGCATCTGCACCAGCCGGTGGGGCCTCCATGGAAGCCACGCTGCTTCTCCGCTGCTGGCTTCCGAGATTCGCTGGATGATCTTCATGCTGCGCCCAAGCTGCATCTCTTTCGGCTACTAGTACACTCACGGTTTTCTTCATCACATCCATTTCCGATGCCAACCGCGCCACAACATCTGCTTCCCGATCCATCTTTCTCTTACGGCTTCTGTAACCGTACGAGTCATCGTTCTGGGGGAACCCTATTTTCCACGGAATGTGCCCCATGCCTCGTACACGTCCTCCGTGTTCAGGATTCCCGAGGGCTTTTGTCAGTGCGTCGTTCTCTCTGTTGAACTTGATCTTCCCCTCTTGAGCATCCCTCATTGCGTCAATAAGGGCTTGGGTGGGTTTCATTATTTTGCCCTGGTAAACACACTCCCCTGTCTCCGGGTTCAGCGTTCCCCCATGCCCGTACCACCAGCTTTTGGCCCTTGGGTCCCATCCCTCCGTACCTGGACGGATTCCTCGCGCCCTCAGCTCGTTCTCCATCTTCTCCAACCTAGGCTGCCAAAGGCGATACCCTCCTGGCCCCATAATATGATTGTACTCCTTCTTAGCCGCATTTTCCTTATTTTTTTTCGATATTTGAATGAACTGCTCCGATTTCTTTTGCTTCACAAATTCTGGCCAATCATGTTTCAGTTTCTCATATTGTCCTTTGAAATCCGGAGTCTTGTTCTGCTTGACAAAGTCATGGTTTAGATTTTGCTTGAATTTCCGGAATGCGTCGGCCATCTTATGAAGAGCGAACTGTTTGACTAGCCTCCTCCTCTCCTTGTTTTCCTCAATCTTGTTACCCTCCTCATCGAATTTGTTGTATTCCGGAGGTAGAACGAAATGTTCCATAAGCTTCTTGAAGCAATCTTTTTTTGTTCTCTTATCGACAAAAGTGAAACCAGCAATTCGTGCCTTCTTTGGCTCATTCCACTCCTGGACGGTGATCGAGACGTTGTCTCTAACAACGGCTCCGCATTGGCTGACAAACTTGATGGCGTTCTTGCGGGGCTCCAGCGGCCTGCCGGTTGCACTGTCGACAACCTCGATGGTGCATGTTTCTCCTTGTTTCATCGTCTTGGTTGCGCCACGCTTTGACGACGTACTCGATTGTTTCGACGATCCGGCCGAGGGCTAAAATAAGAAAGAGAGTCGCGCCCGTTAGTACACACATATTTATTCAAATCAGTTAGTTTGTATCACCAGAGGCTCAATGTATATATATACCTCGGCGCGGAGGTGGTTGCTACTTCCATTTGAAGATCGTCGTTTATCGACGTTTGTTCGGCATCATCTTGCTGACGGCGCCCTTCATCTTCACCGTCAAGGTTCAGATAAGAAGAGACATCATCTTCTTCTTGTCCGGTCGGCACATATAGAATATCGCCGTTTATGATGCCGAACATATGTGCTTCACCGTCCGGATCATAGTTGTCCATAATCGGGTCAGCTCTATCGTCCGCCATTATGTCAGTCCTGAAAACATGTAGTATAAACAAATTAATTAAGTGAAGAAGGGGGGCGGTGGCGGTGGCGGTGGCGAAAGGGCGGTGGCAAAAGGAGGGGGCGAGGAAGGGGTGGGAGAGGGTGTCGCGGTAGAGCGCGAGACGGGGCGGCAGACGATAGCGTCACGGAGAGGGAGGCGAGGACAACACACATGTATAACCGTCGCCATTTGGTTAATTATCAAATTTTACGGTTTTTTGTTAATTATCAAGTTTTAAGTTTCCTTTTTTTCTTTTTCCTTTTTCTTTCTTCTTTCTTTTGGTTTTCATTTGGTTTTCATTTTTTTCTTCTTCCTTTTTCTTTCTTGTTTTTTCTTCTTCCTTTTTCTTTCTTCTTTCTTTCTTCTTTCTTTCTTCTTTCTTTTTTTCTTCTTCCTTTTTCTTCTTTCTTTTTTTCTTCTTCCTTTTTTCTTCTTCCTTTTTTTTCTTCTTCCTTTTTTTTCTTCTTTCTTTTGGTTTTGTTTTGTTTTCATTTTTTTTCTTCTTCCTTTTTCTTTCTTCTTTTTTTCTTCTTCCTTTTTCTTTCTTCTTTTTTTCTTCTTCCTTTTTCTTTCTTCTTTCTTTCTTCTTTCTTTAGTCAGGGGCGGGCAGCGGCGGGCAGCGGGCGGCGCGCGGGCGGCGGCGGCCAGGGCAGGGCCAGGCGCGGCGGCCAGGGGCAGGGCCAGGGGCGGCGGCCAGGGGCAGGGCCAGGGGCGGCGGGCGGCGGCCAGGGGGCGGCGGGCGGCGGGCGGCGGGCAAGGGCAGGGCAGGGCAGGGGCGGCGGCGGCGGCGGCGCGCTAGGGCAGGGCACGGGCGGCAGCGGCGCTCACTCGGGGCGGATGCGGCGTCGGGGCAGGGCGTCGGCGTCGGGGCAGGGCGTCGGCGTCGGCGTTGATCGGCGTCGGGGCAGGGCTTCGGCGTCGATCGGCGTCGGGGCTTCGGCGTCTGAGAAGAATGGGAAGTGGCGGAAACTGCTAAGTGCAGTATATATAGGCAGACCTTTAGTCGCGGTTGGTGTGGCGGACCGCGACTAAAGGCTAGCTTTAGTCGCGGTCCGCCACACCAACCGCGACTAAAGGCTAGCTTTAGTCGCGGTCCGCCACACCAACCGCGACTAAAGGGTTTTGGCGCCGCTTTCGTTCCCGCGCAGGAAGAGCCTTTAGTCGCGGTTGGGGAGACGGACCGCGACTAAAGCTAGCCTTTAGTCGCGGTTGTTGTGGCGGACCGCGACTAAAGGTCTGTGCTGGCAATGGCGCGGTGCGGTGGGATGTTTAGTCCCACCTCGCTAGCCGAGAGGCTTCGACAGTGGTTTATAAGCGCGACTGCGCTGACCACTTCGAGCTTCTCTCAAATGCAGGCTTACGGGCCTATTCTGTTACTATTAGCCTGTGGGCCTACTGGGCCTTCCTGCGGGCCTGAATCCTGGCCCAATAATGGGTTTCTAGTCGTATTCAGGCCGTGGTGGCCCAGTAGGTGGCATACTTTTTATTTTTTGCCTGTTTTTTGTTTTCATTTTTGCTTTATTTATTTTGTTTTGTTTCTACTTACAACAAAAAACTTATTTATTTTATTTTATTTTGTTTCTAATTACTTATTTATTTTACTTTATGATAATTATTTTTGCTATTAAAGTTTCTAATTACTTATTTATTTATGTTATTAAAATCTTAAAAATACAATTATATATCAAAAAAATCAGAAAATAAAACTAATTCATTTTAAATTCTTGTTTTTCTTCTATTTTTTTCTTCCTTTTTTCTTCTATTTTTTTCTTCTGTTTTTTTCTTCCTTTTTCTTGTTTTTCTTCTTTTTTTTCTTCCTTTCTTCCTTTTTCCTTTTTTCTTCTGTTTTTCTTCTGTTTGTTTTTTTCTTATGTTTTTCTTCTGTTTGTTTTTTCTTCTGTTTTTCCTTTTTTTCTTCTGTTTGTTTTTTTCTTCTGTTTTTCCTTTTTTCTTCTGTTTTTTTCCTTTTTCCTTCTTTCTTCTTCTTCCTTTTTCCTTTTAAAATCAGAAAAATAAAACTAATTCATTTTAAAATCTTAAAAATACAATTATATATCAAAAAAATTAGAAAAATAAAACTAATCCCTTGAAGGTTTGACAAAAGGTTTGATACATCATTCAGTTCATCGACCAAATACAAAGTTTGGTACAATAAATTATTACACATCAATTCTTCCCTTGTGTCCCTGCTTGCTTACGATTGTGCCGTATCCATGGAGCATCCTCATCATTTAACTTAATGCTTGGGTAGGTGTTCACTTTGAAGGGCGGAATTTCAGCAAACATATTATAATCTTCTGACATGTCTGTCTTGTCCTCCACTCCCACGATGTTTCTTTTCCCTGAAAGAACAATGTGGCGCTTTGGATCATCGCATGATGTACTGATCGTTTTCTTATCTTTCCGTTTCCTCGGTTTGCTACTCATGTCCTTCACATAGAAAACCTGAGCGACATCTTTCGCTAGGACGAATGGTTCGTCAAGGTAACCAAGATTGTTGAAATCCACCATTGTCATTCCGTATTGCTGGTCCACCTTTACCCCACCTCCTGTTAGCTTGAACCATTTGCACCGGAACAAAGGGACCTTAAAGGAGGGTCCATAGTCAAGTTCCCATATCTCCTCTATGTAACCATAATATGTGACCTTTTGCCCATTCTCGGTTGCTGCATCAAAGCGGACACCACTGTTTTGGTTGGTGCTCTTTTTATTTTGGGCGATCGTGTAAAATGTATTCCCATTTATCTCGTACCCTTGGAAAGTCGTTATAGTCGAAGATGGTGTCTTGGCCAACATGTACAGCTGATCTACAACATCATTGTCATTCATTAAATGTTTTCTCAACCAACTGCCGAAAGTCTCCATGTGGGCCTTCCTAATCCAGGATTCAGGCTTCCCCGGGTTGTCCGAGCGTAAAATATTCTTGTGTTTCTCAAAGTACGGAGCCACCAAGCTGGAATTGGTCAGTACAGTGTGGTGTGCTTCAGTCAGAGAATGGCCGTCCATATATATCGTTGATTTCCTTCCGATCGTGCCTTTTCCACTTAGTCTCCCCTCGTGCCGCGATCGAGGAAGGCCAATCGGCTTAAGGTCAGGAACAAAGTCAACACAAAACTCAATTACCTCCTCATTTCCATAGCCCTTGGCGATGCTTCCTTCTGGCCTAGCACGGTTACGAACATATTTCTTTAATACTCCCATGAACCTCTCGAAGGGGAACATATTGTGTAGAAATACAGGACCGAGAATGAAAATCTCTTCGACTAGGTGAACCAGGAGGTGCGTCATAATATTGAAGAAGGATGGCGGGAACACCAACTCGAAACTGACAAGACATTGGACCACATCGTTCTGTAACCGTGGTAGATCTTCTGGATTGATTACCTTCTGAGAGATTGCATTGAGGAATGCACATAGCTTCACAATGGCTACTCGAACATTTTCCGGCAGGAGCCCCCTCAAAGCAATCGGAAGCAATTGCGTCATAATCACGTGGCAGTCGTGAGACTTTAGGTTTTGGAACTTTTTCTCCGCCATGTTTATTATTCCCTTTATATTGGACGAGAATCCAGACGGGACCTTCATACTGCTCAGGCATTCAAAAAAGATGACCTTCTCTTCTTTGGTCAGAGCGTAGCTGGCACGACCTTGAAACCATTCCGGATGCCGGTCATCAGGGTCTTTCAAACGTTGCTGGTCCTGCCGTGCTTCCTTTGTATCATTTGTCTTCCCATACACGCCCAAAAAGCTTAGGAGGTTCACGCAAATATTCTTCGTAACGTGCATCACGTCGATTGCAGAGCGGACTTCTAGGACTTTCCAATATTCTAGCTCCCAGAATATAGATTTCTTCTTCCACATGGCTGCGTGCCCGTCAGCTCCCTTCGGAACTGATTGTCCGCCAGGACCCTTTCCAAAGATGACTTTCAAATCCTTGACCATATCAAATACCTCAGCACCAGTGCGTTCTGCAGGCTTCGGCCGGTGATCTGCCTTGCCGTTGTAATGCTTGCCTTTCTTTCTTACTGGATGAATTTTCGGAAGAAATCGACGATGCCCAAGGTACACGTTCTTCTTACAATTTGGCAAATGTACACTTTCAGTCTCATGTAAGCAGTGCGTGCATGCATTGTATCCTTTATTTGACAGTCCCGAAAGGTTACTAAGAGCAGGCCAATCGTTGATGGTTACGAAAAGCAACGCTCGTAGGTCAAATTCCTCTTGTTTGTGCTCATCCCACACACGGACACCAGGGCCCCACAGCTGTAAAAGTTCATCAACTAATGGCCTTAGGTACACATCGATGTCGTTGCCAGGTTGCTTAGGACCTTGGATGAGCACTGGCATCATAATGAACTTCCGCTTCATGCACAACCAAGGAGGAAGATTGTAGATGCATAGAGTCACGGGCCAGGTGCTATGGCTGGAGCTCTGCTCGCCAAAAGGATTCATGCCATCTGTACTTAGACCAAATCTTATGTTCCTTGCATCAGCTGCAAAATCTTTGAACTCTCTGTCGATCTTTCTCCATTGCGTTCCATCTGCGGTGTGTCTCAACTCCCCGTCCGACTTACGGTCCTCTTTGTGCCATCGCAACAACTTGGCATGATCTTTGTTCCTGAACAGACGTTTCAACCGTGGTATTATAGGAGCATACCACATCACCTTGGCGGGAACCCTCTTCCTGGGTTTCTCGCCCTCAACATCGTCACCAGGGTCATCGCCTCTGATCTTATAACGCAATGCAGTGTATACCGGGCATTCATTCAAATTCTCGTATTCATCGCGGTAGAGGATGCAGTCGTTGATGCATGCATGTATCTTCAGAACCTCTAAACCTAGAGGGCAGACAACCTTCTTTGCTTCGTACGTACTGGCGGGCAACTCGTTATTCTTTGGAAACATATTCTTCAACATTTTCAGCAAGTTTTCAAATGCCGAGTCAGCTACACCTGCCTGTGCCTTCCATTTCAGCAAATCCAGTGTGCAGCCCAGCTTTTTCAGACCATCATCGCATCCGGGGTACAACGACTTTCTGTGATCCTCTAACATGCGATCCAAATTCTCCCTCTCCTTTTCAGTTTCGCAGCGTCTCCGTGCATCAGCAATGGTCCGACCAAGATCATCAACGGTCTCATCACGTGCCTCTTCTTCACCTTCACCTTCCCCTTCACCTTCCCCTTCACCTTCCCCTTCACCTTCAGCATCCTCCATGAAAGTATCACCGAAATCAGCAAGATAGCTTTCATCGATGAAATCATCCCCTTCTTCATCTTCTTCCATTATAACCCCTCTTTCTCCATGCTTGGTCCAACAATTATAGCTTGGCATGAAACCGTGCCGAAGCAGGTGCAGGTGAACTTCTCTTGAGGAAGAGTAACCCTTCTGATTCTTACAGTCAACACATGGACAGATAACAAAACCCTTCTGCTTGTTCGCATTAGCCACTACGAGGAAATCTTTCAAACCCGTAGTGAACTCGCGGGAGAGTCGGTTACCGTACATCCATTGCCGATTCATCTGCATTATTATAATATAAAATATATAATTAACCATCATGCATTTGTTAAACTAACTAGCTATAAACAATAGAAATTAAACAATGAACAACACACATGCATATTTTATCAATGACACACATGCATGAAAGGTTCAAGTTGCTAACCACGATCGAGGAGGAAAAAAATGAATGAGGAACCTCAAGTGTGGCTCTTGGGGCATTTCATCAAACACCTTGTGTGCATAAGAGGAACCAAAAGCAAACCTACACCCCCTTGTGAAGCTTGTGAAGAGAAGTGGCACCAAATGGCTAAGTGAGTGCGTTGAACTGGTAAATATAGGGGAGGAGCTTTAGTCGCGGTTGGCCTGGCCAACCGCGACTAAAGGCCTTTGGGCACCTTTAGTCGCGGTTGGCCTGGCCAACCGCGACTAAAGCCCCTCACGTGCACCAGCTGGCCACCGAGCGCCCTGGGCGCAGGCCTTTGGTCGCGGTTCGTCTGCCGAACCGGGACTAAAGACTTCATTAGTCGCGGTTCCTACAGTTCCGCGACTAATGGGGCTGGACGGAAGCCTCTTTTTCTACCAGTGTCAGGGGACGAAATTCCTAAATAGGTGTACGAAATTTCTGTATTCATGGACCAAATTTCTTTGCCATGAAGAAATTCCTCACAAGGCAGACGAAATTTCTAATATGCCATTGAACGAAACGAAGTCGCGGATTTCTGACATGTTGTAGGAGACGGTCTTCCGGGTGTCGCAGCGGTTGCTGTGCACCTCGCCCTCGACGGTGGTGATGCCGAGAGCGGAGAAGTGGGAGATGGATGGTGGATCACTGTGGGCTCCTCCCCGATGCACACAATGGGGTCGAACCAAGGACAGTGACTTTGTGTCGCCGCGAGGGCTGGGCTGTCGTTTCACCTTAGTCATCCAGGAGTAGAGCTCCTGGCCGAGGTAGTTCACCACCTGGTGCATGTCCTCGGCCAGCAGGTTCAATCCTTCTGAAAACCAAAACCCTAGCTCGCACGGTGAATCGCTTACCCTGCTTTGGCATCCTTCTGCTCAGGTACTGAGGTGAGGGTGGGAGAGACCAAGCACCGCCTCCTCTCCTCTCCGTCCAAGCATCAGTTCCACCTAGGGTTTCACTCTGTCTGGATCCTCACCGATGCTGTACAATGGCCTGCATGCACGGGATTCTGTATCTCGCCGCCGACGGATACAAAGTTTAAGCGGAAGCGATAGGCAGGAAATAAACAATGCACGATCTGTGTGGGCTAACTGCTTGAGCCCGTTTGGCAGCGACGCAGCACCCGTGGACTAGGGGTGGTTCCTAATGTGGCACGTTGAAGGCCGTGTGACGGCGCCAATGTCGCTCACCGGACTTCACTTGCTGTCCGGTCGCATATGAGGCCGTCATGTTCCTCATACCCATCGACACTTTCCCATCCCAAAGCCCTAGCCGCCGCCACTGCCGCGCCAATCTCGCACAATCACGAGGCTGGCGGCTCTGGCTCGGGGCTCTTCTCCCGGCGCCAGGAGGACAACAGCGAGTCTTGAGCACACCATCCCCAACCAGTGGCGGATCTCCAAAGAAATAATTGGGTCTCCGGCATCGCCGCCGCCGCCGCCCTAGTAGTAGCCAAGGTTGCCGAGGCCGTGAGCCGCTGCGGCCGCCGATGGCATCACTCCCCGCCGGCAAGACGGTGGATCCTCGGTTCTCCGCCGGCTAACTCCAAGAAGCCAGCGACCTTCTCAAGTTCACGCCAGAGCAGAGTGCCCGCTGTCACGCCCACAGCCTGGGCCATATATACGGTCGGCGCCACCCTCCGGTGCTATCCGGGTGGCCACGACCATCTCCATGGACACACCGGAAGCTGCAGCTTCCCGGGTCTCTTCCCCTGTCGCGGCCTCGACTAGGAGCGGGGTGGCGTTCCTTGCCGGGTCTTCCTCGACCTCGACCCCCGGCAAGGGACCTGCAGAAGTGAAGAGCGGAAGTCAGTACCCGGGGCCAACCCGTCGAGAGGAATGGCAGTGCTAGGGCCGCCTGCGGATTACCTAGCAGAATCTCGGTCTCGGCGGCAGGTTGATCGGGGAGGCCACCTGCCTGGGCTTCGACGGCGGTGATCACCGCGGCATCTCCCTCAGCCCGACGAGTTCGGGGGCTGGGACTTCCTGCGCCTCGACCAAGTCGGTCCCTGAGGATCTGATGGTCCCTGCACCAACTACGACCAAGGCAGGGTTACGCGTCAAACCTTTCGTTCCAGCTCGAGAAGATGACTCTGAAAAGATGAAGTCACAACTTACTCCCGGGGGCGTTTCCCCTCGTGTTGCAACCAAAGACGGGGGGTGAATCCCGGAATACCCCCCGGGATCGTCGAAGAATCAGGCCGGGACTGCGCGGGAGAACTGGGAACGCCTCGTCCACCGGTCTCCTCCTCTTCAAGTCTCTTGGCGACCTCTACAACCGACGCCGGGTTACCAGCTACTTACACAAGGACTCAGCTCTGTCTGGAAACACTTGTCGCTCAAACGGATGTATCTAGCATTGAAACTGTGCTAGATACATCCTTTTGAGCGACAAGTATTTTCGGACAGAGGGAGTATTTTGAAACAGTACATGCAGGAGACACACTTGGTGTACGCTCTGTCGGGGTGAGGACAAGCACATCGGATGGTGAGTGTTTCCCTCCCAGATTATTCTTGTCCCCTAAAAAACTTAAAAACAAATCCATCATACACAGAAATTTCGTCCACGACAAGTAGAAATTACGTCTTTGCACAAAGAAATTTTGTCCAGGACAAGTAGGAATTTCTCCTAAGCTAATAGAAATGTCTTTCAGCAAGGAGGAATTTCTCCCTACACAAATAAGTGTATTATGAGCACGGAGGAATTTTGTCCCAACATATAGTCTCTAGGAGGAATTTCGCCGTTGAAGGAGCACGGCAAAACCATAATAATTTCCTTGAATTGGTACTGTCTACTACCCTAGTTTTCTGCACAAAACAAAAGAACAATGAATCCCGTTAGTAACATAATACCATGGAGCTGCTATGCTAGAACACTTTAGCTAGTCAATAAGTGGATGTCTCTGGATCTTTTGGAAAGCAAGGAATGACGGAATTTTGAACAACCACCATTGAGGCTAAAACAGGCGTCCACACTTAGCATCTGAATCTGCTTCTTTTCTTTCTTTTTTCTTATTCTTACTCTTTGTAGTTGTTGTAAATGTAAAAACCAAAAACAGGCTATAAGCCCAAAATGAAGTATATAAGACAGAGATTCCTTAAAAACTTAAAAAAAAAGTGGACTGCAGAGGTTTCCGTAAAATACTTCCTTCTGCTCAGATACTATAGCTACACAAATTAGGTTTATGCTTTCCGAAAAAGAAAAAAAGAATCAGTTCTATGCTATTTTCAACAAACCATTGAAGCTAACTAGTGTATGGCAGAACCCACCCGTTGTCCTGCTCCGGAAAGTCTGGATACACCACTTGGAGGTCTGTAGCAGCTGGTATATTGAGGAATGCATTTGCAGGGTGGTTCCGTATTTCATCAATCTGCGAAGAACACATCATGTCAAAGAAATCAAATATATTACAGTATTTGAGAGCAGTAACATCCATAGGTACATTTAAGCAACAAACTTTACCAATGTGCCCAAGAAAACTGGAGGTGTGTCCTTTTTTCCCACCGAGTCATAGATCTCAATATATTTCCGATCAGCAACTAGATACAGTATTGCAAGAATCCAGTGGTTACTATTTAATGATGGCAGATAAAACTGCAAGTAAATTGTTGGCTTAGCAAAGTAATTTCGTATTCGAATTTCAAAATGATTTTGCTAGAATGTACATTTCTTCATTTTCTCACCTTCTCAAGATTAGTTTGTGGAATCTGACTGAGACATTTATGTAATCGTCCAAGATTGGCCTATGCTCCTTGTGCCTCAGTCTGTTTTGGATGCAAACAAAATTTTCTGAGGTTTTAACTCAACACCAATTGGAATGTCGTCTTCCCCTACAGTATTTTCAGGTTTTAACTCAACACCAATTTAGGGTTTAGGGTTTAGGGTTTAACTCAACACAAACCCCTAAACCCTAAACCCTAAAGTTTGAGGAAGCGTGTGATCGTCGGTGGGGATCTCCTCCTCGTCGTCGGAGTCGTCCTCCGTCGGCTGGGTGTCCTTGTTCGAGGATGATGGCGGCGATGCCGGAGCGACTATTTCCCAAAAAGGGACGCGCGACTCCGACTCCGACGACGAGGAGGAGATCGAGTTGGAGTCACCCATGCCGTCATTGGACCAACGAAATCCGTCATCGGACGTGGTTGTGGGAGAGATTGCGGTGGGAGAGACCGAGAGAGTTGAGAGATTACGGTGGATGAAGACGGCAACAATGTTGCAGTGGGTGTCTTTTACATTTAAGATCAGTGGGAACTGGAGAAGGCGAGATGAAATTGACGGGAAGACGTTTTTGTGCAGTTACTGCGTGAAAACGAGAAGTCACATTCGAAAATCAAGGTGTCTTTTGACCGGGGCGTGCTACCATCCAGGAGCTCGTCCACAAATCTGGTGCTAGCGAGCAAGCAGAGGCAGTGGGCGGAAAAGCTGCTAGGCACACACGGCGCCGCGGTTGATCTTCAAGCTTACTTCTGGGAGACAAATCTTGCTGCGGCCTTGTCCACCAACTTCGCCGGCGCACCGCTACCATGATCCAGTAGCTCGTTCGCAAATCTGGTGTTGACGAGCAAGTAGAGGCAGTGGGCGGAAAAGCTGCTAGGCCCACGCGGTGCCGTGGTTGATCTCCCAGCTTACCTCCGGGAGACAAATCTTGCTGAGGCCTTGTCCATCAACCTCGCCGGCGCACCGCCACCACGACCTTAATGTAGCAAAGACGAAAACATAAAGAAAAATAAAAATAAACAATGAAATTTAAAAAACAGGCCGCCCTGCCATGGGCATGCCCAAACGGGCAAGCCGCATTTTCTCCAAGGAGAGAGCGCAGTATAGGAGGTCCCTACTGCATGGGCCGGCCTAGGCGGCGAGGTGCTTCCAGTCTGGTATTGACACTTCTCTTGCCTACCATCCTCACATACCTTTCGTTCGGGTTTAGGTTGTATTTGGTAACTGCTGACACGTGTCTCCGTCCTGTGATCTTATAGGCCGTTGGGCTGAGTCCCAAGAGTAATTGTAGAAATTGGTTGATCAATTTTTAGAATTCATGAATGTTTTTTCAATTTAACAATCATTTTTTGAAATGCATGATCATTTTTTGAATCAGCAAAAAAATTATTAATAAATAAAATATTTTTTAATTCACGAACTATTTTTGAATTTTTATGATATTTTTCAATTTTTGAATATTCTCTGTATTGACGAAATTTTGTTCAATTCATAAGCATTTTTTAGTAGACAAACTATGTAAAAAATCATGAACATTTTTATTTCCCGAACATTCGTTTTAAAAATTCCAAAGACTTCTTTTTAATATGCGAACGTTTTTTCAACACCGCGAACATTTTCTAAATGCACAAACATTTAAAAACCGCGAAGAACTTTTTGAAAACATGTCTGCAAACTCGCATCTGTTGGGCCAGACCAAGCCATCAACTACTCCTGAGCCTCAGTCAAACAGCTTAAAAGATCCGGGACGAGAACAAGTGTCGGGCTGCCTATTCAAGAAAAATATTTCAAAAATGTCCACGATTTGAAAGCAAATTTTGCGAGTAGTATAAAATGTTCGTGTATTCAAAATATGTTCATGATTTTAGGAAACCGTTAGGGATGTTGCAAATCATGAGAGACGTCTAGCCGCTACTTGGGTGAAGGAAGGGTTGCTGCCCACAGGCTAAAGCGCCACCCTCGGCTTCGGCGCCCGCGGCGAGATGGACGCGGGACTCCTGGGTGAGAGAAGAGAGTGAGGGGAGGGCGGTCAAACCTTAAACCCTCGGCGATGCCGATTAAACCATTCGTACATCTTATATAGATTGGATGTTGTTTATGTTAAACGAAACCATATTAATCAATCCATCTATCACACATAAATATGAATGAAAGTGTGTGATTTCTACAGGCCAAGATATCAGAGGCAAACCAGGTGCAACAAATAGAAAGAAATAGGGGAACATCTTTCCAAAATACAACAAGAGTTGCAATAAGTTAAAGCACGGCAAGATGAAATTGCTAATGACCTACAAAAGGCTATTAAGCATAATGAGCATTCAGCGTCAGCTTTTGGAGTTAAAAAAGTTCCATAGTGAGGAACTTTAGAAGGCCAATGAGCATAGTTTGAATTTGCAACATCAGCTCACTGAATCTAAAGAGCGATATAATCAGCTTCCGTCCAAGCATGACATCTTGCTATAATCACAACCCGCTATGTTTTTCTCCAAAAGGGGCAATTCAGTGACCAGCTTTAGATACTACATGCTACTATGCTAAACAAGCACCAGCAACCATGACAATTGCAGCCATGGCAGGGATAACTTAGCAAGGGGCTACGAACAAGCACACATCAACAAAAAGAAGAAACATGCGGATCTTCTTGAGCTTCGATGCGGCGGCATTGTGTCCGGTGGACTTTGACTGCAGAGATGTGTTTTCAGTCTTGAGCTCCGCAATTTGCAACTGATGGGCAGCGCCAAGATTCACAATATCAGTCTGCAATAGGCTGGTAATCTCGTTCTTCTCTTCGAGCTCCTTCCGTACGTCTTCCAGCTCCTGCCGTGCAACTTTGGTATGGAATCTCACCGTCTGATCAATGAAGACTGTCAAAAGATCAGCCCAGATCCATGTCTTGCATGAGAATCCATGTGACAATGGATAAATAAACGGGAGCGAATAGAATGAAACACGGAGCTAAATGAGAAGGAGAGTCAAATGAGTATATATCAGATGTGAGATCACTTTACATTGCTTGATGCAACTTTCTGGCAGCAGTAGTATTCTCGTTGGGGGTTCCTGGGGGTGTGGGACGTTTTCCTGCAAACAAGAATCTTGCAGGAACACCGGAGTACGGGGGGTGAGATCGGATCAGGGCCGTCCACTTCGACGGAACTGGGATCCCAAATTGGGCCAAAACCGCTGCTGCACCGGGATGGTGACTCCGACATGAAGGAATGAATAGGTCATGAACCAATAGCATCTTTAGACCACAAAAATGTGATTTACCAGAATAAAAATGAGGCAATACGTAAGATATTGGAATAATACATGGTTGGAATAATCAAATATACCACAATCATGATATGCCTCGACGACGGACGCTATGCTAGGCGTGCTTCCCGTGTTGGACAACCTACCCAATGACATCATCGTCGGCAAAATCCTCATCCTGCTGCCACCCAAGGACATCGGGCACTGCCTTATGGTCCGCACGTCGTGACGCAGCGCCAGAGTCATGCCGGAGTTCAGCCCCGATCCGATCTCACCCCCTGTACTCCAGTGTGCCTGCAAGATTCTTGTTGGCAGGAAAACATCCCACACCCCCAGGAACCCCCAACGAGAATACTACTGCTGCCAGAAAGTTGCATTAAGCAAAGTAAGAGATCTCACAGCTGATATATACTCATTTGACTCTCCTTCTCATTTAGCGCTCCGTGTTTTATTCTAATCGCTCCCGTTTATTTATCCATTGTCACAAGGATTCTCATGCAAGACATGGATCTTGGCTGATCTCTTGGCAGTCTTCATCGATCAGACGGTGAGATTTCATACCAAAGCTGCACGGCAGGAGCTGGAAGACGTACGGAAGGAGTTCGAAGAGAAGAACGAGATTATCAGCCTCTTGCAGACTGATATTGTGAATCTTGGCACTGCCCATCAGTTGCAAATTGTGGAGCTCAAGACTGAAAACGCATACTGCAGTCAAAGTCCATCGGACACAATGCCGCCGCATCGAAGCCCAAGAAGATCCACATGTTTCTTCCTTTTGTTGTTGTGTGCTTGTTCGTAGCCCCTTGCTATGTTATCCCTGCCATAGCTGCAATTGCCATGATTGCTGGTGCTTGTTTAGCATAGTAGCATGTAGTATCTGAAGCTGGTCACTGAATTGCCCCTTTTGGAGAAATGTATAGCGGGTTGCGATTATAGCAAGATGGCATGCTTGGACTGAAGCTGATTATATCGCTCTTTGGATTCAGTGAGCAGACATTGCAAATTCAAACTATGCTCATTGGCCTTCTGAAGTTCCTCACTATGGAACTTTTTTAACTCCAAAAGCTGATGTTGAATGCTAATTATGCTTAATAGCCTTTTGTAGGTCATTAGCAACTTCATCTTGCCGTGCTTTAACTTGTTGCAACTCTTGTTGTACTTTGGAAAGATGTTCCTCTGTTTCTTTCTGTTTGTTGCACCTGGTTTGCCTATGATGTCCTGGCCTATAGAAATCACACACTTTCATTCATACTTATCTATGATAGATGGCTTGATTAATATGGTTTCGTTTAACATAAACAACATCTAGTCCATATAAGATGTAGGAATGGTTTAATCGGCATCGCCAAGGGTTTAAGGTTTAACCGCCCCTCCCCTCGCTCTGTTCTCTCACCCAGGAGTCCCGCGTCCATCTCCCCGCGGGCGCCGAAGCCGAGGGTGGCGCCTTAGCCTGTGGGCAGCAACCCTGCCTTTCACCCAAGTAGCGGCAAGGCGTCTCTCATGATCTGCAACATCCCCAACGGTTTCCTAAAATCGTGAACATATTTTGAATGCACGAACATTTTATACTACTCGCAAAATTTTCTTTCAAATTGTGGACATTTTTAAAATATTTATCTTGAATAGACAGCCCGACACGTGTTCTCATCTTGGATGTTTTAAGCTGTTGGACCGAGGCTAAGGAGTAGTTGATGGCTTGGCCTGGCCCAACAGATACGATTTTGCAGACAGATTTTTAAAAAGGTCTTCATGGTTTTTAAATGTTTGTGCATTTAGAAAATGTTCACGGTTTTGAAAAAAACATTCGTATATTAAAAAAAATCTTTGGAATTTTGAAAACGAATGTTCAGGAAATAAAAATGTTCATGATTTTTTACATAGTTTGTCTATTAAAAAATGTTCATGAATTGAACAAAATTTCTTCAATACAGAGAATATTCAAGAATTGAAAAATATCATAAAAATTCAAAAACAGTTCGTGAATTAAAAAATATTTTATTGA
Source organism: Aegilops umbellulata (assembly GCA_032464435.1). Lineage (NCBI taxonomy): Eukaryota > Viridiplantae > Streptophyta > Magnoliopsida > Poales > Poaceae > Aegilops > Aegilops umbellulata. The sequence continues at coordinate 413,227,059 of CP136059.1, read as the reverse complement.
TTAATAATTCTTTTGCTGATTCAAAAAATGATCATGCATTTCAAAAAATGATTGTTAAATTTAAAAAACATTCATCAATTTTAAAAATTGATGAACCAATTTCTACAACTACTCTTGGGACTCAGCCCAACGGCCTATAAGATCACAGGACGGGGACACGTGTCAGCAGTTACCAAATACAACCTAAACCCGAACGAAAGGTATGTGAGGATGGTATGCAGGAGAAGTCTCACTACCAGACTGGACGCAACTCGCCGCCTAGGTTGGCCCATTGTTTATTTTTGTTTTTCTTTACGTTTTCGTCTTTGCTAATTTAAGGTAGTGGTGGCGGTGCGCCGGCGAGGTTGATGGACAAGGCCTCAGCAAGATTTGTCTCCCGGAGGTAAGCCCGGAGATCAACCATGATGCCGCATGGGCCTAGCAGCTATTCCACCCACTGCCTCTACTTGCTCGTGGATCGTGATAGCGGTGCGCCGGCGAGGTTGGTGGACAAGGTCGCAGCAAGATTTGTCTCCCGGAAGTAAGCCTGGAGATCAACCGCGGCGCCGTGTGTGCCTAGCAGCTTTTCCGCCCACTGCCTCTGCTTGCTCGCCGGCACCAGATTTGTGGACGAGCTCCTGGATGGTAGCACACCCGGTCAGAAGATACCTTGATTTTCGAGTGTGACTTCTCTTTTCACGCAGTAACTGCACAGAAACGTCATCCCCTCGATTTCATCTCGCCTTCTCCAGTTCCCACTGATCTTAAATGTAAAAGTCAGCCACTGCAACATTTGTTGCCGTCTTCATCCATCGTAATCACTCAACTCTCTCGGTCTCTCCCACCGAATCTCTCCCACAACCATGTCCGACGACGGCTTTCGTTGGCCCAATGATGGCATGGGTGACTCCGACTCGATCTCCTCCTCGTCATCGGAGTCGGAGTCGCACGTCCCTTTTTGGGAAATAGTCGCTCCGGCATCGCCGCCATCATCCTCGAACGAGGACACCCAGCTGACAGAGGACGACTCCGACGAAGAGGAGGAGATCCCCACCGACGATCACACGCTTCCTCAAACTTTAGGGTTTAGGGTTTAGGGTTTAACCCTAAACCCTAAATTGGTGCTGAGTTAAAACCTAAAAATACTGCAGGGGAAGTCGACATTCCAATTGGTGTTGAGTTACAACCTCAGAAAATTTTGTTTGCATCAAAAACAGACTGAGGCACAAGGACCAGGCCAATCTTGGACGATTACATAAATTTCTCAGTAAAAGTGCATTATATCGACTAGAGGGGGGTGAATAGGCGATTTTTATGAATTCTTCGATGAGGAATTTTGAGGTGAGGAAATTCCTAACTGAAGAACTACTTGCCGCGGAATATGTACTCAAGAAATATCATAACAGAGCATAAGCATGGTCATCATGATGAAATGAAAATGATGCACAGAGTACGGGAAGCGTAAACACAGGATGCGCAGGATGAAGACAAACAGACTAAAGAAAATGAACTGAGGAAATTGACAAAGTATTCAGTCAATGTCTTCAAACATATAATGATCAAGCACACAGTACAATAATGAGGAAATGGAAGAGTTGAGGAAATAGAACCGGTAGCTTAGTGAAGACAATGATTTGGTAGACCTGTTCCAGCAGGTGTGACAATTGTATGTCTAGTTAGGGCAGCTAGGTAATTAATCCTGAGGACACGCAGTAAAGGACACGCAGTCCAAGACACCCAGTCGAGGACACGCAGTCCAGGACACCCAGTCCTCACCGTATTCCCCTTGAGCTAAGGTCACACAGACCTCGCCCAATCACTCGTGGTAAGTCTTCAGGTGACTTCCAAACCTTCACAGACTTGATCACTCGGCGATCCACAATTTCCTCTTAGATGCTCTAGAGCATGACGCCTAATCGTCTGGAGGATGCACAGTCCTCAAAGGTAACAAGCGTCGGATTCACACAGAATCAATCTCTTCAGTGATGCTAAATCGCTTTGGGTTTGTAGGTGTTTGGGTTTGGGGTTTTTCCTCACTTGATGATTTTCGCTCAAAGTCCTCGGAGGATGGGTTGCTCTTAATGACAAGTGTCAGTTTTTCTCGGAGCAGCCTCTCGGCTAGTGGTTGTAGGGGGCGGCTATTTATAGCCTAGGGAGCAGCCGGACATGATAAGACATAAATTCCCTTCAATGATATGACCGTTAGGTGGGTAGATATTTTAGGACAGCTGGCACGTAGCACAGCAACGGTCGAAATTTGACTCTCAAATTCCTCAGGGCTATCATGTTCCTCACTTGTAGGCAATCCGCACTGGCGAATTCCTAACTCCTCGGTCAGAACAAATTCCTCAGAGACCAGAAGAACTTCGTCTTTGTCACTGAAGAATTTGACTGAACTGTATGAGATTTCCAATGGCTTCACTCGAAGGATTGGTAGGTATAGGATATTGAGATGAGCATCACATGGAAATTTTTCCTTAGTATTTCCTCGACCCCCTTTAACAGTACGGTGTTTCCTATGACTCAAGAAAGAGAAAAACAAAACTATGAAAACAAAAGTCTTCAAGCATCATACTCCTCGCATGATTATCAAGTCTTCACGGTCACACCAATTTCTTCACTTTCAAAGTCTTCATGACAGTCTTTAGGAATAACAAAATCTTCAGTCGAAGATATTCATTTTTAGGGGTCGACTTTTCCTGTAAACATCAAACTCCTCATAGACTTATAGACATGTGTACACTCAAAAACGCATTAGTCCCTTAACCTATAAGTCTTCAATACACCAAAATCACTAAGGGACACTAGATGCACTTACAATCTCCCCCTTTTTGGTGATTGATGACAACATAGGTTAATTTTTCAACGGGGACAAACATATGAAGTGTAGATACTGATAATGAGGATTTTGAAAGCAAGATATAGAAGAACTCCCCCTGAATTTGTGCATATGTGAGGAATTTGCTTTCGAAGCAATGCACACTTGAAGAGTAGAAGCAAAGAGAACTCACCCTATATCTTGAAATTCATACACGCATTTAACATATTGATATGAGGAATTTGAAATGCATGATGAAATGTGGTGACTGATGTAATTCAGCATGCGTGCATTAACATTCATGAGGAAATAGCATGTAGAGGAACATAAAAGTATCAGACCACCATAGGGTTTAAGATTACAACTCGATCAAAAAAATATTCAGAAGAATGAGAGTTTTAACTTAGCAAAAAAAACAGCCCATATAGTGAGACCTGCTTGAAGACTAACTCAAATTTCTCCCCTTTTGCCATCAAATGACCAAAAGGGTTGAAAATGAGGACTAACGGTTCATGAAGGAGCGCCAGCATTGTTGGGGTCAGTCGTTGGAGTTGGGCCTGCTGCAGTGTCGTCCAAATCTTCATGCTCGTCTGTGGCACGGGATGAAGAAAAAGAGCTGGCCACCAAGGAAGGAACTTTAACCTTCTTGAATTTCTTCGCTGGAGCTTGAGCCCAGTCAAAGTCTTCCTTGAGGCCCATTTGCTTTAGATCTTCTTCGCCATACAGGTGAGAAAGAACATCCCAGGTGTGGTTGAGGGTTTCATGGAGGTAGTAATGGTTTTTCTTCATTGCATTGTGAGTAGTAGTCATGTTGTGAAGAATAGAACCAAACTGACGCTTGACCCATTTATGGTTTCGATCAACCTTTTGGTGAAGATTGAGGAGAAGCTCACGATCAGTCATCACCCTGGGAGCTGTGCCTTGACGATTATGCTTTGAGGCATTGGCAGCGGAGTCATGAGTGGCAGAGTCATCATTGGTGGAATAAGATGCAGCTTTGCAGAACTGACCATCCAATGGACGAATGCCTTCATCAATAACAGCAGTGGCCTTGCCCTTTTCATCATCTGAGGAAAATGTCCATTTGAGGACTTCAATAGGGGGCAAGTAGCTGCCATGGTTTAGAGTATCAACTTTAGTTGAGTAAAGACCTTGATCTGATGAATCTCATAATCCAATGAGCATAAGGCTTCAACTCAAACGGTGATAGCGCAACATTGGTTAGAGTCCTCATGAAGAAATCATCGAAATTGACGGGAACGCCATGGATGATGTTGAACAACAGATTCTTCATGATGCCAACGACTTCTTCATCACTCGAGTCGTGGCCCTTGATTGGACTCAATGTCTTCGTCAGAATGCGATAGACAGTCCGAGGCACAAATAGCAATTCCTTCACGAGGAATTTTGTTCTGGGCGCCTGACCTGGCTTCAATGGCTTCATCAGCACTTGCATATAATGATCAGTAAGCTCATGCTCATGGTAGATACAACGAGCAGCTTCACGGGGAGGACTAAAAGGCAGGGCACGAAGTAATTCAGTAGCTGGTGCCTTATAGTAAGTGTTTTCTATCATCTAGTCCAACACCCAAGAATTCACATCTTCAGAGTTTCCGGTGATGTGCAGCGTTGCATAAAATTGAAGAATGAGTTCTTCATTCCAATCACAGATATCATCACAAAAATCATAAGTCCAACATCGTGAAGAACACTGAGGACATGTGTGAAGCAGGGCAGTGATTCCATGTCCACGTGAGGAATGTGCTCATGATCGAAGACTTTGTCTTTGTTTAATAACACTGAGGAGTGGAAATTCGCCTGGCTGACAGTCGAGAAACGCCTCTTCCTAATGCGAGCAGAGTCATTGGGGTTATAGTCAGTGAAGAATACTCGCTCGCCGAAGAAATTATCAGCCTTGAATTTTTGCTTCCTGGAGAATGGATCCTTTGGCTTGGGTTGAGGAGTGTCTGTCAGTTGCATCACTACCTCAGGAATCGCAATCTTAGGTGCTTCAGGCTGAGGAATTTCAGGTTCATCTTCAGGGGCAGACTGTGTCTTCATAGCTTCAGCAGCAATAATTTCTTCAGCACTAGTGGCTAGAATTTCTTCATGAACTGAAGGAGTGGGGTGATATTCTTCAGAGCCCATTAGAGTAGTATGTGCTAGGGATTGAAGGATTTTCCACAATGGCGTGAACAGAGGAGAGTTGGGGTGCTGACTGTCCCAAAAGTCATCATTCATTATTCGAGTTGTACTCCCAGTGTCCACGTCAGAGTTTTCTTTATTTAATTCCTCAATGCCGGCCTCTTCAGCAGTGAACTAAGGCATGTGCGAGGAGACAATTGGAGTTGAAGGGATGGCATCCACTTCAATTTCTATATCCATCTGCTCTGAGGAAGCAACAGAGGGATTGTCATCATCAGATCCGCTGGGGATCACATATTCTTCATCAAAAGGTACAAGATCCTTTGATGGCATGCAGGAAACAGGAACATCATCAATTGGATTTTCAAATGAGCTGGTCAATTTCTTCATCTTCTTCAGAGCCGAAGAATCTGATGAAGCTGATGCTTTCCTTTTCCTCACCACTGCTCGCTCAGCAGCCTTGGTCTTCTTTGCTTCTGATGCAGAAGGAAGAACAGTACTTGAGGTTGGTGCAGGAGGAGCAAAGGAAGTTGGGGCATTTTCTTCAGGCACAACTGATGTAGTTGTCATGGCATGGTCCTCAAGCGCAACACTAGTGGTTTCCCTTGCAATTTCTTCAGTGGCTGGAATGCAGTCATCAGCCCTGGAATTCACATTTTCTTCAGCAGCCTGATTTTCAACAGTGGTGCTGGCGTGCTCTTTAGTAGGCTGAGCAGATTCCTCAGGCTGAGGAATTTCTTGTTGCAACGGAGCTGCAACGTTGGTGGTGAACTGCTCAGTCAACTTAACGAATCTGACTTTGGCTCTAAGCCAATCTGCATAATATGCGTTAAATTTATCACTGAGCTTCTTGATTTCAGCCTGTGTGTTCATAAGTTCATCAATTGTCATCTCGACTTCATTTTTCTTCAGCTGCCTGGCCTTCTCATATTTCCACTTTTCTTGGCCAATGAAGGCAGTCAGCATGTGACTTTGACCAGGTGTCAACTTGAAGTCAGACAAAGGAGTTGTTGGATCCTTGTGCCATAGGTCAATGAAGTCGAGGATCTGCTTGGGATCCAGAAGAAGAGGAATTTCACTTCCTTTGGCGCTAGCGGCCCTGTGCAGCCTATCCCTGATGATTTCGGCAAGTTCTTCCTTGTCAGCCTCATCATCATCAGAGGGCACTTGGAAGACGACCTGCTTCTTGTGAGGACTTGATCGAGGACCTCTTCTAGTAGTGGCCTTTTGCTTCAGCAGTGAGGGGCCAGCTGAGGAACATGCAGATGCTCCTGAGGCAATCGATATGCCTGCAGTCCTTTGGCCCGAGGCGAGATGCACAGGTGCTGAGGACTTTGACGGAGGAGCTGAGGGTTTTGGTGGAGCAGGTGCATCATGAGGAATTAGCCGTGAGGGCACTGGTGCAGAGCTGGGCCGTGAAGGCATAGCAGATGAGCTGGGCTGCGAGGACTTTGGTGCAGAAGCCTTGGGCTTGTGAGCAGGCTTCTTTGGAATAGCCTCCTTAGGCAGGCTTGCAGAAGCCTCAGCAGTAGCAACAGAATCTTCATTGGATTTATTTACTGCTTCCTTTGCCATTTTGGCCAGCTTAGGCTGTCGCTTGGCCCATTCCTTCGGGAATTCATCACCTCTTCTAATGCTAGAGGGGTCAGCAACTTGGCCTGGTGCCAATGGAGGTCTTGGGCATGGAGGATGTACATCAAATTTCTTCATGTACTATGGAGTCACATACCTATACTCCCTTCACTCTCTGGCCCATCTCCTATCTATTCTCTGAATGTGCACCTTGCGCTGATTCTTTGACTCCTTGCCATGTTTGGCCTCATCAGGAGTGCAGTAGTCAGCATAGATTTCCTCAGGGATTTCAAAGGAAGTGTTGACGTCCAATTTCTTCCCTACCTTTGTAGTTTCTTCCCATCAATCATTTTCTTCAACTGAGGATTTTGCACAACTGAGTTTTCTGAGGAGGTGTGCAACTTTTCTTCAAGGAACGCTGCAAATGAGTTAAGTTGATGAGAACCTAGTAATTCAGCAGCGGACATGTGTACCTGTGAATAGAATATAGGTATGAAGAATTTGGAGAGGTCATATGCGCTCTTAGAAGTTTTTTTGCAAATAGGAACAAATTTGAGGAATTTGACCAGATGCGTCTTGAGGAATTTCACTAAGAGTTCTTTGACTTAGGTTCCAGAGTTGTACAGATTGAAAATCCACACTATTGAGGAACCTTGAAGGAAAAAGATGCTTAGAGAAGCAAATCTAGAACAGATGATTATGTGAGGTGTTTAGAGTGTGAGAGTTGAAGAATAAACACCTTTTGAAGATTTTGTAGAAACCATCAGAATCATAGAGGGCAGTAAAAATGACTTTTAATTACTCTAGATGAAGAACACGACGAACAGTGAGGTGTAGATTTGGAAGTTCGTCGGTCCAGATCTTCCACGCCCTAACTTGGCTGACGAAGGCAGCCACGGCGACCGCGGAGTGAAGAAATTAGCGGTCAATGCGAGTACGACGGCGACGAGGTCGAGGCAGTGAAGCTCTTCCTCACCGGCGACGATGAAATAGCGGCGGCGATATGTCTGGAGAGCTCGAGCGGGGGAGTGAGATCGAGCGGAGTAACTTTGGAGTGAGGAGGGTGAGAGGGTATTTATAGCCGCAGTGAAAAACTGTTTGCCTGAGGAAAATGGACAAACGTGCCCCTGACCCTTCTCATTAGCGTGACATGTGTCACCCACGTATTGAGAGGTGGCGATCGTGTTAGATTGTGGGTGAATAGATAAGTATATTGTGGGATACGGAGCGGTTTGAGCGGCAAAGCCGAAAATTTAGATAAGATAAGTTCTAATGTTTCATTCGCAAATTCTTCAGCTGACAAGGACACAGTGAAGATTTTGAACAAGTGTCAAATAGAACGCACATGAAGAATTTGTGAACAGACTGGGTTGAGTATAACATAAAGGGGAAAGGGTTCGATCACATTCACTTAGCCAGAAAAATGCAACTTGAAGAAATAGCCATAAGTGAATGTTGTAGAGGACAAAACTTGTATATATAGACAATGAAGAATAACCACTGAAAGAGAGAAGACACTGAAAACTTGAAGAATTTGAACAACTGAGGAATTTCAAACAAGAGGAAAACTTAAATTGAAGAATTTCAACTTTTTGTTGGTGGCGTGACCCACCATATAAAAATGATGATTTCAGACGCCGCGTACAATTTTCATAGGGCTCTGAGAATCAAATTCTTCGTTAATTTCTTCACACTTAGAGTGTTAGTCTTCATTGGTTGAAGAAAAACTTTACTTCGTGTGTTGCACATCTAAGTCATTAATTTGCATAAGTGTTAGGATGTGTGTCCTTTTTAAAGGACATTCGAAGATTCTACGATATTTAGCTCACACCTCAACCTTTTAAACCTCTTCTCATCCAAGGGCTTTGTGAAGATATCGGCTAGTTGTTCTTCAGTCTTCACATGCCCAATAAAGATGTCGCCCTTCAACACATGATCACGAAGAAAATGATGACGAATCTAAATGTGCTTTGCACTACTAGAAAAAGGGCTATAGATGGGATTGACACTAATGGCGCACCAGACAAGAGGTGCGCCATTATTATATACTAATGGCACACCACCTTCTGATACGCCATTAGTGTTGAAACTACTAATGGCGCACCTGGCCTAGGGTGCGCCATTAGTATCAATTTTTTTTTGAACTAGCGCGCCTGTCCAAACATACTAATGGCACATCCAGACACAGTGCGCCATTACTAGTTGTAACTAGTAATGGCGCACCAGTCCCAGAGTGCGCCACTAATGTTATTTTTTTAATTATATTTTTTATTCCTTTTGTTGCAAAACTACTAATGGCGCACTCTTCCACCGTGCGCCATTACTAGTTCAAACTAGTAATGGCGCACTGTGGAACAGTGCGCCATTAGTATGTTTTTTTTGCAAAACTACTAATGGCGCATCAGATGTAGGTGCGCCATTAGTAACCTGGATTACTAATGGCGCATTTATTGTTGGTGCGCCATTAGTAAGTGGACAGCAACAAGATATTTTGGGCACCCTCTCCTACCCACACTCACTTTCTCCCCACTTCATTCTCTCCACCTCCTCCTTCTCTCGGGTGCCTCCTCTTTTTCACCTCATTTCCATCATAGATTCATTCAAATTAAGTGGTTAAATTACCTTGTTTTGATAGATAAGTAAGGGGGGAAGCTATATTTATGTTGTTCTCCCTACAACAATGTGCGCATGCATTTTTTATGGCCTAGCTAGATCTATGTATGTTCGTGGTGTTGTATATGTTTGTGGTGTTGCAGATGTGTTTGTGTTTGGAGGTCTACCGGTATTTGAAATGCGATAGTTGCCAATATTTTGCCGGAATGTTGATTCATTTCCGTTTCGGCGATAATTTTGGCATTAAGCATTCTTTTTGGTCCTATTTTTAGGGAAAGTCATGCCAAATTTTTTCTTGGTTCTAAAATATCGTTTTGCTCTACCCCGCAGGCGACCATGGTCCGCACGATGACCGAAGGCATCGTGAATAGGTTTTTGAGGTCCACGAAGGCCGAGATGCTTCAAAAGAACGAGACGGAGATAAGATGTCCATGTCGAAGATGCAAGCTGGAGAGCCTTATTGCGGACCCGGATTCTGGGCAGGTGCGGGACCACCTGCTCTTGCGTGGTTTCATGGATGGCTATCGGTGGCAAGGTGATGAAGATGACTACGAAGTCGTCCATGGGGGCCGGGCAAGAAATGAGGAAGGGCAGCAAGACAACCACCGCGGCTCGGGCGGGCGAGAAGACGAAGAATCCCCAGGAGATGATCACGACGGTGATGCTGTACACAGTCATCATGTAGAAGATGCAGGACATGATGATGAGGAAGATGCCGGAGCAGACAACGGGCATGATCATGAAGATGATGATGCCGGCGGAGCAGATGACGGTGGACCATCGATGGGATGGGTGCAGGACCCTTATATTCAAGAGCTGCTTCTCAAGCAGACGGATAACGCAAGAGCTGCCGCCCGAGAGAAAGCCAAGGTGGATCAACTTGAGTTAGACGCGGTTACTCCATTGTATGAAGGATGCAGGCCCGAGGATACCCGCCTGAAAGTAACGCTCATGGCTCTGGAGATGAAGGTAAAACACAAAATGACCGACGCATGCTTCGACGAGAACATGTCATTCTGGCACGAACGTCTTCCAAAGGGGAACAAGTGCCCGAACAGTTTGGAGGAGGCGAAGAAAATCATGTGTCCTCTGGATTTACCGCACGTGAAATACCATGTGTGCATGAACAATTGCATCATTTATCGGGACGAGCACGCGGAGTCTACCATATGTCCGGTGTGCGGCGTCACTCGATACAAGAAGAGGAAGAAAGCTCCTCGAAAAGTGGTGTGGTACTTTCCGATCACTCCTCGTCTGCAGCGGTATTTCGTGGATCCTAAGGTAGCAAAGCTCCTGCGGAGGCACGCGGATAGGGAGGAGAAGAAGCGAGAAGATGACGCAAATGATCCGGAGATAGATAAAAAAGACAAGATGCTGAGTCACCCTAAGGATGCGAGCCAGTGGCAAGCGTTGAATTTTGAATACCCAGAATTTGGGAAGGATCCAAGGAACATCGTGCTGGGCGCGAGCACCGATGGAGTCAATCCGTTTGGCAGCCAGAGAAGCACACATAGCACCTGGCCTGTGTTTGTGTGGATGTACAACCTTCCCCCCTGGTTGTGCATGAAGAGGAAGTACATTCACATGAGTATGCTAATTGAAGGGCCGAAACAACCAGGGAACGACATCAATCTGTATCTGGGGCTGCTGAAGGAGGAGCTAGACACGCTGTGGAAAACGCCAGCCAATACGTGGGACGCCGTAGAGAAAGAATATTTCCCTATGAGAGCCGCACTGCTCACGACGGTGCACGACTATCTCGGTTACGGATATCTCGCGGGGCAGGTAGTCCACGGATTTTCTGGATGCGTAAGGTGCATGGATGACACAACGTATCGCCAGCTAGATAGAGATCCCGGGTCTTCGAAAACCGTGTTAATGGGACATCGAAGGTGGCTTCGCAACGATGACCCGTGGAGGAAACGCAAGGATCTGTTCGATGGTGAAACCGAACCCCGAAAACGCCCGTGTACGAGGAGTGGCGAGGAAATAGACAAGTTGTTGAAAAATTGGAAAGACCGCCCACTGCCGGGAAAGAAGCAAAAGGCGCCAGAGCCGGGAAAGAAGCGAAAGGCGCCAGAGCCGCTGCTGAAGGTATGGAAAACGAGGTCTGGTTTCTGGGACTTGCCGTACTGGAAGATCCACCGTGTGCCTCACAGCCTTGATGTCATGCATATCACGAAGAACGTGTGCGAGAGTCTGCTTGGTACCCTGCTCAACATGCCAGAGAGGACCAAAGATGGGCCGAAAGCAAGGGAAGACTTGAAATCAATGGGCATTAGGCAGGAGCTTCACGCTATATATGATGATGATGATGATGATGATGATGATGATGAGGCGAAGCAGGACACAGAAAGTCGTCGCAAAGGCAAAAAGGCCAAGAAGACTGGAAATGACTACCCTCCCGCGTGCTTCACTCTAAGTCAGGAGGAGATTGAGCAGTTTTTCACCTGCCTCCTAGGAGTAAAACTTCCTTACGGTTACGCGGGGAAGATAAGCAGATACCTAGACCCAGCGAAGCAGAAGTTCAGCGGTATGAAGTCTCACGACTGTCACGTGCTGATGACGCAGATACTTCCAGTTGAAATCCATGGGATCATGGACGCGCACGTCCGTGAAACGCTATTTGGCCTATGCAACTTCTTCGACGTCATCTCTTGGAAGTCGATTGGCGTGAGGCAACTCAGAAGGCTACATGAAGAGATCGTGGTGCTACTATGCGAGCTTGAGATGTACTTCCCGCCCGCATTCTTCGACGTTATGGTGCATCTGCTGGTCCATATAGTGGAGGATATCATCCAACTCGGGCCGACGTTCCTGCACAGCATGATGCCATTCGAAAGGATGAATGGTGTCATCAAAGGATACGTTCGCAGCATGTCACGTCCAGAGGGAAGCATAGCCAGGGGCTTTCTGACCGAAGAGTGCATCTCCTACTGCACGGAATAGGCATCGAGAACCCCGTTGGTCTGCCCGTCAACAGGAACCTTGGCAGGCTCGCTGGATGGGGTCACCGTGAGGGTCGCCGCGAAATGCATGTCGACTTCGAGGGTCGACTCGCCGACTTTGAAAGAGCAAACCTAGTCGTGCTACAACACATAGACGTGGTCGATCCTTGGGTAGTAGAGCACAAAACCTTTATTAAGAAGACGTACAATGACCGAGGCCAACAGAGGACGGACGGAGATATACTCAAAGAGCACAACTCATGTTTCACGCGTTGGTTCAAGCAGAAGCTTCTGTCGTACCCTTTACATGAGGATTCTTCCGCGGAAGAACAAATCATATTCGCCTTGTCACAGGGCGCCGAGCACAACCTGATGACCTATGAGGCATACGATATCAACGGCTACACATTCTACACCGAGGCCAAGGACATGAAGAGCGATGGTTATCAGAACTCTTGGGTAACGATGGAATCCTACACCGGTAACGACAAGGACAGATACTATGGAAGCATCGAGGAGGTCCGGGAGCTGAGCTACGCTGAAGAGAAGGTCCCGATGTTCCGTGTCAGATGGGCCAAGAACTTCATAAAAGAAGACCGGTATTTCACCACCATGGTTATACCCGAAGCCAAATCCAAGACCGCGGGCGCAAACGTCACCGCGAAAAATGAGCCATGGGTATTGGCTTCCCAAGTGGACCAATGCTTCTTCATTACTGACCCGCCAAAGCCCAGTCGTGTTGTCGTGAGGAGAGGCAAAAGGAAGGTCGTCGGAATGGATGGAGTAGCCAATGAGCAAGACTTCGACAAGTACGGCGACCCGAGGATCGAACATGACGACGATGATGAAGTAGCAGCATACACCACAAGAAGAAGCAGGACCACCCTACCTAAAGGACGTCCGTTCCACAGAAGAACTCCATTTGCGAAAAAGAAGGGCAAGAAGATTGTGAACAGATAGCTAGCTAAGATCGATTGTATTTAAATCGTAGACTTCATTTCTCGATTGTATTTCATGGGCACTTTTTGAACTATCATGAATATTTTTAAATTTCATGGACACTCGATCTCGATCCCCCTCCATCTCGATCGCTATCCCACCTGGCCAGATCCGGTCCACCGGCCACCGCCGCCGACCGCCCGCACCCTCGATTCCCCTACTCAACCGCCGCCGCCGACCCCCCGCACCCCTCCCCTACTCAACCGCCGTCGCCAACCCCCCGCACCCCCCGCACCCTCTCCCGCTCCACCGGCATTACTGTTTGATGATATTTTTTAAAAATTATTACTGTCTTATAAAAAAATTATTACTGTTATGATTTAAAAAAGTTTGAACATATTTAAACACAAATAAGTATCAAACAGCATTTCAAATGCATAAAAAAAATTGTGGAGCCTAGGAATCAAACATAGGACCTCCTGGTGTGAGAACTAGCTGCTGACCAGTCGAGCTAGTAGAGAAGACTTGATGTCGATCAGGTCAGGTGGTAGATAACCTGTTGGCTAGAGCAGAAATAAAAAAATACTAATGGCGCACCAGGGTGAGGTGCGCCATTAGCATGTATGTACTTATGGCGCACCGAGGGGTGGTGCGCCATTAGTATTGTGCCGCCCCTACTTCGTATCGGTCCCCTCTCTCTCCCTCGCCCTCGCCCTCGATCCCCTTCCCCTCTCCTCTCCCGACGCTGCCGCCCCGCCGCCCTCGACGCCGCCCCGACACCAGCGCCGCCCCGTCCACACCATCGTCGCCAGCGCCGCCCCGACACCACCGTCGCCCCGCCGCCCTCGACGCCGCCCCGACACCAGCGCCGCCCAGTCCACACCACCGTCGCCAGCGCCGCCCCGACACCACCGTCGCCCCGCCGCCCTCGACGCTGCCCCAACACCAGCGCCGCCCCGTCCACACCACCGTCGCCAGCGCCGCCCCGATACCACCGTCGCCCCGCCGCCCTCGACGCCGCCCCGACACCAGCGCCGTCCCGTCCACACCACCGTCGCCAGCGCCGCCCCGACACCACTGTTGTGAGGACGACTAGTTCTGCTCTAGCTGGCATAAACACATCAATGTGGTGCTACCAGCTCTCGAACCGACAAGAAAATTGGTTAACTGTACATACATAACATGTCCTGGTGGCTATTCATATGCTTAAATTGGTTAAAGTGGTTAAATTTTTTCATAAATCTGAACAAGTGGTTGAGCCTAAGACATGCGCTCTTATGCAAAATTGCTGAATGTGCAGCCAAGTTGAGCTATTAGTCCTTGAACCTCTCTATCTGTTTCATAAACATTGGAATTCTGAAAATCATTAGAAGCAATAATTTTTTGGTGTACTGGTCCAGTCCATACATACAGTAGGGGCAGTAGAATAACATGCTTAGTTTACCGGCAAAATAAAATGATCCGTTGTCGTAACACCTTAATTGTCTGGAGCAAAAGAAGGACAAACAGCTAACCTGAAAAATTCAGTTATCATGAAGGTTGAGACAAGCGTGTAGTTGCAGAAAATGGCTTAGGCATGAAGGCCCCATAGACACTTTAGTGATTCCTAAACTGTCGATGGACAAACTTTGACCAACTTTTTCCTATTAGAATGTATCATTGATGCTCGTATATGTGTTTGCTTCACATGTTCTGTGTCTCAACTAACTACTGCAGCCCCTCTGAAGAATGCGCTTGATTGGGCTTCTAGAGGAAATAATTACTGGGCATAACCTATTTGCAAAATGAGTCTCAATGTAGTCATTGGAAATTTTATATACATCACAATTGAGCCCATTGCTGCCGTTGAAACAGTGGCAACCAGGCCCATTGCTGTCCCTTTTGGTGCAATGTATGTCTGCTTTGGGTAGCCAAAGGTCCAAACCAAACAAAAATAAAATTTGTTTTTCTAGTATTTACACCACGTGAGAGAGACAATGCTGAAAAAACAACAATAAAATGATTTCATAGATCATGGGTCACCCTGGGCAGTACCATCATAAACAGTGAACACGACCATATATAGAGACCTAGCTAGCTAGCTGAAACATGCATATGGCACAGGATCAGAACGACGACGACGAGATACATTTGCCAACGTCGATCGGTACTTTGCCGATCATGGGTACGATGGTGACTTCATGGGGCCTCCTTCTCAAGAACCCAACCCAACAAAAGACGTGCGCGATCTAGCTGGTACCACGGAGAAGCCAAGTTGCAACAGGCGTCGTCTGCCATTCAGCTCTCAGGAGACGCCTCCAGCTGCCGACTTCACCGAGCCTCAGATAGGCGAGGTGCGAAATATTCTCACCCCCAACACACTCAAGAAGGCGGTCTGTGAGCAGAACTCGGTCCCATTACAGGAGAAGAAGAAGGCACGCAAAAGAAATACTAACAAGGGTGCGGGCCAGCCGACACCGAGTACGATCCGTGCTCAGGACGGGCCACCTTCACCTGAGGATTTAATGAGGAGGGTGCATGTGGCGGGTAGGCCGATGCTACCGAGAAATATGCTCGATGTTGCAGCCGGTGCTATGCGGAGTCTGCATGACAGTGTTCTTTCTTTGGAGAAGCGGCGTCTCAGAGAGAAGGATGTGGCATACCCGGTTTTCGTGGCCAAGGTGCCAGAGGGCAAGGGCTTTGTGGATAACTCCATCGGGGGTACGATCGTCCTGTGGTTTGATGACATCCACGCTATGTTGAACCTTCATCCGCTGCACTACACCTTCGTTCGGCTATTTTCGCTGAGTATGGAGATGCGGATCATTCGCGACAAGACCCCGGACATCGTGATAGTCGACCCCTTCTACATGCGTGCCAAGATCTTGGGCAGCGCTGGGGACCGGCAAGTCACGAGTTCTTACCTCGAAGGCGTCATTCTGGCAAACCCAGATAAGGATAATTACCTCGTGCCTTACTTTCCCGAGTAAGTCATCCCCTCAACCGCCCCGTAACATACGAATTCTTAGATTTCGAGCGTTTTTCTTTTAACATTCCGTGTTTTCTGCAGTGACACACATTGCACGCTCATCCTCCTAAGCCCCAAATATTCCATGGCCACGTATTTCGACCCGGACCGTCAGTCGAACGTAGACTACACAAATGTCAAGAAGGTTCTTGATGATGTTCTCCCCGGCTACGCCCAATCTGGAGGCACCTTCAAAAGGCCTATTCGTAAGTACGACAAGCACGTGTTCTCCCACAATACGACGTTCTGCTGCGTCAAGCAGCCGCCTGGCGGTCAGAAGGGTGCCTACTACGCCATCCATCACATGCGGGCAATCGTACGGGACCATCATCAACTTCTTCTACCGAGTAAACTCAAACATCGGGCCGCGAGCGTGTCGGCAATCCAGGACGCGGACATCAGACAAGAATTCTTTCGCATCCAGTCGGAGTTTGCGGAAATCATCCATCAAGATGTCCTTCGTACCTCGGGGCAGTTCTACCTCAGAAATCAACCGTCCAACAGTGAGATAGACGGAATGCTACAAATGCAGGCTGACAACGCCCGTAATTTCATGACTCCCACGATAGACGGCGGCTTCATCCACGCTTCGGTCCCTTGAGTCGAGTCGAAAGCAGTGATGTTGTGTCTAGTTCTGAAACATCGATTGGCTCATGTTGTAATTAAACTTTAATGAACTTGTAGTATGTCTCTTTGGTTTCGATAGTCGTTCAACTTAGATGTAATCGATGCTATTAATATCTTGCTTTTCTCTTCCGATCGTTCTGTTGCATACTTATATATTGCTTATGTATTGTCTGTGAATTGGTACTAACGTTTCGTTTGGCTAGTGCATAGCGATGCCGTCGTATATCGTGTACAAGGGTAAGGTTCCCGGAGTCTACGACGACTGGGAGGACTGTCGGAGACAGGTTCACCGATTCAGCGGTAACAGTTACAAAGGGTATACCACTAGGGCCGAGGCCGAATCTAGATACGCCCGCTATCTAGCGGGAGAGGGGAGGGAGCGTTGGAGGAACCGGATGAAGATGAGTTTCATCGTGATGATGCTCATCGTGATGACCGCAGCTCTCTTCTATGTGATGGTAGTTTAGATGATCGATATCGACTTGTAATGTGAAGACAAACTCGCTACTCGCGGTCTCGAGACTTGTAATATAATGTTCTATCTTTGTTCGGTCTTTTCAATTCGGAGACTAATATGATGAATTGTATTCAGAGACTACTATGATGAATTGTATTCAGAGACTAATCTTCTATTGTATTCGATGAATCTGTTGTTGATGTGTGTTGTCTATATTTTGTCCAATTATACATTTTGTAACCTGTGTAAAAAACAGAAAATTAAAAAATTAAAAACAACCTAATATTCATACTAATGGCGCATCACATCACAGTGCGCCATTAATATGCCAGAGGATACTAATGGCGCATCTTTAAGCAGTGCGCCATTAATATGCCGAGGTTACTAATGGCGCATCCTGTTGTCGTGCGCCATTAGTATGCCAAAGCACCTGGGTATACATGGCCCCTGGGAGGCATAATAATGGCGCACCGTGGCCTATACTAATGGCGCACCAGTGGTGCGCCATTAGTATACCAGATACTAATGGCGCACCAGTGGTGCACCATTAGTAAAAATTACTAATGGCGTGCTAGTAATGGCGCACCACTAATGTGCCATTAATGGTCAAATTAGGTGCGCCATTAGTAGCCCTTTTTCTAGTAGTGTTGTCTTCGAGTGTTGAACTGGGTTATGAGCAATCTTGATGGCACTCTCATTGTCACAGTAGAGAGGCACGTTCTTCACGTTGATGCCGTAGTCCTTGAGTGTTTGCTTCATCCATAGCAATTGAGCACAGCACGAACCAGCAACAATGTACTCAGCTTCAACAGTAGACAGTGACACGGAGTTCTGTTTCTTCGAGGACCAACAGACCAAAGATCATCCGAGGAAATAGCATGTGCCAGATGTTGACTTGCGGTCCACACGATCTCCAGCATAGTCAGAGTCTGAATATCCAACGAGATCAAAAGCCGAGCCCTTGGGATACCATAATCAAAGTGTTGGTGTGTGAGCTAGATATCGAAGAATATGCTTCACAGCCTTATGGTGTGATTCCTTCGATGTAGCTTGAAATCGGGCACAAATTCAAACACTAAGCATAATATCTGGCCTAGATGCACATAAATACAATAAAGAGCCAATCATGGAGCGGTATACCTTTTGATCGAAGTCAATACCATTTTCATCAGTGCATAGATGGCCATTTGTGGGCATAGGGATTTTGACGCCTTTGCAATCTTGCATGTCGAATTTCCTCAACACATCTTTGAGGTATTTCTCTTGAGACATGAAGATGCCATTGTGTTGTTGACGAATTTGAAGACCTAAGAAGAATTTCAATTCTCCAATCATAAACATTTGATATTATTCACTCATCATATAGGAAAACTCATCACTGTAACGTTGGTCAGTAGAGCCAAAGATAATATCATCAACATAAATTTGGGAAATGAATAATTCATCGTCATAGGTTTTGGTGAAAAGAGTTGGGTTAAGTGAACCGGGTTTGAAGCCCTTCTTCATGAGGATTTCCTTCAAAGTATCATACCACGCCTGAGGGGCCTGCTTGAGGACATAGAGGGCCTTATTGAGTTTGAAGACTTTGTCAGGATACTTTGGATCTTCAAAACCTGGGGGTTGAGCAACATATACTTCTTCCTCAAGCTTATCATTGAAGAATGCACTTTTCACATCCATTTGATATAAGATGATATTATGATGATTAGCATAAGCAAGTAAGATGTGAATTGCCTCAAGCCTAACAACAGGTGTAAACGTTTCATGGAAATCAATTCCTTCAATCTGTGTGTAGCCTTGAGCTACAAGTCGTGCCTTATTCCTCACCACAAGGCCATTTTCATCTTGCTTGTTGCGGTAGATCCACTTTGTGGCAATGATGTTGTGCTTCCAAGGGTCTGGACGTTTGACAAGTTCCCAGACATTGTTGAGCTCGAATTGATGCAAAATTCCTCTTGCATAGCTTGAATCCACTCGGGCTCTAGAAATGCTTTATCTACCTTAGTGGGCTCTGTGATAGAGACAAAAGCATAGTGCCCACAAAAGTTAGATAAATGTGAAGCTTTTGAGCGTGTGAGAGGACTTGTTGCATTGATGTCATTGATGATCTTCTCAATCTGCACTTCTTTAGCGATGCGAGGATGAGCTGGTTGCCTTCGAGGAATTGGATCAGCATTTTCCTCGACACCATTTTCTTCAGCACCATTTTCTTCAGGTACACCAGCATGATGTTCTTCACGTTCTGGGATGAATTCTTCAGCAGATTCTTCGGTAGGAATGACATCCTCAGTAGCCTTGAGCTTTATTGATTCCTCAGGTGACTGTTCATCTAGCATAGGAGGTAGGTGCTCTCTTTGTGAGCCATTAGTTTCATCAAACCGCGCATCTACAGTTTCAATAATGTTGTGGTGAACATTGTTGAAGACTCTGTAGGTGAGAGAGTCCTTTCCATAACCAAGCATAGAACCTTCATGTGCTTTCGGTGCAAATTTAGAACTGTGATTAGGATCTCTTTAGCACCGAAGACTTTGAAATAACTCACATTGGGTTTTTTGTCAGTGAGGAGTTCATAAGCAATCTTCTTAAAGAATTTGTGAAGATATACCCTGTTGATGATGTGGCACGCAGTATCAATTGCCTCAATCCAGAAATGATGAGGTGTCTTGTATTCATCAAGCATAGTGCGAGCCATCTCAACGAGAGTCCTGTTCTTGCACTCCACGACGCCATTCTGCTGAGGAGTATAGGGAGCAGATAACTCATGAGTAATACCAAGTTCATCAAGATAGTCATCAAGACCAGTATTCTTGAACTCAGTTCCATTGTCACTTCTGATGTGCTTTATCTTCACCCCAAAGTTGGTTGAAGCCCTCGAGGAAAATCGTTTGAAGACTTCTGCACTTCACGTTTTCAAGTGACAATATGTACCCATGTGTAACGAGAGTAATCATCAGCAATGACAAAGCCATATAGAGATGCTTCATTAGTAAATGCAGAGTAATGATTTGGACCAAAGAGATCCATGTGAAGCAATTCAAATAGTCGAGATGTGGTCATGATAGTCTTCGCGGGATGTTTGGCCTTGGTCATCTTTCCAGCTTCACAGGCTCCGCACAAGTGATCCTTGAGGAATTTGACATTCTCAATGCCAATGACATGCTTCTTCTTCGCGAGCGTGTGCAGATTCTTCATGCCAGCATGACCTAGTCGTCGATGCCATAGCCAACCTTCTGAGGCTATTGCAAGTAGACATATAGCTGGTTGTGGACCTTTAGAGAAATCAACAATATACATATCTCCTCTCCTAAAGCCTTCGAAGACTTTGGAATGGTCATCTTCCATGACACTACGGGAAACAACTAATTTGTCGTCAGTGGACATCTTTGTCGTCAGCTTTTTGTCGGGGCAGACGACAAAGAGTAGTTTTGCCGCAGCTGCAGACGGTAAAGAATGACTAGTGGCAAACATATTTTGCCATATGCATTTATTATTACAGACGGCAAATTAGTCTTTGCCGTCTGTTTTTTATTACAGACGACAAATCTCATACTTTGGCGTCTATAAAATAAAATATAGACATGAAAGTCTTTGCTGTCCGCGTTTTTTATTACAGACGACAAAGTATGAGATTTGTTGTCTGTAGTAAAAAAAAGCAGATGGCAAAGACATACTTTGCCGTCAGTATAAAAAACGCAGACAGCAAACGCGAATCGATCCCGCGAATCGATGACGATCGCGGTCCCTCCATACCCACGCAACCCCACCCATCCTGACACACCCACTAACCCAAGCTCACAAGCCCACCCACCCACCAACGCACGCCCCCACTACACCCACCCACGCACACCACACAACAACTCACACCACGAAACGCAAAACACACATGCATGGCCGGCGCGGGCGGTGAGCAGGGAGCCAGGGAGGCCGCGCGGGTGGGGAGCAGGGAGGCAGCGCGTGCGGTGAGAAGGTACGCCGCGCGGGTGGGGAGCAGGGAGGCCGCACGGGCGGCGACCATGGCGGACGCGGTGACGAGCATAGCGGACGGGCAGGCGGCGAGCATGGCACGCGGCGGTGGCTCACTCCACCGTCGACTGCTCAGTGCAGGCGCGCGGCGGCTTCTTCCCTCGGGTGCGCGGCGGCCTCTTCCCTCGAGAATGGCGCATGACGGTCACTACAGAGGAGCTCCTCCCTCCGGCGTCGGCTGCCCGAAGCTGCACTGGCGCACGGCGGTGCTCCTCTCTCTCTCTCTCTCTCTCTCTCTCTCTCTCTCTCCAAGAACCAGCGAGCACGGCCGGGCGGCGGTGCGGATACTAGGGTCGGGCGAGCGGCGCCGGCGAGCGTGGCAGTCCGGTGGCGCGGCGAGTAGGGTCGGGCAAGCGGCGCGGTGAGCAGGGCGAGATGCCGGCAGTGGTGTCCCTGTGGTATTGTCTCCGGCGAGAAGAAGGACGGCCGGTGGTGAACTTCCTGTTGCTGCGATGGAGGACTTGATTGCTTTTTCTTTTAAGTTTCTAGGGGTCTGTGTGTAAATTTTCTGGACAGCTGTATAACTTGTCTGTAACTCCACTGACGATGAATGCAAGACAACAAGGCCGTGTTGAGTCCAAAATCTCCCTGAGCACGTTTGGTTTGTTGTTCCTGTGTCCTGCGAGATGCTCTGCTCGGACGTTGCTTTTTAAAAAAAATGAAAAACAATCTTTGCCGTCTGTACTTTAGTGTGGATGACGGCAAAGCATATGTTTTGAATTACGGCAAAGAACATTTTTTTGCCGTTTGTTATTTTTGTGGTAGACGGTAAAACTGTTTTGACTGATGGCAAAATATTTGCCGTCATCTCGACAAAAGGCTGACGGCAAAATATTATTTGCTGACTTATCTTTGTCGTCTGAGTTTGCCGTCTGCTTCCTGACGACAAAATCTTTGCCGTCTGGATTTGGGTCTTTGTCGTATGTGAGCCACAGACGGCAAATTACCTGTTTCCTGTAGTGTGATCACAACACATCGATACTTGCCAAAGATAACAACCATATCAAAATCACAAAGCATTGAGACTAACATGAGGTTGAATCCTAAGGACTCGACAAGCATGACTTTGTCGATGTGTCGATCCTTTGAGATCGCAACCTTACCTAGACCCAATACCTTGCTTTTGCCTTTTATCAGCATAGGTGATATGCTTCAGATGAGATGGAGTTAAGGGAGCGTCCGTCAACAGATGCTTGTCACCAGTCATGTGATTTGTACATCCACTATCGAGGACCCATTCAGTGGCTTTGGGTTGATCATCCTGCAGATGAATTAGTGTATTTACGAATTCATATACTTCATCTGTGAAGAATATGACATCAATTTCATCAGATAAATTTCATCAAACAGTAAAACAGATATAATAGTATGAGGACGTGAGAAATGGAAGTTCATTTCTTCGTGTTTAGCTTGCGTCCATTCAAGCATATTCAGGTCTCCAGTAAATTCTTCAGACGTTTAGACACGTCTGGAGACCTGATCCTGCATAAGAGATTAGTTCTTTTTTTCACCAACCACATCTGAAGGGGTGTAAGTGCATCGAGTGCCCCTTAGTGATTTTTGTGTATTGAAGACTTATAGGTTAAGGGACTAATGCGTTTGTGAGTGTACACAGGTCTATAAGTCTATTAGGAGTTTGATATTTACAGGAAAAGTCAACCCCTAGAAATGAATATCTTCGACTGAAGATTTTGGTATTCCTGAAGACTTTCATGAAGACTTCGAAAGTGAATTGGTGTGACTGTGAAGACTTGATAATCATGCGAGGAATATGAAGTTTGAAGACTTTTGTTTTCATAGTTTTGTTTTTTCTTTCTTGAGTCATAGGAAACACCGTACTATTAAAGGGGGTCGAGAAAATACTAAGGAAAAAGTTCCATGTGATGCTCATCTCAAAATCCTATACCTACCAATCCTTCGAGTGAAGCCATTAGAAATCTCAGACAGTTCAGTCAACTTCAGTGGCAGAGACGAAGTTTTTCTGGTCTCTGAGGAATTTGTTCTAACTGAGGAGTTAGGAATTCGCCAGTGCGGATTGCCTAGAAGTGAGGAACATGATAGCCCTGAGGAATTTGTGAGTCAAATTTCCGACCATTGTTGTGCTACACGCCAGATGTCCTAAAATATCTATCCACCTAACGGTTATATCATTAAAGGACATTTATGTCTTATCATGTCGGGCTGCATTCATGTTCCCGAACACAATCACCAACGTGTTTATGTTTAGCCAAGTCTGAGAGACCTCTGTTATTCCAAAACATGCCTCTCATGTGGAAACTCGTATGGGTGTCGAGCTCTTCGCCTTCTTGGGCGGTTTTTGTTTCTTTTTAGAGGAGTGTGATTTAGATTTCCGCATGGACACTGTAAAGTCACAAAACATGGACCCAGGTCTTGCGTCATCCAATCCAACCTCGGTAACCTCACCAACCAAGTTGGAGATAAGCGGACCATCATATTTGGCATCCGCTTCATCATCCTCATCGGTTTTGGGGTTCGGTAATGTGGTAGGACACTTCGAAGAAACCTTTAATCGGTCGATCTTCATGTGTTTAAGTACCCCAACCGACAGATTAATTTCATTTTCATTCTTTCCCATAGATACACCAACATTCGTTAAGGTAGAAGAAATGCGAGTTTCTGAAAAGGAAAGGAAAGATTGAGCGGACGAGGTACCTGTCGTCGGGTCCAAGTTCCTTGAAGCCTGGCGGCGCATCGCCTTTGCCAGAGAATGCTCATCAGTCGAAGAAGAACCATCAACAGAGAGAGCGTGACGGTTACTACGTCGAACGGGCGTAGCCTGCCCGCCAGACATAGTATCCATCGGCGTCGATAGCGGAGTTGTTGGCGAAGTCCAGATTGTCGCAGAGGTTGGTGAACAGGGAAGCGCCCCGGGTCCCACCGGAACGACCGCTGCAGGTGCTGGGGCTGATCCACTCGCACGTTCAGCCACTGGGCCCAGAGGAACCACGGCGACTACCACGCGGACCGGAGACTTCGGCGGTGGCGTCGTCGAAGAAGCTGGCGCACGAACCGAAACCGAAGCAGCAGTATGGGCGGCTGGCGGCGCGTCCGGACCCATTTCCGACTGCAGCAGCGTCGGGGTTCATTTGTGCACTTGCACAGCTTGGTTGGTCGATGATGGTAATACTAAGTATCGCAGAAGGAGCATCATGAATTGAGTTCCAAGTTGAGAAAATATTGGTTGTATTATCTCTTACATAACTCTCATCATCTGACACTAGAGGAGCCATGATGCCAGGGTGCAACCAATCTAATTGTGTTGCAGTAGTATTAGTGCTGACAACTTTTGCCCGAAAGCCTGGCAGGTCCCTTGGTAATGGGATGATGCAGCAGCCTCTTGCACTACAAGGCCCTCCAGTCGGTGCCTTCTGGCCTACGCATCTACTCATACAAGAACCAACCATGTCTCCCGTGCCATACTCAAACAAGGTGACATCAAAATCACAACCAGCTATGTACAAAGCATTATCACTAGCAATAGTAATACCTTTAGCAGGGGCCACCCATGACATGTTGTAGGTATCTGTACCTGGCATCATTGTATGGTTGAAGATTATAGGGGTCAAAACTTCGCTGTAGTAGAAGTCCATGTCAATGACTTGGATAGTGCTGCTGCCTAAGAAGAGCTTGGGATGCTTGGCGGAGTGGTTGCAGGTGAGATCGAAGCCTTGACGCAAGCAGCCGCGCCCTATACCGAAGGGATAGGGGATGTCGACATCCCCGCACCTTGGGATGCAGTGAGACAAGGAGTCATTAGAAGGGATCTGCAAGATCCCACCGGTGGCTCCAGAGACTGTGGCCGACGTTTGCGGCGCAGCTGCCGAGAACATCAGCACAAAAGACATGGCGATGAGTATCTTGCTCATCGTTGCGCTGTGCCAGTAGGCTGATTGTGTTTAGTGTTGGTGTTGGGGTTCGGTGGTTGGCTAGGCGCAATCTGTAGACATTATAAAGGCGACCCCGGGTACGAGTCGTCTGTAGTGTCAATCAAAACAGTAAATGTAGCTAGGAATTCGAGGGCCATTATTCAAATCAGATGTGATGGTCGTTGCTAACGCCAACATGACTCGCCTAAAACGCAGAGTCGATGTCAAGTGAAAAATCTGCAAGACTGCCGACTTGACTCGCTAGCAAACGAATTTTCTACCTCTAATTATTTCGACCCGGACGGCGCTTGTGTACCAGGAAAGAAAATGCTACAATGAGATGTCACCCATTATTTCCAAAAAAGATTGCTACCAAAAAACATTTAGTTCCACCAATTATTTCCACCCGGACAGTGCTTGTCTACCATGAAATGTCATATCAATTGCTACAATTCTAAAAAAAATGCTACGACTGCCATAGTTCTAGTGTTTCTTCATTTGCTATGAGTCTAGTTCTAGTTTAAAATGGCCGAAGTACAAGTTTAAGTGGGATGGCCGTATACAGTACGGTCGTGCATGCTTGCTTGCCGTGTGCGTGCTGCAACCGCAGTGCTGATATTCCAGTATTTTCTACATCTCTATTTTTTCATTTCCCAAAAATGATGTGGTCTTTTCCATATGCGTTACCATTAATTGTACCAGCAGCTACACGGCATATGCAAATTGGCAATGACAATCAAAATCATGAAGAGGTTTCCACGGAGAATGTCGACCATATCTTGGTCAACAAAGACTGCTACCATCATGGTGTGCAAAACGCAGTTTTTTTTAACACAGTACATACATAAGCGCTTATATGCACGCGCATACACTTACCCCTGTCAACGCACACACGCACATCCTACCAATATGAGCACCTCCGAAAGACTGAGCCGGCATATTATCTTGAAATTTACAAAGTCATCATAGGCGCGCCTCGTCGTTGACGGGAATATCTGCTCCCACTGAATGTGCATCGCTGTAAATCCTAAAATAAATCCAGGATAAATGCGAGTACCAGGATTTGAACCCTGGTGGGCTGGGGATACCACAATGCCTCTAACCATCCAACCACAGGTTGATTTGCATGTACATAATGCAGTTGCCACTCAGTCAAACACTTATTTTCCAAGGGATCCAAACAATGGATTAGCGTGCGCTGGGGAACCCCTATGTTTTGCGTTCAGCGAGGCAAGCGGATCCGCTCGCTTCTGAGGGTGCACTAGATGGGCCGGCCCAGCCGCGGCAGCCACGGCCTATTTTTTCTTTCTGTTTTCTGTTTTCAATTTTTACTTTATTTTTGTATTTTTTCTTATACTTTTACTTTATTTTTGTAGTAAAAAACACTCTCCAAAACACATTTGAAAATGTTGAACAACTATTTGAAAATATTGAATAATTATTAAAAATGTTGAGCATGTATTGTAAAAATATTGAATAGGTATTAAAAAATGTTAAATGAGTGTATGAAAAATGTTGAACAAGTATTTGAAAAAGTTGAATAAGTATTAAAATTGTTGAACAAGTATTTGAAAAAAATGTTGAACAAGCGTTTGAAAAATGTTGAACAAGTATTTGAAGAAAAGACCAGGAAGAAAAAAAAAAGAAAAAGGAAAAAATGCAAAAGGAAAAGGAAAACATGAAAAAAGTTGAGGAGAAAAAATAAAACATAAAAAAAATCCATGAAAACAAATGAAAAACCGGCTTCACCCACCTCAAATATAGAACGCGTCTCTTATTTCCCACTAGCGATACTTGGGCCGAGTGGCTATCAGACCTAGCTCTCGCAAAGGAGCTCGGGGATCGAATCCTGGTGCTCTTAGTGCGATAAATAGTCACTACGCGTGTGCAAGGACGCAGTCCTTGCTGAAGTACCAAAGTTACAACTTTGTATTAGAGCAACGTCAATTAATATAGACCGGAGGGAGTAGCAATACAAAATGTTCATGAATTAAAAACATGATCACAAATTCTAAAAATGTTACAAAGTATAAAAGTGTTTGCGATTTTAAAAATGTTTGTAAATTAAACTAAGTGTCCATGAATTCAAAAAATGTTCGTGAATTTGCAAAATATTCAAGAATTAAAAAGAAGATGGGAAAAGGAGAAAAGAAGGAAAAACCCAGTGTAGTAGAAAAACAAAAAAGAAAGAAACTTTAGGAACCTTCCAAAATCGGGCAAAAGGTTCTTGAAACTTCCTAAAACAGATGCCAAGCGGTTGCATGCACTGAGCAATACTTTTGAAGACCTCTCCTAGGACGTAGATCGTGCTACAACAAGGCAATTCAACCAATTCAAAAAACTTCTATATGCAGCTAGGTGAGTCATCTAGTTATACAATATTTCTAGAGTATGTGGTCAAATTTGACAGGTGTTAAGCTCAGCAAAGTTCAGTTTAGACAGTCTTTTTTTAGCAAACAACTTTGTGGCTGCGCTCCAGAGTTCACAATATGGTCTTGTTGGCTGACGATACCATCCATTTTCTATGCCCCTTCCGTTCGTAGATCGTCATCAAATAGCTTGCAGCAAAGGTTCTCGATGCATCAGCAATGCAGTGTAAGCATCTACGAGTCTACTGCATTAATTTAATCAACGCAACTCTTCTCAGACTTACCCTGTTGAAGAAGAAGCCTGCACATTCTCCGGGAGCTGGACCTTCTGTTGAGTTTGTGTCGAATTTTTTGTACGAGTTGGGTTACGTTTAGACTTGGTGTTGTATTGTGGTTAGGATGAGGAAGCACCCATGACGGACAGATAGCGTCACACACGCAAGGGACGGCTGGTGGCTTGTGCCGGCGTCCAGGTGGCCGGTGTTGCGAAATCTCGAGGAGGAGCGCCCGTAGTCATTGTCCCGAGAAGTAAGCGAGTTCGCCGAACCTTGTTAACAAATTTCGGTGTCGTCATTGTGCTATGATTGTTTGTTTCTCGGCGGATCAATCACGTACCTCAGATTAATTCTAACACCTTCTAGCTGCGCCGCTGCTCACGATCGCCTACATGACTTCAATAGTGTCACCATATGGGTCGGCCAGAGCTTAGGGGACCTGCTGGGGTGGGACAACCCTGAGAAGAAAGACATCAGGACAGCTCTGATCTTACAAGTCAAGCAACATCAATTCAAGGCTGGAGTTGCCTCCAAACTCTGAACCTTGATATGAGATTATTGTGCTGCTAGTGAAGTGATACTTCAGTAGTATTGGCCTATCGGGCCATTGGGTGATGAGCTGTCCGTTCTTAGGAGGATTTGGTCTAGTGTGTGTTAATATATACCCATCCAGTAGATTAGTGAAATGGCTTTGTTGTAGTATTTGTAGATAGGATAGCTAGCTATGAAATGTCCTCATTTCGTGTTACACTTGCCATATACACTCTAATTGTACTTCTCACCTTTCACTCTAAACCAAAAATATATACATATGTACTCACGAAATGCAGCATGGGGCCATTTGGGGCATACCAAAGTTGTCACCTCGTACGGAGTATTGATCACAAAACGGACAAGATGTGTCCCTAGTAAGCCTCTACTAGGCTAGTGAAAGATCGTGGATGTCGCCTAGAGAGAGAGAGAGGGGGGGGGGGGGTGAATAGGCGCTCAATATCAGACGCCCTTGTCGTTTCGCAGCTTATCCTCTCCCCGCCCTTGTCCACGATAGTTGTGATGTTTACGTTATCGCAATGCACCCAAATGTGATCAATCCTGAGATGATGCGTTGATCCAGCACATAACACACTATCTATATAGGCTAGCATTAGCTGACAAACTCAGGTGGAATTAGTTTTCATACATGGATATTGTTAATAGCTAACGATCAAAAGATGAAAAGGTTAAAAATATCACTCTAAGGCCGGCACCAACAAGGGCGTTTAAAATCCTGAGCAAATTAACATGCACAATCATACAGCCTAAGCAGCTACATTGTGTATACTTTTTTCAGTGTCCGACTCTAGGCTATGTGTCGATGTCAGGAAAGTAGCCGGGACAATGCAAAAACTGCCAGGATTTTATTCCTAGCGCCCACATTGTACGAGCCCTAACCACGTTTCAAGTGGCAAAAAATACTTTTAATTTTCTGGAAAAACTGAGATGGCTTTTCTGAACTCTTCTTGATCTTGTATATTCATATGGCAGGGAGCCTCCCAAAGATCACAAGCAAAAGAGCAATTGCGGCGAGGCAACATAACTTTGTTCCGTAGTGGACATCTTGTTGTGGAGATGAAGTTCCTCGATCTGCATGGGTTTGTTTCATTGAAAATTGAGCGTAATAAAAATAAATTTGCTCATAATCTAGCTAATATTAATTGCTAGGTAGCACCGGTTTGCACCCGTATATCTAAATTTGTATTAACGCAATATAACACTATTACATTTATCCCGCGAATAAATATGTTTGTTGGCAATTGGTGCAGGCAAGCAGGTGGTCGACACAACCGATAGAAACAATGATGACTTGAAGAGGACGTTAGGGAAGTGGAAAAAAAATAAAAAGCGCATAGCCATGAGTAGATAGAGCGCCTTTTCTCTCCTTCATTTCTTAAAACAAAGCGGCAAAAAACGTCAATAGGCCACAGGAAGTCTGCGTACGTGGACCAGGCTGGTCATTGTGATTTCCATTCATTGACCAACGTGTAGAACGTTTTAGTTTGCGCAGATTGAGTGAATGAAATGCGTCCTGCCTTCCCATGCCATGCAATGTGGTTAATTCTTCTCTGCGCGCTTACGCCTCCCATGCAACGTAGGCCTTCCTTATTACTACTCCCTTCGTTTCTGTGGAATGATTTCTTTCCTTTCTTTTTCCATCCCTTTCCTTCCTCCTTATTTCTGTGACATTGCTTCTTTTTTCTTCTTTTTATTTCTCATGTAATTAGCTCATCTCATCCTTCTCAGCGCGCCCTTTTCCCGTCTTTACTATTTCTATATATCGATTTTCTCTTCTTCCTTAATTCATTCCCTTATTCTCAAGGCGGCTTGCTGATTTTAGATCATAGACATATATAAATTAGTGGAATAGGTTGTAAAGGAGCGATGTGGTACTATTTAATAACAAAGCGAATCCTCATTTTGCACGCAATCAGGAGTTGGCTCAGTTGGCATCAACTTTGGGAGAAAGTTGGCAGGCCAGGAGTTCGACCCCTCGTATTGGCAAGTTCTATTTTTAGGTTGTTTCTGCTGATGGAGTCGAGCAAGCCCAGCCGAGGCCCAATGAGACTTCGTGGCCCAGGCGGGAAGCATACCACACATAGCGCTCACGAATCGCTTTTTCACCAACACAATGTGCAAAAAAATAGTATAGTACCACTTCGCGTATATGTTTTAAATTCAAATTGAAAACATAAATTTACAGAAAGAAAGTGTATTGTGACGGTGAACCCACGGAGTCAATCCGTGCTTTATTATTAGGGATAGATTACGGTTTAAGCTTGAAAAAATGCGGAATAAATCTAGCGGTTAATTTGTCAAGCACAAAACCTACAACAACTAGGCTCACCTATGTGCACCAACAACTTATGCTATGCAAGATAAACTACTAGGTGATAGCAATATATATGACAAGAAACAATATGGTTATCACAAAGTAAAGTGCATAAGTAAAGAGCTCGGGTAAGAGATAACCGAGGCATGCAGAGACGATGATGTATCCTGAAGTTCACACCCTTGCAGATGCTAATCTTCGTTTGAAGCGGTGTGGAGGCACAATGCTCGCCAAGAAGCCACTAAGGCCACCGTAATCTCTTCACGCCCTCCCATAATGCAAGATGCCGCGATTCCACTAAGGGACCCTTGAGGGCGGTCACCGAACCCGTACAAATGGCAAACCTTGGGGGCGGTCACCGAACCCGTACACGTTGGCAACCCTTGGGGGCGGTCACCGGAACCCGTCAAATTGCTCGGGGCGATCTCCACAACCTAATTGGAGACCCCGACGCTTGCCCAGAGCTTTACACCATAATGATTGAGCTTTGAACACCACCAACCGTATAGGGCGCCAATGCACCCAAGAGGAATAAGCTCTAGGGTGTCCAAACACCCAAGAGTAACAAGCTCAAGGGTACCAAGCACCCAAGAGTAATAAACTTCTCAACTTGTAATTTCCATGTATCACGTGGAGAACTCAAACCGATGCACCAAATGCAATAGCAAGGGCACACGGAGTGCCCAAATCCTTCTCTCTCAAATCCCACCGAAGCAACTAATGCTAGGGAGGAAGATGAGAGGAAGAACAAGAAGGAGAACACCAAGAACTCCAAGATCTAGATCCAATGGAGGGATTGAGAGTTAGCAAGCTCGAAGAAGGTCAACAATGGGGGGAAGAACACGAGCTCAAACGATAAAGTTCATTGGGGAAGAAGACACCCTTTTAGGTGGAAAAAAATCCAACCATTATGCTCACAGCCCGCACCGAGCGGTACTACCGCTTCATGGAGCGATACTACCGCTAGGGCGGTAGTAGCCCTTTGAAACACAACAGTGAGGAGGCAAAAATGCCAGAAGAACCGTCGGAGCGGTAGTACCGCTTGACCTCACGGTACTATCGCTAGGGGTAGCGGTACTACTGCTAAGGGTAGCGGTACTACTGCTTGCGAGCGGTACTAAAAAATTACATCCATGCCTATCACCGCTGGACTTGTGATGAGTTTTTGGTCCCGAGCGGAAGTAGCCATGGCAGTTATCGTGGTAGTACCGCTCCAATCGATAGTACCGCTCCCAAGAGCGGTACTAAAAAATTACGTCTGCAACAACCCCTTTTAAGGACACAAAAACGGACACAACTTCTGCAAACGGACTCCGAATTCGATGAAACCAAGTTTGTTGGAAACCTAGCGACAAGGGCTAACACAATCTTGATAGAAATAACAATCAGAAGCAAATGATAAAAGGCCCAAAAGAAAATGGTGAGAACTCTTCCTTGGATAAGATCGGTAAAACCTCCAACACCGAAAACATCATAGAAGACGCATGCAAACTCCGTTTTCGATGAACTCAAGCTTATCATCAATATGACCATAAGCTCTAAGACTCACAAAGAGAACCAAATAAGAACCAAAAAACATGATGCAAGGATGCAATGGTTTGAGATCTCGACGAACGATATGATCAAGCTACTCACTTCAGTTCCCCCCTTGATAGTACGACTATCTATCCTATAACCCGATCTCCCAACTACCACCATGAGACCGGTAAAATAGAAAACCTATCAAGGGCAAACCTTTGCCTTGCACATGATCCACTTGAGCTAGATGATGACGATCTTGTCCTCCTCAAGATGGACCACACCTTTCTTGATTGCGTTGGGTCGATGGAGACTAGATGATTGCTCCCCCATACTCCACTATGTGTGAGCCACTCTTCGGCACATCTTCATAAGTCCATTGACACCACAATGGATGACAAGCTTTAAGCACTTGATCTCTTCGTGATGCTCCACTTGAACTTGCACACGGCAATCTTGATGACGATCTCCACTTGATGTCATCCTTTCCATGGGTTGTATGATATCTTCCTCTTGACGCAAGCCCATGGACACGTACCTAACCCCACATAGACTCTCACATAGACCATGGGTTAGTACACAAAGTGCAATGGACAATGCTTACCATACCATGGGATCACTTGATCCCTCTCGGTACATCTTCTACGTTTTGTGAGTTGATTAACTTGATTCACTCTTGACTTAGTCTTGATCAACCTTGAATCTTTCCAACTCTCTTCGTTTGGATGATGTCTTGAAGGTAAACATGAATGATCACACAATCTTCTTCTTCAAGACATGCTTGCAATAAGCTCAACACTCACATGACCAATTTTTGAATAATTCCTTAATAGCACCTTGGTCAACCCATAAACTCCTTGAAACCAACACATGGACTTCAAGAAATGTCTATGAAAAAATCCTTCAAATATAACTCAATGCAACCATTAGTTCATAGAGAATGTCATCAATTACCAAAACCACACATGGGGCACCGCATGTCCTTTCAGCTAGCTCGTTGATCAAAGATGCTTAAGGTTTCCTAAGCATATACATGAGTTGTCATTTGATAATGGGGTCACATCATTAGAAGAATGATGTGATGGACAGACCCAACCGTAAGCTTAGCATCAGGTCGTTTAGTTATTTGCTATATCTTTCTTCATGTCAACTATATGTTCCTTCAACCAAGAGATCATGCTACTCCCGGGTACCAATGGAGTGCCTTGTTGCTATCAAACGTCACTTCGTAACTGGGTGATCATAAAGGTGCTCTACAGGTATATCCGAAGGTGTCTATTGGTTTGTATGGATCGAGACTGAGATTTGCCACTCCGTGTGACGGAGAGATATCTCTGGGCCCTCTCGGTATAGAACATCAGAAGAAGCTTGATGTGACTAATGGGTTTAGTCACCGGATCTTGTCTTAGGGAATGAGTAAAGAGACATCCTGGTAACGAGATTGAACTAGGTAGAAGCACAGACTATGACCGGTCGACGGCTTCCTATTAAGAAGGATGGCCACCGCTCGCCTGGGCAGATGACATGTCGGGCTGACCGCGCGTGCGCAGTTAATTTTGGCGGTGGGAGGTAGGTGGCCGCCTGCCACGCGGCCCCGATGCGGACGAGAGACGTGTCCGTTCGTTGTCCGCCTGGACCCAAATCGGACGCATGTTTGCATTGGAAATGGGTTGGGCCGGACACAAAACATACAAGCTGGGTATAGGGCGTCGCGCGCTGGGCAGTGGGGTTTGTCCGTTATGCCCCAACGGGCAGGGCCGGACGGGATGGGGTCGTGTGCTGGAGTTGTCCTAAGTAAAAGGTGAGGAGAGAGAGAGAGATTATGGAGGGAGGAAGAGAGAGGTGAAAGGTGAGAAGTAGATTCGTGCAAGACACTGACATGCAATGCAACAACTATGGCCGGCATGATTTGCAGAACACTTATGCACATGAGCAGTGGCCTGAGCGGAACAGTGGGTGCCTTCCTTTGACCCGTCACCCTTCATATGTGAGCAGTGTATTCCTCCCTCTTTCCCATCACGGTCAAATCTCCTCCCAAGATTCCATGCAAAAGAAAAATCTCCTCCCAAGATTCTCAGAAGTTGCATGCAAAAGTCACCTAGCTTCTCTCTCCCATGACGGTCTCTCTCTCCTTCCAAAAATATTGTGGCTCTCTCTCATGGAAAACAATTCTTTTGAGAAGTTGCATCCAAAAGCCAAGAGAGAGAACTTCCGCATGCTCAAGCTTTTCGGAAAGATTTTTTAGAGATTTCTCATAACCTGCATGCACATTAAGAGAGAGTAAGGGAGATAAGAGAGAGTAAGGGAGAGCATGCAAAGTTTCAGAGAGGGAGAGACAAAAATGTTGAGGTATTCTATGGAACTCTGGTGAGTACTATAGGAACATGGCCTGGCGCACCTATCAAGAACAGTAGCATGCATGTTTGCGAATTTTGTGTAGGGAAACGTTTGCTTCCGGACTGCCGGCGGAAAGCTCGGGCCGGTCGAACTGGCACCGCTCGACCAAACGAAATCGTCCGCTCTGTAGCCTGTTGTTTTCTTTCCTTGTTTGTCTTATCCTCTCACCAATCGTTCTCCACCTCTCATTTTTCTCATCCAAAACAACTGCTGCCTTGTTCTAGCCACCACAGGCTGCTCGCCATGCGCTATCCCGCTGCTCTTCTCGATCTCCGTCGTACCTCGCCTTCTCTTTTTATCTCACCACCCGCGGCCTGTCGAGCGCAGGGGGACGGCGTTGCTCCTACAGCCACCCGCTGTGTGCTGCCGGACTACGGCGACCCGGCACGACGAGGGCTCGCTGCTTGGGGCGCGGAGATGACGCGAGCTGCCGGTGCTCTGAGGGAGCTTCAAACCGCATAAACGATGATGGCGTCGCTGTCGAAAGCTACAACCAGGCATCGCGGAAGCTACAACCAATTCACAGTGATCCTACAACCGTGTACACCGGAGCTGCAACCGGTGACGCGTCGTTGGTGAATGCTACAACCGTGTACTTCAGAAGCTACAACCACGTTCGTTAGAGCTGCAACCGTGTTCGCCGGAGCCTCAGCCGACGACACCGCCGTCGACGAATGTTACAACCATGTGTCGCAGGAGCTACAAACAGTTCTAGTCGATGCTACAACCATTCACACGGAAGCTGAGACCGGCAGCACCGTCGTCGACAAATGCTACAACCGTGCACTGTAAAAGCTACAATCATGTTCGCCATAGCTGCAACCGTTGGCGATGCTACAACCGGCCAAGCTGCAACCGGCGAGGCCTGTCGCCGGCGAGGCTGCAAGCGCGAGCATGCGGGAGTTGCAACCAGTGGCACTATATGTCAGGACCGGAGATGGTGTGTGATTCAACGACGAGAGAACTGCAACCTGTTGCGTGCGGGAGTCCATGAAGTGGAGCTTCTTTGTGGCGAGCCATGGCAGCGCGGAAGAGCTGCTACAAGCTATGGCGAAGCAAGCGGGGTTGCTAGCTAAGGGGCTCGCTTGCAGCGAGCGTGCGCACAGGAGGCCGAAGGGGGTCAACGCTGCTGCTGCTGCTGCGAGAGGAACGAAGCTGCACCCAGGAGGAGGTACGGGGGATGTGAAAGAGATGATGCTGGACGAGAAAGACGACCCAATCAACAGAAGAGGAGATCCTGGTCGTACGTGCGAAGTGGGATCCTACGGTCCTGCAGGGACCGGCCGAACGCTGCGCCGGTCGACCGGCGCAGAGCGTTGCCCTTTTGTGTATAACAGACTTAATGTGCAGTGCTTGAGGATGCAACCCAGGCCATCAGTCGGAGTATCGAGTACTCCCTCCGTTTTTTTTACTCCGCCCATAAAATTTGATCAAAGTCAAACTACAGAAAATTTGACCAAATTTATATAAAAAATATGAGTATCTATAATACTAAAACTATATAATATGAAAATATATTTCATGGTGCATCTGATACTATTGATTTCATATTGTGAATGTTTATATTTTTGAATATAAAGTGAGTTAAATTTTACAAAGCTCGACTTTGACCAAACCTTATATACAGATTAAAAAGAAACGGAGGGACTACTAATTAGCATGCACTGTGCTCTTCACGTGCATACAGTACACTGATGTTGACTACACTATGCAAGTTGCCGGTGCCTCTACCTTAATGGCTCTGACACAGTCAGAAGGTGGGCTCGTAATGCTCTAAGCCACACCAATCACGAAGGGAACAAACGGTCAGGATAGGGAGTACCGGGGAGCTCGTCCTACAACACAACTTTCCGGGAGTGAAAAGTTGATGCATCCTAGGACAAAGAGAGCGTGACAGCGAGAGTCTTGGGAGGGAGAGAGCGTATCATCCACCTATTTAGAGGTTGTGACTGTTGGAACTGAGGATCGACGAACAATCACAAGAACACGAGGAGACGAGTTTTGATGGGTGTCGGACACCCACGGCGATGAACGCAGGTGCCTTTTTCTTTCTCAGTATTCATTTGGCTCGGCCAAAACACAAGGTGTTACATGGAAGTTCTATAGCCCACGTGACCCAACGACTGAGCACACTAGTAGAAAACAGGGCTTTCGTTCGGGCCAGATAAGCCCATTAGTCCCGGTTCGTGCAGCTATAGACGTTAGTCCCGGTTTGAGACATGAACCGGGACTAAAGGGTGCGATGCCCTTTAGTCCCGGTTCGTATCTCAAATCGGGTCTAAAGATTAGACCTTTAGTCTCGGTTTGAGGCACGAATCGGGACTAAAGGGTGCAACGCCCTTTAGTCCCGGCTCGTGTCTTAAACCGGGACTAAAGGTCCCATTTTCAAACTCTACCCCCCCCCCCCCTCCCTGGATCACCTTTTCAGTTTTGTAAAAAGCAAAAGAAAATGATAAAAGCTTCAAAAATTAAAATCTTTCGAGCTGTAGTTATGTTACTACATCTATTAGTTAGGAAAATTAAAAAACTTAAATTTCGACATGTTTTGCAAAAAAGTGTTATATAAAAGTAAAACGGACATATCTTTTGCATACGATGTCGAAAAAAAATGCATAATATATCAAAAAAATCAGCATGAAAATCTGCATCCGATTTTGACGGCCTACGGCCTGTTTGCAATTTTTTAGAATCCTCAAATTCTAAAAGGAAAAAAAAGTTATGCTCAAATTTCTTTTTTTTGAATTTTGGTTAAATCTGGTTAAACTATGGTCAAACAACTTATTCAAGAAGTATTGGTGTTACTAAATAATTATTCAAGAATGTTAGTGTTACTAAATAATTATTTTGGTTTTTTTTAATTTTAGTCAAATCATGTCAAACTGTGGTCAAACTATGGTCAAACAATGGTCAATGTACTTATTCAAGAATTATTAGTGTTACTAAATAATTATTCAAGAATATAAGTGTTACTAAATAATTATTTCAGTTCTTTTGAATTTTGGTCAAAGCTGGTCAAACTGTGGTCAAACAATGGTCAAACAATGGTCAAACTACTTATTCAAGATATATTAGTGTTACTAAATAATTACAGTTTTTTAGAATAATATTTTCAAACTCAAACAGTGAAATGTGTGACTTCATGCTCAAGTTAAACTCCTCAGGGTTAATAGGATTGACATCTTAGTATTGTCAGGAAAACAACAAGTGCAGACTTGAAAACGAGGGGGAATATAACCTAGGCTGGAGTAGTGAGAGGATGGGTGACCGGTCTGAAAGTTTGATGATTTAGAATGACGAGGGATGATTAGAGACTAGAGGTTAAATTGAGCATTGATGAGGGATGAGCAGTCATGAAGGGTGATTAGAGGTTAAATTATAAAATAATTTGAAAATCAGGATTTTTTTAAAAAATCAAAAAATCATAAAATTTTCTTTAGTCGCGATTGGTGTTGATAGCGGCCACGTGAAGGGCCTTTAGTCCCGGTTGGTGTAAGAACTGGTACTAAAGGGGAGGAGGGGGGGGGCATTTAGTACCGACCCTTTAGTCCCGGTTCCAGAACCGGGACTAAAGACCCTTATGAATTCGGACAAATGGTCTTTTTTCTACGGCAACCGACTCGAGGGACTTACGCGCACGCACGCGTGAACACTACGCCGGACTTCGCTCTCATGATCCACATGACTCAACACGCGTCTTGGCGAGCCACTCGCTCCTCCTCAAGACCCGGCCATGCCTCCATGCAGCTAGCTAGCCTGCACGTACTCGAACGAACAGGTCCATCAACACACACGGACGCGACACAAACGCAGGCACTAACAATCCGTGAACGCACGCAACCTAACATGTACCTTCCGTTTCAAAATTCTTGTATTAGATTTGTTTATATATAAATGTATCAAATCACGTTTTAGTATTAGATACATCTGTATCTAGGAAAATCTAGTAACACAAGAATTCTGGGATGGAGGGAATAGCTGAATTGGTTTATTTGGCTAACAATACATTCCACAACGTTCAAATCCTTTGCTGACGAGGGGATAGTCGACATTCTCCCTAGAATACTCTGCAGAATTTCTATGGTCGTCGCCAATTCGCAATGCCGTGATGCAAGTGCTGTGCCAATATTCCAGCAATGATCCAACAATGAAAGTGAAGGGACATAAATAGCGATTTAGACATTTGTTGAAATATTAGCACAACACTTGAAGCACGCACACGGCAAGGTAAGCAAGTATATATGGTCGACATTCTCCCTACATTGCTGGAATATTAGCACACCACTTGAAGCACGCACACGGCAAGGTAAGCAAGTATATATGGTCGACATTCTCCCTACATTGCTGGAATATTAGCACACCACTTGAAGCACGCACACGGCAAGGAAGCATGCACGACCGACCAGGTAAGCAAGTATTCCCTCCGTCTGAAAATACTTGTCGTAGAAATGGATACAGATGGTTGTATCTAGAACTAAAATACATCTAGATACATCCATTTCTCGGACAAGTATTTTCGGACGGAGGGAGTATATATGGAACAGGTAACTGCTAACCTAGCAACGAACCCAAGAGTAGCATGTCAGTGAGGGTCATCGCCATGAGGGCCATCGCCATTAGCTTCGTGTGGTCATTTCTAGCCATACTCATGACCTCCACGGCGACCGCTAGTGACAAGCCCTCGCTGCTTGCTTTCAAAGCGCTGGTCAGCCATGCATGGCGGCTCGCTGGCTTCCTAGAACAGCAGCCTTGGCTTCTGCAGCTGGCAAGGCGTGGTGTGTAGCCACCGGCCGGAGGCCAATGCGGGTGGTGGCTCTGACATTGGATGGCACCGGCCTTGTCGGACGACTCTCACCCGCCATCGGGAACCTCACATTCCTGCGGATGCTCAACCTGAGATCCAACTCGTTCCATGGGGTCATTCCGGCTAGCCTTGGCCGCCTCCGTCGCCTGCGGTGGCTCTACTTGGACACGAACTCCTTCTCCGGCACAATCCCTACGAACCTGAGCTCATGCATCCGCATGAAAGAATTGAGACTGGACAACAACACGCTTGGCGGGCCCATCCCGTCTGAGCTCGGCGAGAAGCTAACATCCCTAGAAGTGATCACACTGAGAAACAACAGCTTCACAGGGCCGATAACCAGCTCGTGGGCTCAATCCCACCAGGGCTCGGCAGCATCCAGAGCATGCGATATTTCGGTCTCTTCAACAACCTCCTCAATGGTATGCTCCCACCTTCTATCTACAACTGGTCATTGCTGGAAGCATTTGATGTAGGGCAAAACATGTTGTCCGGAAGCATTCAGGACAATATAGGAAGCAAGTTCCCCAAGTTGAGGTATCTTGGCTCGGGTGGTAACCACTTTACGGGCACCATCCCTTCTTCAATATCCAACATGTCTTCCCTTGTACTCCCTTCGTTCCGAATTACTTGTCTTGGATTTGTGTAGATACGGATGTATCTAGACTCATTTTAGTGCTAGATACATCCGTATCTAGACAAATCTAAGACAAGTAATTCGGAACGGAGGGAGTAAGACTTAACCTCGTGCAGAACAACTTTAGTGGGTACGTGCCTCGCACGTTGGGAAAGCTGGGAGCTCTTCAAGAAGTGAACTTGGCAGTCAATAAGCTTGAAGCCAATGACAACAAGGGATGGGAATTCATTACTTCTCTGGCAAACTGCAGCCAACTACTGCGACTGTCATTGAACTTCAATTCTTTTGGAGGACAACTACCTGGTTCAATTGTGAACCTCTCAAGGACTCTACAGACCTTAAGCTTAAGTAGCAATATGATCTCAGGGATTATTCCTGCGGACATAGGCAATCTGGTTGGTCTGGAAAAACTTGGGATAGCTGTCAATTCCATATCTGGAGTGATTCCAGAGGGCATTGGTAAGCTAGAGAATTTGATTGAGCTATTATTGTACAATACTAGCTTGTCTGGCCTCATACCGTCATCGCTAGGGAACCTTACGCGGTTGAATAAGTTTGCTGCACGTAATGCAAACTTGGAGGGGCCAATTCCAACAAGCCTGGGGGAGTTAAAAAATCTCTTTGCACTTGATTTGTCAAAGAATTACCTTCTTAACGGTTCAATACCAAAAGAGATTTTCCAATTAATTAGCCTTTCTTGGTATTTGGACTTGTCATACAATTCCTTTTCTGGAACCCTTCCTAATGAAGTTGGTAACTTGGGAAACCTTAACCAACTGAGTCTATCAGGAAACCAGTTGTCTGGAAAGTTACCTGATAGTATTCAGAATTGCATAGTGTTGGAACAGATATTCTTAGACAACAATTTCTTTGAGGGAAGCATACCTCGGTCGCTGAAAAATATAAAGGGGCTCAGTATATTGAACCTGGACATGAATAAGTTCTCTGGTAATATTCCTAAGGCCCTTGGTAGCATTAGGAGCCTGCAGAATTTGACATCATTGAACAAATTGGATATATCCTTCAATTATCTCCAAGGCGAGGTTCCAAAAGAAGGTGTTTTCAGAAACATCACTTACTTAGCAGTTGCTGGCAATGTCAATTTGTGTGGTGGTACACCTGAACTTCACCTGGCTCCATGCTCCATAATGAAGAACAAAAAAAAGATGTCAAAGTCTCTTGTAATTTCTCTAGCAACCTCTGGAGTAATCATGTTCTCTCTATCAGTTATTCTTCTTCTTTGGATATTGTGCAAGAAACTCAAACCAAGCCAGAAGATATTAGCACGAAATTCAATTGTAGATGACCGGTACGAGAGAATACCCTATCATGCATTACTGAGGGGAACTAACGGATTTTCAGAAGTCAACTTGCTTGGGAGAGGAAGTTATGGTGCGGTTTATAAGTGTGTTTTGGACAATGAAGAAAGAACATTGGCTGTCAAGGTGTTTAACCTTGGTCAATCTAGGTATTCAAAGAGTTTTGAGGCTGAATGTGAGGCTATGAGAAGGATACGACACCGTTGTCTCATTAAGATCATTACTTCTTGTTCGAGCATCAACCACCAAGGTCAAGAGTTCAAGGCATTGGTTTTTGAATTCATGCCCAATGGTAACTTGGATAGCTGGCTTCATCAACTATCTGAAGATCCCACTACAATCAACACGCTCAGCCTTGCCCAGAGGCTTGATATTGCTGTCGATATTTTGGACGCAGTAGAATATTTGCACAACTACTGTCAGCCATTGGTAATCCACTGTGATCTTAAGCCAAGCAACATTCTTCTTGCTGAAGACCTGAGCGCCCGAGTTGGGGACTTTGGCATATCAAGGATCCTTCAAGAAAATACAAGCAAGGGGATGCAGACTTCATATGGCTCAACAGGACTTAGAGGTTCCATAGGCTATGTTGTTCCAGGTGACTAAAACTCTTCTAATTTTATTTTTTACTTTTCGCTCGAATATGCCATGCTAAGCACAAAGCTGTGCATAATTGCAGAGTATGGAGAA
This sequence comes from Aegilops umbellulata, assembly GCA_032464435.1. NCBI lineage: Eukaryota > Viridiplantae > Streptophyta > Magnoliopsida > Poales > Poaceae > Aegilops > Aegilops umbellulata. Next base: position 413,185,172 of record CP136059.1, on the reverse strand, counting down.
GGCTGTGCTGCCTCAACCGCTGGTGATATTTATAGTCTTGGCATATTGCTGCTTGAGATGTTTACAGGAAGAAGCCCAACAGAAGGCACGTTCGGAGATTCATTTGGTCTGCATAAGTTTGTCAAGGATGCTGTTCCAGATAGAACCATGGAGATAGTTGACCCGACAATGCGGTTGCACATCGGACAACACAATAATACTACAAGTATTAGAATTCAGGAGTTAGTGGTTTCAGTCTTGAGACTTGGCATATCCTGCTCAAAGCAACATCCTCGTGACCGAGCACTGACAAGTGATGCAACAGCAGAGATGCACGCAATCAGAGATGCATACCTCAAGTTCATAGGGGAGCATGGAGCAGAACCAGAAGCCTCCACTCAAGAAATTCAGAGCAGCGTTGCATAAACAGGCTGGCACAAGACATGATCCTGCATACTACAAAAATTATGTGTCCTTTCAGTTAGTAATTGTTCTTAGAGCTATGTATGTTGCTTTACAACTGTATCAAATAAATACAAAACCATGGTGTTGTGCAATGATAGCAGAACAGCAGATTGTAGGTAGATTCATAAATGAAGCAGTGTAATTGTTTTCTCATTATCAAAACTGTACACATGGAGGCAATATTATTACTTCATGCTTCAGTAGACCTGAAGTTGCAGAGAGTTTCAATTCATTTTCTTATTTTTATTATTTCTCGCTTTTGTAAGCAAAACAATCCGATTTTATTTGTTTATATCCGAAAGAAAGTGCATCGGGTCAGATTAATAACACTAGAATAATCACAAATATATTTTCCTTTGTGAACAAGCGTACCTCCTGGTTGTCTGTGTGCAAGGAGGTTGGAGCAAAAGAGGAGCGTCGGCGCCGGCCGTAAGCGGGGCCGACCACCTGGTGATCATGGTCCACGGGATCGTCGGGAGGTATGGCCTATACTAAGCTTATCGATTTTGTGCTCTGATTTGGCTTCAGTTTTCAGGAAAGAAAAGTTATCTGGCTTCCTGAATTGCTTGATCCTCCTAGTAACACGTAGGGACCTGTCGGTTGTCTTGAAAACTTTGCGGATTTGTGATTGACGCGATAGTTACCTGATTTGCTTTGAATTCTGGTTGGTATAGCAGGAGATGAGCACGCGCGAGCGCCAAGTTTGTACATATTTACCTTTGACATTAAAATGGAATAATTTGATTACTTAGAATATCATGATAGCAGGCTATATTGAGATGGAGTATCACTTCATGCTACATGGTTTGGATATCGGCCATTCGAGCTGCAGCAAAATGATCCTGCAATAACACAAACTCCCTCCATTCACTAATATAAGATGTTTTGGATATTTCAATATGGACCACATACAAAATCAAATGAGTGAACAAACACACTAAAACACGCCTAAATACATCCGATTCAGAAAAAGTTAGAATATCTTATAATAAAGAACAGAGGGAGTAGGTTGTAAGAAATTCCTAAGATTTGAGAAATTACATACTCGATCCAGTAATCAGCAATCAGTCACACTGCTAATTAACAAAGTATATACTGTCTATGTGTGCAGAAAATAAAAACATAGGGTACAGTAGGCAGTAGCGGCAGCAGACATCGACCCTGATAAATATTTCACAGATACAGTAAGATATTAAAACATAGGCACAGCATGATTAGTAACCAAAAACAGTCCAATTAGCACTCAGAAACAGTTAGAAGATTACAAAGCTTAACAAGAATATGATCTCAGAGAGCCAGGAACTAATGAGCCGAGGATAGAGATTAGAAACATTACTTGTGTTGAGGTTTTCTGAGAAAACAGTAGACATATAAGTAGACTGAACTTGTCTCTTCCAATTGTTGACATGTAGCAGTACATACTGTTTAATAAAGGTTCATTTGCTCAGCTCAAATGTCTCGAGCGGAGGCTCCTCTTTTGCTATTAGGTACAAGAATGCCATTTGTGGAGGAAGTAGAAGCTATCTGATGGAGTTCATGGAGGGAACAGGGGAGGAAGATGAACAATACTACCAAGCAAGACCCTTCCGTTGTTCCCCATCTTGAGTTGCCATCCCCTTCTCTGCTCCGCTCGTGTATCTTCTTGGCAGTAGGCCCATCGATCAACAGAGTATTAGGCCGCTGACATATCAAAAAGTAGTCTATTTCTAGATCTCTAAATGGTATGATAATTCGTCACATATGAAGAAGAAATCTGAATTGCTTGCAATGAAGCGTACTGGAATATTATTTCTCATACACTAGACTAGTACATTTTTTTTTGAAGAGAGGCAAAAGATTTGCCTCATTTATTAATTAAGAGAAATAGAGTTTATGTTCGTGTTACAACACTGACAACGCCGCAACACCCGAAATAAAGGTGACCAACTACTCTCGCGTCATCAAGTATCCCAACTTTCTTGCACCCGCTGATACCCAAAGCGTGGCCTCCTTCTTAATGTTGGCGAGTAGAACCGTCGGTGGAGCACTCTTCTGACGGAACACTCGCGCATTCCTCTCGTTCCAAATGGTCCAGGCGACTAGCATGGTGAGCGAGGCCATCGCCTTCCTGTTGGGGATAGATGTGTCGGAGAGGCCCACCCACCACTCTTCGATGTTGCCTGAGAGGTGCCATGAGGAACTATCAATGCTCACCAGTTGCAACCAGTCCTTGACTAATCCCCATAGGCGGATAGAGAAGCGGCATTTGTAGAAAAGGTGGTCAACAGACTCTTGCTCCTGCTTGCAAAGTGTACAAAGGCCACAGTTTGGCCATCCGCACTTCTCCAATCTGTCTGTCGTCCAAATTCTGTTTTGAATAGCCAGCCAAGCGAAGAACTTGACTTTGGGGGGAGCCCAAGCCCTCCATACAGTGTGCTCCAGTCAAGAAATTGCGCTTTGTATGCCGACTCGGCCGTGTATTGCCCGCTAGTGGTGTGCTTCCATACAATATCATCTTCGGCATCCTCCTCGAGATGGAAGACACAAAGCGTTGTCCAGAGGGTGACAAACTGATGTAAGTGATTCAGCGAAGAAGAGTCCGGGATGCATATTCTCGAGACCCACGCATCATTGCTGAGAGCTTCGCGCACCTTCCAATTTTTCCTCGTGGACGCCTCGTAAATTAGAGGTGCAATGTCCCTAGGCTTGCGGTCATTCACCCATGGCGCATCCCAAAAAGGCGTCCTTGCTCCATTTCCAACAAAGATTGACGTGGAGGCATAGAACAAGGAGTAGTCCATCGTGTTGCACGGGTTTCCCATACCCACCCAAAGCTTGGTGGGCTCTTTCCATTCAAACCATAACCAACGCAAGCGAAGAGCCCGAGAAAATTTCCCCATGTTAAGTATGCCAAGGCCACCAAGATCCTTTGGTCGGCAAACCGTTTCCCAATTCATGTTGCATTTTGCACCAGTGGTCTTGTCCGTGCCCTCCTAGAGAAAGGCTCTTTCGAGCTTGTTTATGTTGTGTAGAGTGGACGTTGGCACAATGAGCGGCGTGATGGAGAAGACGAGCTGCGAAGACAACGCCGACTTCATAAGGGCACATCGACCAATGGCAGTGATATTTTGACCATTCCAAGTGGTCAACTTAGCGGCCGCTTTGTCCTCTAGGTACTGGCAGTCGACCTTTCTAAGCTTCCACACCGAGAGAGGAAGCCCCAAGTATTTCATTGGAAACAAAGCCCGTGACGCAGGAAGGGCCTGAAGGATGCATGTCAAGTTGAGTTGTCCGCACCGAATGGGAACCACTGAGCTCTTTTGGAAGTTTGTGACAAGGCCGGTGACTTTGCCGAATAGATGCAGAATGATGGCTAGGTTGTCAATGTCTTTCTTCATTGGGGCCATAAAGACTGTTGCGTCATCTGCGTATAGGGAAGTCCTAACAGCCACGCCACGCCCACGAATCTTGTGAAAGAGCCCTTTTCTCGATGCTAGCTCAAGAATCTTGTGCAACGGGTCCATGGCAATGGCAAATAGTAAGGGGGAGACCGGGTCCCCTTGTCTGAAGCCGCGACCGTGAGGGATGGGCTTGCTTGGCACACCATTCAAAAGGATGCGCGAGGACGAGGAGCACAATAGGGCGGCGATCCAGTTGCGAAACATGCATGGGCGGGAACCCAAGCCTCCGAAGAAGGTCCAAGATATACTCCCATTTGACAGAGTCAAAAGCCTTCCGAATATCAAGCTTGAACAGGAGGGACGGAGTTTTCCGCAAGTGGAGGCGTCGCGCAAGATTGCGAACATACACTAAATTGTCATGGATACTTCTCGTCTTTATGAAGGCACTCTGGGCCTTTGAGATGAGCTTATGCATATGGGGGCCAGGTGGATTGCCAATATTTTCGCAATAATCTTTGCAATGGCGTGAATAAGACTAATAGGGCGATAGTCAGAAATATCCTTGGCCCCCTCTTTTTTCGGGAGGAGCACAACATTTGCAGTGTTGAGCCAATGAAGGTCAGTTGTGCGCAGATTGGCGAAGGAGGAGACCACCCTCATGACGTCCACCTTGATGGTGCTCCAACATTTTTTAAAGAAGAGACCGGTAAAACCATCCGGCCCGGGAGCCTTGTCCCCAGGCATTTGGTTAATGGCGTCGCACACCTCATCCTCGGTTATGGGGTCCCCGAGGCAAGCCAAATTGTGGGTCTCGAAATCGAGCTCCTCCCAATTAAAGTCTATGGATCTCGCCTCCCCCTTTTCCAAGACGCTAGAAAAGTGCGCATGGACGAGTTGCTCCTTTTGGTCATGATCTGTGACCCAGCCGTGATTGTGTTTGAGATGATGAATGTGATTCTTTCTCCTCCTGGCATTGACCCGCCGATGAAAAAATTTGGTATTTGCGTCCCCTTCTCTGAGGTGGCATAGCCTAACACATTGCTTTTTGCTAGCACGCTCAAGCACCGCAAACCCAATGATTCTCCTTTTGAGCCTAGACCGAAGGTCCGCCTCCATGGTAGAGAGCTGCCTGGACTCCTGTGCGATGTCCAGACGCAGGATGACGAGAAGAGCCGCATGGTGGAGTAACTTTGCCCTAGAGAATAGCCCCTTACTCCAGGCAGAGAGGCGATCTCTAGTTATTTTCAATTTGTGGTGCAACACATGGAAGGGCTCAGTGTGCACAGTCTGTTCGTTCCAAGCCTTTGAAACAACATCCTGGAATCCTGGAAGGGCAGCCCAAAAATTTTCAAATTTGAAGGCGCGAGGCCTCTGTGGTCCTTTGTCATCAGCAAGCAAAAGCGGGCAGTGGTCAGAGAACGACGAGGACAGCGCATGAAGAATATGCGTGCCGAACTGGATGTCCCACTCCGCGTTGCAAAAGAAAGAGTCCAGCTTGCATAATGTCGGGTTTGATCGCTCATTTGACCAGGTGAAGCGTCTGTTTTGAAGGTGGATCTCTTTAAGATGACAACTCTGTAATGTTGTCCGAAATCTAGTGATTCGTCTTCTGTTGACATTTCGCTTATTTTTATCCCTCGAGCGGTAGATTTGGTTGAAATCACCAAGAGCTAGCTAGAGCTCCCCACACGGCGGCTTATGACTAATCAGCTCCGCAAAGAAATCCTCCTTGAGGGAGGAGGATGTTGGCCCGTACACAACGGTGATTCGGAAGCTGACATCGGAGTGCTTGATGTGTATTGTCGCTGAAAGGCAGAAGGTGGTGATCACCACATCAGTTACAGCAACATGGTCATCATCCCAGAGCATGAGGATGCCACCCCGGTACCAATAGATGGTCGCTGAGAAAATTGCGAAGCCTATGCCCACCAAGGAAACTTGCCGTGAACAAATCAACATTTTCAAGCTTTGTTTCTTGTAGACATACTATTTGACAGGAGGAAGCCGCGACGGTCTCGTGGACGGCGGCACGGCGGTCTGGGCAGTTGAGGTCCCTTACGTTCCAACTCAACACATTTATTTGCTGTTCAATCATAAGGAAACAGTCTAACTCTAGAACAGGAGGTGATACAAAGGCTCAGCATGCCAATACATAAGCATAGCTTAAAGTCAACCCCACACCAGCCAACTCTGGAACGACTACATGACCTAGTGGTAGACATGAACAAGTACATAGAAGACACCCAGCTGTGCACAGGAGCAGCAGCCGCCCTTGGAACTTTTTCAAACATTGGAAAACTAACTACAGAATCAGCATGCATGGCTTGGCCCCTCAATCATCCACAGGGCCCCCTCCCTCAATATGATCCAGTCCAGCATCCCCAGCACGGTCGATCAGAGCCTCCTCAATGTTGTTGAACAGAGCATCATCGAGCTTGAACAGGGCTCTCATCGCTTCAAGCACATCAGTGGGAAGTTGATCTTTGAATCACTCTTTTAGAGCCTCCAGCATAGCCCCTGTAACATCCTTGCCATTCTTGACAATGCCAAGGCTGCGACAAACCAGGATCTCAGCCTGCTTGGCCACCGGCGCTTTTGTAGCGCGTCCACCGGTCTTGATGCGAGCACTGGTGCGCCTAAGGGAGAGGCTGCCACTTATGCTGATGGCAACACCAGCCAGAGTTTTCCGGCGCGCCACAGGGGCCGCAGGCGGGGAAGCAGCAGGGGTTGGCAGCAGGGCCTCACGTCCAGGCAGGAAGAGCGTCTCCAGCCCTCTAGGAATAGCTGGCTGGGCAACAAGCAACTCCTCTTCATTGCAGGGCATGGATGGCGTGCGGCGCAGCGGCCCACTGCAGTGAAGTCGCGGGGTGGGGGACGCCTCAAATCCCGGTGGGCGCGTGGGCAACAAATCGATGAGAGGCCGCAACAGCGTTGTCAGAGAGCAAATGGTGATGAGCGCCGGGCTTGACGGGGTTCGTAGCTGAGCAGCGGCCGCCGCCTCACTTCGCTTGGATCGTGGAGACATCGGAAGCACCGTGGTCGGCGACAGAGGTGGCGATTGTCGTTGCAAATTGGCAACTCGCTCGCGCTCACAAAGGTGGAAGACCAAGAACAATGAACGCAGACACGCTCAGGTTTTTGCGCTGTGCCCAAAACTGGCTCACCGCTTTTCTGTTTTTCTCTTCATCTTATTCAGGGCTTACAACGCGGATCGCCGGCTGACCCGGCTCCATCGCTACGCCGTGCTACGATCGCGCCATCCCATGATCTCCATGGCGTGGCATAACAAACCCAGCGCTAAACCCTTGGTCGCAGCACGCCTCTGACCCAAAGCAAATATCAATGAATAAGCAAACTTGATGGGCCTACTAACTAATGCAGCCCACTTAACAGAAAAACAAATAAACTGGCGACGTGATTAACACAGCAAATCACCCCCTTAAGCACGTCGCTTCCTCTTGAGCTCGATGATCCCCATCTTCTGTCGCAGCTCCAAGAACCTGACTCGCCCCAATGGCTTTGTCAGAATATCCGCCACCTGCTCACTTGTGCTCACGAGCTCCACCTCAACTTGCCTGTTTTCAACACACTCTCGAATATAATGATATCTGAGATCTATGTGTTTAGTGCGCTCATGGAACACTGGATTCTTACTCAGAGCTATGGCAGACTTGTTGTCAATCAGCAGCCTCCATCTGTCAGGTTCAGTTTCTTGAAGATCAGCCAACAACCTGCTCAACCAAACTCCTTGGGATGCTGCAAGTGTGGCTGCAATATACTAAGCCTCGCAAGATGACTGTGCAACTATCCTTTGCTTCTGTGATGCCCAAGAAATCGGACTCCACCCGAGGAACACTACAATAATCTTGTTAATCCATGAGGATTTAGTCTGTCATGGAATAGTGCAAAACCGTCAAGGAGGGATGTCCATGACGGATTTCGAATCCGTCATGTATATCGCGTCATAATTTGACAACTGCACCATCATGACGATTCCTGGCCGTCACCGATCAGTCCCAGGCCCGCCACAGGCCCGGTCCTCCATGACGGACTAGTCCGTCATGGATTTACAAGACACTGTACCAATATAATAACCTCAGATGGCATCTACGTGGCACTAGTGTAGATATGACGTGGCCTCCTACCCTATTATTTATGACCAGCCATGCCCATTAGCCCACTTTTTTAGTGCGATGGTTTAATGGTTTAGTGCATTTATTTTAATAAAGCCCCATGATATTCATTCAACCAACTACAGCAAGACGCATTGAACATAATAAATCAAGCATTCACAACACAATTAATTTCCATTCGTTAGGCCATAACTTGGCCCATTCCATAAATTTCTTTTCAATTATTTCACAGAGTAAAGGTCTTTTAAATGTGCCTATGAACAAATCCAACATCAGTTCACATGCCCTCAATAACCAGATTACATCAACAAATATACAACACTGTACAGGCCCTCTTAATCATCAACATCACCTCTACAGCTCAAACTTCCTTTGCGGCTCTCACCACCAAAGAAACCTGTAAAACAAAATGCTTCTCTTACAAAATGGCAAGTTGATTACAACAACAACAATAGTACTTATTATCATCTGAACCGTCATTTTTATTTCACATGATTTGGACGTCACTCGTGAGGTATAGGTAAAACTACCATGGTTATACACCAATCTACATGTGAGAATAGAACTAATAGGTATACTATATTATCAAGAGCAGCCAAGTGGACTATTGTTATGAAAATATAATTTTTACAATGAATCTAATGAAACTAGTTCTGTAGTGCAGATGTTGATATAGCTTCCTATAAATTTGGTCTAATTCAATTACTTCGGAAATGAGGAAGCATATTACAAATAGTAGCATTCAATGAGAAAACAAGAATCAAATGAAATGTTCAAGGTGGACACACTTTCAAAGTTACACTACACTTAAAGAGCTATACAGCCAACGATGGTTCACTATATTTCAGGGAAGTATATCCAAACTACTATTAAGTAGTTATGACTGAATACATACTGTAGTGTGAGCATGCAGCAGCATGATGAAGGCCTTGAAGAATTGACACACCAAGTTCATTTGTCTCCAACATAGTTTAGATCAGTGGACAGCTGAGCCACAAAATAATCCCCAAATACATCATGAGTACTAGAAATAGCAAACATCGAGAACTCACCGCTTAAGAAATCAGAACAAAAAATATAGTACTGCATTAGTATATACGCTTCACATCACTAAAGAAATATGTCAGGCAAGGAACATTCCCTTTTATTAGGCTGTAAGAAGAGGTACAATTATACTGTTATGTTTTGGTTCTTGAAAGATACAAAAATGCTAGAATAGCAGATACGATTTTGTCTATGTTCTGAAATCTTACTGTACGCAGAAACGACAATAACAAAGTATATACACCAAAAACAATGGCATCACTAACAAAAAGCTTACATGACGAAGAGAATTACAAATTTAATATACATGTGCAAGGAAAGAATAATATACATGTGTAAGGAAATTAAACCCGCAAGTACTCAACTGGTTTGTGAATGATTTTATTTGAGTGACATCCAACAAGCCCTACTATCTCTGCGGCATTCATACACATTTAAGTAACTTAGCATAAACAATTAGACATGGTAAGTAATACATGCCTGATCATGTTAGGTGGACATAATAGAAATACCTAAAGATATGTAAATCAATAGAATGTATTGATGCCACAGGAGCAAACACAACCTTAATTAGGTGCATGCTTTGCATTATAAGAGACAAAGATCTTCACTTGAATAATTGTGATGCTCTTATCTTCGAAAACATGTGGTTCTGTCATATTTTCTACATGCTCATAGTCAATGCGCAGAGATAATGTTCATTGAAAGCCTGATGTACAATGAATCGTGTTATATTATAGATCTTCCTTAGTCTACACACACGGTTGCGTTTTTTACCATATGATAATATTTATGTCTTACAAAATCGAAGATGCCACACCAAAACTGAGATAAGATGGTTACCTTCGAACATGCCACACCAAAACTGAGATAAGCTAGTTACCTTTGAAACATTTGGCACTCAACAACTGACACTGTTCTAAAAGTCGTTAAAAGAATTAGGATTAGAAATACATATATTGGCACTGTTACTCGCAACAAAAAATTTGTTGGTCGCATAATTAATAATCAGTCCAACCTATATTTGAAGGTTGTGTATTTAGTGAATTATGCAAATAAAAACTTCTGCATTCCTTTAGAGAGAACTTGATGCCACACAAACATTGAAAATTATTTCATCTATACTGTGAGAAGGTGCTCACTAAAATCTGTGAGGCCTTGAATCAAGCTCTAAACAAAAGTCCATGTTGAAAAAAAATGGAGACCAGAGTTGGCGAAAAGCACATCTTGCCTCTAAAATTTCTTCAATGAAACTATCTTTAATGAAATAAAAGGCACTGTAATACCACACAAAAATATTATACAATATTAAAAGACAAACTGGGTGGGAGGTTAATCTGATAAACACATCCTCTTAAGTATTATTCAGTGCTAATTTCAACATTGAGTCTTCCCATCAAGTAATACAAACCACTGCCTTATGAAGTTCAGTACAGAATGAAATAACAGAGATTGAAGAATAAAAAGAAACACACACATCATGTACCATACACAAATTATGAATCAACCATTCATTAATGGACCAACATCATTTTACAAGTTCTCAAAATAACTCAGAATAGTTGCCACTTGAGATTCATCAATACCAACGGTAGTCAACTAAAACTACAGCTACCTGATTGTCACTGTAAGGTCAGGTTGCTCACCGGAGAGGATTGTAGGCAAGGCAACAGTTGCAGTGTAGGTCAGACACCGTCGTGTCGCGACAGAGGAGGTCGCCACAAGAAGCACGGCCGTCGCGGCCGTCCAGCCCAACGCGTGCAAGCAAACCGAGGTAAGGGGCGCCAACCAGGAGGAGGAGAGGGCGCGAGGGGGCTTGATGTACGACGAAGAGGAGCCGCTGGATATGCGCCGACAACGGACGGGATGCCGCAGCTGAAACCCTAGCCATGGGCTAGGGGTCGTGGACGAGCGTCGGAGGCCGGGAGTGGCGGATCCAGCCGTACTTGAGGACGGATGGGTTGGAGACGAGCTCCTGAGCGTGCTGCGTGGTGGTGGACATCGCCGGAATTGACTGGCGTTTGTGGCGGAGCGAGGGTTCGTATGAGGGAGGCAGAGATGGGTCACGATAGGGACGGATCGGTGGGTGTTGTGGCCGACCTAGCAGTCGCCGGATCTGCGAGGTGAGAGGAGGGAGGGCCAGCGTCAAGCTGTGGGGGGAGGGTGGCGGCGAGGTGGGGTGGGGTTGAGGTGTGGGAGACGATGGGGAATGGGACGCGACTGCAGATGAGGGAGAAGGGCCGAAGAGGAGAGAGTTAGGGTTAGGTTTTTATAAGCGGAACATTTAGTCGGGCTTTAGCGGGCTTCAGCGGGCTTGCGGGGCTATACCAGCCCATCCATGACAGTTCTTGAAATTGTCATCCAAAATCCGTCATGGATTAACAGGTTTTTTGTAGTGGAAGAAGAAGATCCCCGACGTGCTCTTTCGATCATCGACGTTGCCGGCGTGATCATTGTCACTGTACCCCATCAATTCAGGCTCTCCGTTAGCATGCTTCTCATATCTCAGCCCATAGTCCGCCGTCCCGCTGATGTACCGAAGTATATGCCTGGCGGCCGCCATGTGCTGTGTGGTTGGTGATTCCATGTACCTACTGACGATCCCAATGTGTAGGAAATATCCGTCCTTGTGTTGACAAGGTATCTGAGGCTGCCCATCATGCTACGATACACAGTGGCATCCTTCGGCGAGCTGCCATCTTCCTTTGACAGGTTGAGGCGATTCTCCATGGGCGTAGAGTGCGGATTTTACCCCTTCAAGCCAAAATCCTCGACGATCTTGCGGGTGTAGTTGCTCTGATAGATCATGATCGTCGTACTGGACTGCTCCACCTCGACGCCGAGGTAGTACGACAGCAAGCCAAGATCGCTCATGCTGAACTTCTCCATCATCTGGGCCTTGAACTCTTTGATCTTGTCAACACGGCTGCCGGTGATGATCAGGTCATCTACGTACACCCCCACAAGCAGAGATGCATCTCCGGCCAGCTTGCGATAGACGGCTGATACGTTTCTGTCGTATCTACTTTCCCAAACACTTTTGCCCTTGTTTTGGACTCTAACTTGTATGATTTGAATGGAACTAACCCCGGACTGACGCTGTTTTCAACAGAATTGCCATAGTGTGATTTATGTGCAGAAACAAAACTTCTGGGAATGACCCGAAACTTCACGGAACATCTTTTCTGAAATAATAAAAAATAGTTGCAAAAGATGAAGGTCAGGAGGCCCACCACCTGTCCACGAGGGTGGGAGCGTCCCCCCCATAGGGCACGCCCCCCTACGTCGTGGGCCCCCTGGAGCTCCTCCGACGCCAACTCCAACTCTATATATTTGCTTTCGGGGAGAAAAAAATAAAGGAGAAGAAATCATCGTGTTTTACGATACGGAGCCATCGCCAAGCCCTAAAACCTCCCAGGAGGGCTGATCTGGAGTCCGTTCGGGGCTCCGGAGAGGGGGATTCGTCGCCGTCATCATCGTCAACCATCCTCCATCACCAATTTCATGATGCTCACCGCCGTGAGTGAGTAATTCCATCGTAGGCTTGCTGGACGGTGATGGGTTGGATGAGATCTATCATGTAATCGAGTTAGTTTTGTTAGGGTTTGATCCCTAGTATCCACTATGTTCTGAGATCGATGTTGCTATGACTTTGCTATGCTTAATGCTTGTCACTAGGGCCCGAGTGCCATGATTTCAGATCTGAACCTATTATGTTTTCATGAATATATGTGAGCTCTTGATCCTATCTTGCAAGTCTATATCACCTACTATGTGTTATGATCCGGCAACCCCGAAGTGACAATAATCGGGACCACTCCCGGTGATTACCATAGTTTGAGGAGTTCATGTATTCACTATGTGCTAATGCTTTGCTCCGGTTCTCTATTAAAAGGAGGCCTTAACACTAGTGCAGAACCGGGCAATAGCACCGGTTCGTAAGGCCCTTTAGTGTCGGTTCGGTAACAAGCACTAAAGTGTGGGGACTAAAGGTCCCCCCCTTTAGTACCGGTTCCGCATGAACCGGTGCTAAAGGGTAACCACGTGGCACGAGCCAGCTCCGGGGGCAGGGAGCCCTTTAGTACCGGTTGGTGACACCAACTGGTATTAAAAGGTTGGGGGGTTTTGGGTTTATGATTTATTTTTCATTTAATTTTGTGTTTTCCATTTAATTCTTTTTCGTTTGCTGGTATTTTATGATACTACATATTGTACACATTATGCATATATATAAATAGAATTTCTAGTAGAACCGATCATATATATACAATTAGCTAGCTATATACAATTTCTCCTAATTGGTGCCTTCGGAGCCAGTGGCATTAGCCTAATTGGTGCCTTCGGAGCACGATGACAATTGTATGCGCTCCGTTGGTAGGAGCTTCTCCCGCACCTTTCTGAACTGTTAATAAGGAGATCAATATGCATGTGTATTATTTGTGTGACTAGATATCTATAATTGTGTAAAAATTGTGAATAGTGTTCTGACAAACGTACCCAATCCTGTCTTTGAGATCTGCTCCTTTCGGACGCCATCATGCGAATTTTCTCGCAAACGTAGTATGCACACAGATCATTTCCCGCCGCTTGCTTCAGGGCCTTTACGAGAATGGAATTTGATCATATAATAATTAATCAAGCATGATAATTAAAGAGATGGCAGCTAGCTAGCTAGTACTACTTAATTACTTATCTTCGGTCGATACCATTTTAACTTTTGTTTTCATTGGCCTGGAGTGACGTTGATGAACTTTGCCCAAGCCCCGCCCACCTACAAAGAAAATGAATAAAGGGGTTATTAAATAGTTGTTATCAGGAAATGACAAACTAATTAAATAGGCCGAGATATAGTTAATAATGATTGAAATTACCTGTCGACTATCCCCTTCACGATGGTGTAGTCACTTTCTTTCTTAAGTAGTGAGTCCAGTACTTCAACTATTCCTTCATCAACTTTAATGATTAACAAGATCCAGTGAAAACTGCATGCACACATGTTTGCATGTCTTAATTAAACGGGCATATGTAAGCAAAAACATGTAGCTAGCTAGTAAGCAAAAACAGAATTTGTAGTACAAGACAGTGTGACTCACAGGAAGTTGTAAGGAAGTAGTATATCTTCATTGTATTTGAGGCGCTTGAAGAACTCTAGCATGCTTTCCTCTACACTTGCTCGATAATATGTATCTATTTTCCATGTGTATTCATTAATGGTATTTGAGTCAATGAACCCAATGCCATAGCGTGCACCTTTTTTCATTTCATACATCTTCATCTGCATAATACCACAGAAAAAAGAATATAGTGAGGATAATTGCAGGTAATGATTGATCAAAATGATCACTACAACTAGCTTGAGACTTAAATTAGAAAAAGAAATCACTTACAGACAATAGCAACTGACGATAGATTTGTCGAGTGCGTCTTGATGTATAACTGAAATAGTTTTGAATACTCAACGGACACAACTTTCTCATGGAAGTAATGATCCTTCTTGACATTCACCATGAGGGACTCTCAATTGGAAATCTTGGTAATGTTCATGTACCATTGATGCAATTCATACATTCTCGTTGGGAGCTTCTTGACCTCGTCTGGCTTGACCAAAGGTTGGCCCCGGACATATTTCCGTTTTATTTCCTCCTCTCTAAGTGGAGACATGGGCTGGATCTCGAGGAGTTGTCCAACAGTGATCTTGAGCATTTCAGCCTGCATTATATGCTCCTCGGTTATTACCACATCGCCCAGCTGGGGAACGTTAACGGTTTTCCCACAATAATATTGGGCGCGCCTACTCTCATGTGTTGTTGGCACAACAAGCGGGGGGATTGATTGCGCCGCCTGTTGTCCCAGCTGGGGAAAGGTTTTACCGCATTTTTTGCCAACTTCATTCTGTAGACGTGCTCGATTTAACTTCCTGAGGTGGCGATCATAGTCTGTGTGAACAGGCTTGGTAGCTGGTGCTCTAGCCATACGAATGAAGTGGTCAATCTTTTCCTCAGGCACTTTCTCCGTTGGCGCGGTGGCGGTTTCGGTGCAAAATAGGCTTCCACCTGGGCCTTCGCTATGGCTGCGTTTTCCTCCTCGGATTTGTCGTAAGGCCTCTGCGGAAGAGGCGCGAGGCTTGGACCATATTGAAATCGCTTTCCTCCGCCTGTACCTCCTGAACTACCACGACTTGTACCGCTACGCACCATAGCTGTGGCGGCTCTCTTCCGTGATTGCTGAGGCGGTGGAGACGGCTGACGTGGCTGAGTTGGAGGAGGAGGAGTGGCCTGAAGGTGTGCCGGACTTGGAGGAGGAGTGGTCTGACGCTGTGTCGGACTTGGAGGAGGAGTGGCATGACGCTTTGCCGGACATGGAGGAGGATGAGTGGCCTGACGCGTTGGTGGACTTGGAGGAGCGGAAGTGTGCTGACTCGGTGGCGGACTTCGACGAGGAGTCAGCTAATGCGGTGTCGGTGGCCTTCGAAAGATGATGCAATCCATTCTCCATAGGATGATACGATGTTTGGCCTCTCCCAGTGTGTGCTCCTCGTCACCTCCAGGAATGTCAAGCTCTAGCCCCGAATATTGGTCCACCACCTCATCAACCAAGACACGAGCATAGCCCGCTGGAATCGGGTTGCAATGGAAGGTTGCCTCGGGGGGATTTGTAAAAGCAACGGTGTCCGCCACCTTCATGGGTATGTTCTTCATTTTGAAGTGTAGCTTGCAGTTAGTGTTCTCCAAGATGTCATCCACGAGGTATCTATCCTCATTGCGTCGCCCAGGGCGGAACCCACGCTGCTTCTCGGCATGGATGGGACGGTGCTATCCAATGCTGGATCATCCGCTAGCTGCTGCCGCTGCTGAGACCCCCCTTTGCTGGCTAAGTGAGTCGATCTGCTCCTGCTGTCGCTGGAATTTGACTGCCAAGTCCGCGTGCGCTGATTCTAGGCCTTGAAGGCATTCATAGTCCAGCTTCCTCTACTCCTCCTCCATCTTCCTCTGCTTCTCCTGCGCAATCTTCCTTGTCGCACGGCTTCTGTAGTCGGCGTTCCAGTCCGAAAACCCCTCATACCACGGAATAACGCCCTTGCCTCGTGTTCTTCCAGGGTGTTCAGGATTTCCAAGGGCACACGTAAGCTCGTCATTCTCTCTGTTGGGCTGGAACACCCCCGATCGAGCCTCTTCTATTGCAACAAGTATCTTATCTTCGGTTCCGTTCAGACACGCCTTCTTTGAAACTTTGCCTGTCTTCGGGTCCAACTCCCCCCATGCGCATAGAACCAAGTCCTCCACCTGGGGGGCCATCTCAATGTAACTGGAGTGACACCTGCATCCTCCATCTCTTTCTCACACTTATCCCACTTAGGCATTGCCACCGCGTAGCCACCTGGCCCCAGCTTATGGAACTTATCCTTTTTTGTGGCATTGGCCTTGTTTATTCTCGATTGTTCCTTAGATAATTCCGATTCCTTGAATTTCACGAAATCGTCCCAATAAGTACTTTGCTTCTCTAGTGTTCCCTTGAATACTGGAGTCTTCCTTCCTCCCTTGACGTACTTGTCCCATACACGTTTCTTGTGGTTGTTGAATGCAAGCGCCATCTTCCTAAGAGCAGTGTCCTTGACTTTCTCCACATATGCATCTGTGAAATGATCTGGTAGGGTGAAATGTTCCATGAGAGTTTCCCAAAGCAGAACTTTTTGTCTGTCATCGACAAAAGTAAGATCTGGACTTCGCTTTGCTGGCTCTCTCCATTCTAGAAGGGAGATCGGGAGTTGGTCCTTCACAAGAACTCCGCACTGACGAATGAACTTGTCTGCAATATTCTTAGGCGCTAATGGTTCCCCATTAGGTTTGATGGCCTCGATATTGTACTTTACGCCCTCCTTCAACTTTTTGTTCAGGCCTCGTACTGTCCTGCTGCCTGAAGATTTTCTCGATCCGGATGGCTGAAAGAAGAAAGATCGATTCGTTAATATATCTTCTAGTCATTTAAAACATGTGATGATCACCAGATGCCTGCTTATATAAATATACCTCGCCGATCTTTGTTCTTTCCAGATCAAAATTTTCTTCATCATCATCATAATCATAGTTCATGACTTCATCAATTCGGTCGTCGCGATCGAATATCATATCACCCTCCCCAGTGTTGTTTAGATATTCGGAGCCGTCATAATCATATTCATTCTGATCATCATCTGGCCTGCGAGGATGGCATATGATACCGAATATGGCCTCTTCTCCCTCTCTGCCGGTATTGTCCGCCATATCTTTTAGTTAACTAATCCAAAAGAAATATAAAACAATTTAGTATTCAAATTACAATGCATGGATGCAATCAATTAATAAGGAGAAACTGAATCAATCATAGTACATAATAAGCATCATCGAATATAATCTTGAATACATCGTCTCGAATAATAGATATAATCTCGAATACATCGTCTCGAATAATATATATAATCACGAATAAATCATCTCGAATATTATATATCGATTACATCACTAGCTAGCTAGCTAGCTAATAAAGATCGAATACTAAAGAGTAATCTAGGCTACTCGCGGCTCCCGAGGCTCGGGCGGCGGACAACCAAAGTGAAGGAACCATCACTGGATCATAGCTCGGGTGATCTCCCCAAAGAACTTGCCAGGTATTGGAGAACCTGAGGTCCATAGCAGCCATGTAGCGATGGACGTGCTCGTCCTCCTCCCTGACATGGCGACGTACCACCTCGGGCGGAGCTGGCTCCCTCCGCACCGAAAGTGGCCGACGCGAACGCCACCAAAGGAGATCAGGGTCGACGACGGGACCCAGGGCCGGGTTCCTCACCAAGCGTCGCGCCCCTGAAGGTAGCACCTCCTAGTGCGAGCTCGGCGGAGCCCAGTCCCGGACATGGGTCCTCTGAAGCACGACGTCGTCGCGAACGGGTCGATGGCGAGGATGCGGGCCGGGCATCATCGACAACAAATACTACATGCCGCAAAAGTAACGTAACATTTTTTAAACGATGGATTGTGATTTCATATATGCAAATTCTAAATTTTATAACTAAAAATATAATAAATAAAAAAACATTGACCATATCTAAAACTAACATTTCTATAACAATTTTTTTCTTTAACATTTCTTTAACATTAATACAGAAAAAACTAACATCTCTATATATAACTAACATTTCTATAACATTAATACAGAAAAACTAATAACTAATAACTAATAACAGAAAACTAAAAACTAAAAACAGAAAAACTAAAAACTAAAAACAGAAAAACTGAACACTAGAAACAGAACAAAAATTCTGTATGTGTGTGTGTGTATGTGTATGTGTTGTGTGTGAAGGCGACGGTGCGGGGACGGGGACGCCCGCGACGGCGAGCCAAGGCGATCGACGGCGCCGGCGGCGCACGCGGCGGCTTCGATTGGAGGGAGGAGAGGGGGGACTGAGGCTCACAACGCGAGCGAGGTCGAGGCGACGGCGACGCAGGCCGGTGCGGAGACGGGGACGCGGGCCGGTGCGGGGACGGGGACGGGCCGACGACGCGGACGGCGCGACGGGGGTGGCGCGACGGGGACGGGGGCGGTGCGGAGTCGACGGGGACGGCGCGACGGCGGCGGCGACGGCGCAGGACGGGGCGGCGACGATGAAGCAGAGAGAAGTGGGAGGAAACTGACAAAATTTTCATAAGTGCTACATATATAGGAGTTGCCTTTACTACCGGTTGGAGCCACCAACCGGTACTAAAGGTCAAATTTGGCCAGGCCAAGCGGCGGGAAGAGCACACCTTTAGTACCGAGTAGTGGCTAGAACCGGTACTAAAGACCCACCCTTTAGTACCAGTTCCAGCCACGAACCGGTACTAAAGGTGGTGCGCTGGCGCAGGTGCGGTGCGGCAAGTTTAGTCCCACTTCGCTAGCCGAGGGGCGCCCGCACTGGTTTATAAGCCCTAGTGCGGTAGCTCTCTTGAGCTCCTCTCTTAAGCAGGCCTTCTGGGCCTACATCTGCTGCTATGCCCTGATGGGCCTATTGGCTAGCGGGCCTGCATCCTGGCCCAATTGGAATCTGGGTTTCTAGTCGTATGCAGGCCGCTGTGGCCCAATAGGTGGGCTTTTTTCATTTATTTTTAGTTGTTTTTTGCTGCATTTAGAGTTTCTTTGTGAATATTTTTGCTTTAGGTACAAAAAATTAGAAACTTTCAGTTAGTGCCGGTAGTTTTCAAATTTGAATAGTTTAAATTTTGAATTATTTGAAATTTGTGTGAATCACTAGTTTGTGAATAACTTAACTTTAAAAATACATTTTCAGTGATTCTTTTTTATTATGTTTAATATTAGTGTGTTTTATCATTATATTCAATTTGGTAATGCTTAGGTTATTTAAAAAATGAAATGCCTTTTGTAACAGATGAGTTTTCGTCCGAAACCCTGATAATTTGGAAAAGATTGTCCATTTTGTACACGAAGTGCATCCAGTTTTTGCCATAACCCTTTCTACGTTTTTGCACATGCTATGTGGGTGAAATTATGATACCATGCCAACTTTCAACCTTCTCGGAGTTCATTTGAAGTGTTTTTCAATTTAGCTGAAAAAAAAGTAAATGCATGAAAGAATTTGTTCGCACATAAAATTTCTTCGCGTTTCAAATGCCAAAACGCATAACTACCCTAACTATTACAGAGATTCCCTCCTGGGTGTGAAACACAGAAGAAAGTTATGATAGTGAAGCCGATCACATCCCAGATCTTTGGGTGTGAAACTTTTTCTTCGCGTGTGTCCCTTTGCGCCATAACCATGGAAAATTTTCATCATTTAACGGGATGCTGGGTCAATATTCACTATGAATGGAGCACTTTCATCAAACTTTTCATGATCTCCTGACATGTCTGTCTTGTCATCCACTCCCACGATGTTTCTCTTCCCAGAAAGAACTATGTGCCGCTTTGGCTCATCGTATGATGCATTTGCTTCCTTATCTTTTCTTTTTCTCGGCTTGGTAGACATGTCCTTCACGTAGAAAACCTGTGCCACATCATTGGCTAGGACGAATGGTTCGTCTGCATACGCAAGATTGTTGAGATCCACTGTTGTCATTCCATACTGCGGGTCTTCCATTACCCCGCCTCGTGTCATATTGACCCATTTGCACTGAAACAAAGGGACCTTCAAACCACGTCCATAGTCAAGTTCCCATATATCATGTATATAACCATAATATGTTTCCTTTCCCGTCTTGGTTGCTGCATCAAAGCGGACACCACTGTTTTGGTTGGTGCTCTTCTTATTTTGGGCGATCGTGTAAAATGTATTACCATTTATCTCGTACCCTTTGAAATTCATTATATTCGAAGATGGTAACTGGGACAGCGAGTACATATCATCTTCAATAGAGGCGTCATGCATGGTACGTGTCTGCAACCAGCTGGCGAAACTCCTGGTTTGTTCACGTGTAATCCAGTCATCAGACCGCTCCGGGTGTTTGGAGCATAGAAAATTATTGTGTTCGTCCATATACGGAGCCACCAAGGTGGAATTCTGTAGAACTATGTAGTGTGCTTTAGTGAGAGAATGTCCGTCCATACATATTATTTGATCCCCTCCAAGCGTGCCTTTTCCATCCAGTATGCTCTTATGCCGCGATTCAGGAACACCAATCGGCTTAAGGTCAGGAATAAAGTCGATACAAAACTCAATGACCTCCTCATTGTCATGGCCCTTGGAGATGCTTCCTTCTGGCCTAGCACGGTTATGAACATATTTCTTTAAGACTCCCATGAACCTCTCAAAGGGGAACATATTGTGTAGAAATACATGACCCAAAACGTTAATCTCTTCGCATAGGTGAACTAGGATGTGCGTCATGATGTTGAAGAAGGATGGTGGGAACACCAACTCGAAACTGACAATACATTGCACCAAATCATTCTCTAACCTTGGTATGATTTCTGGATCGATTACTTTCTGAGAGATTGCATTGAGGAATGCACATAGCTTCACAATGGCTAATCGAACGTTTTCCAGTAGAAGCCCCCTCAATGCAACCGGAAACAGTTGCGTCATAATCACGTGGCAGTCATGAGACTTTAGGTTCTGGAACTTTTTCTCTGCCATGTTTATTATTCCCTTTATATTCGACGAGAAGCCAGACGGTACCTTAATACTGAGCAGGCTTTCAAAAAAGATTTCCTTCTCTTATTTGGTAAGAGCATAGCTTGCATGACGCTGATGTATGCCGTCTTTTCTGTGCATATGTTGCTGGTCCTCCCATGCCTCAGGTGTATCTTTTCTCTTCCCATAGACGCCCAAGAAGCCAAGCAGGGTCACACAAAGATTCTTCGTCACGTGCATCACGTTGATTGCGGAGCGGACCTCTAGGTCTTTCCAATAGGGCAGGTCCCAAAATATAGATTTCTTCTTCCACATGGGTGCGCGTCCGTCAGCGTCATTCGGAACAGGTTGTCCACCACGACCCTTTCCAAATACTACCTTCAAAACCTTGACCATATCATGTACATCAGCTCTAGTACGGTGGCGAGGCTTCGTCCGGTGATCCGCCTCACCTTTGAAATTCTTGCCTTTCTTTCTTACGGGATGCCTGCTCGGAAGAAATCGACGATGTCCTAGGTACACATTATTCCTACAATTGTCCAAATATATACTGTCGGTATCATCCAAACAGTGCGTGCATGCGCGGTGTCCCTTGTTTGTCTGTCCTGAAAGGTTACTGAGAGCAGGACAATCATTGATGGTCACGAACAGCAACGCCTTTAGGTCAAATTCTTCCCCCATGTGCTCATCCCACGCATGTACACCTGTTCCATTTCATAGCTGTAAGAGTTCTTCAACTAATGGCCTTAGGTACACATCAATGTCATTGCCGGGTTGCTTAGGGCCTTGGATGAGCACTGGCATCATAATGAACTTCCGCTTCATGCACAACCAAGGAGGAAGGTTATACAAACATAGAGTCACAGGCCAGGTTCTATGGTTGTTGCTCTGCTTCCCAAAAGGATTAATGCCATCTGCGCTTAGACCAAACCATACGTTCCTTGCGTCATCTGCAAACTTCTTCCCGTACTTTCTTTCGATTTTTCTCCACTGCGACCCGTCAGCGGGTATTCTCAACTTTCCGTCTTTCTTATGGTCTTCTTTGTGCCATCGCATCGCCGTGGCATGCTCTTTGTTTTGGAACAAACGTTTCAACCGTGGTACTATAGGAGCATACCACATCACCTTGCAGGAATCTTCTTCCTGGGGCGCTCGCCCTCGACATCACCAGGGTCATCGCAGCTGCTCTTATAGCGCAATGCACCGCATACCGGGAAAGCGTTCAAATCCTCGTACTCACCGCGGTAGAGGATGCAGTCATTAGGGCATGCATGTATCTTCTACACCTCTAACCCTAGAGGGCAGACAACCTTCTTTGCTTCGTACGTACTCTCGGGCTATTCGTTGTCCTCTGGAAGCATTTTCTTTCTCATTACCAGAAACTTTCCAAATCCCTTGTCAGATACACCATTCTCTGCCTTCCATTGCAGCAATTCCAGTGTGGTGCCCTACTTTTTCTTGTCAGCTTCGCAATTCGGGTACAACAATTTCTTGTGATCCTCTAACATGTGCTGCAACTTCTTCTTCTCCAAATCACTTGCGCAGTTTCTCTTTGCATCGGCAATGGGCCAACCTAGATCATCAGCGGGCTCATCTGATGCCTCTTCTTCAGCTTCTTCCCGCATTGTCGGCTCAGCTTCTTCCCGCATTACCGGCTCAGCTTCTTCCCCCATTGTTGTATCATCGTATTCAGGGAACCCATGGCTAGGATAGTTGTCGTCGTCCTCTTCTTCTTCATTGTCTTCCATCATAACCCCTCTTTCTCTGTGCTTGGTCCAAACATTATAGTGGGGCACGAAACCGGACTTAAACAGGTGGACGTGAATGGTTCTTGACTTAGAGTAATTTTGATCATTCTTACAGCCAGCACATGGACAAGGCATAAAACCATCCGCCCGCTTGTTTGCCTCAGCCGCAAGAAGAAAAGTTTGCACGCCATTAATGAACTCGGGAGAGAATCGGTCATCGTACATCCATTGCCGACTCATCTTCAATACAGAACACCGAAAACACCAAATTAATACAAGTTCATACATAAAGTTCATACAACACTTAAATGCAAGAAACAAATAACTCTCTAGCTAAAGCATTTAAATGCAGCAACAAATGCGATCAAGATCGCAACTAAGGTAACAATTGATCCAACAACATAATGATACCAAGCCTCACTATCAATGGCATATTTTCTAATCTTTCTAATCTTCAAGCGCATTTTCTCCATCTTGATCTTGTGATCATCGATGACATCGGCAACATGCAACTCCAATTCCATCTTCTCCCCCTCAATTCTTTTCAATTTTTCTTTCAGATACTCGTTTTCTCTTTCAACTAAATTTAACCTCTCGACAATAGGGTCGGTTGGAATTTCCGGTTCACATACCTCCTAGATAAAAATATCTATGTCAACTTGATGGGCATAATTTGTCATAAACACAAAATGCAACAAATAGTTTTAAAAGAGAATATACCACATCCGAATCATAAAAAGGACGAGGGCCGACGAGGACGGATATCAAAACCATGGCACTATGTATAACAAACAACGCACGGGTAAGATAATTATACGAGTAACTATATATCCAAATCACACAAACATCAATTTTTTATATAAAATTTCATGAACAAGAGGCTCACCACAAGGTGGTGCCGGCGACGGGACGGTGCGGGCGATCGACGGTGGTTATGACGGAGATTTAGAAGGCATAAAGTAAACCACACCTACATATGCGAACTAAGTGTTATTTTGACCTCAAATTGCATATAAATCAAATACTACCACATATAATTCCTCCCAAATTACTAAAACCCACAATTAACCACTATATAGACCAATGCAAGAGCTAATCTGGCAATGAGAGATGAAAGGACAAAGTTGCTAACCTTTGTGATCATTTGAATGGATGGGGGCCTGCAAATCTTGACAAATTTTGGGCAAAATTGGTGATGAACTCGAGAGGAAGAAGGGAAGAACAGAGGAGAGGGAGAGGGGAAAGGGGGAAGAACAGAGTGCGGGTGGACGAAGGGTTTATATAGAGACCTTTAGTATTGGTTCGTGCCACGAACCGGTACTAAAGGTGCTGGAAGGGCCCCACTCTGACAACATCCTGCCACCACTTTCTTTAGTACTGGTTCGTGGCATGAACCAGTGTTAAAGTTTCGCCACGGACCGGTACTAAAGAGCTCCTGAAGGAAATATGCCCTAGAGGCAATAATAAAGTTATTATTTATTT
Organism: Aegilops umbellulata; assembly: GCA_032464435.1. Classification (NCBI taxonomy): domain Eukaryota; kingdom Viridiplantae; phylum Streptophyta; class Magnoliopsida; order Poales; family Poaceae; genus Aegilops; species Aegilops umbellulata. The sequence continues at coordinate 413,160,844 of CP136059.1, read as the reverse complement.
CCTTAATTCATGATAAACGTTTATTATTCATGCTAGAATTGTATTAACAGGAAACATAATACATGTGTGAATACATAGACAAACAGAGTGTCACTAGTATGCCTCTACTTAACTAGCTCATTAATCAAAGATGGTTATGTTTCCTAACCGTGAACAAGGAGTTGTTATTTGATTAATGAGGTCACATCATTAGTTGAATGATCGGATTGACATGACCCATTCCATTAGCTTAGCACCCGATCGTTTAGTATGTTGCTATTGCTTTTATCCATGACTTATACATGTTCCTATGACTATGAGATTATGCAACTCCCGTTTGCCGGAGGAACACTTTGGGTGCTACCAAACGTCACAACGTAACTGGGTGATTATAAAGGAGTACTGCAGGTGTCTCCAAAGGTAGATGTTGGGTTGGCGTATTTCGAGATTAGGATTTGTCACTCCGATCGTCGGAGAGGTATCTCTGGGCCCTCTCGGTAATGCACATCACTTAAGCCTTGCAAGCATTGCAACTAATGAGTTAGTTGCGGGATGATGTATTACGGAACGAGTAAAGAGACTTGCCGGTAACGAGATTGAACTAGGTATTGGATACCGACGATCAAATCTCGGGCAAGTAACATACCGATGACAAAGGGAACAACGTATGTTGTTATGCGGTCTGACCGATAAAGATCTTCGCAGAATATGTAGGAGCCAATATGGGCATCCAGGTCCCGCTATTGGTTATTGACCGGAGATGTGTCTCGGTCATGTCTACATTGTTCTCGAACCGTAGGGTCCGCACGCTTAAGGTTTCGATGACAATTATATTATGAGTTTATGAGTTTTGATGTACCGAAGGAGTTCGGAGTCCCGGATGAGATCGGGGACATGACGAGGAGTCTCGAAATGGTCGAGACGTAAAGATCGATATATTGGACGACTATATTCGGACATCGGAAGGGTTCTGAGTGGTTCGGGAATTTTCGGAGGTACCGGGGAGTTACGGGATTACGGGAGAAGTAATGGGCCTTGATGGGCTTTAGTGGGAAGAGGAAAAAGGCTGCTGCGCCCCCCCTCCCCTCTAGTCCGAATTGGACTAGGGAAAAGGGGGCCGGCCACCTCTCCTTCTCCTCCTATTCCTTCTCCCTTCCTCCCCTCTTGGTGGACTCCTACTAGGACTTGGAGTCCTAGTAGGACTCCATATCTTGGCCGCACCAATTGGCTTGGCCGGCCTCCTCCTCCTCCATCCTTTATATAATGAGGCAAGGGGCACCCCTTCGACACACAATTGATCATTGAGATCTTTCCTTAGCCATGTGCGGTGCCCCCTTCCACCAAATTCCACCTCGGTCATATCGTTGCAGTGCTTAGGCGAAGCCCTGCGCCGGTAACACATCAAGATCGTCACCACGCCGTCGTGCTGACGGAACTCTTCCCCGACGCTTTGCTGGAACGGAGCCCGGGGATCGTCATCGAGCTGAACGTGTGCCAAGAACTCGGAGGTGCCGGAGTAACGGTGCTGTGATCGGTTGGATCGCGAGGAGAACGTACGACTACTTCCTCTACGTTGTGTCAACGCTTCCGCTTCGGTCTACGAGGGTACATAGACAACACTCTCCCCTCTCGTTGCTATGCATCACCATGATCTTGCGTGTGCGTAGGAAATTTTTGAAATTACTACGTTCCCCAACAGTGGCATCCGAGCCTAGGTTTTTATGGTTTGATGTTATTTGCACGAGTAGAACACAAGTAAGTTGTGGACGATACAAGTCATACTGCCTACCAGCATGTCATACTTTGGTTCAGCGGTATTGTTGGACGAGACGATCCGGACCAACCTTACGCGTACGCTTACGCGAGACCGGTTCCCTCGACGTGCTTTGTTGGAAATATGCCCTAGAGGCAATAATAAAAGCATTATTATTATATTTCCTTATTCATGATAATTGTCTTTATTCGTGCTATAATTGTGTTATCCGGAAATCGTAATACATGTGTGAATAACAGACAACAATATGTCCCTAGTAAGCCTCTAGTTGACTAGCTCATTGATCGACAGATAGTCATGGTTTCCTGACTATGGACATTGGATGTCATCGATAACGGGATCACATCATTAGGAGAATGATGTGATGGACAAGACCCAATCCTAAACATAGCATAAGATCGCATAGTTCGTTTGCTAGAGTTATCCAATGTCAAGTATCCTTTCCTTAGACCATGAGATCGTGTAACTCCCGGATACCGTAGGAGTGCTTTGGGTATGCCAAACGTCACAACGTAACTGGGTGACTATAAAGGTATACTACGGGTATCTCTGAAAGTGTCTGTTGGGTTGACATGGATCGAGACTGGGATTTGTCACTCCGCTTGATGGAGAGGTATCGCCGGGCCCTCTCGGTAATGCATCATCATAATGAGCTCAACGTGATCAAAGTGTTTGATCATGGGATCATGCATTACGGTACGAGAAAAGTGACTTGCCGGTAACGAGATTGAACGAGGTACTGGGATACCGACGATCGAATCTCGGGCAAGTAAAATACCGATTGACAAAGGGAATCGTATACGGGATTAATTGAATCCTCGACATCGTGGTTCATCCGATGAGATCATCGTGGAGCATGTGGGAGCCAACATGGGTATCCAGATGCCGCTGTTGGTTATTGCCCGAGAGCCGTCTCGGTCATGTCTGCATGTCTCCCGAACCCGTAGGGTCTACACACTTAAGGTTCGGTGACGCTAGGGTTGTGAAGATATGTATGTGCAGTAACCCGAATGTTGTTCGGAGTCCCGGATGAGATCTCGGACGTCACGAGGAGTTCCGGAATGGTCCGGAGGTAAAGAATTATATATAGGAAGTGCTATTTTGGCCATCGGGACAAGTTTCGGTGTTATCGGTATTGTACCGGGACCACCGGAGGGGTCCCGGGGGTCCACCGGGGGGTCCACCTGCCCCGGGGGGGCACATGGGCTGTAGGGGGTGCGCCTTGGCCTATATGGGCCAAGGGCACCAGCCCCAAGAGGCCCATGCGCCAAGAGAGAAAAAAAGGGGAGAGTCCTACAAGGGGAAGGCACCTCCGAGGTGCCTTGGGGAGGATGGACTCCTCCCCACCCATGGCCGCACCCTTCCTTGGAGGAAGGGGCAAGGGCTGCGCCTCCCCCTCTCCCTTGGCCCTATATATAGTGGGGAAAAGGAGGAGCAAACCAAAAACCTAATGCCCTGGCTCCTCCCTCCTCCCTGCAACACCTCCTCCTCCTCCCGTAGTTGCTTAGCGAAGCCCTGCCGGAGTTCTGCTGCATCCACCACCACACCGTCGTGCTGGATCTTCCTCAACCTCTCCTTCCCCCTTGCTGGATCAAGAAGGAGGAGACGTCTCCCGTCCCGTACGTGTGTTGAACGCGGAGGTGCCGTCCGTTCGGTACTAGATCATTGGTGAATTGGATCACGGCAAGTACGACTACCTCATCCACGTTCACTCGAACGCTTCCGTTGCGATCTACAAAGTGGTATGTAGATGCTATCTAATCTGAATACTCGTTGCTAGATGAACTCATAGATGGATCTTGGTGAAACCGTAGGAAAATTTTTAATTTTCTGCAACGTTCCCCAACAGTGGCATCATGAGCTAGGTCTATGCGTAGTTCTTCTTGCGCGAGTAGAACACAATTTGTTGTGGGCGTAGATGTTGTCAATTCTTCTTGCCGTTACTAGTCAATCTTGATTCAGCGGTATTGTGGGATGAAGCGGCCCGGACCAACCTTACACGTACGCTTACGTGAGACCGGTTCCACCGACTAACATGCACTAGTTGCATAAGGTGGCTGGCGGGTGTCTGTCTCTCCTACTTTAGTTGAATCGGATTCGATGAACAGGGTCCTTATGAAGGGTAAATAGAGATTGACAAATCACGTTGTGGTTTGAACGTAGGTAAGAAAACGTTCTTGCTAGAACCCTAATTCAGCCACGTAAAACTTGCAACAACAATTAGAGGACGTCTAACTTGTTTTTGCAGCAAGTGCTTTGTGATATGATATGGCCAAAGTTGTGATGAATGATGAATGATCTATATGTGATGTATGAGATGTTCATGCTATTGTAATAGGAATCACGACTTGCATGTCGATGAGTATGACAACCGGCAGGAGCCATAGGAGTTGTCTTTATTTTTTGTATGACCTGCGTGTCATTGAGAATCGCCATGTAAATTACTTTACTTTATTGCTAAACGCGTTAGCCATAGTAGTAGAAGTAATAGTTGGCGAGCAACTTCATGGAGACACGATGATGAAGATCATGATGATGAAGATCATGGTGTCAAGCCGGTGACAAGATGATCATGGAGCCCCAAGATGAAGATCGAAGGAGCTATGTGATATTGGCCATATCATGTCACGTTTATTATTTGATTGCATGTGATGTTTATCATGTTTTGCATCTTGTTTACTTAGAACGACGGTAGTAAATAAGATGATCCCTCATAATAATTTCAAGAAAGTGTTCTCCCTAACTGTGCACCGTTGCTAAGGTTCGTCGTTCCAAAGCACCACGTGATGATCGGGTGTGATAGGTCCTTACGTTCGCATACAACGGGTGTAAGACAGATTTACACACGCAAAACACTTAGGTTGACTTGACGAGCCTAGCATGTACAGACATGGCCTCGGAACACAGAAGACCGAAAGGTTGAGCATGAGTCGTATAGAAGATACGATCAACATGAAGATGTTCACCGATGTTGGCTAGTCCGTCTCACGTGATGATCGGACACGGCCTAGTTGACTCGGATCATGTAATACTTAGATGACTAGAAGAGGGATGTCTATCTAAGTGGGAGTTCATTAAATAATTTGATTAAATGAACTTTATTATCATGAACTTAGTCTAAATATTTACAATATGTCTTGTAGATCAAATGGCCAACGTAGTCCTCAACTTCAACGCGTTCCTAGAGAAAACCAAGCTGAAAGACGATGGTAGCAACTATACGGACTGGGTCCGGAACCTGAGGATTATCCTCATAGCTGCCAAGAAAGATTATGTCCTAAGAGCACCGCTGGGTGACGCACCTATTCTCCCTGCAGAACAAGACGTTATGAACGCTTGGCAGTCACGCTGCGATGATTACTCCCTCGTTCAGTGCGGCATGCTTTACAGCTTAGAGCCGGGGCTCCAAAAAACGTTTTGAGAGACATGGAGCATATGAGATGTTCGAAGAGCTGAAAATGGTTTTCCAAGCTCATGCCCCGGTCGAGAGATATGAAGTCTCTGATAAATTCTTTAGCTGTAAGATGGAGGAAAATGGCTCTGTCAGTGAGCACATACTCAAAATGTCTGGGTTGCACAACCGTTTGACTCATCTGGAAGTTAATCTCCCGGATGAAGCGGTCATTGACAGAATCCTCCAGTCGCTTCCACCTAGCTACAAGAGCTTTGTGATGAACTACAATATGCAGGGGATGGTAAAGACCATTCCTGAAGTATATGCTATGCTGAAATCAGCAGAGGTTGAAATCAAGAAGGAGCATCAAGTGTTGATGGTGAATAAAACCACTAAGTTCAAGAAGGGCAAGGGTAAAAAGAACTTCAAGAAGGACGGCAAGGAAGTTGCCGCGCCCGGTAAGCAAGTTGCCGGGAAGAAGCCAAAGAATGGACCCAAGCCCGAGACTGAGTGTTTTTATTGCAAGGGAAGTGGTCACTGGAAGCGGAACTGCCCCAAATACTTAGCGGACAAGAAGGCCGGCAAAACCAAAGGTATATGTGATATACATGTAATTGATGTGTACCTTACCAGTACTCGTAGTAGCTCTTGGGTATTTGATACCGGTGCAGTTGCTCACATTTGTAACTCAAAGCAGGAGCTGCGGAATAAACGGAGACTGGCGAAGGACGAGGTGACGATGCGCGTCGGGAATGGTTCCAAGGTCGATGTGATCGCCGTCGGCACGCTGCCTCTACATTTGCCTACGGGATTAGTTTTAAACCTCAATAATTGTTATTTAGTGCCAACTTTGAGCATGAACATTGTGTCTGGATCTCGTTTAATTCGAGATGGCTACTCATTTAAATCCGAGAATAATGGTTGTTCTATTTATATGAGAGATATGTTTTATGGTCATGCTCCGATGGTTAATGGTTTGTTCTTAATGAATCTCGTACGTGATGATACACATATTCATAGTGTGAATACCAAAAGAGTGAAAGTTGATAACAATAGTCCCACATATTTGTGGCACTACCGCCTTGGTCACATAGGTGTCAAACGCATGAAGAAGCTCCATGCAGATGGACTTTTAGAGTCTCTTGATTATGAATCATTTGACACGTGCGAACCATGCCTCATGGGTAAAATGACCAAGACTCCGTTCTCAGGAACAATGGAGCGAGCAACCAACTTATTGGAAATCATACATACTGATGTGTGCGGTCCAATGAGTGTTGAGGCTCGCGGTGGCTATCGTTATGTTCTCACCCTCACTGATGACTTGAGTAGATATGGGTATATCTACTTAATGAAACACAAATCTGAGACCTTTGAAAAGTTCAAGGAATTTCAGAGTGCGGTTGAAAATCAACGTGAAAGAAAGATCAAGTTTCTACGATCAGATCGTGGAGGAGAATACTTGAGTCACGAATTTGACACACACTTAACAAAATGTGGAATAGTTTCACAACTCACGCCGCCTGGAACACCTCAGCATAATGGTGTGTCCGAACGTCGTAATCGCACTCTGTTAGATATGGTGCGATCTATGATGCCTCTTACCGACTTACCGCTATCTTTTTGGGGCTATGCTTTAGAGACTGCCGCATTCACTTTAAATAGGGCTCCGTCGAAATCCGTTGAGACGACACCGTATGAATTATGGTTTGGGAAGAAACCTAAGCTGTCGTTTCTAAAAGTTTGGGGATGTGATGCTTATGTGAAGAAACTTCAACCTGAAAAGCTCGAACCCAAGTCGGAAAAATGCATCTTCATAGGATACCCTAAAGAAACTGTTGGGTATACCTTCTACCTCAGATCCGAAGGCAAGATCTTTGTAGCCAAGAATGGATCCTTTCTGGAGAAAGAGTTTCTCTCGAAAGAAGTAAGTGGGAGGAAAGTAGAACTTGATGAAGTGTTACCTCTTGAACCGGAAAATGGCGAAACTCGAGAAAACGTTTCTGAGGTGCCTGCACCGACGAGAGAGGAAATTAATGATGATGATCAAGATGCTTCTGATCAAGCTCCTACTGAAATTCGAAGGTCCACAAGGACACGTTCCGCACCAGAGTGGTACGGTAACCCTGTCTTGGAAATCATGTTGTTAGACAATGGTGAACCTTCGAACTATGAGGAAGCAATGGCGGGCCCGGATTCCGACAAATGGCTGGAAGCAATGAAATCCGAGATAGGATCCATGTATGAAAACAAAGTATGGACTTTGATTGACTTGCCCGTTGAACGGCGAGCCATAGAAAATAAATGGATCTTTAAGAAGAAGACAGACGCGGATGGTAATGTGACCATCTATAAAGCTCGGCTTGTCGCTAAGGGTTATCGACAAGTTCAAGGAATTGACTACGATGAGACTTTCTCACCGGTAGCGAAGCTGAAGTCCGTCCGAATCATGTTAGCAATTGCCGCATACTATGATTATGAGATATGGCAAATGGACGTCAAAACGGCATTCCTTAATGGTTTCCTTAAGGAAGAATTGTATATGATGCAGCCGGAAGGTTTTGTCGATCCTAAGAATGCTGACAAGGTATGCAAGCTCCAACGCTCGATTTATGGGCTGGTGCAAGCATCTCGGAGTTGGAACATTCGCTTTGATGAGATGATCAAAGCGTTTGGGTTTACACAGACTTATGGAGAAGCCTGTGTTTACAAGAAAGTGAGTGGGAGCTCTGTAGCATTTCTCATATTATATGTAGACGACATACTTTTGATGGGAAATGATATAGAACTCTTGGACAGCATTAAGGCCTACTTGAATAAGAGTTTTTCAATGAAGGACCTTGGAGAAGCTGCTTATATATTAGGCATCAAGATCTATAGAGATAGATCGAGACGCCTCATAGGTCTTTCACAAAGCACATACCTTGATAAAATATTGAAGAAGTTCAATATGGATCAATCTAAGAAAGGGTTCTTACCTGTGTTACAAGGTGTGAAATTGATCTCAGCTCAATGTCCGACCACGGCAGAAGATATAGAAGAGATGAGCGTCATCCCCTATGCCTCAGCCATAGGTTCTATTATGTATGCCATGCTGTGTACCAGACCTGATGTAAACCTTGCCGTAAGTTTGGTAGGAAGGTACCAAAGCAATTCCGGCAAGGAACACTGGACAGCGGTCAAGAATATCCTGAAGTACCTGAAAAGGACCAAGGAAATGTTTCTCGTTTATGGAGGTGACGAAGAGCTCGTCGTAAAAGGTTACGTCGACGCTAGCTTCGACACAGATCTGGATGACTCTAAGTCACAAACCGGATACGTGTATATTTTGAATGGTGGGGCAGTAAGCTGGTGCAGTTGCAAGCAAAGCGTCGTGGCGGGATCTACATGTGAAGCGGAGTACATGGCAGCCTCGGAGGCAGCACATGAAGCAATTTGGGTGAAGGAGTTCATCACCGACCTCGGAGTCATACCCAATGCGTCGGGGCCAATCAAGCTCTTCTGTGACAACACTGGAGCTATTGCGCTTGCAAAGGAGCCCAGGTTTCACAAGAAGACTAGGCACATCAAGCGTCGCTTCAACTCCATTCGTGAAAATGTTCAAGATGGAGACATAGAAATTTGTAAAGTGCACACGGATCTGAATGTCGCAGATCCGTTGACTAAACCTCTCCCTAAGGCAAAACATGATCAGCACCAGAACTCTATGGGTGTTCGATTCATCACAATGTAACTAGATTATTGACTCTAGTGCAAGTGGGAGACCGTTGGAAATATGCCCTAGAGGCAATAATAAAAGCATTATTATTATATTTCCTTATTCATGATAATTGTCTTTATTCGTGCTATAATTGTGTTATCCGGAAATCGTAATACATGTGTGAATAACAGACAACAATATGTCCCTAGTAAGCCTCTAGTTGACTAGCTCGTTGATCGACAGATAGTCATGGTTTCCTGACTATGGACATTGGATGTCATCGATAATGGGATCACATCATTAGGAGAATGATGTGATGGACAAGACCCAATCCTAAACATAGCATAAGATCGCATAGTTCGTTTGCTAGAGTTATCCAATGTCAAGTATCCTTTCCTTAGACCATGAGATCGTGTAACTCCCGGATACCGTAGGAGTGCTTTGGGTATGCCAAACGTCACAACGTAACTGGGTGACTATAAAGGTATACTACGGGTATCTCTGAAAGTGTCTGTTGGGTTGACATGGATCGAGACTGGGATTTGTCACTCCGCTTGACGGAGAGGTATCGCCGGGCCCTCTCGGTAATGCATCATCATAATGAGCTCAACGTGATCAAAGTGTTTGATCACGGGATCATGCATTACGGTACGAGAAAAGTGACTTGCCGGTAACGAGATTGAACGAGGTACTGGGATACCGACGATCGAATCTCGGGCAAGTAAAATACCGATTGACAAAGGGAATCGTATACGGGATTAATTGAATCCTCGACATCGTGGTTCATCCGATGAGATCATCGTGGAGCATGTGGGAGCCAACATGGGTATCCAGATGCCGCTGTTGGTTATTGCCCGAGAGCCGTCTCGGTCATGTCTGCATGTCTCCCGAACCCGTAGGGTCTACACACTTAAGGTTCGGTGACGCTAGGGTTGTGAAGATATGTATGTGCAGTAACCCGAATGTTGTTCGGAGTCCCGGATGAGATCCCGGACGTCACGAGGAGTTCCGGAATGGTCCGGAGGTAAAGAATTATATATAGGAAGTGCTATTTTGGCCATCGGGACAAGTTTCGGTGTTATCGGTATTGTACCGGGACCACCGGAGGGGTCCCGGGGGTCCACCGGGGGTCCACCTGCCCCGGGGGGGCCACATGGGCTGTAGGGGGTGCGCCTTGGCCTATATGGGCCAAGGGCACCAGCCCCAAGAGGCCCATGCGCCAAGAGAGAAAAAAAGGGGAGAGTCCTACAAGGGGAAGGCACCTCCGAGGTGCCTTGGGGAGGATGGACTCCTCCCCACCCTTGGCCGCACCCTTCCTTGGAGGAAGGGGCAAGGGCTGCGCCTCCCCCTCTCCCTTGGCCCTATATATAGTGAGGAAAAGGAGGAGCAAACCAAAAACCTAATGCCCTGGCTCCTCCCTCCTCCCTGCAACACCTCCTCCTCCTCCCGTAGTTGCTTAGCGAAGCCCTGCCGGAGTTCTGCTGCATCCACCACCACACCGTCGTGCTGGATCTTCCTCAACCTCTCCTTCCCCCTTGCTGGATCAAGAAGGAGGAGACGTCTCCCGTCCCGTACGTGTGTTGAACGCGGAGGTGCCGTCCGTTCGGTACTAGATCATCGGTGAATTGGATCACGGCAAGTACGACTACCTCATCCACGTTCACTCGAACGCTTCCGTTGCGATCTACAAAGTGGTATGTAGATGCTATCTAATCTGAATACTCGTTTCTAGATGAACTCATAGATGGATCTTGGTGAAACCGTAGGAAAAATTTTAATTTTCTGCAACGTTCCCCAACACTTTGCACATAGATGGCTTGCGGAAGACTGTCTCTCCAACTTTAGTTGAACCGAGTGTGGCTACGCCCGGTCCTTGAGAAGGTTAAAACGGAGTCTATTTGACAAACTATCGTTGTGGTTTTGATGCGTAGGTAAGATGAGTTCTTGCTTAAGCCCGTAGCAGCCACGTAAAACTTGCAACAACAAAGTAGAGGACGTCTAACTTGTTTTTGCAGGGCATGTTGTGATGTGATATGGTCAAGACATGATGCTAAATTTTCTTGTATGAGATGATCATGTTTTGTAACCGAGTTATCGGCAACTGGCAGGAGCCATATGGTTGTCGCTTTATTGTATGCAATGCAATCGCGATGTAATGCTTTACTTTATTACTAAGCGGTAGTGATAGTCGTGGAAGCATAAGATTGGCGTGACGACAACGATGCTACGATGGAGATCAAGGTGTCGCGCTGGTGACGATGGTGATCATGACGGTGCTTCGGAGATGGAGATCACAAGCACAAGATGATGATGACCATATCATATCACTTATATTGATTGCATGTGATGTTTATCTTTTTATGCATCTTATCTTGCTTTGATTGACGGTAGCATTATAAGATGATCTCTCACTAAATTATCAAGAAGTGTTCTCCCTGAGTATGCACCGTTGCAAAAGTTCTTCGTGCTGAGACACCACGTGATGATCGGGTGTGATAGGTTCTACGTTCAAATACAACGGGTGCAAAACAGTTGCACACGCGGAATACTCAGGTTTAACTTGACGAGCCTGGCATATAACAGATATGGCCTCGGAACACGGAGACCGAAAGGTCGAGCGTGAATCATATAGTAGATATGATCAACATAGTGATGTTCACCATTGAAACTACTCCATCTCACGTGATGATCGGACATGGTTTAGTTGATTTGGATCACGTGATCACTTAGAGGATTAGAGAGATATCTATCTAAGTGGGAGTTCTTAAGTAATATGATTAATTGAACTTAAATTTATCATGAACTTAGTCCTGGTAGTATTAGCATATCTATGTTGTAGATCAATAGCTCACGTTGTTGCTTCCCTATGTTTATTTTGATATGTTCCTAGAGAAAATTGTGTTGAAAAATGTTAGTAGCAATGATGCGGATTGGATCCGTAATCTGAGGTTTATCCTCATTGCTGCACAGAAGAATTTTGTCCTTGATGCACCGCTAGGTGACGGACCTTTTGCAGGAGCAGATGCAGACGTTATGAACGTTTTGCTAGCTCAATATGATGACTACTTAATAGTTTAGTGCACCATGCTTAACGGCTTAGAATCGGGACTTCAAAGACGTTTTGAACGTCATGGACCATACGAGATGTTCCAGGAGTTGAAGTTAATATTTCAAGCAAATACCCGAGTTGAGAGATATGAAGTCTCCAACAAGTTCTATAGCTAAAAGATGGAGGAGAATCGCTCAACTAGTGAGCATGTGCTTAGATAGTCTGAGTACTACAATCGCTTGAATCAAGTGGGAGTTAATCTTCCAGATAAAATAGTGATTGATAGAATTCTCTAGTCACCATCACCAAGTTAGTAGAACTTTGTGATGAACTATAATATGCAAGGGATGACGAAAGTAATTCCCAAGCTCTTCGTGATGCTGAAATCGACGAAGGTAGAAATCAAGAAAAACATCAAGTGTTGATGGTTAACAAGACCACTAGTTTCAAGAAAAGGGCAAAGGGACAGAAGGGAACTTGAAGAAGAACGGCAAGCAAGTTGCTGCTCAAGTGAAGAAGCCCAAGTCTGGTCCTAAGCCTGAGACTAAGTGCTTCTACTGCAAAGGGACTGGTCACTGGAAGCGGAACTACCCCAAGTGATTGGCGGATAAGAAGGATGGCAAAGTGAACATAAGTATATTTGATATACATGTTATTGATGTGTACTTTACTAGTGTTCATAGCAACCCCTCAGTATTTGGTACTAGTTCAAGTTGCTAAGATTAGTAACTCGAAACGGGAGTTGCAGAATGAACAAAGACTAGTTAAAGGGCAAGGTGACGATGTGTGTTGGAAGTGGTTCCAAGATTGATATGATCATCATCACACACTCCCTATACTTTCGGGATTAGTGTTGAAACTAAATAAGTGTTATTTGGTGTTTGCGTTGAGCATGAATATGATTTGATCATGTTAATTGCAATACAGTTATTCATTTAGAGAACAATTGTTGTTCTGTTTACATGAATAAAACCTTCTATGGTCATACACACCAATGAAAATAGTTCATTGGATCTCGATCGCAGTGATACACATATTCATAATATTGAAACCAAAAGATGCGAAGTTAATAATGATAGTGCAACCTATTTGTGGCACTGCCATTTAGGTCATATTGGTGTAAAGCGCATGAAGAAACTCCATGCTGATGGGATTTTGGAATCACTTGATTATGAATCACTTGATGCTTGCGAACCATGCCTCTTGGCCAAGATGACTAAAACACCGTTCTCCGGAACAATGGAGCAAGCAACAGATTTTTTGGAAATCATACATACTAATGTATGTGGTCCGATGAATATTAAGGCTCGCGACAAGTATCATTATTTTCTAACCTTCACAGATGATTTGAGCAGATATGGGTATATCTACTTGATGAAACATCAGTCTGAAACGTTTGAAAAGTTCAAATAATTTCAGAGTGAAGTAGAGAATCATCGTAACAAGAAAATAAAAGTTTCTACGATATGATCGCAGAGGTAAAATATTTGAGTTACTAGTTTGGCCTTCATTTAAACAATGTGAAATAGTTTCACTACTCATGCCACCTGGAACACCACAGCATAATGGTGTGTCCGAACGTCATAACCGTACTTTATTGGATATAGTGCAATCTATGATGTTTCTTACCGATTTACCAATATCGTTTTGGGATCATGCATTAGAGACAGCTGCATTCACGAGAAAAGGGGCACCATCTAAGTCCGTTGAGACGACACAATATGAACTATGGTTTGGCAAGAAACCAAATTTGTCGTTTCTTAAAGTTTGGGGTTGCGATGCTTATGTGAAAATTTTCATCCTGATAAGCTCAAACCCAAATCGGAGAAATGTGTCTTCATAGGATACCCAAAGGAGACTGTTGGGTACACCTTCTATCACAGATCCGAAGGCAAGATTTTTTTTGCTAAATTCGGAAACTTTCTAGAGAAGGAGTTTCTCTCGAAAAAAGTGAGTGGGAGGAAAGTAGAACTTGATGAGATAACTGTATCTACTCCCTTATTGAGAAGTAGTACGTCACAGAAATCAGTTTCTGTAACACCTACACCAAATAGGAAGGAAGCTAATGATAATGATAATGAAACTTCAGATCAAGTTTCTACTGAACCTCGTAGATCAACCAGAGTAAGATCCGCACCAGAGTGGTACGGTAATCCTATTTTGGAAGTCATGTTACTAGACCATGATGAACCTATGAACTATGAAGAAGCGATGGTGAGCCCAGATTCCGCAAAGTGGCTTGAGGCCATGAAATCTGAGATGGGATCCATTTATGAGAACAAAGTGTGGACTTTGATGGATTTGCCCGATGATCGGCAAGCCAAAGAAAATAAATGGATCTTTGAAGAGGAAGACGGACACTGATAGTAGTGTTACTATCTACAAAGCTAGAATTGTCGCAAAAGGTTTTCGACAAGTTCAAGGTGTTGACTACGATGAGAGTTTCTCACTCATATCTATGCTTAAGTCTGTCCGAATCATGTTAGCAATTGCCGCATTTTATGAAATCCGGCAAATGGATAAACAAAACTACATTCCTTAATGGATTTATTAAAGAAGAGTTGTATACGATGCAACTAGAAGGTTTTGTCGATCCTGAAGGTGTTAACAAAGTATGCAAGCTCCAGCGATCCATCTATGGACTGGTGCAAGCATCTCGGAGTTGGAATATACGCTTTGATGAGTTGATCAAAGCATATAGTTTTATACAGACTTGCGGTGAAGCCTGTATTTACAAGAAAGTGAGTGGGAGCACTACAACATTTCTGATAAGTATATGTAAATGACATATTATTGATCGGAAATAATGTAGAATTATTCTGTGAAGCATAAAGGAGTATTTGAAAGGAGTTTTTTTGAAGAAGGACCTCGGTGAAGCTGCTTACATATTGAGCATCAAGATCTATAGAGATAGATCAAGACGCTTGATAAGTTTTTCAATAAGTACATACCTTGAAATTTTATTGAAGTAGTTCAAAATGGAACAGTCAAAGAAAGAGTTCTTGCCTGTATTACAAGGTGTGAAATTGAGTAAGACTCAAAGCCTGACCATGGCAGATGATAGAAAAAGAATGAAAGTCATTTCCTATGCCTCAGCCATAGATTCTATAAAGTATGCCATGCTATGTACCAGATCTATTGTATACCCTACACTATGTTAAGCAAGGGAGTACAATAGTGATCTAGGAAGTAGATCACTGGACATCGGTCAAAATTATCCTTAGTAAAATAAGGATATGTTTCTCGATTATGGATGTGACAAAAAGGTTCGTCGTAAAAGGTTACGTCGATGCAAGTTTTGACACTAATCTAGATGACTCTGTCTCAATCTAGATACATATTGAAAGTGGGAGCAATTAGCTAAAGTAGCTCCGTGCAGAGCATTGTAGACATAGAAAATTGCAAAATACATAACGGATCTGAATGTGGCAGACCCGTTGACTAAACTTCTCTCACAAGCAAAACATGATCACACCGTAGTACTCTTTGGGTGTTAATCACATAGCAATGTGAACTAGATTACTGAATCTAGTAAACCCTTTGGGTGTTGGTCACATATCGATGTGAACTATGGGTGTTAATCGCATGGTGATGTGAACTATTGCTGATAAATCACATGGCGATGTGAACTAGATTATTGACTCTAGTGCAAGTGGGTGACTGAAGGAAATATGCCCTAGAGGCAATAATAAAGTTATTATTTATTTCCTTAATTCATGATAAATGTTTATTATTCATGCTAGAATTGTATTAACAGGAAACATAATACATGTGTGAATACATAGACAAACAGAGTGTCACTAGTATGCCTCTACTTAACTAGCTCATTAATCAAAGATGGTTATGTTTCCTAACCATGAACAAGGAGTTGTTATTTGATTAATGAGGTCACATCATTAGTTGAATGATCTGATTGACATGACCCATTCCATTAGCTTAGCACCCGATCGTTTAGTATGTTGCTATTGCTTTTATCCATGACTTATACATGTTCCTATGACTATGAGATTATGCAACTCCCGTTTGCCGGAGGAACACTTTGGGTGCTACCAAACGTCACAACGTAACTGGGTGATTATAAAGGAGTACTGCAGGTGTCTCCAAAGGTAGATGTTGGGTTGGCGTATTTCGAGATTAGGATTTGTCACTCCGATCGTCGGAGAGGTATCTCTGGGCCCTCTCGGTAATGCACATCACTTAAGCCTTGCAAGCATTGCAACTAATGAGTTAGTTGCGGGATGATGTATTACGGAACGAGTAAAGAGACTTGCCGGTAACGAGATTGAACTAGGTATTGGATACCGACGATCAAATCTCGGGCAAGTAACATACCGATGACAAAGGGAACAACGTATGTTGTTATGCGGTCTGACCGATAAAGATCTTCGCAGAATATGTAGGAGCCAATATGGGCATCCAGGTCCCGCTATTGGTTATTGACCGGAGATGTGTCTCGGTCATGTCTACATTGTTCTCGAACCGTAGGGTCCGCACGCTTAAGGTTTCGATGACAATTATATTATGAGTTTATGAGTTTTGATGTACCGAAGGAGTTCAGAGTCCCGGATGAGATCGGGGACATGACGAGGAGTCTCGAAATGGTCGAGACGTAAAGATCGATATATTGGACGACTATATTCGGACATCGGAAGGGTTCTGAGTGGTTCGGGTATTTTCGGAGGTACCGAGGAGTTACGGGATTACGGGAGAAGTAATGGGCCTTGATGGGCTTTAGTGGAAAGAGGAAAAAGGCTGCTGCGCCCCCCCTCCCCTCTAGTCCGAATTGGACTAGGGAAAAGGGGGCCGGCCACCTCTCCTTCTCCTCCTATTCCTTCTCCCTTCCTCCCCTCTTGGTGGACTCCTACTAGGACTTCGAGTCCTAGTAGGACTCCATATCTTGGCCGCACCAATTGGCTTGGCCGGCCTCCTCCTCCTCCATCCTTTATATACTGAGGCAAGGGGCACCCCTTGGGCACACAATTGATCATTGAGATCTTTCCTTAGCCGTGTGCGGTGCCCCCTTCCACCAAATTCCACCTTGGTCATATCGTTGCAGTGCTTAGGCGAAGCCCTGCGCCGGTAACACATCAAGATCGTCACCACGCCGTCGTGCTGACGGAACTCTTCCCCGACGCTTTGCTGGATCGGAGCCCGGGGATCGTCATCGAGCTGAACGTGTGCCAAGAACTCGGAGGTGCCGGAGTAACGGTGTTGTGATCGGTTGGATCGCGAGGAGAACGTACGACTACTTCCTCTACGTTGTGTCAACGCTTCCGCTTCGGTCTACGAGGGTACGTAGACAACACTCTCCCCTCTCGTTGCTATGCATCACCATGATCTTGCGTGTGCGTAGGAATTTTTTGAAATTACTACGTTCCCCAACAGCTCCTCCCGCCTAGCCGTTGGAACCGACACTAATGGACACATTAGTGCCGGTTCTGTTACAAATCGGGACTAATGTGTCTCATATTTGACCCTTTTTCTACAAGTGTAATATCCCTTAGTTTCCGTTAGGACCCCTCTGCCACGGGAGGGTAGGAGAAAAGATATCATGCAAGTTCTTTTCCATAAGCACGTATGACTATATTCGGAATACATGCCTACATTGCATTGATGAATTGGAGCTCGTTCTGTGTCACCCTTTATTATGACTGTTACATGATGAACCGCATCCGGCACAATTATCCATCACCGATCCAATGCCTACAAACTTTCCATATACTGGTTCTTGCTTATTTACTTTTCCGTTGCTACTGTTACAATCACTACAAAACACCAAAAATATTACTTTTGCTTCCGTTACTTTTGTTAACGTTACCACTACTATCATATTACTTTGCTACTAAACACTTTGCTGCAGATACTAAGTTATCCAGGTGTGGTTGAATTGAGAACTCAACTGCTAATACTTGCGATTATTCTTTGGCTTCCCTTGTGTCAAATCAATAAATTTGGGTTGAATACTCTACCCTCGAAAACTGTTGCGATCCCCTATACTT
Source organism: Aegilops umbellulata (assembly GCA_032464435.1). Classification (NCBI taxonomy): domain Eukaryota; kingdom Viridiplantae; phylum Streptophyta; class Magnoliopsida; order Poales; family Poaceae; genus Aegilops; species Aegilops umbellulata. The sequence goes on along the minus strand of CP136059.1, from coordinate 413,142,949 downwards.
TTGGGTTATCAACGGCGTGCTTGTATGGGCTGCGCTCGAACCCCTGCTCCAGCAGAGTGGCGTCCAGCTTGGAATTCCAAGCCCTCGGCGCCTGTCGCAGACCGTAGAGCGCCTTGTGCAGGCGGAGCACGCTCCGTCCGCGATCCGCGCCGTCGTACCCCGGTGGCTGTTGCACGTACATCTCCTCGGTGAGATCTCCATTGAGAAACACCGACTTCACATCCATGTGATGTACTTCCCAGCCGCCGTGCGCCGCTAGTGCGAGCAGAACATGCACCATCTCCATCCGCACGACCGGCGCGAACACTTCATCATAGTCGATGCCCTGCCTCTGTGCATAACCCTTTGCCACTAAGCGAGCTTTGTACTTGGTAATGTTACCTTGGGGATCTTTCTTCACCTTGTAGACCCATTTAAGGCCTATGGCGTGGTGGCCACCTGGGAGCTCGGCAAACTCCCAGGTCCGGTTCTCCGTGATCGCCTTCATCTCGGCGTCCATGGCCTCCTTCCAGCATGCCTCGCCCAGGGCTTGCTCGACACTGGCTGGCTCCTCAACCGCAATGAGGCACAACCCACTGTACTCCAACGTGACAGGCTGGGCGTGCTCGACGGCGTCCTCCACAGTGCGGTACCGAAGAGGGGCACCGTCTGTGTCGTACTTCTCGCTCGTGGGTGGTGTGATGAACTGCACCGGCGAGGGCGTGGCTGGTGCTCCTAGTGTCGGTGGCTAGGGCGTCGGCGGTGCACGCGTGGGTGGAGCTGAGCCTCGAGTGTGCAGCTCCCCGCCGTCGAAGTGGACGGCAGTGGTGTCGACGTGGTACTCCACCGTGAACGTGATGGCCGCTGCACCCGTGGTCACCGCGTCAGGCGCACCGCTCTAGTCCCAGGGAACGTGTTCCTCGAACACCACATCCCAGGTGATGTGCAGCTTGCGAGCGGTCGGGTCGTACACGCGGTACGCCTTGCTGCCATCCTCATAGCCGAGAAACACCATTGGAGCCGACCGATCAGAGAGCTTGCTAATACCTGGGCCGACATGCTTGACGTGTACTCTGCAGCCAAATGTGCGGAAGTAGCTCACGTTTGGCCATCGTCCATGCCACGCCTCATATGGCGTGACTCCATCTAGCGCGCGCGTCGGCGATCGATTGAGTATGTAGACTGTCGTCTTCACTTCCTCTGCCCAGAAGACAGAGGGCACATTCATCCCCTTCAGGAGACAGCGCGCCATCTCCACCACCGTCTGGGTGCGCCTCTTGATGACGCCATTTTGTAGCGGAGAGTGTTGGAAATATGCCCTAGAGGCAATAATAAATTGGTTATTATTATATTTCCTTGTTCATGATAATCGTTTATTATCCATGCTATAATTGTATTGATAGGAAACTCCGATACATGTGTGGATACATAGACAACACCATGTCCCTAGTAAGCCTCTAGTTGACTAGCTCGTTGATCAATAGATGGTTACGGTTTCCTGACCATGGACATTGGATGTCGTTGATAACGGGATCACATAATTAGGAGAATGATGTCATGGACAAGACCCAATCCTAAGCCTAGCACAAAGATCATGTAGTTCATATGCTAAAGCTTTTCTAATGTCAAGTATCATTTCCTTAGACCATGAGATTGTGCAACTCCCGGAGACCGTAGGAATGCTTTGGGTGTACCAAACGTCACAACGTAACTGGGTGGCTATAAAGGTACACCACAGGTATCTCCGAAAGTGTCTGTTGGGTTGGCACGAATCGAGACTGGGATTTGTCACTCCGTGTAACGGAGAGGTATCTCTGGGCCCACTCGGTAGGACATCATCATATGCGCAATGTGACCAAGGAGTTGATCACGGGATGATGTGTTAAGGAACGAGTAAAGAGACTTGCGGTAACGAGATTGAACAAGGTATCGAGATACCGATGATCTAATCTCGGGCAAGTGCAATACCGCTAGATAAAGGGAATTGAATACGGGATTGATTGAATCCTCGACATCGTGGTTCATCCGATGAGATCATCGTGGAACATGTGGGATCCAACATGGGTATCCAGATCCCGCTGTTGGTTATTGGCCGGAGAGTTGTCTCGGTCATGTCTGCATGGTTCCCGAACCCGTAGGGTCTACACACTTAAGGTTCGGTGACGCTAGAGTTGTTATGGGAAATAGTATGTGGTTACCGAAGGTTGTTCGGAGTCCCGGATGAAATCCCGGACATGACGAGGAGCTCCGGAATGGTCCGGAGGTGAAGATCGGTATATTGGACGAAGGGTATTGGAGTCCAGAATTGTTCTGCGGGTACCAGGTGATGACCAGCGTGTCTGAAAGGGGTTTAGGAGGCCCCGGCAAGCGTTGGGGGGCCTTATGGGCCAAGGGGAGAGAGCACATCAGCCCACTAAGGGGCTGAGCGCCCCTCCCAACCCCATCTCACGTAACCAGAGAGGTGGGGGCGCCACCCCTAGGGCAGCCGCCCCTCCCGGCTTGGGGGGCAAGTTTCCTAGGGGGTGGGGGCTCCCAAACCCATCTAGGGTTTCCCCTGTGGCCGCCGCCCCTCCCCTAGGGAACCCTATGGCGCCTCCCCCTCCTCCCTTACCCCTATATATAGTGAGGAAGAGAGAGGGCAGCGCCACCCTTTCCTGGCGCAGCCCTCTCCCTCCTCCAACACCTCGTCTTCCTCCGTAGTGCTTGGCGAAGCCCTGCTGGAGAACCACGAACTCCATCACCACCATGTCGTCGTGCTATCGGAGTTTTCCCTCAACTTCTCCTCTCCCCTTGATGGATCAAGAAGGAGGAGACGTCCCCGGGCTGTACGTGTGTTGAACGCGGAGGTGCCGTCCGTTCGGCACTAGGATCATCAGTGATTTGGATCACGACGAGTACGACTCCATCAACCCCGTTCACTTGAACGCTTCCGCTTAGCGATCTACAAGGGTATGTAGATGCACTCTCCTTCCCTCGTTGCTAGATTACTCCATAGATTGATCTTGGTGTTGCGTAGAAAATTTTGAATTTATGCTACGTTCCCCAATAAAGAGTAGGGTGCCATCTTGTACCTCTTCATGCCATACTCGTTGCAGAAGCTTGCGAACACCATGGAATTAAACTCGCCGCCACGGTCGCTCCTGAAGGCCATCAATTTCAGGCCACGCTCATTTTCAGAGATCGCCTTGATCTTGCGGAAGTACTCCAGGGACTGGTCCTTTGTCCGCAACATCTCCACCCACATGAACCTGCTATGGTCATCCACGATGAGCAGAAAATATCGGTTACCGGCTGCAGTCGCCGGTGAGCTCGGCCTGCAGAGATCTCCATGAAACAACTCTAGAGGCTGCTCCGCCCTGTACGCCGAGGCTGATGGGAATGGCTTCCTGTGCATCTTGCCAATAGTGCAGCCGGAGCAGACCTGATGCACTTGATCCACTGCAGGCATGCCACTGACCATGCCCTTCGTGCCCAGACCATGGAGAGCACGAAAATGCAGATGCCCGAACCACGCGTGCCATTGCCACGCAGTGTCACCTGATCTTACTAGCATGCAGACGGGTTCAGTGATGTTCAGTTTCATTACATAGAGCATGTTCCTTGTCCTCTTGACGCGCACCAGTAGGATCCTTTCCTGATCATACACACACATCTCGCCGTCCTCGACAACAGTCTTACAGCCAATCTCATCAAGTTGTCCAATGCTTATGATGTTGCTACAAAGGCTGGGGATATAATATACCTTGAACAGTACACGGTGTGAGCTATTTCTACATTTGAACATCACGAAACCTCTGCCTTTGATCTGTACTGACGAGCCATCACCAAACTTCACGACGCCGGTCACTGACTCATCTAGAGTGGCAAACGCGCCGCGATCGCCTGTCATGTGATTGCTCGCCCCTCTGTCAAGGTACCAGCCATTGCGCAACGCTTCTTGGGGAACCACATTCTTCTCTTTGAGGTAGACAGACTAGTTCGCCGGCTCATCCGGTGTGAGTGTCACACCGTAGCAGACAGCCAAGAGTAGTCCTGGCTCCTCCTCCTGCACTTGCGCCACGTTCGCCACCTCTTGCCGCGGCTTGCACGGCTTGCGGCAGTCCTTGGACATGTGTCCTTGGATCCCACAATTGTAGCAGGCCCCTTTCAAACGGTGACCGCCACTCGACGAGCCCTGTCCGCCACTGACCGCGCTGCCGCTGGGCGTGGCATCATTGCCTTCTCTGTCGCGCTAACCTCGGCCACGGCCGCCACCGCGGCCGCCGCGTCCTGCGGCCTTCCCGCGAGATGATTCGCCTTGCCCCTGCTCCTTTGTGTGCGCCACCCATTCTTCGGCAGTGTACAACAGGATGCCGCCGGCATGCGAATCACTGGCGTTCCCGTACCGCTCCTCGGCAGCCTTAAGGCACCCCATCAGGTCCTCAATGCTCAGCGTGCCGAGGTCAACGAGCGTCTCAATAATGAGAGCGATCTACGAGTAGCGCGGCGGCACGACTCGCAGAAACTTGCGGATGGCCCTCCCCTCGGTGACCTTGTCGCCAAGGATGTTGAGGCTGGTGATCATGGATCCCAACCGCATCGCGGAATCATCCACGGACTCGCCATCGCCACACTTGATGGTCTCGAAATCCCGTGCCAGCGATTGAGCCTTAGCCCCACGCGCACGGTCGCCGCCGATGCGCATGGTGGCGATCGCATCCCACGCCGCCTTCGCCGTCGGCTTGACGGCTAGCGTGCCCACCATCTCGGGTGGCACCGCTCCAAGGATGGCCTCCAGCGCCATACGGTCCTCGTGGAAGTCGACATCGCCGTGCTTGATGACGTCCCAGTAGCCCCGCACCTCCAGCTTCACCTTCATCAGGAGCGACCAATCGTTGTAGTTCGTCTTGGTCAGCATCGGCCAGTTCGCCGATCCAGACTCCCGGATCACCTTCTGCACCACCGGTGCCGCCAGCTCGCGGCCGCGGATCGTGCGGCTCCGTCCGCATCGCGGGGGGGGGGGGGGGGGGGAGGGGGAGCGGGATGGTGATCGTGAATGGTGCGGAGGCGACCTCGAAGGTGACTTCGACCCTGACCTGTCGCCCTTGTCCGTCTGCACCGGCTTCTTGCCACCGGCCATGTCGACGGGATCTCCACAAGGCTCTGATACCACTTGTTGTTGCAGATCGGCAACTCGCTCGAGCTCACAGAGGTGGAAAACCAAGAACGATGCACGCACACACTCATAGGTTTTTGCGCTGTGCCCAAAACTGGCTCACCGCTTTTCTGTTTTTCTCTTCATCTTATTCAGGGCTTACAACGCGGATCGCCGGCTGACCCGTCTCCATCGCCACGCCGTGCTACGATCGCGCCATCCCACGATCTCCACGGCGTGGCCTAACAAACCCAGCGCTAAACCCTTGGTCGCAGCATTGACGCAACACGCCTCTGACCCAAAGAAAATCTCAATGAATAAGCAAACTTGATGGGCCTACTAACTAATGCAGCCCACTTAACGGAAAAACAAATAAACTGGCGACGTGATTAACACAACAGAGATGCAGGAGGAGTCATCTCATCCCTGGAGAGCTGCCTGGCCAATGCGGGGGAGGACGGCCTGGAGATGCTGATGGCACTTGTCCCGGCGTCGACGAGTACTTTCCGTCGAGGTGACACACGTGCACAACCCGGACGAGTACTTTCCGTCGAGGTGACACACGTGCACAACCCGGCTGCTTGATGTGTTCTAGCCGGTCGATACTTTTGACCAACACACGCACATACGTTGCAACCAAGTAGGCACTCAGGCAGGTGGATGGAATCTGTAGAAGCTAGCTAGACGTACTTGATCGATTGATCTTGCCGGGAACTCATGCACACACACAAAACAAATACGAGACACCGATGGATAGCAATAGGTGCGTGTCGCACCTAATACTTTATTTCTTTTAATCTGGGTTCAAGATTACAAGGGTACCTGTACGTATATATAGTAGCTAACCAAGGTTACTACAATCCTATACCTACACACGGCCACATGGTGACGGTTCAAGTCCGAGCCCGACTGGACAACGTGGTTAATTCCAACAATCACCCCCTAAACACGATGTCCTCATGTCATATCTTGGACACCGATCCTTCGCCACATCTTCATGAACTTCTGTGGTCCCAAAGACTTGGTTAGGATATCTGCAAGCTGGTCATCGGTGCAAACCTAGTTGATGTCGATCTTGCTTTCTTTTACACACTCCCTTAGGTATTGATACCTCGTATCGATGTGTTTGCATCCACCATGATGCATTTGATACTTCCATAGAGAGACTGTAGACTCGTCATCAATGTTGAGCACCACTCGTTTCGGTTCCTTGCCTGTGAGGTCACCGAGTAGCCTTCCTAGGCAAATGCCTTGACACACCGCGGTTGCAGCTGCAATATACTCTGCTTCACGGGATGATAATACGACCACCTTCTGCTTTTGTGATAGCCAACTCACTATGCTTCCTCCCAAGAAATATGCCACTCCCGAGGTACTTTTACGGTCGTCCACATCTCCTGCCAGGTCGCTATCACTATAGCCAAGTAGCTCCACCATCTCCTTCTTCTCTCTCAAATAGACACAACTGAAGTTTTTTGTCCCTTTGATGTACCTGAGTATATTTTTCACAGCTGCCCAATGTCCTGTCGTGGGTGCTTCCATGAAGCGACTCACTATGCCAACAGAATAGGCCAAGTCCGGTCTTGTATTCGTGAGGTACCTCAACTTTCGGACCACGCTTCTATACTCTGTTGCATCAACTGCGGGTGCTTCACTCTTCTTGCTTGGTATAAGACGAGGCTTCATCGAAACATGACTTGGATTGCAATCTTTCATGCCACAACTTTCAAGTACCTTCTTTGCATATGCCTCCTGTCATATTGTGATCCCCTCCGGCTTTTGTTGTACCTCGATCCCAAGGTAGTAAATCAAGAGCCCTAGATCAGTCATCCTGAATAGCTCCTTCATTTGTAGCTTGAAGTTTACAATCACCTCTTCGTCTACTCCAGTTATCAACAGATCATCCACATAGATTCCCACTAGTAGACGATCCCTTCCTTCACCTCGCTTATACATTGCATGCTACAGGGGGGCTTTATCAAATCCAAGAGAAATCAATGTACTGTCAAGCTTGATGTTCCATGCCCTAGGAGCTTGTCGTAGCCCGTACAACACCTTGTGTGGCTTCAATACCTTGTGTTCTTCTCCTTCTTTGATGTAACCTGGTGGTTGCTTGACATACAATTCTTCTTCTAGCTTCCCAGTCAAAAACGCAGAATTCACATCCATGTGATGTATCCTCCAAGATTCTTGAGCCGCGAGAGCTATAAGTAGTCTCACCGACACTAGTGCAGAACCGGGCTTTAGCGCCGGTTCGTAAGGGCCTTTAGTGCCCGTTTCACAACCGGCACTAAAGAGTGGGGACTCAAGGTCCCCCCCCCCATTAGTATCGGTTCATCACGAACCGGCGCTAAAGTGCCACCACGTGGCACGAGCCAGGCCAGGGTGCGTGCAGGACATTAGTACCGGTTGGTAACACCAACCGGTACTAAATGTTTGGGGCCGTTTTGGTATCATTTTTTGTTTTTCCTTTAATTTTGTGTTTTCAAATTAATTTAGTGATTATTTTAGTTGTTAAATCAGTAGGTGAAAGTACCGCAGATTAGTTTCGACTGGATGCATGTGAATCCTAGCTAGCTAAGTGAAGTATATGCCATATCCATATTATACTTGATCACTTAATTATAGGTGATCAAGTATAATATGGATATGGCATATACTTGATCACTTAGCTAGGATCCATCCAACTGAAACTAATCTGCGGTTTATTTCATAAATGATATAATAACTCATCATCATCATATTAATATAAAAACTCTTGCATCATATCATCAACAACAGTAAACTAGCTAGCTAAAAATCACCATAGTCATCATTACCACTTTTTAATCATCATATTCATTACCGCTATCTAATCACCACCAACACTACCTTAAAGAAAAAACATTCACTTGTACCAGAAGCAAAGATATCATCGAGTTCAACATGGTCATGATATTATAAGCGTTCATAATTAACACCACAAAAGAAAATCACCCCTTTGAGATTAAGTTCAAGACGAAGAACACGGACATGAGAGGACAAAAGTCTAAGAGCATGAACTAGCTAAATCACTCCTGCTGCTCTCTATCAGGTAAAATAGCATAGAACATGTATAGCTCTCCTGATTCATCATACTGAAGCATGCAGATGAACCTGTCTCCTAATCATGGGATGCGCTTCTCATTGTTGCCCCCTAGTACTTCTCTGCTGGGATCGTTAATAATTTTTCTCCAATCTTTCACTATTAAGCATTTATCGCTTTTAAAAATACTGAATGTACTCATGTGCAATGTAGGATATCTTGGCCGTAAGCTAACCATTGACATGTGACCTTTAGTCTCGATCCACTGAGGCACAACTGTCATCGGGAGTCCCTGTTGAAGAACATCGTATAATAATTAATATACTTAGCAATGAAAGTTTAGCAAAAAAATAATGTATGCAAAAGATGCACCGAGGAAAAATAGTAAAAATCTTACCATCTTTCGTAAATAGATGTGACCGTAGTTCAATACGATCACTATTGGTCGCACGTTTTGAATACTAATATTTCTAAGTCCAGGAAGAAAATTTTTCTTAACAGTATGAAGATCGTGAAGCCATGAAACATAATGACTTATCTCCTCGCAGTTTAGTTCAGCTCCGGGACAATAGTAGGTCCTGTCTACCAAGCGCCGGACATGTTTGCTTGAATGGAAATAAGCTACCAATGGAAATAAGTTGTCAACTATTTTTGAATAAACAATATCAAAGACATAAATATGGTTGAGAAACTCACATAATGGTAGAACCGGAGGCGTCTGCACATCGACCCAGATGTCGATATTACCTTCAATATCATCTTCCGGACGAATATCAAAGGTGATAACCATATCAGGCTCAAATGCATAAGCCTTGCATAGTGCTTGCCAAGTTTTGCATTCAAAATAGGTGTACGTGTCTGCATTGTGTAATTTGACGTTAAAAGTATAACCATGCTCGGTCTTCAGGTAAACTCTCTTTACCTCCATAGTTTCCATAGCAATGAAACCTATATTATCCAAGACAAAAAATCTTGCATGGCAGGGGATGCGCTAGTAGAACATTGAAAATTTAAAGTTGTAAGTTGAAGCAAATGAAGCATATATATAAGTCATGCTTAATTACGAAAAAGACTTATCGTTGTGACTTACTGTATCCACTTCGAAGGTCTCATCCAGCTTGATGCTGAACCGCCTATCATCAACAAGAAAATTTCTGTTGCACAGGCTGCACTGATTTTCACAGTATTCGCACTTAATGAAATCTTTTTCGTCGTCAGACGACATTTCCTATTAATTAGATCATCAAATCTCAGATATCTTAATTTTCTTACTTAAAATAAACTAGTTCTATTAATTCAACTAATTCAACTAAGAATTACTAAAAATAAACTAGTTCTATTAATTTTCATACTAAAATATATAAAGTAGCTATATATAGTAATATTTTAATTAGATCATCAAATCTCATATACGTAAATTTTCTTACTAAAAATCAACTAGTTCTACTAATTCAACTAGTTCAACTCCACACATTTACTAAAAATAAACTAGTTATATTTATTCAACTAGTTCAAATAATCTCATATACCTAAATTTTCATACTAAAAATAAACTTGTTTTATAAATTTTCATTCTAAAAATAAACTAGTTATATTAATTCAACTAGTTCAAATCTCATATATATACCTAATTAATTTCTAGCTAATTCGTCTAAAATTGACATTAATATTTAACATATTTTCCATATAATTCATCTAACATGCATTAACATTAATTTTAACACGTTCTTATCTACGTAATTCATCTAACATTAATCTAAACAACAGAAAACAGAAAATAAGTAAAAAAATGTGTGTGTGTGTATGCGTGTGTGTGTACGTATGAGCGGGGGGGGGGGGGGGGGGCGGGCGGCGGCGTACGGGCGGCGGCGCGAGACAACGACGCGACGGGGGCGACGCGACGACGGGCGGCGGGCCGCGGGCGACGACGGGGATGGCGGGGACGGCAACGCCAGACGACGACGGCGGGGGCGGCGGCGAGACGGCGACGACGAGCGGCGGGAGCGACGGCGCGAGACGGCGACGACGAGCGGCGGGGGCGATGGCGCGCGCTGGGGGAGGCGAGGGCGGCGCGCGATGGGCGGGAAACGGCCCCCTTTAGTACCGGTTCGTGGGACGAACCGGCACTAAAGGCCCACGTATTAGTACCGGTTGGAGCAACCAACCGGTACTAATAGTTTAGTCCCACCTCGTGGAGCGAAGGGCAGCCGCACTGGTTTATAAACCCAGCCGCGGCTGCTCCTTCGAACTTCTCTATATAGCAGGCTTCTGGGCCTAATTTCGGCGCGCTGTCATGTGAGCCTGGTGGCCCTTCTAGGCCTCTATTTGCAAACCCTAGGTCTGGCAGGCCCACCGGGCAGCGTCCCAACAATTTTTTATATAATTTTTTATATTCTACATTCTTTATTTTCTGCTATTTATTTTTGAGTACTTTTTTATATAGTTTTTGTATTTTTTGTTTTATTTATTTTCTGCAATTTATTTTCTGCATTATTCATTTTGTAGTGATTTTCAATTTCACCGTCATTTACCTCTCTAAACAAATCGGTAATTGACTAAAAAACAACAAATGATCTCAAAATGTGTTGGAAATTGATTATGTCGCTTTGAATGATGCATACTGAACGCAAAAATAGGCTGGAGTTCAAAAAAGTTTAAATAACATTGAAGTGCTTGTGTAACAGATGAGTTCTCGTCCAAAACCCTGATACTCCGAAACAGATAGTCCAGTTTGTACACGAGGTGCGTCCAGTTTTCGTCGTGACCCTCTCTACTATTTTGCACATGCTATGCGGGTGAAATTGTGATACCATGCCAAGCTCCAACATTTTCAGACTTCATTTTGTTGTGACTTTCAATTTCACCGTCATTTACCTCTCTAAACAAATCGGTAAATGATTGAAAAACAACAAATGATGTCAGAACATTTTGGAAATTGATGACGTCGCTTTGAATGATGCATACTGAACGCAAAAATAGGTTGGAGTTCAAATAAGTTTAAAAAACATTGAAGTGCCAGTGTAACAGATGATTTCTCGTCCGAAACCTTGATACTCCGAAACAGGTAGTCTAGTTTGTACATGAGGTGCGTCCCGTTTTCGCCGTGACCCTGTCTACTCTTATGCACATGCTATGCGGGTGAAACGATGATACCATGGCAAGTTCCAACAGTTTCAGAGTTCATTTTATAGTGATTTTCAATTTCACCGTCATTTACCTCTCTAAACAAATCGGTAAATGACTGAAAAACAACAAATGATCACATAACGTGTTGGAAATTAATTATGTCTCTTTGAATGATGCATACTGAACGCAAAAATAGGCTGGAGTTCAAAAAAGTTTAAATAACATTAAAGTGCCCGTGTAACAGATGAGTTCTCGTCCGAAACCCTGATACTCTGAAACAGATAGTCCAGTTTGTATACGAGGTGTGTCTAGTTTTCGCGGTGACCCTCTCTACTCTTTTGCACATACTACGCGGGTGAAATGATGATACCATGCCAAGTTCCAACATTTTCAGAGTTCATTTTGTAGTGATTTTCAATTTCACCGTCATTACCTCTCTAAACAAATCGGTAAATGACTGAAAAACAACAACTGATGTCAGAACGTGTTGGAAATTGATGACGTCGCTTTGAATAATGCATACTGAACGCAAAAATACGCTGGAGTTCAAAAAAGTTTAAATAACAATGATTATCATTAAAAATACATTGATTATCAATGATCTTTTTATGTACAATCTGAATTGTCAATATGAGTCCTCAGCGGTTTAGAAACCGGTGAAGACTCATATTGCGACCACAAATTCTACACATAAAGTTCAATGAAGATCAAGTGCTTGTGATAGTTTGAGAAGTAACATTTTTAAGGTGGTAAAAATCTTGATAGGGGAGCGAGGTGGGACTAAAAACAGCCTGCCACAACATCTTTACTACCGGTTCGTGCCACGAACCGGTACTAAAGGTGCTGGCCGGGCCCCATCCTATTTGGTACCGGTTCGTGGCATGAACCGGTACTAAAGGTTCTCCCCGAACCGGTACTAAAGACCTCCTCCCGCCTAGCCGTTTGAACCGGCACTAATCGACACATTAGTGCCGACTCCAATGCAAACCGGTACTAATGTGTCTTACATTTGACCCTTTTTCTACTAGTGCGAGTCTATCTTTGTAACTGGATCGAACACTTCTTCGAAGTCCACACCTTGCTCTTGCACGTATCCTTTAGCCACGAGCATTGCCTTATGCTTCATCAAGTTCCTTTCGACATCTTTCTTGACTTTGTATACCCACTTGAGCTCTATGTCATTATGTCCGTTGGGAAGATCCGTGAGCTCCCATGTATCGTTGTCTCGGTTCGACCCCAACTCTTCGTCCATAGCATGACGCCAACACTCTTCCGTCTTTGCGTCTTCAAAATTTTCCGGTTCCTCGATGTGCAAACATCGTTGCCCTTTACTTTTCATCTTCACCGAATTTATTTGAAGCGCTTCCTCTGAAGAGTGATCCAGCACGCATTGCATGTGTACTGGTGAATGTGGCTGCTCCGTCGTCTCCAGTGCTGTTGGAGGTGATGCCCCATCTTCTGGAGTTGCCAAACCTCCTATTGCTGGCGTTTTTGGCCTGTCAGTCCAATTCCTGGGCGCTTCAGCCCGCTCAAACTGCCTTCCAGATTGTTTACTGGCCACACCCCCGTGGTCTGCTTCCTGGAGAATCTGCAGCCCAACCTGATAGGCTGCTGTCTCCGTCTCGCACGTCTATCTTTTCTTGGTGTTGCCCACCTTCTAGTCCATCCATCACAAAGTGCTGGTGAGCTCCTTTCAGGGAAACTTCCTGCCGTACACTTGTAGCAGCCACTACGTGATGATTCGCTCCCTTGTGGAAATCTTGCTGCAGCCGGCCTGCTAGATGGACTGCGATTAACCGGTCCGTCTACTGAGCTGGGTGCGCTAGTCAGCGAAGCTGCACCGGCCACACCATCGCACTATGTCACGGCTACCTGCTCGCGCGAGCTGGCTGGCTTGCCGCTCGTGGCGATGCATGCAACGCCTCTCACCGCGTCGGTTCCATCGTGACTCACAACGTCTGCATTATCTGAAATCATGCGCACGTCCCGCTCATCTGGTCCGACGGCAACTCGCCTTGTCCCCGGATTTTCTGGTACTACCACATTGCAATCGTCGTGGACTTCTGGCGCCATGTCTTCGCGTGCTTCTAGCGTGACCACACCGTCACACTCTGTGTCGTGGACTTTTGGCGCCACTTCTTCGCTTGTTTCTAGCGTGACCACACCATCGCGCCTTGCGTCATGGACTTCTGGCGCCACAACTTCACCTGGGTTTGCTGGCGTAATCACACTGTCACACCTTGGGTCATGGTCTTCTGACGCCACAACTTCGCCTGGGTTTACTGATGCGGATGCACTCACCGAACCCGTGTCCAGCTGATCGCGACCATCTGGATCCTCTTCATTCACTAGCTCGTACATCAGCATCATATCCCCATCGTCTCCTTCCTGAGCCATGAGCGCCTTCGGCTTCGGTGCTTCTTCGCAGTCGGCCTTGAAGTGACCGAGGAGGCCACACTTATGACACCTCACTTTTCTTATGTCAAACTTCCTCCTCGGTGGTGCAGGCGCATCCTTGTCGTCCGAGTCGGTGAAGTTCTTTCTCACCGAGCATTGCTTCCCCTTCCCCTTCTTCTTGCCACTGCTCGTGGATCTGCCTTGCTTTTCTTTCAACAGTGCGATCCATTGCGCCTTTGTCAACATCAGGTACTCACTCGCCTCCGCGTCGCCGAAGCTAAGATGAATTCTCTCGTCATGGGCCTTGAACCTTCCGACCGAGATCCTCAACCGTGAGAGTTTTGAGGTCGAGACATTGTTCGATCGACGTGACAATCTGGATATAGCGTGCCGGCGCGGCGCGCAAAAATCGTCGGACGATCGCAACTTCTTCTAGGGTTGAACCATAGCTGCGTATGCCATTGACGAGGGTCTTGAGACGGGCGGCAAACTGATCAACCATCTCACTTTCATCCATCTTCAGGCACTCGTAACTTCTCATCAGAGACTGAAGGTGTGCTTCCTTGACACGGTCATGACCCTGGTGCAGGATCTTGATGGTCTCCCATGCCTCCTTCGCCGTTTTCTTTCCGACGAGGTGTTGCAGCAAATCCTTCGGCATTGCGGAGTAGATCGCCGTTAACGCCTGACGATCAATCCGGTACTTCGCCGCGCCCTTCGCGTACTCGGCGCCGCCGGGGTCGACGGCTTCCCAGTACTCAGCTCCCTCCATCGCGACCTCCATGTTCATCGCCCATAGTGCGTAGTCCTTTCGATCCAGACGGGGGAATTGTGATCCCCCCACCATCGGCATCGGTGCTCCCGCTGCCGCCGTCACGATCTCCTTGCCTGTGTTCGACATGATCCTTCGACTGCTTTCCGAGAATCACGCCAATACACCAAAGTTCTGATACCAATAGATGGCACTTGTCCCGGCGTCGATGAGTACTTTCCGTCGAGGTGACACACGTGCACAACCCGGCTGCTTGATGTGTTCTAGCCGGTCGATACTTTTGACCAACACACGCACGTACGTTGCAACCAAGTAGGCACTCAGGCAGGTGGATCGAATCTGTAGAAGCTAGCTAGACGTACTTGATCGATTGATCTTGCCGGGAACTCATGCACACACACAAAACAAATACGAGACACGGATGGATAGCAATAGGTGCCTGTCGCACCTAATACTTTATTTCTTTTAATCTGGGTTCAAGATTACAAGGGTACCTGTACATATATATAGTAGCTAACCAAGGTTACTACAATCCTATACCTACAAACGGCTACATGGTGACGGTTCAAGTCCGAGCCAGACTGGACAACGTGGTTAATTCCAACAGAGGCTGCGGCCCGTACAGCCGGAGCGTTCTCCGCAAGCTGCCCAGCCACATCACTGGCCGAGCCGGAGGCAAGCAGCATCTGAGGTTCCGCGCCAAGGTCATCACGACGCCCACCACGGGGCTCACGGCCACGGTCCCGATCCTGCCTCTCGTCCCGTGGCGCCCTGGATAGGCTGCGCCGGAGGGAGGCGCCCCAGCCACTTCCACCAGGCCTTAACTGGTCCCGGCCCCGCTCTCCATCGCGGTCACCGCGGCGGCGGTCATCGTCTTCGTCACGGTCACGACGGTGGTGCTGCACGGGCCTGGAGACGCGCTCCCGGCGGTCTCGCGGCCGAATTTAGCCGTCGACGACGTTGTAGAGCCAGTCATACGGAGTGAAGATGATGCTGCCGCTGGTTGGGTCTTCATGAATTGCCAAGTGAATCAACACCCGGTGCTCCAGCCCACGGTGACCATAGATAGGCTCGCCGCCATCCCGCTCTGGAAGGGTGATCCAGTTCACCCTAGGGACCCTGCTTGGGCACGTCGTCCATGCCCAGAGGCCAAGGACCTTGGTTTGGGTCTTGAGCTTGGAGGCCGGCTCGATGTAGTCCAGCACGCAGCCGGATCCGATAGCCTTCACGACCAGTACATATCGGAATATTATTTCTCCTACACAAGACCAGCACAGAATTTGTTGGTGGTTCAGAGACAAAAGGCAGGAATATTACAGGAATGCAATGTTATGAGGAAACGGTTCTGATACTCTCGCTCTCCCTGCACACACTTTTCCCGAAACAAAACAGGGCTGGGATGAGAGATGGGGAGAGAGGCGGAGGGCCATTACGCAGGGCAGGCCGGCTACATCGCAGGTGAAGAAGGTCGATGCGTGCTACGGGCCAGGGACTCCGGTCGCCGGAGATCCCTCGCACGGCTGCGGCGGGGGAGTGGGGATGGTCTTTCGGGGGTCGGCTGAGTAGACAGAGAAACAGAACGAATCATTACTATCATTTACTGAACCATAGAGGACGTCGGACCGGTGGCTGGTCGAGCGGGGCATAAACAACCAGTGCGTACGATTAGGAGTTTTACGCTCCCGCACAGTTTAGCGCCACCGTTTTTATATGAAAAAGTTTTTTGTTCCCATCCTGTACTGAAATGTACTTAATCTTGTGGGGAAAGAAATGTGACATATGATTAAATAGAAATGTGACAATCTTGATCTCTGGACGGATTAAATAGGAGTTTTACGCTCCGGCATAGTTTAGCGCCACCACTATTTGGTGTGCACCAGTTTTTGTTTTCACCCCGTACCGAAATGAGCTTTATCCGGTGGGGAAATAAATGTGACATACTAATGTTTTCATCACGCAAAGGTGTGCATACGTACCTTGCCAACAAAATGAATTATGCATTGCTAATTTTGTTTGCATGAATTAATTTAGGATCCGCCAACAAATTATGGGTTTTACTGAACACTCAGAAAGCTTCCAAATTTGTGAACAGATCCTGATGACACTCTTGGAAGCTGGAAGAAAGTTAATTGTAACGTGTCAGCATGTATAATATATACAAAGCCCACAAGCCACTCATGCACATGGGGTGATGGATAGCTGGGGTTTTATGTCCGTTCTTTGCACCCCATTGCATTTTCCTTGCTATATATATACTGTATATGGACAAAGGATGTAGCTAATTTTGTCGATATCGTAACCATGTATGCTAACTTTTTAGTAGTTAGACTAACAAACTATGAGTTGTAATCACAAAATACCTCACGGGGCTAGATCGAGAACGGAGGCGTGCAAGCAAACGCCGCTGGTAGCCTGGCACAGTGGCACCAGGCGCAAGCCACCCACGGAGATCATGAACACCTCTTTAGCTTTCTCTCGCTATATAAGCCGTCCAGAGATCAAAATTGTAGCTACCCGTATAGACAGCTGATTAAGATAGTACTAAATTGAAACAATGTGGATGAAGACCGTGTTCTGGGGGCTCCTACTGTTCATGCTCGTGGCGACAACAATGGCGGTCGAGTACGGTGCAAGGAGCCATAACAGTGGTCCTTGGAGTTGGTGCGATCCGGCGACGGGCTACAAGGTGAGCGCGCTCACGGGCTGCCAGGAAATGGTGAAGCTCCAGTGTGTGGGCAGTGAGGTGCCCGAGGCTATCCTAAGAGATTGCTGCCAGCAGCTCGCCGACATCAACAACGAGTGGTGCAGGTGCGGGGACCTCAGCAGCATGTTGCGCAGTGTGTATCAGGAACTCGGCGTGCGTGAGGGAAAGGAGGTGCTCCCAGGTTGCCGAAAGGAGGTGATGAAGCTCACGGCGGCGAGCGTGCCTGAGGTCTGCAAGGTGCCCATTCCCAACCCGTCGGGAGACAGAGCAGGTGTCTGCTACTGGGCCGCGTATCCGGACCTCTAGTCAAGTGCATCTGCATCTTAATTGGTGTGGTATGTGCCTCTGCGAGATGCATGGGTCATGAATAAATGTGAACTTAGTTTCTTGTTGATGGATAACACTAGTATCTCAGATTTGTACCTTACTAATCACGCTGAAGCCTTAATTTGGCTATACTGCGCCGAGATGTTGTTGTAAGAACATCAGCAAGTAGGGAGAAACAGAGAGAGAGAGAGTAAAATTGCTAGCACATCCCCGGGGTCTGATTATGGACACTCTACCCTGTGACACCGTCACAATACAACACACCAGCCACCAGAGCACTAGAACATGACGTCTGCTGCCCCCTTGTTCCCGTGCTATTATGTTGGCATTGGTTATATCGTGTGTCCACCCTGTATTTATGAGAGATCAGCATACAAGAGTCCAAATAAGACACTACATCGTATCGTGTCTACACACTATACGATTCCAAGTTCAACAATAACTTACCTTATACCATAATATTCGATACAACTCTAACAGATTTCACCTTGCCTAATATTCTTAAACATCTTGGAATCATCTCGAGGAATTCTAGAGCAACCATTGAAACAGAATCACTCCACTTTTGGTAAGTGAATCCCACAGAAAAGAAGCAAGCTTGAATATCTCCCAAGATGTCAAGAATGCTAAGTTCTGATGTAGGTGCCATTGACAGAGTCCCAATACATGGAATTCTTAACATCTCACACAGAAGAAGAAGCTCCTTGGAAAATGCCCCTCTTCCGGGAGCCAGTAGCCATTGAAATTCCACTTGAGCTAGTACAGTGGAGTGCAGTACCATTCATGAAGCCGCTGCAAATTCAGCACAACTACAGGTTCATCCAGTGGATGTCGTCGATGATCACAAGATCAAGATGGATGCAATGCGCATGAAGATTAGAAAAATTAGAAAATATGTCATTCATACTGAGGCTTGGTATCATTATGCTGTTCGATCAATTGTTACCTTAGTTGCGATTATGATCCCATTTTTTGTTGCATTGAAATGTATGGTCTAATTAGATGCTCTGGAGAGCTATATATATGTTGTTCAATGAGAACTATATACGTATGAACTTTATGTATTTATTTTTCAGTAATAACATTTGATCACTACTGTACTTTCGTTTTAATGTGATGATGAACTTCTATTAATTTGGTCACTTCTGTATTCATGATGTTCTGTAATGGTTTTTGACACACTTAATTATACATAATGTACGCAGATGAACCGTCAATGGATGTACGGTGACAGACGCACCTCCAAGTACATTAAGGGCGTGCATAATTTTCTCGAAGTGGCTGAGGCAAACAAACACGGGTTTATGTGTTGTCCATGCCCTATACATGGGAATACGAAGTCTTACTCGGACCGAAATTTTTTTCACACCCACCTGCTTCTGAAGGGTTTCATACCACGCTATATTGCTTGGACCAAGCACGGAGAAAGATGAGTTATGATGGAAGACAACGAAGAAGAAAAAAATGATGACAACTATGTGCCCCCTGAATACGGTGATGCTGCAATGGGGGAAGCTGAAGATCAAGAGGAACTAGACGATGTGCCCGATGATGATCTTCGTCGGGTCATTGTCGATGAAAAGAGACAATGAGAAAGTGAAAACGAGAAGTTGAAGTATGATCGCATGTTAGAGGATCACAAAAAAGGTTGTACCCAAATTGCGAAGATGGCAACACAAAGCTCGGTACCACACTGGAATTGCTGCAGGGGAAGGCAGAAAATGGTGTATCTGACAACGGATTTGAAAAGCTACCGAAAATATTGAAGAAGAAGCTTCCAAAGGATAACGAATTGCCCAACAGTACGTACAGGGCAAAGAAGGTTCTATGTCCTCTAGGATTGGAGCCAGGTGCAGAAGATACATGCATGCCCTAATGACGGTATCATCTACCGCGGTGCTTACAAGGATTTGAAAGCATGCCCAGTATGCGGTGCATTGCGGTATAAGATCAGACGAGATGACCCCGATGATGTTGAGGGCGAGCGGCCCAGGAAGAGGGTTCCTACCAAGGTGATATGGTATGATCCTATAATACCAAGGTTGAAACATCTGTTCAGAAACAAAGAGCGTGCCAAGTTGATGTGATGGCATAAAAAGGGCCGTAAGAAAGACGGGAAGTTGAGAGAACTCGCTGACGGGTCACAGTGGGGAAAAATTGAGAGAAAGTGAGGGGACTTTGCAGGTGAGGCTAAACCTTTATTAAACCAAATTTTTTTGACATAAAGGTTATAAGATCTTAAAAAATGCCAATCATGTATTGAAATAGTATATGTGTTTATACAACTTTTTTCTAATGTATACAAAAAATGTTGAATATGTACTGAAAACCTAGGAAAACCAAGAAAAGAAAACGAAACAAAGGAAGAAAAAAATCAAAGAAGAGAGAAAAAGAAACAAAAAATAGAAGGAAAAAAAGAACAATTGAAAGCCGAGGAAGAAATGACAAAAATAGATGAAAAGAAAAAATGAAGAAACCCACCATCAAGAAAATAAAGAAAACAAAATAAACCTAGAAAAAAGATAAAGAAAATGAAAAAACTGGTGAAAACGTCCGCATCAAAAATACAACGAAAACTCAACTGTGACGTTTGAATGAACCAAAGAAGCGTCTCCTCACAAAAACAACAACAACAACAACAACAACAACAACAACAACAACAACAACAACAACAAAGCCTTTAGTCCCAAACAAGTTGGGGTGGGCTAGAGGTGAAACCCATAAGATCTCGCAGCCAACTCATGGCTCTGGTACATGGATAGCAAGCTTCCACGCACCACTGTCCATAACTAGCTCTTTGGTGATACTCTAATCTTTCAGGTCTTTCTTAACGGACTCCTCCCATGTCAAATTCGGTCTACCCGCCCTCTCTTAAAATTCTTCGAACGCTTTAGCCGTCCGCTATGCACTGGAGCTTCTGGAGGCCTGCGCTGAATATGCCCAAATTATCTTAGACGATGTTGGACAAGCTTCTCTTCAATTGGTGCTACCCCAACTCTATCTCGTATATCATCATCCCGGACTCGATCCTTCCTCGTGTGGCCACACATCCATCTCAACATATGCATCTCCCACACCCAACTGTTAAACATGTCACCTTTTAGTCGACCAACACACAGCGCCATACAACATCGCGGGTCGAACCGCCGTCATGTAGAACTTGCCTTTTACCTTTTGTGGCACTCTTTTATCACAGAGAATGCCAGAAGCTTGGCGCAACTTTATCCATCCGACTTTGATTTGATGGTTCACATCTTCATCAATACCCCCATCCCCCTGCAGCATTGACCCCAAATACCGAAAGGTGTCCTTCTGGGGAACCACCTGGCCATCAAGGCTAATCTCCTCCTCCTCCTCACACCTAGTAGTACTGAAACCGCACATCATGTACTCGGTTTTAGTTCTACTAAGCCTAAACCCTTTCGATTCCAAGGTTTGTCTCCATAACTCTAACTTCCTATTTACCCCCGTCCGACTATCCGTCTCCTCACAAAAAAATAGAAAAAATGGTCCGACCCAGTCTCACGCGCGAGAGTTATCCCCTTCAGCGGAGAGTTGCTTCCATCTATGTTAAATCTCTACTCCTAATGGACCAGTTGGTAGTCTCTGTTCCGGGCTTTTTTGTCCCACCTCCCACCACCGTTGGTTTTTTTCGTAGGTTTTTTTTCGTCGGTTTTTTTCATCTATCCCGTCATCATCGCTTGGCTTATTTTCGCCCCTTCCCCTCCCCCGTCGATAGCCCCTGCACTGATTTTTTCATATCAAAGCCTATGCCACACCCCGTACGACAAAAAAAATGGAGAAAACCCTCTACGGATCTGCCCCTCCCATGATCCCGGCCGCAACATGTCTCCCTCCACCTGCAGCCGCACCTCTTCCCCTCGCCTCCCGCATCTGCGCCAGAAGCCTTTTGTGTCGCGGATCCGAGAGACTAGAGGCCGATCATGCCGGTGAGGAGACGGTGGCGGCGCCGACAAGCCGCCCCCCTTGGCGCCGTTGCCGCTGGGCACCGAGAGAAAGGAGTGGTGGATGCCAACGCCTCGAGGCCTGCCTCAAGCACAGATTGAGAAGTCCATGACATCGGCGGCAAATATTCAATCAACATACGTTGTCACGCCTGCTGATCGATCAACAACGGACTGAAGAGTGCAGGTTCAGAGTCTGAACCCGCAACGGCATGACCTGGTCAGCGGACCGAGCCGGGCCCATGGGTCCGGAGTAGGTGTGTGTGGGTGTGGCCATCTGGCGCTGCTTACTTGTATGCCTGTGTTTGGACGATGAGGATATCGAAACGCAATTGAATCATTCCTTGCTGTCGACTCTTCCCCTCACGCTTTCCTCACCTACTCTCGTTCTCCCTTCTCACCCCTGATCCCCATCTCCTCGCTATCAGATCCACCGTCGGGGTGTGACAATCTGGTATTCAGAGCCCAAAATTTTTCTTCCCCACCACCGTTTGCTCGAGATCGATCGGTAACATCCACCGGGTTAGGTGCGCGCCGCTCCGGCGAGCTCGCACAAAATCCTGCCCGGGGTTCAATCGGACCTAGCACGAAATCACGACACCGCCATCCAAGCCCTCGGCCCAGACCCGCCACGTGCTCGACGCCATGTCGGAGACCACGGACAAGTTGCAGAGCTTGCTCGAGTCCGTCATCCGCCGCCTCGACGCAAGCCAGAAGACCGCCGACGAGCGCCACTAGGCGCAGATCGCCTACAACGACCAGGTCTCCGCCGAAATCAAGCACCTCTCCAAGCAAATCGACCTCACGCAAGCTAATGTGGATGAGGCGCGCAAGGCGGCGCCCCCAGTCGACCCGGCGGCAACCGTCTCCGGAGGCGCATCCCATCGGGCGTCACGAACACGAGGGACTCCTCGGCGCTCCGCCCACCACCCCCGCCACCACCAACGCGCCCTCCGCTGCTACCCCTCTACACGGATGGCGCGGCCCAGCTTCCGTTCGCCCGCCTCGTCAACCATGGACCACCACTGCTACCCGCGCGCTCACCGTCGCCCTCGGAGCCAGATCGCCACGGCGACCACTACGTCAAGCCGCTCAAGCATGATTTTCCACGATTCGATAGCGACGCTCCGCGCATCTGGCTGGACCGCTGCACCACCTACTTCGAGCTGTACCGAGTGCCACAACACAGCTGGGTCACCACCGCGGCGTTGTACATGGACGACCTGGCCGCGATGTGGCTCCAGTACTATCGACAGACACACCTAGGGGTTTCGTGGCAAGCCTTCAGAGCTGCGGTGCAGGAGGAATTCGGTCCAGAAGAGTTCGAAGTTCAGATGCGCCACTTTGTTCAGTTACGTCAGACCGGCAGTGTTCAGGAATATCGCCAACAATTTGAGACAGCGATGTACCATTTGTTGGCCCTGGACCCAACTCTGAGCTCCCAATTCTTCATATCTCATTTCCTGATCGGCCTCAAGGACGAGCTGCGCCAGGGAGTGCGGTTGCAAGCACCGACTAGCATCACTCGCGCTGCGGTGTTCGCTCGCATTCAGGAGGAAGAACTGGAGAAACATCGCACTCCGCGCCCGCGTGTCACACCAGTCGAACGCCCACCACCACCACTTGCACCGCCAGTAGTTGCTGCTCCAGCTCGCGCTGCTGCCATTTCACGGCAAGGCGCCGACGAATATGCACGGGAACCACAACTGAGAGAGTTCCGCAGAGCGAACGGTCTCTGTTTTCGCTGCGGGGACAAATACTCGAGGGACCATCAGTGCAAACGTACAGGCCAGATTCTGATGATCGAGGTTGGCGACTTTGCAGAAATCTTGTCTGATGACACGGTTCACGCTCTACAACTACTGGATGCACCTGCAGATCAAGAGCCAGAGTGCTGCTCACTCTCACAACAGGCGCTGTCAGGCGAGGAAACACCCTCCACGATTCGCTTGCGAGCACAGGTGGGCGATCAGATCATGCTGCTGTTGGTGGATTCAAGAAGTACACACAATTTCATCAGTGAAACATTTCTCGCCCGACTAGACATTCAGACAGAGAAACTACCACCAGTTTCAGTTTGCGTCGCCAACGGGCAGAGACTGCAGTGCAAACAAATTGTGAGAGATTTGGCATGGCAAGTTCCTGGCCACACCATTCACACCGATCTCCGCGTGCTGCCACTCAGCGCCTACGATGGTGTTCTGGGAATCGACTGGCTGGCAGCTCACAGCCCCATGAACTGTCACTGGCAAGAGAAAACGATTACGTTTGAAACTGAGGGCAAACAAGTACATTTGCAAGGCGTACGAACTTCGGATTTACCCCCCATCGCCGAACTTGATGCTTATGAACTGCATCACATGGAGATAGCTAACGACATCTGGACCGCATCACTGGTCATAGTCGAATGGACTGACAAACCTGAACCTGCACCTCCACCTCCCGGAATTCAGAAACTGTTGTCTGAATATGCAGATGTGTTTTCTGAACCCAAGGTACTGCCTCCCAAACGACAGTATGATCACGCAATCAATCTGGAGCCGGGAACAACACCTATCAACACCAGGCCCTACCGCTACTCGCCAGCACAGAAAGATGAGATCGAAAAGCAGGTTCAGGAGATGGCAATCGTGTGTCATTGCCCACAGCCTGAGTCCATATGCACCACCAGTGTTGTTAGTCAAGAAGAAGGACGGCTCGTGGCGTTTCTGTGTGGATTTCAGGCGATTGAACACAACCACTGTCAAGAACAAGTTCCCATTGCCAGTAGTGGACGAGCTGCTCGATGAACTGGGGGGAGCAGCCTACTTCTCCAAGATCGACTTGCGAGCGGGCTACCACCAGATACGCATGAGAGAATAGGATGAAGAAAAGACGGCTTTCAAAACGCACCATGGCCACTACCACTTCAGAGTGATGTCGTTTAGCCTCTGCAACGCGCCGGCAACCTTCCAGTGCCTCATCAACTCCATTTTCGGTCGCCATGTCCGCAAGTTCATCATTATCTTCCTAGATGACATTCTGGTCTTTAGTATCGACTTGCAGGAACACAAAGAACATTTGCGCACGGTCCTCGACCTGCTGCGGGTGCACCAGCTCTACGCCAAGGCCTCCAAGTGTTCGTTCGCGCAGCAGGAGATCGAGTACCTCGGGCACGTCATCTCCAAGAACAGTGTCGCTACGGATGCCAGCAAGACCAGCGCCATGAGTGCGTGGCCGGTGCCCACGACGCCCACCGAGCTCCGCGGCTTCCTCGGCCTCACAGGCTACTACCGCAAGTTCATGCCACACTATGGCATTATCGTGAAGCCACTGACGCACCTCCTCACCAAGAAATGATTCCTCTGGGACGACAAGGCACAAACCGCGTTCGAGCTGCTGAAGAAGGCGATGGAGAGCACGCCTGTGTTGGCGCTTCCTGACTTCAAGCGTCCGTTCGCCATCGAGACAGACGCGTGTGACACCGGCGTGGGCGACGTGCTGATGCAGGACATCCACCCCGTCGCGTACCTGAGCAAGGCGCTCGGCGTGCGGAATCAAAAGCTCTCGGCGTACGAGAAGGAATTTCTCGCGGTGATGATGGCCATCGACAAGTGGCGCCCATACCTCTAGCGGGCACCGTTCGAGATCGTCACCGATCACAAGAGCCTGTGTTCCTTGGGCGATCAGCAGCTCGTCATGGATTTGCAGCGCAAGGCGATGTCCAAGATGGTGGGACTGCAGTTCACGTTCCGTTACAAGAAGGGCACGGACAACGGCGCGGCCGACGCACTCTCTCGGGTGGGGCATTTACTGGCCCTCGACGCGCTCTCCGTGTGCCAGCCCCAGTGGCTCCAAGAAGTGGCCAACTCGTACGAGACGGATGTGGATGCCCAGGAACTGCTCGCCAAGTTGGCGCTCTGCGACACCGATGACTAGGGCTGCACTCTGCAACAAGGGGTGATCCGCCAGCGCGGGCTGCTCTGGATAGGTGCCAACACCGCGCTCCAAACCAAGCTGATCGCCGCGCTCCACCACAGTGTTGTCGGAGGGCATTCCGGCGCCACCGCCACTTACCAGCGCATCCGCAAGCTCTTCGCCTGTACGGGGTTGAAGCGCGCCGTCGAGAACTTCGTCAAACAATGCAGCATATGTCAGCATGCCAAGCACGAGCAAACCCATCGAGCGGGCAAGCTGCAACCACTCTCAATTCCGCAACAACTGTGGCACGACATCATCATGGATTTTGTTGAAGGGCTGCCCAAGTCTGACGGCTACGACGCGATCATGGTGGTCGTTGATTGTCTCACCAAGTACGCGCACTTCGTCCCACTCCGGCACCCCTTCACTGCAGTCCAAGTCGCGCGCGCCTTTTGGGACCATATCATCAAGCTCCATGGTGTACCGCACACCATCGTCTCCGACCGCGACAAGGTGTTCACCAGTGCAATGTGGTGCGAGATTCTCGCCGCAGCGGGCACCAACCTGCTTTACTCTACGGCGTACCACCCCCAGACCGACGGCCAGACGGAGCGCGTGAATCAATGCCTCAAAATGTACCTTCGATGCGCCGTCCACGACACGCCCAAGCAATGGCGCCGGTGGCTCTCCGCGGCGGAATTCTGGTACAATTCCTCCCACCACGCCTCGCTTAATGGTTCCCCCTTCAAGGCTCTGTACGGGCGGGAACCAAATCTGGGAGGCCTTCCGGAGGCGAGCTTCGCCATGCCCGCCGATGCGCCCGCCGACGAGATCGACTGGGCGACCCACACCGAGCTGCTCCGCACCCAACTGGAGCGTGCCCAAGCTCGTTTCAAGAAGCAGGCCGATCGTCATCGTGCCCAGCGTGCTTTTGATGTGGGCGAGCAAGTTCTCCTCAAGCTACAGCCATACGCGCAATCCTCCATCGCCAATCGCCCCTGCAAGAAACTGGTGTTCAAGTTCTTCCGACTGTTCACCGTTCTGGAGCGTGTGGGCAACCTAGCGTATCGACTGGAATTGCCCCCGGACAGCCGCATCCATCCGGTCTTCCACGTCTCCTAGCTCAAGCCGTTCGTCCCCGACTACACTCCGGTCTTCTCCGAGCTGCCCAAGGTTCCAGACCTCACCGCTGACGACCGTGATCCGGTGGCCATCCTGGACCGCCGCATGATGAAGAAGTGGAACGCTCCCGTGGTGCAGGTGCAAGTACAATGGAGCTCCATGTTGCCCTCGGCCGCAACTTGGGAAGACTACGCCGTCCTACGACAACGCTACCCCAACGCGCAGCTTTGGGAGGAAGAAGATGCCGCTGCTCGAGCGGGGGCAAATGTCACGCCTGCTGATCGATCAGCAGCGGACTGAAGAGTGCAGGTTCAGAGTCTGAACCCGCAACGGCATGACCTGGTCAGCGGACCGAGCCGGGCCCATGGGTCAGGGGTAGGTGTGTGTGGGTGTGGCCAGCTGGCGCTGCTTACTTGTATGCCTGTGTTTGGACGATGAGGGTATCGAAACACAATTGAAGCATTCCTTGTTGTCGACTCCTCCCCTCACGCTTTCCTCACCTACTCTCGTTCTCCCTTCTCACCCCTGATCCCCTTCTCCTCGCTATCAGATCCACCGCCGAGGTGTGACATACGACCACTGAGGGGATCCATCGGTGGTATTCCTATTGCTCTCGCTGTCTCTACATTTCATCCTTTTTTTGGATTTTGCGATCTTTTCAAATAAGCGATGGGCAACGATACTTTTTCCAAATGCTAGCAATATGAATGACGAAGGAGAAGAGCAGCGAACACAAATCTTTCTCACGGCTATTGATTTTATGCACATCAGTTGCATCATGTGATGAGGTATGTGGATAATCCAAACTACTTATTTTTCATCCGACACTTTAACTCCTTCAGTGACCTGATTGCTAGCAAAATGTCACAACAGGTTTGGTTCGAAGTATCAGTTCAAAATATGGTGATTGAATAAAAAAACACTCTCTTATTTTGCAAATCAATTGTCTTCTTCATGTGTTTCAGCTGCTAGGACTGAAGGCCGAAGTAATGTATGTTAATCTCAGCAATTTAGTTATAAGTCTAATTAATCCATACCGTCTCTGAAACATTCAGTTCTAATAGGTTGCATACTTGCCAAAGATCGTATGACACAGCAGCCATGGACACCACATCAGCTTGGGAACATGGCCACAACAGATTGGTAACTTCTCTTCTGAAATTGGGGTCATACTTGCCAAAGGTCGCATGACTCAGCAGCCATGGATGCCACATCTGCTTGGGAATGTGACCGCAACAGATTGGTATATTCTCTTCTGAAATCCAATATCAGTCATGCATTTGTTTGCTGATATGCCTGACTGAATTTGCAAAGAGTTATCAAGTCTGTATTTGCGACGAGTTTCTCATTGTCTGATTGATGTGGCTATCAGGTATTTGTTGGATGGCAACTCTAAGCTGCATGTTCATTGAGAGTTTCATGATGAATCTTTGATGAACACTGTCAAAGATGAAAAGGCGAATTCTTCGATTCCCCGGGCTGTCAGGGATTTTGTACTTCCAGCAGGTTTTCCAGGTGAATGTTGACATCCCAGTGTGGTTTGGTTATGCATCTATGCATTGCTTTTGCTCTTTGTCATGGAGTACGAACTATGGAGGTTCAGGTTTACAATCTTGGAAATGCAGTGATTGATGTGTTTTCTAATCGTAATGCAGTAAACAAATTGTTTTGCAAGTCTTGTACTTTATTTTTTTGTATCTTACCATTCTTACCAAGTACTGTCAAATGTACAGCTTGATTTTGTATATGTATTTCCCTCAGTTTCTTGTAGGTTCCTGCATAAGAGGTCATTATTGCAGGGTTGGAGACTGACACTATGTTTATCAGGTAATCGTTTGAAACTATATACCACTTCTGAAACCTATAACTCTCTGTTGTCCCTCTTTATATTCCAGAATTTGTTTCGGATGATAACCTGCAGTACATGCTATTGGAATTCCCAACAAACTTGGCAGGATGGATCAGTCACACGTTGGTTACATCAAGTCTTCTGAAGGTATCCCATAATCTATTAATCAAGATGTTTGCAGTAGTAAATAATGTTGTAGTGACTGAACGATTATCTGATAAATTTAATTCAGTAAGTATATCATTTACAATAGCATCTTATTCTTATTTGATGTAATATATGATCATATAGATTGCAGTATTTGATAGCTCCAAAATAACTTCAAGATTTTGCCACGTGCTCTCAAACAATTGTAGTCCGAAAATTTGGTGGCCAGTTGCTGCTATCTCTACTCTGCTTCGTCCTTTCGTAATGGCAATAAAAAATATTCATTGTTGCCAACATGAAATTCTAACTGAATTTGTTATTCAGCGGGCAAATCCAACATTTTTTGTACTATATTTGCATGTTCCAGGATAATTTGGTGGCAAAAGAAATACATCGTTTCTCACTAGACCAACAGGCAATAGTAAGTGATACCTTTTCATTTATATAGTACCATTTACTCATCTGTATACACTGTTCCTTTCATTCCTCACACCACAAGTATCTAACAGCCCTCAGGAGATTAGCATTGTCGTTATGAACGATTGTAACACTATGATCAATTAAGTAATGAAATGCTTTCCCCCCGCAAAAAAAAAGTATCTAACAGCCGGATAGGTCCAGCCCAGCCGAGACACATATATTCCAGTCCAACATCCCAAGCTTTTTTGGAGGGAGGGAGTTTATAGTCCAGTCACACATGTCTAACGTGATTTCACAAGAGGAAGTTAGGCCAGCAACGGTATATCCGTAAAGAATAACGAGATCTAAAGGAAACCAATCAACAGGTAAGAATGAGATAGACTTTTTAGTGCCAGGCAACCATTGCCCTGTAGAGAAGTGGAACAACATTCATGGTACTGCTATTGTTAATCGAAAGAACTTTTTTTTTGTTAACATGGTACCCACTAACGTGTGCATATGCATTTTTCTCCTGTAGTCCTAGAGGGATAAAGACACATACAATTACGATGGAGGTGACAGGCCTGAAAATGTGAGAATTGAAGCAATATATTCCCTTGTATATATGTTTTCTCTTTTGAAATATATATCTCAATGGTTTTCCAATTCGTTTCCTGTAAATCTCATATTTTAATACTCCTTAGACCTTAGTAATGCATAGGTGTAATATTTGTTGATATTGCAATTTTGAAGGATCTACTTTTCTTGTATAGCTCTATTTTTTTAATCTTGAAGGCAGTACGAGAGGCCCTAATGACATATATACAGTACTAACAAGAATATGGGGGCTTTCATAACTTGAGGTAGCTTCCATCTTCTTGTTGTGTATTTATTTTTCTTAGATGAAAATCTTACACCAAGAAGTGAGGTCTCTCAGAAAATTATCATTGTTATTCTCCTTTTCATTCTTTGGGCTTTGTTTCTCAATATATGCTTCCACAAAAAAAGTAGATCGGCCCCATGTTGCCACCGTGTCGGGTGTCTCGGGTGGATCCAATCCCCCCGGCCTCCAGGGTCGCTGTCTCCTCTCTCCCTTCCCTCCTTGTCGCTGGAAGACACTGATGGGCTAAGCCTAGGCGCCGACGATGATAGGGGAGGCTCCTGCCTTCACTGCATCGGTGGGGCACGCAGAATCTCCGGGCACATGGAGCATCGCCAAAACCAGCGCCTTGACCACTGACGTTGGTTCGACACAAACACATGGGGAGGGAACTGATGGTACAATGTGAAAATGGCTAAGGAGACATGAGATCTACCTTCTTGGCTCAGAGGGTGTCATGGGTGGCGCACAACTCCCCCCTATCGACACAAACACATGGGGAGGGGAACAGGACGATGAGCGGGGCGGTTGGCGGGGGTCTCCTCGGCGGTCTGTGGGGAAATACGACGTGAAGAACAGAGTGCGACATGGCAAAGGTGAGATGAGCATTATCTGGTTTCAATGGAGAGGGCTCCAGTGAAAAATGTCCCGCTATGGCGGGAAACCAAACGGGGAGGTGAGGGTTCGGCAGGGAAAGAGAAGGGTGCGTTGTGGGTGTGGGTTTTTTTGTTGGGCCCGCACGTGTTAGAGATAACATGGTAGATAGTCTGGATAACCATATTTCTTCCTCAGATATGGATATGTATGGATTTGAAGATGCCCTATTGTCCAAACGGTTGAATTTTGGGGCGTATGTTAGACGTTCGTTTGATGTCTATTCACACTCGAACGTAGGAGGGAGAAATGAGATTCCACTTTAGAATTTAATCATTTTGTGATTTATTTATATGCATTGTAGCGCGTAGCAACACACGGGCGTTCTACTAGTGGAGATATAGCTCTCACGCAATGGACATATACCTCGATCTTCAGAGCCCGGCGGCCCAGTGCCAGCAACCGCACTAGCTGGTTCAGAGAACCCTTTTTGTTATAGTATTGGCCTTTTAGAAACGATTTTTCAACTGGTTTAAAAAATTAATTTTATTTTATCAGGTTTATCCATAACATTCTTATCTTGTATTTAAAAAATATTCATCTTAGATTAAAAATGTTTATGTTGTACTCAAATTTGTTGAGCATGCATTAAATATATTCATCCCAAATTGAAAAATGTTAATTGTGCAATTGATTGTTTTATTTATTAAATGTTTTTGTCTATTAGAATTTTTATATTGTGTTTTAGAGCTTCATTGTGTATTAGTATTCATCATATCTTTCAATTTGGTCAACATGTATTAAAACATCTTTACCATGTGTTTTAAATGTCCATCATGCATTAAAATATTTTTTGTATATTTAGAACATGTTCATCTTGTATTTTACAAAAAATCATCATGTATGAAACTATGTTCATCATGTATTAAAGAAATGATCATCGTGTATCTTAAACACATACAAAGTTAGAAGGATTCACGGTTTAAAAAAATAATCCCATCCTTCTAACAAAACAAACCAGAAACATTGAAAAATAAAATAAAAATGGGAGCACCAATAACATGAAAGCAAAAAAAAGAATTAAAAAATCATAAAAAGCTGGAAGAATAAAAGTAGGAAAAGAAAAAAAACAGAAGCTGAGTTGCACCACAGAAATAACGAAAACAAGAACAAAGAAAAAAAACAGGAGTGAAACCGCACACTGAACGGAATTTGCATATGAAGAACAAAGGAAAAAACGCTCTATGAAGTGCTGTTAATGGGGGGATACTGCAGTCAAGAAGTATGGTTCCATCGGGAAATCCTAATTGGCGCCCACCGTGCCGGTTTGTTCAGTTCATGCCTGAAGACACCTCCGTATGTCATCTTCTTCTTCGTCCTCAACGTCCTCGAACGTTGGCTTCTTCTTGATCAACTCTTGTATGTCCATAGCACGACAGACAATCTTTTCTCCGGCGTCATTGACGTGATGGTTCTCAAAGATATTAGGAACACTAGTCATCAAACCCGTGCTCCTGCACGGGCTAGCAAATCTTTAATTAAAATGCACGACATATTTATGTTCATATTTTGATTGATTAATGTTAAACTGTTGGAAATATGCCCTAGAGGCAATAATAAAAGCATTATTATTATATTTCCTTATTCATGATAATTGTCTTTATTCGTGCTATAATTGTGTTATCCGGAAATCGTAATACATGTGTGAATAACAGACAACAATATGTCCCTAGTGAGCCTCTAGTTGACTAGCTCGTTGATCGACAGATAGTCATGGTTTCCTGACTATGGACATTGGATGTCATTGATAACGAGATCACATCATTAGGAGAATGATGTGATGGACAAGACCCAATACTAAACATAGCATAAGATCGCATAGTTCCTTTGCTAGAGTTTTCCAATGTCAAGTATCCTTTCCATAGACCATGAGATCGTGTAACTCCCGGATACCGTAGGAGTGCTTTGGGTGTGCCAAACGTCACAACGTAACTGGGTGACTATAAAGATATACTACGGGTATCTCTGAAAGTGTCTGTTGGGTTGACATGGATCGAGACTGGGATTTGTCACTCCGCTTGACGGAGAGGTATCACCGGGCCCTCTCGGTAATGCATCATCATAATGAGCTCAATGTGATCAAAGTGTTTGATCACGGGATCATGCATTACGGTACGAGAAAAGTGACTTGCCGGTAACGAGATTGAACGAGGTATTGGGATACCGACGATCGAATCTCGGGCAAGTAAAATACCGATTGACAAAGGGAATCGTATACGGGATTAATTGAATCCTCGACATCGTGGTTCATCCGATGAGATCATCGTGGAGCATGTGGGAGCCAACATGGGTATCCAGATCCCGCTGTTGGTTATTGCCCGAGAACCGTCTCGGTCATGTCTGCATGTCTCCCGAACCCGTAGGGTCTACACACTTAAGGTTCGGTGACGCTAGGGTTGTGAAGATATGTATATGCAGTAATCCGAATGTTGTTCGGAGTCCCGGATGAGATCCCGGACGTCACGAGGAGTTTCGGAATGGTCCGGAGGTAAAGAATTATATATAGAAAGTGCTGTTTTGGCCATCGGGACAAGTTTCGGGGTTATCGGTATTGTACCGGGACCACCGGAGGGTCCCGGGGGTCCACCGGGTGGGGCCACCTGCCTCGGAGGGGCCCCATGGGCTGTATGAGGAAGGGAACCAGCCCAAAGTGGGCTGGTGCGCCTCCCCCCCAAGGGCCCATGCGCCTAGGGTTGGGGGGGGGAACCCTAAAGGGGGCGCCCCCCTTGCTTGGGGGGCAAGTCCCCCTCCCTGGCCGCCGCCCCCCCTAGGAGATTCCATCTCCTAGGGCCGGCGCCCCCCAAGGGGCTATATAAAGGGGGGAGGGGAGGGGGCTGCGGACCCTTTTTGCCCTGGCGCCTCCC
The DNA here is from genome assembly GCA_032464435.1 of Aegilops umbellulata. Classification (NCBI taxonomy): domain Eukaryota; kingdom Viridiplantae; phylum Streptophyta; class Magnoliopsida; order Poales; family Poaceae; genus Aegilops; species Aegilops umbellulata. Next base: position 413,109,666 of record CP136059.1, on the reverse strand, counting down.
TCTCCCTCTCCAACACCTCCTCCTCCTCCGTAGAGCTCGGCGAAGCCCTGTCGGAGTACTGCGGCTCCACCATCACCACGCCGTTGTGCTGCTGCTGGAGTCTTCTTCCCCAACCTCTCCTTTGCCTTGCTGGATCAAGAAGAAGGAGACGTTACGCTGACCGTACATGTGTTGAACGCGGAGGTGCCGTGCTTTCGGTGCTAGGATCTCCGGTGATTTGGATCACGGTGTGTACGACTACTTCATCCACTACTAGAAAAAGGGCTATAGATGGGATTGACACTAATGGCGCACCAGACAAGTGGTGCGCCATTAGTATATACTAATGGCGCACCACCTTCTGATACGCCATTAGTGTTGAAACTACTAATGGCGCACCCGGCCCGGGGTGCGCCATTAGTGTCCTAAATTTTTTTTTTGAACTAGCGCGTCTGGCCAAACATACTAATGGCACATCCAGGTACGGTGCGCCATTACTAGTTGTAACTAGTAATGGCGCACCAGTGACAGGGTGCGCCACTAATGATTTTTTTTAATTATATTTTTTATTCCTTTTGTTGGAAAACTACTAATGGCGCACTGTCCCAAAGTGCGCCATTACTAGTTCAAACTACTAATGGCGCACTATGACAGAGTGCGCCATTAGTATGATTTACTTTTTTCGCAAAACTACTAATGGCGCATCAGGCGCTGGTGCGCCATTAGTAACCTGGATTACTAATGGTGCATTTATGTCAGGTGCGCCATTAGTAAGTGGGCAGCAACAAGATATTTTGGGCAGCCTCTCCTACCCACACTCACTTTCTCCCCCACTTCATTCTCCACCTCCTCCTTGTCTCGGGTGCCTCCTCTCTTTCTCCTCATTTCCACCATAGATTCATTCAAATTAAGTGGTTAAATTACCTTGTTTTGATAGGTAAGTAAGGGGAAGCTATATTTACGTTGTTCTTCCTACAACAATGTGCACATGCACTTTTTATGGCCTAGCTAGATCTATGTATGTTCGTGGTGTTGCATATGTTAGTGGTGTTGCATATGTGTTTGTGGTTGGAGGTGTACCGGTATTTGAAATGCGATAGTTGCCAATATTTTGCCGGAATGTTGATTCATTTCCGTTTCGGCGATAATTTTGGCATTAAGCATTCTTTTTGGTCCTATTTTTAGGGAAAGTCATGCCAAATTTTTTCTTGGTTCTAAAATATTGTTTTGCTCTACCCCGCAGGCAACCATGGTCCGCACGATGACCGAAGGCATCGTGAATAGGTTTTTGAGGTCCGCGAAGGCCGAGATGCTTCAAAAGAACGAGATGGAGATAAGATGTCCGTGTCGAAGATGCAAGCTGCAGAGCCTTATTGCGGACCCGGATTCCGGGCAGGTGCGGGACCACCTGCTCTTGCGTGGTTTCATGGATGGCTATCGGTGGCAAGATGATGAAGATGACTACGAAGTCGTCCATGGGGGCCGGGCAAGAAATGAGGAAGGGCAGCAAGACAACCACCGCGGCTCGGGCGGGCGAGAAGACGAAGAATCCCCAGGAGATGATCATGACGGTGATGCTGTACACAGTCATGATGATGAGGAAGATGCCGGAGCAGACGACGGGCATGATCATGAAGATGATGATGCCGGCGGAGCAGACGACGGTGGACCATCGATGGGCTGGGTGCAGGACCCTTATATTCAAAAGCTGCTTCTCAAGCAGACGGATAACGCAAGAGCTGCCGCCCGAGAGAAAGCCAAGGTGGATCAACTTGAGTTAGACGCGGTTACTCCATTGTATGAAGGATGCAGGCCCGAGGATACCCGCCTGAAAGTAATGCTCATGGCTCTGGAGATGAAGGTAAAACACAAAATGACGGACGCATGCTTCGACGAGAACATGTCATTCTGGCACGAACGTCTTCCAAAGGGGAACAAGTGCCCGACCAGTTTGGAGGAGGCGAAGAAAATCGTGTGTCCTCTGGATTTACCGCACGTGAAATACCATGTCTGCATGAACAATTGCATCATTTATCGGGGCGAGCACGCGGAGTCTACCATATGTCCGGTGTGCGGCGTCACTCGATACAAGAAGAGGAAGAAAGCTCCTCGAAAAGTGGTGTGGTACTTTCCGATCACTCCTCGTCTGCAGCGGTATTTCGCGGATCCTAAGGTAGCAAAGCTCCTGCGTTGGCACGCGGATAGGGAGGAGAAGAAGCGAGAAGATGACGCAAATGATCCGGAGATAGATAAAAAAGACAAGATGCTGAGTCACCCTAAGGATGCGAGCCAGTGGCAAGCGTTGAATTTTGAATACCCAGAATTTGGGAAGGATCCAAGGAACATCGTGCTGGGCGCGAGCACCGATGGAGTCAATCCGTTTGGCAGCCAGAGAAGCACACATAGCACCTGGCCTGTGTTTGTGTGGATGTACAACCTTCCCCCCTGGTTGTGCATGAAGAGGAAGTACATTCACATGAGTATGCTAATTGAAGGGCCGAAACAACCAGGGAACGACATCAATCTGTATCTGGGGTTGCTGAAGGAGGAGCTAGACACGCTGTGGAAAACGCCAGCCAATACGTGGGACGCCGCAGAGAAAGAATATTTCCCTATGAGAGCCGCACTGCTCATGACGGTGCACGACTATCTCGGTTATGGATATCTCGCGGGGCAGGTAGTCCACGGATTTTCTGGATGCGTACGGTGCATGGACGACACAACGTATCGCCAGCTAGATAGAGATCCCGGGTCTTCGAAAACCGTGTTCATGGGACATCGAAGGTGGCTTCGCGACGATGACCCGTGGAGGAAACGCAAGGATCTGTTCGATGGTGAAACCGAACCCCGAAAACGCCCGTGTACGAGGAGCGGCGAGGAAATAGACAAGCTGTTGAAAAATTGGAAAGACTGCCCACTGCCGGGAAAGAAGCAAAAGGCGCCAGAGCCGGGAAAGAAGCGAAAGGCGCCAGAGCCGCTACTGAAGGTATGGAAAACGAGGTCTGTTTTCTGGGACTTGCCGTACTGGAAGATCCACCGTGTGCCTCACAGCCTTGATGTCATGCATATCACGAAGAACGTGTGCGAGAGTCTGCTTAGTACCCTGCTCAACATGCCAGAGAGGACCAAAGATGGGCCGAAAGCAAGGGCAGACTTGAAATCAATGGGCATCAGGCAGGAGCTTCACGCTATATATGATGATGATGATGATGATGATGATGATGATGATGATGATGAGGCGAAGCAGGACACAGAATGTCGTCGCAAAGGCAAAAAGGCCAAGAAGACCGGAAATGACTACCCTCCCGCGTGCTTCACTCTAAGTCAGGAGAAGATCGAGCAGTTTTTCACCTGCCTCCTAGGAGTAAAACTTCCTTACGGTTACGCGGGGAAGATAAGCAGATACCTAGACCCAGCGAAGCAGAAGTTCAGCGGGATGAAGTCTCACGACTGTCATGTGCTGATGACGCAGATACTTCCAGTTGCAATCCGTGGGATCATGGACGCTCACGTCCGTGAAACGCTATTTGGCCTATGCAACTTCTTCGACGTCATCTCTCGGAAGTCGATTGGCGTGAGGCAACTCAGAAGGCTACAGGAAGAGATCGTGGTGATACTATGCGAGCTTGAGATGTACTTCCCGCCCGCATTCTTCGACGTTATGGTGCATCTGCTGGTCCATATAGTGGAGGATATCATCCAACTCGGGCCGACGTTCGTGCACAGCATGATGCCGTTCGAAAGGATGAATGGTGTCATCAAAGGATACGTTCGTAACATGTCACGTCCAGAGGGAAGCATAGCCAGGGGCTTTCTAACCGAAGAGTGCATCTCGTACTGCACGAATTATCTAGGCATCGAGAACCCCGTTGGTCTGCCCGTCAACAGGCACCTCGGCAGGCTCGCTGGATGGGGTCACCGTGAGGGTCGCCGCGAAATGCATGTCGACTTCGAGGGTCGACTCGCCGACTTTGAAAGAGCAAACCTAGTCGCGCTACAACACATAGACGTGGTCGATCCTTGGGTGGTAGAGCACAAAACCTTTATTAAGAAGACGTACAATGACCGAGGCCAACAGAGGACGGACGGAGATATACTCAAAGAGCACAACTCATGTTTCACGCGTTGGTTCAAGCAGAAGCTTCTGTCGTACCCTTTACATGAGGATTCTTCCGCGGAAGAACAACTCATATTCGCCTTGTCACAGGGCGCCGAGCACAACCTGATGACCCATGAGGCGTACGATATCAACGGCTACACATTCTACACTGAGGCCAAGGACATGAAGAGCGATGGTTATCAGAACTCCGGGGTAACGATGGAATCCTACACCGGTAACGACAAGGACAGATACTACGGAAGGATCGAGGAGATCTGGGAGCTGAGCTACGCTGGAGAGAAGGTCCCGATGTTCCGTGTCAGATGGGCCAAGAGCGTCCTAAAAGAAGACCGGTATTTCACCACCATGGTTATACCCGAAGCCAAATCCAAGACCGCGGGCGCAAACGTCACCGCGAAAAATGAGCCATGGGTACTGGCTTCCCAAGTGGACCAATGCTTCTTCATTACCGACCCATCAAAGACCAGCCGTGTTGTCGTGAGGAGAGGCAAAAGGAAGATCATCGGAATGGATGGCGTAGCCAATGAGCAAGACTTTGACAAGTACGGCGACCCGAGGATCGAACATGACGACGATGATGAAGTAGCAGCATACACCACAAGAAGAAGCAGGACCACCCTACCTAAAGGACTTCCGTTCCACAGAAGAACTCCATTTGCGAAAAAGAAGGGCAAGAAGATTGTTAACAGATAGCTAGCTAGCTAAGATCGATTGTATTTAAATCGTAGACTTCATGGGCACTTTTTGAACTATCGGGACCTTCCACAAATATTACTGTTATGATTTAAACAAGTTTGAACATATTTAAACACAAATAAGTATCAAACAACATTTTAAATGAAAAAAAATTTGTGGAGCCTGGGAATCGAACCCAGGACCTCCTGGTGTGAGAACTGGCTGCTGACCAGTCGAGCTAATAGAGAGAGCTTGATGTGGTTCACGTCAGGTGGTAGATAACCTGTTGGCTCGGGCAGAAAAAAAAATACTAATGGCGCACCAGGGTGAGGTGCGCCATTAGCATGTATATACTTATGGCGCACCGAGGTGTGGTGCGCCATTAGTATTGTGCCGCCCCTCCTTTGTCCCGCGCCCCCCCTCGATCCCCTTCCCCTCTCTCTCCCTCGCCCTCGCGCGCCCTCGATCCCCTTCCCCTCTCCTCTCCCAACGCCGCCGCCCCGCCCGCCCCCTGTCTCTTCCCCCTCACCGCCCCTTCCTCGCGTCGCCGCCTCGCCGTCACCCTCCGGCACCGGCCCCTCCTCGCCGCCGCCTCGCCGCTACCCAGAGCTGGCCCGCCCATCAGTGTCGCTTCCTCTCCCCGCCCGCTAGGGTTGAGGTCGCCGGGCCGTCTCCGCCGCGCCACCTTCCCTCTGCCGGCAGGTCCCTCTCTCTCCCTCCCTCCCTCCCTCCCTCCTCTCTCTCTCTCTCTCTCTCTCTCTCTCTGACCGGCCTGTTTCTTCTCTTTTGACCAGGTTCTGCTCCTCCTGCGGCAAGGTCCTGGTCCTCCACTTGCTCCTCCAAGGTGCTCCGGCGGCAAGGTTCTGTGTTTTGCGCCATGGATTATGCAGTGTGATTGTCATACACGCTCAAGCTAACCGAAAATCCTTGATATTCCCCTTTTGTCTCATGAACATACAGTGATCACTTTGTTTCTGTTCTCTTAAGACCTAGATGGATGAACCTGTGATGATTTTATCTGCTGTTTCTTTGTGCATACTTCAGTTTGTTATCGTCACCGTCATGAACATGATTGATCAACTTCATATGCTTGTTTTGACTCATGAACTTTACCTCACTTAAATTCCAGTGTATGACAGGAATATTGGTTGCTCGGCTAAGTTTTAGTATTTCATCAGTTCATTGGTTGGTTCCTGCTAGTTTCTGTCATGTTACTTGGTAGTTTGTTTCCTAGAGTTGTGTCTGATTAAGTAGTTTTCCAGAGTTTGTTGCTGGGCTAAAAAGATTCAGCCTACTAGGTAGTTTCCTAGTTGAAAAATGCAAATGAAACTAGTTTCCTAGTTTTAACTTACTTGCTGGTCTATACTTGTGCAAATGCAACTTACAGGTTCTGTAAAATTATGTACCGATAAACGTCTCATCATGATCTTTAGCCTGCAATCTTGCTGCCGTCATGTGTTTCTTGAAACTAGGAACGAAAGAACCACTTCAATTTGTTCTCTGTACATGTTCGGTTCAGGTTCAGTTTCAGTTTGCATCTGTCCATTACAATAGTTTGCAAATTTATTTGAATGCAATTTTGATGGACACGGCAGCAAGTGTATGAGATACAGCTTGTTCTTCCTTGTGAAGAGCTTTGATGATAAAAGTAGCATTTTTAAGCTGCAGCTTAGGATTACAGGAGTTTGTATTAGCACCAAAAGTCTCAGTAGGAACAAAATTGCATTCAAATACAACTGCTGCATTTACTTTCATGTAACAGAGGATAAGAAGAACTTGCTCTGTTCTTGCTTGTACACCAATCTCTGCTTCAACTGCTGCATTTATTTTCATGTAACAGTCTTGTACCCAATGCTTCAGTGGCAGTGCATCCTAAGCAATGGACTCCACTTGGTAGAGTGGTACATTTAGTATTAGGGGGGGGGGGTTTATTTGCTTGCTATATATAGAGAGAAAGTCATTGCTCTGTTTTCAGTATTTTCTGATCCAGCACCTTTACATGGAAACTGAAACTGCTTCACTGTCATCTTATCAATATTTAAGTAGCCGGTGATGAATGCAATTAAGTTCTTCCTTTTTTTGGTTGGCCATTATTCCCTGCTGGTGCTTGCTTTTCTGCAGGCTGCTGCTGCTTTAGTTTTCATGCCTAACTAACAACCATAAAAAAAATACTCATCTTTTAGTCCAGTTGGCGACACAGAAGATGCATCAGCGTTGTGCTGCCATGCTTAGTTTTTTTATCCATTCTCAGTTTTCTATCTGTCATACCAATATTAGTTATGTAGAGTTCTCATCTTATGTAATGTTCAACTCTGACTAAACAGGTTCTGCAAACGGTCTATTACTGCACTTGACTGAAGAAGTAGGAGTCTGCTATATCCTGCACTTGAGGTGAGTTGTGTTCTCAGGTTTACATTGCAATGGGCACTCTTCTTGTAAACACAAATTCAGATTTATATACTATATGCTGGCATGACTGTTAATTTGCTGGTACTAGCTAGAATTTGGCGCTGAAAAGCAAAAGCAAAAGCTAATTAACTGCTGGGTAATAGCACTGGTACTAGGTAGCTAAAATATGTGTTCTGAAAGACTGAGAGCAGAAACACTTACTACATACATATGCTCAAGACACAATTACTAACCAGAAAAGGTTTTGACTTCAATCTGTTAGTATTTGTCTGCATTTTCTCACATTCTTCTTGTATCTGATCCAGTATTGCTTCTAGTGGTTTGTCCAAAATGTTGAATGATACTGCTTGGAGATGCATATATTGTTTCACCTCTTCACATGCCAATGTATTTTCCATGTTGTGATGGAGGCCTTTTTTGCCTTGTCCACCCGAGAGGCCCTTGAGTTTGCCGGAATGTCGATTAACTTCCGCTCCGGCAAATTCGGGTACTCCATATGTCCTATTTTCAGCAAAGGTCATGCTGAAATTTTCCGTGAATTTTAGCATGACTTTGCTAAAAATAGGACATATGGGGTACTTGTGACTAATGCATGGGCCGGGGTATCTTAGTAGTTAATTAAGTAGGATCAAGTGCCCCGGGGTACTTGTGACTAATGCATGGCTTTTAGGGTGCCTCGGCGTCGAAAAACCCTCAATGATACAAGCTTAGATTTTAGGATGCCTCGGTGTCGACAAACCCTAAATGATGAGACCATGATCTTTTTCCTTGATAATAACCAACTTTTTGACCAAACTTTGTTTCTATTTAGAGAGAAACATGGCAAACAACGATGAGGCAGGGGGTTCGGGCGGCAAGTCATTCTGGGAGCTGTCCCAGGAGATGGAGGAACAACCTCACTTGTATGAGGACACCGCCTTCCCCACCGATCCTGAGACCACTGATGGTGCCGCCGAGGATGACCCCACTGATGCCACCACTGATGGTGCCGCCGAGGATGCCACCACTGATGATGGCGGCGCACGCACAGATGGCAGCCAGAAGAGGCAACGGAAGGACCGGCGCCCGACCGTGCTCCGCACCCTCAAGGAGGAAGTTACTGAAGTGGACTCCGACGGGAATCCAACGGCGCCCGCACGAATAGTCAAGGGGTACTCGCTTCAGCTCGGGTGCATTCTCCGGAGCACCGTCTCGATCAACACCGAGAACCTGAGGCATCCTGACCGAGGGAATTTGCGCAACCTCCTCTTCACGAAGCTGCACGAACGATACAAGTTCCCCGCTGAATTTGAAAACACAAGCCTCAAAGGGAATAAAGTGAACAATGCTGCCCTCACGAAGATGATCAAGGCCCTGTCTACTTGGAAAAGCAATGTGAAGAGAATGATCGAGAAAGGTGAGAGTTATGAGAAGATCAAGGAGAAAAATCCTTCGATCACCGAAGATGACTACAATGACTTCAAGATCAATTGCTCGAGCACCGCACACTCCCAATCAAGTCAGTGGGGGAAAGAAATGCGGGAGCTGAACTTAGGGGAACACACACTCGGTCCCGGCGGTTATAGAGTGGCGGAGCCTATATGGGACAAGGAGGAGGCGGACCGTGCCGAGCAAGGCCTACCGCCCCTCTTCGATAAATACGGTGACAAGCAGACCAGGAACTATGTCAGGGCCCGGTACAAGAAGGACCCGAAAACAAAGGAGCTTACCACGGATCCGAAGACCAGGGCGCTTGAGCTTGTTCTGGTAAGGAATACACCCCCGCGTAATTAGCTCCATATGGTTGCATTCTAATTAATGAAGCCAAATTTCTAAATGGTTCACATTCCTTCCGCAGGCGACTGAAAGCAGTAGCGCGGGTTCGACTAAGAGCAACCCTTGGGACAGCACTCTAAATAGGGCGTTGAATGTAATGAAGAACAAGGATAAGCTCAGTAAGCCGACGTCAGCTGGTCGTGTGGCCGGCAAAGGCTTGTCGACAAAATGGGGGTCATACTATAACACTGGTGGACGAAAGGAGAAAAAGACCAGCTCGGAAAGCCAGGCGCGCGAGGTTCAAGAACTCAGGGCACAGGTGGCGCGGATTCCGGAGATTGTCCAAGAGCAAGTGCAACAACAACTCGGAGCGACGATCACCGCCATTATGCCTACCTTGATGCAGGGGTTGAGTGCGTGGATTGCGGGCGGCCAACAGGGGCCGCCCCCGATTCCTAGCTTCACGGCCAGCAACTCGCAGAACGCGATGGCGGGGCCATTGGGGTCTCCGGCGGAGGCGGCATTGGTGTCTCCGACGCCGGCACGGGAGCTTAATGCACCCGGGTGTACGCCGGCCGGCACCTCTGCAGCAAGCGGCCCCTCCGTCAACTGCACGCCCGCCGTTGGCGGTGCCTCGACATTAGCCGAGCTCGACGCCATCATCACGGTAACTAATTAAGCCTCTCTCGGCCGAGGACTTCATCTCCTTGCCTTTGACTGGGCATCCCTGACGCCCTACATGTTTTCGCAGGGCGCCGCCGACGTTCCGTGCACTCTCCTGCACTTCGTGAACAATGAGTTGGTCGATGTCGCCAAGGGCAAAATCGTTCAACCGGGCAACCCCTTGTTCCACGGTACGCAGATGCCACCCAACTTGTTTAGGGTTCAACTGGTTCGGGTGCTGCCAGGCTGCGATGAGTTGCTACCTCCGATTCGACCTGTCGGGGCCGACGATGATGACGTGATGAGCCTCAGCGCCTGCCTGATCGGCTGGCCCCTGCTTTGGCCGAAGAGCCAGATTCATTTGGGGGCGGGGGACACCACCCCAAAGACAACACCGCCAGTCGTGCCGGCGCCAAGTCGGCCCCATGGCAAGACCGCCGCAACGGTGCCGAACATCCCTATGCCACTGGATCCAAACATGCATATGGCATAGGATCAGAACGACGACGACGACGATACATTTGTCAACGTCGATCGGTACTTTGCCGATCATGGGTACGATGGCGACTTCATGGGGCCTGCTTCTCAAGAACCCAACCCAACAAAAGACGTGCGCGATGTAGCTGGTACCGCGGGGAAGCCAAGTTGCAACAGGCGTCGTCTGCCGTTCAGCTCTCAGGAGACGCCTCCAGCTGCCGACTTCACCGAGCCTCAGATAGGCGAGGTGCGAAATATTGTCAGCCCCAACACACTCAAGAAGGCGGTCTGTGAGCAGAACTCGGTCCCATTACAGGAGAAGAAGAAGTCACGCAAAAGAAAGACAAACAAGGGTGCGGGCCAGCCGGCAACGAGTACGATCCGTGCTCAGGACGGGCCACCTTCACCTGAGGATTTAATGAGGAGGGTGCATGTGGCCGGTAGGCCGATGCTACCGAGAAATATGCTCGATGTTGCAACCGGTTCTATGCGGAGTCTGCATGACAGTGTTCTTGCTTTGGAGAAGCGGCGTCTCAGAGAGAAGGATGTGGCATACCCGGTTTTCGTGGCCAAGGTGCCAGAGGGCAAGGGCTTTGTGGATAACTCCATCGGGGGTACGATCGTCCTGCGGTTTGATGACATCCACGCTATGTTGAACCTTCATCCGCTGCACTACACCTTCGTTCGGCTATTTTCGCTGAGTATGGAGATGCGGATCATTCGCGACAAGACCCCGGACATCGTGATAGTCGACCCCTTCTACATGCGTGCCAAGATCTTGGGCAGCGCTGGGGACCGGCAAGTCGCGAGTTCTTACCTCGAAGGCGTCATTCTGGCAAACCCAGATAAGGATAACTTCCTCGTGCCTTACTTTCCCGAGTAAGTCCTCCCCTCAACCGCCCCGTAACATACGAATTCTTAGATTTCGATCGGTTTTTTTAACATTCCGTGTTTTCTGCAGTGACACACATTGCACGCTCATCCTCCTAAGCCCCAAATATTCCATGGCCACGTATTTCGACCCGGACCGTCAGTCGAACGTAGACTACACAAATGTCAAGAAGGTTCTTGATGATGTTCTCCCCGGCTACGCCCAATCTGGAGGCACCTTCAACAGGCCTATTCGTAAGTACGGCAAGCACGTGTTCTCCCACAATACGACGTTCTGCTGCGTCAAGCAGCCGCCTGGCGGTCAGAAGGGTGCCTACTACGCCATCCATCACATGCGGGCGATCGTACGGGACCATCATCAACTTCTGCTACCGAGTAAACTCAAAGATTGGGCCGCGAGCGTGTCGGCAATCCAGGACGCGGACATCAGACAAGAATTCTTTCGCATCCAGTCGGAGTTTGCGGAAATCATCCATCAAGATGTCCTTCGTACCTCGGGGCAGTTCTACCTCAGAAATCAACCGTCCAACAGTGAGATAGACGGAATGCTACAAATGCAGGCTGACAACGCCCGTAATTTCATGACTCCCACGATAGACGGCGGCTTCATCCACGCTCCGGTCCCTTGAGTCGAGAGTCGCTCCTTGTAATTAAACTTTAATGAACTTGTAGTATGTCTCTTTGGTTTCGAGAGTCGTTAAACTTAGATGTAATCGATGCTATTAATGTCTTGCTTTTCTCTTCCGATCGTTCTGTTGCATACTTATATATTGCTTATGTATTGTTTGTGAATTGGTACTAACGTTTGGCTAGTGCATAGCGATGCCATCGTATGTCGTCTACAAGGGTAAGGTTCCCGGAGTCTACGACGACTGGGAGGAGTGTCGGAGACAGGTTCACCGATTCAGCGGAAACAGTTACAAAGGGTACACCACTAGGGCCGAGGCCGAATCTAGATACGCCCGCTATCTAGCGGGAGAGGGGAGGGAGCGTTGGAGGAACCGGATGAAGACGAGTTCCATCGTGATGATGCTCATCGTGATGACCGCAGCTCTCTTCTATGTGATGGTAGTTTAGATGATCGATATCGACTTGTAATGTGAAGACAAACTCGCTACTCGCGGTCTCGAGACTTGTAATATAATGTTCTATCTTTGTTCGGTCTTTTCAATTCGGAGACTAATATGATGAATTGTATTCGGAGACTAATATGATGAATTGTACTCGGAGACTAATATGATGAATTGTATTCAGAGACTAATCTTTTATTGTATTCGATGAATCTGTTGTTGATGTGTGCTGTTTATATTTTGTCCAATTATACATTTTGTAACCTGTGCAAAAAAACAGAAAACTAAAAAATAAAAAAAACCTAATATTCATACTAATGGCGCATCACACAAAAGTGCGCCATTAGTATTCCAGAGGATACTAATGGCGCATCACTAACAAGTGTGCCATTAGTATGCCTAGGTTACTAATGGCGCATCACCCAGAGGTGCGCCATTAGTATACCAAAGCACCTGGCTATACATGGTGCTGGTACGCATACTAATGGCGCACCGTGCCCCATACTAATGGCGCACTCGTGGTGCGCCATTAGTATACCAGATACTAATGGCGCACCGGTGGTGCGCCATTAGTAAATATTACTAATGGCGTGCTACTAATGGCGCACCACTAATGCGCCATTAATGGCCAAATTAGGTGCGCCATTAGTAGCCCTTTTTCTAGTAGTGATCCCTGTTCGTTGAACGCTTCCGCTCGCGATCTACAAAGTGGTATGTAGATGCAATCTCTCTCTCCCACGACTTGTTGCTAGATGAACTCATAGATGGATCTTGGTGAAACCGTAGGAAATTTTTTGTTTTCTGCAACGTTCCCCAACATAAACATTACGTTTAGCTATGGGGAAAATGATTGACTTAAATAGCTCCAGTTCATTTGTCTGTATTGTTGACAAACATACACTTTTTGGTCCGTCGATGTGTCACAAATATGTGATATTTATATTGTGTCTGCTGAAGAACCTCAAATTTATATGAAATATGTAAAACATTAATTTTCAGAAGGTCATGTATGTATTCTTGGGCTATAGTATTGGAAATGCGACATTCAATGAATGTATGGTGTGTTGTTCCTTTTTTCACCAAAATATAGAGTTTGGTCCTGTTTTTGTTATCGAGCATATATGTGGCCATAAACATTTTATACAAATTTTTATGTCTGATGATTTTTAAGGATTGAACCTTTCATTACTATTTACATAAAATATAAATGAATATTTTTTCTAGAGAATATGCAAATATTTTTTTTATTAGTGAATAAGCAGATCCATGCACCATGTTCTATCGGAAAATATATTATTTTCAATCCAGATATGTTACGTTAACAAATATTTTTGTACAACTAAAAGAATTTATATTGTTGTACTTCTTAGATTTTTCAGTTAAAGTACATCAGATTGATGTCATGGAATTTTATTTTATTTTTAATGATCAAATATGGAAGTTTTTATTTGAGGAAAAGGGGGGATTAATTATAGCTATTTTCTTTGGCAACACAAATATGCATATTTGTATATTGACTATATAATTGTGTGTGTGTGCGCGCCATAAGGCTTACTTTTGTTACCTTGCGTGTCAGTATACCTTTTATTACCTTGAGTGAGTATACTGGTATGGGAATTTTGGCATATAATACTTTTTAATATTTTTTATCCTGATTCTGACAAAGATGGAGACAAATATGTGTACTACACCTTGTGTCAAAGTATATACAGCCGGCGACTTCTCCTCTAGCTTCCACCGGCCAATAAACTGGAAGCAAGATTTGACAATCAGATGTGTTTATTTTCTTCATTTTTTTCCTTTTTATATTATGTCAAGATGTGGAAATCAACTACATGTATTTTTTTCCATTGGTTTCTACTCCCTTGCTATTGGGGAAAGAAAAGAGAGGAGTCCATGTCACGTACAATTGGTGTAAAGGACTTTATTTTATCTCACGGCTATCAAGAGGGAGTCTATCTCATGTACAATTGGTGGAGCGGACATTATTTTATCTGACGGCTATTAATTGATAATTAGTCTATCTAATGAACGAAATTTTCTAACCTCCAGGATTAACGTGGCGTATCGTATGGTGCCTCCAATTAGTAAATATAAGATAAGATCTGTGTTATCTTGTACATCAGGAGCAGTGTAAGCATCATCTTGTTGTGCAACTTCATTAAACGAATTCCTCTGCTCAAACCTTTGCAATACTCTCCAGTCATCGCTACGTGCAAATGTGTCTTCCAAGAAAAATATCTGTGTTGCTTGATTTGCCAAAATAAAAGGCTCGTTGGTTTGGTACGCCGCCTTGACATTGATGGATTTGAAATAATCATCAGCTCTGGGTTTTGCGATTCTGGAAAACAGGTTATACCAACGTCAGCACAACAGAACCACACACCGATGATCCTCGAAACTGGAGACATACTGCAACTGAACAATGGCTGTTATGTTAGCATACATTCCAGATGTCTCTTTGTCATACGTATCCGTGCTCATGATGGCACAATTTTGTGTCTTCCTGCCTTCGTCTCGTGCAAGGGTGTTGTACCGCACATCTCCAACAACGCAAGATTCATAATGTCTTACCCGAGTATCAGGACCCATTGCTAGTGTAAAGGGCATCATCAACTGCCTGCCCATCCTCCTGCATCTTCTTAACCTATGGTTAGAAAATAGACAAGCTAATCATCTTATGTACTCAATATATTAAAAAAACTGACAGTGCACTTCAAAAGCTTACATGGTTCTTGAACCATTTCACAAATCCTGCCATAACCAGTTTGTCAATGTTTCTTGGATTTTGCGGCAGTAACTCCTCTTTGTAGATGCTGCACAACATAGTGATCGCGTCAAACATCTAAATATATAAGAATGTGCTGCAAGTTTGGTAGATTACGATGTATAAGCTGCAGTACTGCACTTACTTGATATAAGGTAGTATCTCATGACAGTTATTCAACACATACCAAACCATTTTGTTCAAATCTTTAGGTTTGTCCTCTTGTCGACTCTTCCCTGTAACTCGAATAGAATAATCGAAAACATTGAGCCCGGGATTGTCTTCACCCACCTCTTTGCTAAGCTGATCAGCTGTTTCAATGTATTTTGAGCAGAATGTCAACGCTTCTGTAGCAATGTAGGCCTCTGCAATGGAACCATTGGGTCTAGCTCTGTTCCTAACATAGCCCTTGAAAGTGCCTAGCCGCCTTTCAATAGGGTACATCCAGCCATACTGTACTGGACCTCTAAGTAGTGCCTCATCAGGTAGATGAACAACCAAATGAACCATCACATCAAAGAAGGCTGGAGGATATATCTTCTCAAGGTCGCATAGGATAGTTGGTATCTTGTCTCTAAGACGCTCCAAAGCATCTATCCTGATATTCCTACTACAGAGTTCCCTGAAGAATTGTCCCAACTCTGCAACTGCTCTGTATAAGTCAGGGCGGCCCAATCCTCTAAGGATAACAGGTAAAACCCTTTGAAGTAGGACGTGGAAGTCATGAGTTTTCAACCCTTGTACCTTGTTTCCATCTGCACTGACTCTCCTTTCAGGGTTGGAAGCAAATCCATGTGGGAATCTCACACGTGACAGGACCTCGTAGAATTCTTTTCTTTTTACCTTGTCCAAGACGTACACAGCTGGTGCCATATCCTGTGGTTTACCTTCATCTTGCACCTGCAAATCCTGTCTGATACCCAGGTGTGTCAAATTAATCCTAGATTTTAAGGTATCTTTCGTCTTGCCTTCAATATTAAGAAGTGTGTCGATAATGTTGTCACATATATTTTTCTCGATGTGCATCACATCAAGATTATGCCGCAGATCCAAATCTTTCCAATACTCCAAGTCCCACAAAGTGGACCTGCGGGTAAACAATAATCTCTCTTCTGCCCTGCCATGCTTCCTTTTCCCGCTACCATTATCAGGATGGTTTCCTGGTGTAATATGCCTGACCTTCTCTAATTCCACTTGCAACTCATAGGCGGTGAGCCTCTTTGGCGCATCACGGTTTTCATGCTTTGCATTGAACACATGTCTTCGGTATTTTCTAGGAAGCGTCTTGTCCTTGGCAAGGAAATGGCGGTGTCCAATGTAACATATCTTGCTAAGTATTGCGTATGACAGCGGATTCCTGTCATAGTGAACACATGCATTGTAACCATGTGTCGTTCCCCCTGACATAGTGCCCAAAGCTGGATAATCATGGATGCACCAAATTATAACAGCACACAGAAAGAAATCAGCTGGTGGACTGCTATATAGGTCTCGAGTGAGAACACCCTTCCATAGCTATTGAAGTTCCTCCACAAGAGGCTCCATGAACAAATCAAAATCCTTTCCAGGACTTTTTGGACCTGGGATGAGCAAGTCCATCATGTAGTTTGATTCTTTGGTGCAGACATTTGGAGGCATGTTGTAAGGAATAACAAGCACTGGCCACATGCTATATGTGGCGCTCTAGTGGCCAAATGGGTTAAATCCATCTGAAGCTAAGCCAAGTCTAATGTTTCTCGGGTCAGCAGCAAAATCTTTGTGTTTATCATTGAAGCTTTTCCACTCACTACCATGAGATGGATGGCTCATTACATTCTGATCTCTGTACTCCTGGTTCCTAGAATGCCACAGTACATCCTCTCTTGTTTCAGCATCATGAAACAACCTCTGCAATCTTGGTGTAATTGGAAAATGCCTCAGAACATTATGAGGAATCCTCTTCACAGCATCGCCATCTTTCCATCTTGATGATTTGCATTTCGGGCATTCACTTAAGTTGGCATAATCCTTTCAGAACAGAACACAATTATTCTTAGAAACATGGATCATATCATATCCAATTCCAACTGCACGACGCATCTGGGAAAGATTCGCGGAAAGCAGCCAACATCGCATCGAATGATTTGTTGGTCATCTGCTCAGATGTCTTCACCTGAAGAAAGGTGACCATAGCTGAGAATGCTGACAGCTTATTTCCTGGGGTGACAGCAACGTTGCATTGTTCCAACATGCGGTCCCACCATTTTTCTTCTGCAGGTGAAAGTTCACGGAATGCACGAGCATTTCGTAGCATTGTTTCAATGTTGGTCAAACTCACTGGCTCCGCCACCACCACCTCCTCCTCCTCTTCCACCTGAGCATCATGCAGATCAAGATGGTGGTCTGCTGCTTCCACGTAGTCAATAACATTGACGTTCATAGCTTCACCATGATGTACCCACCTAGTATATGTGACCGACATCCCATACAAGTGTAGATGATTTTGGACAGTTGACTGGGGTCTTGTAACTGAATTCATACAACTGCTACACGGGCAGATCACATCTGATTTCGGACCACCGTACTCATCTCTGATAAAGTTCATGAAGTTTTCAACCCCCTCGACATATGCAACAGAGAATCTTCGAGCAGAAGTTATCCAAGTCATGTCCTTAGACATACAAATTAGTTCTTCTACTAGATATTACACGAAAAACATATATGCTTTTTTATGAAGTCCAGAAAAAAAATACCTAGGTCGATGTCTAAAGCTATGGCAAGATATTTGGACGAGCAGATCTAAGTAACGAAATATATGTAAAGCTAATTCAGCAAACAGATTTGAGTGCCAAATTATGGCAGTCTGTTTCAGCAGTCAATGAGGCCGAGCACACAACCATCGAACTATCGAAGGCCATCGCAACAACAAAGATCGAGTATGAAACGGTGTAGAGCTATTTCACCTAACAGATTAGCTACTAGACCATGGCAATCTACATCACAATAAATATATGGCAGGATATTTTAGCAACTAATCGGCCTTGGCATGCCATCTCAGCTAAGCAGATTTAGTGCAGAATAGGGCAAGGAAGCTTCTTAAGCAGAGCATATTGACAGTAAACTACTTTGGCAAACAGTGAGATTAACAGCGTCTATCAGCTAACATTCCGCGCTACACCGACATGAACGGGGCCTCGGTCTAGAATGCGCGTACCGTGGGAGAAGCTGACTGCCGTGCGTCTCCATACGAACGTCGCCAGCGGTGGCGGCGCTGACCGCCGTGCGCCTCAACAAGAACGTAGACAGGGGTGGCGGCGTGGCTAGAGGAAGGCAGTCTACAAGAGCGTACTGTGGGAGCGAGAGGATCGTCGAACCGCGGCGCTGACGTATCGGCGCGGCGGGGAGGGCAGCTTTGGCGGAGCGAATGGAGTGGAGGGGGGCAGGGGAGAGGGTGGTTTGGGGAATATTATTGGCTAGTTGGCCGAAGGGCGGTTGAATCGGATTTGGGGGGGTTTTTTGGGTGTGGGGGGGAGGATTTTCGCACGGTGGATGGGGGGAGTTTGCCGCATGGTCGGTTTCTCCAAGTGCAGTCCCACGTGTAAGTGAAGAGGCAAGCCGAAGCGCATTCCGTTTGCGTGAGCCGTGTGCAGGATCGAACGTGTGTGGGGTGCAATGCGACCGCGACAGGAGTGCTGTGAGTGTACCGCATTTTTTCCTTTTAAACTAGGTGCTTCGCCCCCACAAAAAAAATCTGTTGCTTCGCGCGATCCATCGATACTACTACTAGTAATCCGGTAATCCCGATTAAAACGGCGTGGCCGGGTCTTTTCCCGTGCGATATGCTGGGAGGTTGGCTTAGTTGGGTTTTTTAGGACGAGTAATGCTACACCTACGTAATCCCAGTTACATAATTAACGTAATGTGAAATGTGTGAGCTGTTGATTGTAGATTGGGGGGGAGGGAGGGGCCCACCACCATGAAAATCAGGGAGGAGAGAGAGAGAGGCAATTTACATTAACCCTTTCGCAGGTTCCCGTAGATGTATAAAGATGTGTCCGATCCTGCAATATAGGCCGTCCGATCTATATCTAACGGATAGGAAGGAAACTATGACAATTTACCCGCACTCCTCTCCACATTTGCAGATAAGGATTTCCCTCGTTCATCCTTTTCTCCCACAAGATCTTGATCTTCCGTGCAACGCACGGGCATCTTGCTAGTACTCCTACAATATGAATATTATTGTGAAAGTTCATATACACCGGCCAAGATTAATGCAAACACGACAGATTTTCATTACATTTCGAACTTTTATAGGACAAAAAATAAAAGAAACCCGACCCTAAACCTATTCTACGGCGGGGACCGACGTCCTCCATCTGTGATCTCCATGTACGGGTGCGGGGTTCAAGACCCATGAAGTGAAGGTGCGGTCTCCCGCGAGGAAAAGTAGAACACGGGAGACGGACCGGCCAGTTGGCACACCATGCCCTGCCACCTCCCATGACCTACTCATCCTCGGAGGAGTCCCCGACCTCGGCGGTGCCGGACGTTGGACGGCGGCAATTAGGACGCGTGGCTGACAATGCTCCCGTCGTCAGCTGCCAGCGTGGCCACCGCTTGTGCGGCGACTTCAGCGAGGGCGGCGACCTCGAGCTCCATCCCCGAAGACAAGCTCTCCCGCAGAGCGTTCGCGCTTGCGGTCATGGCGGATGTGGTTCCAGGTAGGAGGACGATGCGCTATGGTGTGGAGGTTAGCTGGGCGTTGCCGCTTTAAGTAGTGCATTCCGGTGAGGCCAAGCGTCCGGGTGCGTCATTAAGTCGTCGGAGTTGTTCCTCGGGCACCGAGCCTCTTAATGACGACATACGAACGGATGACATGAATGCAGGCAGCTGGCGCCGGCTGGGAACGCACCGCGCGACGGCGCGAGGGACGAGGGTTTTGGTGTGCCAGTGTAGTCAGCTGCGGTCGTGGCAACGTTGGAGATGCCCTTTGCTCACATGCGATCCCCGCATGTCATTGAAAAAGCAAGACGACCCGGCATGGTCTCAGGTCTAGAGGATGCAGTTGGCCGCGCTACACCACTCCGCGGACGCGTCGCGGCGCCCCGTGCATCCTCAACGAGCCGGGTGTTGGGGTGTGTTTGGATTGTGGCCAAAGTGCACCTTGCCAAAATTTTGGTCATGGCCAAAAGATTGGTCTTTGTTTGGATGGTTGCCATTTTTTGGCATGCCAATGAACTCTAGCCAACTCTAGTTCATTTTTCTTGCCAATGTCGGCCAAATCATGGGCAACCAATACCTCAACCAAAATTTTGGTCATGACCCAAAGATTGGTCTTTGTTTGGATGGTTGCCATTTCTTTGGCATGCCAATGAACTCTAGCCAACTCAAGTTCATTTTTCTTGCCAATGTCGGCCAAATCATGGGCAACCAATACCTCAACCAAAATTTTGGCTACCCAATGCTTTGATGGGGCAACCTTGGGCACAAACCAAACATACCGTTGGTCGTGCCACAGCACTAACGCCACCCTCGGCAAACCGAAACCGACCGTGTCTAGCGACGATATGAGCGTGTCGCTCACCGCGGTCGCCGTGTCCAGAGGCGGTGCTGGAGCTGCGCCCTGTTGTTGGCCCCAACGACCCACATGAACGGTTGTCGGTGGCGAGGAGGTCGTGGGCCAGCTCCTCCATTGGACTAGTCTGTGCTACGTCGTCCCGACGGGTGTGCCCCACATGTCTGTTTCCCTGTTTTCCCGGCCATATTCGAGCGTCAGTGCTCCGCGTTGCGCATTAGGCCTTTCACTATGTAGGCCAAGCGAGACAACTTATTGTTTATTTGAGCCTTTCAAGTATAATCATGTGGCGTTTGCTTATTTCTCATTCCTCTCCAACCCTCTTCTCCATCGATCATGTTGCCCTCCAGTCGAGTCCATCCTCCCACATGCCTCATTTGAACATTCCGCCGAGTATCATTTGCATGTACCCACCCTACTCCTCTTTCAATAGATCTCCGGACCCCGAGATGAAATCGGGAGGGAACGAGTGGGGGCACGTGATACCTAAGGCGGATTCAAAATTTTGAACCGGTGATCATAGCATCCGCAAATCATATATAAAGGGTATTCAATGTTCGTTTCGTTTTTGAACGTACAATATACTCCCTCCTATCCTTTCTACTCCATCCTTCCATCTATATTGGGCGTAATGCATTTTTCAAGACCGCCTTTGACTATTGACAAGATTAATAGTACATGACATGTATAATGCGAAAATTATATCATTGGAAGCTCCTTTCACATCCGAATTTGATGGTATGCTTTAATTAAGTTGCATGTCATATATTGTTGCTCTACCTTTTGGTCAAAGTTAGCCTCGAAAATGCATTGGTCCCTATATAGATTGAAGGAGGAGTAGTTTACATATAAATTTTATGTGTAGTCAAAGTATATCTACTTTGATAAAAAGGTATCAACATTCAACAACGCCCAATCAATATTGTTAGATTCGTACGTACTCCTAGATTTGTACTAGAGATGGTTTCCAATTTGACTATTGACAAGATTAATAGTACATGAGATGTATAATGTGAAAATTATATCATTGGAAACTCCTTTCACATACGAATTTGACCGTATGCTTTGTGTAAGTTGCATGTCATATATTATTACTCTAACATTTGGTCAAAGTTAGCCTTGAAAAACACATTAGACCCTGTATGCTTTGTGTAAGTTGCATGCCATATATTATTACTCTAACATTTGGTCAAAGTAGTATAGTGGAAGTGGATCCTCTGACGTAGGTATCCCTGCCTTACCCTCCCTTTCAGTCACTTATTGGCGGACCCCATGCTTGCTAGGCCTCGCATGTCAGTTACTCAATGGGTTCGGCCATGTCAGGGGATCCTCATCCTTAGTAATACTCCCTCAGTTTTTATTTACTCCGCATAAAATGGAGGGAGTGGTGGTATAATAAATGAAGCGGGCGGGGGAGGGGGAGGGACGTCGGTTTGCTCTCAACTGCGGTCCCACAAGCGAGCGAATACGCAAGACGAAGTGCGTTCCATTCGGTGGGCGACGTGGAGGTTCCAGCGTGCCGGGCTGCAACACGAACGCAACAAGAGCGATGTACAGTCAAAACTGATTGACCGATCATCACCGAAACCACTATTCACACCAGAACCTTCGCTGCTCGGCCTACGCCAGCCACTGCCCTAAAACCACACCAAATCTCCACCCCATTCCCCCACCTTTCGATCCCCTAGCCCACATCAAGCGTCCCCTATTTCGCCGAAAAGTCATGGTGCGCCGCAAGATCACTTACTACAAGATGCTGACTCCGGAGCGCCGCGCAGAAATCACGGTGGCGGTCGGCGCCACAGACCTCCGTTCCCAGGCTCTCTTTGCGGCGGGCCAATCCCCGAGTTCTCTGGAGCCAAGCTACGAGGAGGAGGAAGCCAATCCAATGTTCATGGCGGAGGTCGCGGCGCAGAAGGCCCCCGATGGGCATGAGACGATGGACGTCGACTTTGTGCCGGCGTCCGAGTCCCGGATGGTGCAGGCGGACCAGCGGTTCAACATGGCGATACTAAAGGAGGACCGGGAGGCAGAGCCTCAACTCGATGCGGAGTGCGCGCATGCCGCTGCCATCAAGGCTCTCCTGCAGGCGGAACCGGATGTCGTGGATGTGAACTAGGCGGCAGAGGCTCAACTTGAGGCGGAGCGCGCGGATGCCGCTGCCATCAAGGCCCTCCTGCAGGCGGAACCGGACATCCTGGACATGAACCGGGCGGCAGAGGCTCGACTCGACGCAGAGCGCGCGGATGCCGGTCTCATCGAGGCCCTCCTGCAGGCGGAACCGGACGTCCTGGACTTGAACCGGGCGACGGAGGCTCGACTCGACGCAGCGCGCGGATGCCGCTGCCATCGAGGCCCTCCCGCAGGCGGAACCGAACGTCCTCGACTTGAACCGGGCTGTGCTCTCGTCCGTGCAGAGCGCTCGCACGCTCCGCTTGAACGAGTAGCTGGAGGCCGAGGACAACCACCGTGCAGAGACACACGTCGGCAGCGACGGCTGGTTCGCGCCGGCAGCCAAAGACGACGAGGCCGTCTCTTTCCGCGAGAAGTGATAGTTTTTCTTTATGTTGTTGTTTTCATGGATCTTTTGCTGTGTAAAAACATATATTTGTTATGCAAGTCGCCTGACTTGGGGCAGTCTACCATTTCAGGCGGTTGGATGAATATCCTATGTCTCCTAACCCTTCTTTCCTTCTTCCTCACCTCTTCTTCTTCCCAAACAGACCACCGCACGGGCCGTACGGATACTCCCCAACATGCAGTTGGATAAACATACTCTATGAACGAAAATTATGTGTCAGCGATAGGATGGCTGAGTTTGGTGTGTTCACATGCGACAACACGTGTCAGTGAGGGTGCGTTCCCTTGGTTGGGTTTGCGGCGTGCAGGAGCGACCGTGTGAGGGTGCGGTGCGACCGCGATAGCCATGCGCAAGTGTACCTCCTTCTCATTTTGAAAACTTTAGGCAAGCTTGGCAAAAATGTGTGGCGAAGTTTAGCAATGCAAGGCGTAGACCCAAACAGGATAAGTACGTACGTACTAGGAGTACTAGTGTTAAAAAGAAAGGCTGGGTTTTCCTTCGCGGGATTTAATCGATACAAATCCTCGTTTCACGTGTCAATTAATGCATATTTTCTTCTCCAAAGACCAAAGAGCTAACCATCTCACTCCTCATCGCTTGATTAATGCAGCGCCATGCAAACCAAGCTTCCCACTTCTGCATGCATGCAGGGGATATTAATGTTCTTGGTTGCTAACCCCATCAATTTTGCCTCAATTAGTGTTAGTGGCCCTTTCCAAATTGTAATTTTGATATACTGGCCTTGTGTACAAAAAAAATGGAGGTAGTAACTATATTTGACTTCCTTCCCCATTGTGGTGACGTCGACGATATATATTTTTGTGGTGGTTTGGCGAAGTGCGTTTGACGGAGAACACCATTTGCATCCAGGAAGACCTTTACTAGTACTACTAGGAGTAACTAATGCGGGGAGATGGCTTCTCGAAGAAGACGATGGAGAAGCGGAGTCAGCGAAGAGTGAAATGATTGTTGCTTCGTCCGTGTTTTTGTGATTTGACGCCTCACTGCTTTGTGATTTGTGATAGAAGGGACAGGGGAGTAGATTCTGTGCTCTATATTGTAGTACTACATGCGTCCAAGCATGGGAGAAAGAGGAGAGACGTTGCAATTTTCTATTCCTTCAATCAATCAATCACGGAGCTTCGGTTCCATCTTTTTCGCTTTGGCAACACCGTCCACAATGGTTCCCACGATGCCAAAAGCTATTTTCACATTTGCCTACACATGGTGGATGCCCTTAACCGTACCACTTGGTTTTGCTCCTGTGTGCTATCTATACAAATCTCAGTTATATTGATCTAAAAAATTATAGAATCGAGATTAGTAAAAAGGAGGTGATTTTACCGTGCGGATGGCGGGGGAGGTTTCTTATTTGAGCAATGCTACATCCACGTAATGGTTTACGTAAAGTTACGAACTGATGTGATGTGGGACTATTTGATTGGATTAAAGGAGAGGATTAGGCCCACCCCACCTGAAAATCAGGGGGGCATATATAGATTAGATGGAAAGTATACATAGCAGCTACGTAGCCCTTTGTAAGTCTAGGATTAGGCTTCTTATTTTCGGAGGACGTTGTCCTGGCGGTTTGCTAACATGCGGTCCCACGTGTCAGTGCTTTACCAAGCCGATCCACGTCCCACATGAGGCAGAACAACGGCAGAAGCAACACGTGGTTAAGTTGAAGAAGATGAGGGAGAAGCGGATTCAGCAACGAGTGAAATGATGGTTGCTTCGTCCCTCCTACTTAACTGCGGGAAAGGTGTAGCTTTATGATTTGACGCCTCATTGCTCATTACTACGTCTGCGCCATGACTGGGGTGCTTCACCCCGGCTGCTCTGCACTGTATTCCGATAAGGCACGTGGACCCGGTAGCTTGATATCCCACATGTCGGCGAAAGGGACTAGAAGATTTATGAAAGTGAGCGCTCCATTCTTACGACGGAGGAGTAGACGACACGGCGGCCCAGTGAACTATAACTTGTACTGTATAGTACTAGTATAGTTTTGCTGTTTCGCACGATCCATCGATACAAACCCGATTAAATAGGAAAGGGCGGGATTTTTCACGCCCGGTAGATGATACTGGCCATACTTTCAAAGGCAATTTTAATGTATGCAAACTGAATAATTATAAGTAACAATATGATATCTGGTAAAACTAAAAACACATATGATTTATTGTGTTAGAGTGTAGTAGTAGTGATGTATTGCATAGTTGTTAGATGTAACATGCGAGAACGTGTAGAGATGTAGTTTTGGAGGGCCTAGAGAGAGAAAAGCGTAATACGGTCACCGAACTTCAGAATAAGCTGATTACGGTCACTATATATGTTTTGCGGTGATTATACGGTCACTTGCTCACAGCTCAGCATCGGATTGCACTCTGTTGACCGGCCAAATAGTCTGCGTGGCTCCATGTTGACTAGTTAAATTGACCACGTTCATTGTGGGTCCCACCTGTCAGTTCGCATAGGAAAAAGGTCAGATAAACACAAATTTACACAGGCGCGACAAGGCTCCAACCCGTGCGCGGGAATCACCTGGTTGTGTATGTGTCTGTCAGGGCCTCATGTGTGCGCATGCACGTGTAGGTTGAGCACTTGAGCGTGAGAGTGTGTTGGTCGTGTGGTGTACTGTTGTGTGCATGCATGCGTGCGTGTGTGCGTGTGCGTGTGAGTGTTGCGTGTGTGCGTGTTAGTGTTGCGTGCTTGAGTGGCTGCGTGTGTACGTGTGAGTGTTGCGTGCGTGCGTGGGTGCATGTGTTTGTGTGAGTGTTGCGTGGATGCAGTTCGTGTGCATGCGTGTGTGTGTATAATCACCACACCATCTCCTGTGTGTTAAAACAGACGGTTCAGCATACCAATACAAGGCCACCTTGTCCGCTGTGGCCGCGGTCATGACTTCAAACCACCGTCAAATATTTTTATGTCTGTTTGTTTTCATTCTTACTAGCAAGATGCCCGTGCGTTGCACGTAACATCAAGATGCATTTTTATGACTTGTTTATCTTGTGAGAGAAAAGGATGAACGAGGGAAGGCCTTATTTGCAAATGTGGAGAGGTGTGTGAGTACCTTTTTGCAAAATTGCCATAGTTTCTTTCCTATCCGCCAGATATAAATCGGACGGCCTATATTGCAGGATGGCAGGCACACCATCATCACCAACTCTGTTTTTTATAAGAGTGTATTTTATTTATTTTATAATAGTGTAGATGTAGAGTAGATACAAGTCGACAGGTAGGCATGATGGTAGTGAGATAATGTGATGCAACACTAGAGGTGCCACGTGGAGCGTTTAACTAGTCAACTAGTCATGTCATGAGCAAATACAGAGTTGTACAGTGAGCCCGTGACTGCATAATAACCACTAAACATAAATGGTGACCGTAGTGAGTGGATTCTGAAGTCCAATGTACGTATCGTGCTTTCGCTTCAAATACAATGATTGTCACTGCATATATCGCGAGAGAAAGATGAAACATGCCTAAATTTTCTAGGGGGCTTACTTTTAGAGGACCTGGAGATAGTTTTGTATGCATACGTGAAAGGGCGTACAGGGGGAAGGGGTATGTGATGGAGAGAGAGATGCTCTTCGTTTCTCTTTATTATGACTAACTTTGCATATAGTATAAAAATATACAAATTCACAGTGCGTAATAAATATCATTGTGGGCACCATGCAATGCAAATTAGCATTCGTACTCCTCCATATAACTTTGTAATATTGTATATATGTAGAAACTCTAAAATATATTTTTGGCCACACTTTATTCAAAAGGAATGTTGTATGCGAAATAAACGTGAAGAGAGGGCTTTTTAGATCAATGGGGTACGTGATGTAACATGTGTGAATGTGTAGTTGATGCATTTGGCGGGGCCTAGAGAGGTATGTGTGTGTATTACGTATTCGAGAGAGGCATGGATAGAGGGGCCAAGGGGGGGGTGTGGGAGAGATAGCACGAGAAATGAGAGTGGTCTAGAGAGAGAGAGACGAATATGACGTCATGACAAGATATTCCATTCCGTTGAGTGTGTATACGCAAGGGGGGAATAGAGGCACGAGGAGAAATTTTCTATGTGTGTGGTGTTTGTGTTGGTATATGTGGGTGTGAGAAGATAATGAGATGTGGGGGCAGAGGGTGTGTCACCGCGTGAGGTCCGGTGGGTCGAGGTGAGGCCCTTCATTCTGTTCCGTCCTGCGCCACATTGGTCGGCCCGTGACGCATTTAGGAAGACCCATGGATGAATAGTCGTACAAGACAAAGATAGCAGAATTGTGAAGGACTCTGTGTCCACTGACAAAGCCGGCTAGGATTTGTAACCCTAGGTTCTCGGACTAAGGTAACCCCTTTATCTCTGATATTACCATTCATCCAACCTAACTTTAAGGGGCATCCTACAGAATGCTCTGCTAGAATCATACTCGTCGATTAGGAAGAGAGGTGTGAGACAATGCGTGAGAGACAGGCATAAAGATAATGTGCGTACGTGAGACACGTAGGCAGGTCCATGTATATAGAAAGGGTCGATGAGAATTGTGCGTGTGTATGTTTGCGAGAGGAAGAGTGCTTGTGATAAAGGTTAGTGAAAACAGTTGTAAATGGTTACGAGAGAGAGGGAGGGTTATATCTAGAGCATGTGTGTGAGAAAGACACCTCGGGAGAGAATGTGTGAGCATGTGTGAGAGACCACTGATGGAGAGTGAAACTACACGTAAAAGACTGCTCTACACATTGATTAAAGATATAAATTGTATCCAAATACTAGGATGGGATCATGATTTTTGCAATTCGCGTAAGGAGCGGTCATTGATCCATCATACATCTAGATTCTATCAAATTTGAGCATGTCTATGTTATTATTCGACACAATTGATCCACATAGTTAGTATTCGGAACTCCAGACAATCCATCGGTTTAGCAATCGAATATAAACGTGAGTATAGTTCATGTTGTGTGTGTAAAGCACATTATACATATGAAAGTTACACAATGGACATTATAAATAGCTACTACCTATGAACTAGCATACACTTGAATTCAACTTAAGGTGGTTTAAAAAAATCGAATTCAACATGAAGTCCATTCAATTATTGAATTTGATATCATGGCATTTGTAAACCATACCTAAATTATGGGGGCACCAATCTTTGCTGTGATTTTGTACATAATAGCATATGTAGTCGTGTACAAAATAGATTCAAATTTAGCTCCTCCATTCCAAAATAATCGTAGTTATAGGATTTTCAAGTGTCAAAATTTCAAAAAGAAGCGGATAATTTAATGAGGTTTTCAAACATAAAAGGTCAAATATAACGTTGTATATTTAGGTCAATCCTCATAGTTCAAGAGTACTCTAAACGTGAATGCTTGTGTTTCAAAATTTCGAACGAAGCGCCAAAAGAGCCTCTACTCGCCCGAAACCGAGTGAGACCAATGTTTGCTAGTACAAGGAAATTAGTTTTCTAATAACTCCGACCCGTGAAACCTACCGGCCCGACGTCCAAAGGTCTAAACAGGGGTAAGTTTGTAGGTTCATCTAGACGCCACGCAACAGCATGCGAAAAACATTCATACACAATGGCGCCTAAGCACACATGTGCGCGGACGAAATCGCTCCCGCCCACTATTTGGGACACCTGGGATTACCATCCTACCCCGACCCGCAGTAGGTACCCAATTTAATTGGGGGGCAAAGTTTGTACTTTCCCCAAATTTCAAACAAGCGCGTCCCATCTATTGTTCAAAAAGACAAAAACAAGCGCGTCCCAGACCGAAGCATGGTTCCCCCCCCCACCCGTCCGATTCCCCATTCGTACTCCGTGGGCGCCAAAACTACCTCTCCACCAGCCGTGAAACCCCGGCGTCCTCCGTCCGCCACCCCATCCCACCCATCAACCGCCGCCCTCCTCCATCATGCCGGAGTCAATACCCCGACGTCGTCGTCCACTGCAACCTCAACCACAACGCCCTCCACGGCTAGTAGTTGAAGCCGAGGCCGAGCCATCTGTACCCGTGCCAGTTCAACCACGTCGTCCTGCGCCTCACCGCTCCCGCTCCAACTTCGCCACCCTCCACCGCACCGGAGTTGTTCCTGCTACGCCATCCTTCGCCGCCTCGGATCCGCTTCCCCTCCGCCGACATACGGCCACGGCAACGCAGTCAACAATTTGGCCATGGGTTCGTCCAAGCATGCACCCTCCAGAACATCAGTTTCCTCGGTAAAAACAAGAAGATCGGCACGACCTGTGGGGGTGACCACACCGGCAACCGAAAAAGGTTCTCCTCTTCCCTTATTCGTGCAAATCTTATGTCTCTGCTTGCACGGTATTCATCCCACAGAAGAAACTAGTTGACCGCTTCTTCTTGATACTAGATGTTCCTAGTAACTCGCGATGCACAAGGTTTCTCCTCATATACTTATTCACCTTAGCTATATGTCCGTCGCCCCCCTGAATTTCAATTTCTGTCCGGTTGATTCCCAATTAACGGAAGCATTCCCCGGCATAACAGGTGCTAGTACGCCTATTACGCCGGGGAAGCAGCGCCTTGGTGTTTATCTTAGGGGCGTGTGCGGCCTAGAGCTACTGGCGCCCGATCTGGAGGTCGACCGGGATTAAAGGGATGGCCTGGGGGCGCTGCCAAGCACGGCGGTGGTGTGAGGTCTATGGGAGGGCGGGGCAGCGGAGGCAGGGGTCTGGGCCGGTGGTCGCTGGCGGTTCGAGAAAGATCGTCAACAGTGACTGGCGGGAGGTAGACGAAGGCCATCTGCCCGTTCGTTATAGATCGGACGGTTCATTAAAAAAATCGACTGACCTATTTACTTTCAGTCGACTGTTATCTTAGATATGACCACATGTGGTGGTGTGCTGGAGGAGTACCTGCATTTCCTGTGCTCATATATTACAAAATCATACAGAGTAGAATCTAATTTTGTTTGCCATGCAATGTTGTAGAGCTATCATATGTCTCCTGTCATTTATTTTTTAGCCACCTGCTATCTGCTACTTTTACAGTGCGCTAGTTCTGCACACACTTCACCCTTACTCTCACTATTGTGTTTTTATGCAAGGGTATTTCAGACTCTGCTGCCATGAGAGAAGCCAAAAAGAAAAGAGATAAGTCGCTCCAGCTTGTTGTGCGGCTAGGCAAGACATGTTTCAACGCTTTAATGGGTGCAGTGTCAGCAGATGGAGACGGGGAACGTAGCTCTAGAGTTGATGACCTCGCTTGCAATGAACCACCATCCCAGGTGCTTGCTTTAACTTCGCGGTGTCATATGTGGTTGCATGTTCCATATGGTGTCTAGCTTGTATTCGAAAGGCCGAAGTCGATAAGATAAGGAAAGATATTATTTTACATGAACCACCATCCCGTGAGCACCAGAAGACAAATAGCTAGTCAGGGCGAGGGCCGAGCCAGTGACAAGCCCAGCAAAGATAGGCATCACCTGGAAGCCAACTAAAACGCTGCGATGGTGGCAAAGCAGCCACCTCCCACCAGGCTCTCAGGTCCTAGATGATCATGCTCACCATTCCAACCGGATGTCTAGCTTGTATTGCTTCCAATTTGGTTATATTGCATCTGCTTAGCTTACACATTATACCTTTGAATATGACATGCCTTTCTGTTTTTGGTACATACTAGTACATCTGTGTATTAACCATGTTCTTACATCAAACTAATGTTCTTGTGTATCTCTCATCAATCACTTATGACGAGGCCGGCAGGCAAGGGGACTACTCCTCATTTAAAGAATGCAGCATCAGCCTCCCGACATGATTCTACAGAAACAGAAATGCTACATGAAGATAGTGAATGTAGCTCTGTAGTTGATTACAGCATTTCCCCTACACTAGCATCGCAGGTGCCTGCTCTAACTTGGCAGCGTGATATGTGGTTGCATGTTGCATATGGTGTCTAGATTGTAATTCTTCCAATCTAGTTAAACTGCAAGTGCTAGTCTACTTAGCTTATACATTATACCTGTTAATGTGACATGCCTTCATGTATTTAGTACATAGTACATCTGTCTATTAAGCATGTCCTTACATAAAACTATTGTTTTTTTTGTATCCCGCATCAATCAACATGACGAGACACGTTTAGTATATGCAGTGAAATATTAGTTGCATCTTTCATATGATTTATAGCATGCACTGCTTCTAATTTGTTGAAATTCCATTTATAATGGGACGCTTTTAACTTGGCAGAGTCATATTGGTTGCATCTTTCATGTGGTGTCTAGCTTGCATTGCTTCTTATTTGCTGGAATGGTTTCTTCTTAGTTTACACAAACAGTTGTGAACATGCCATGCCGTCCTGTTTTTCGTACATATTCCATCCTGGTATCATGTGTTTGCCTTACATCAAAGTAGTGATTGTCAGTATCATGCATGAATGAGTTCTGAAGAGACAATTTTATTGCTTTTTCTTGACGGTTTTACTTGACAATTCAAAATCAATAAAGCGGAAGGAAATTAGCAAGGCAGCGGATAAAGGTGCTCCTTCCGAACGGAGGGCCTCTACAGTTTCTACTCCTCCACACCCCTAAGATGATTTCCAAGACAACAGATGCATAGACACTCAACAAAGCTGTGTTTATGATGAGCACGTCTCCCCTAGTGCACCATCACCGGTGCTCCCTCTAACTTGGCACTGTTATATGTGGTTGCATGTTATGTGTGATGTCTAGCTTGTATTGCTTCTATTTTTTTTTGAACCATCTGCTTACTTTACACATTATACTTGAGTAAGACACGTGTTCCTGTTTCTAGAACATACAACATATGTCTATCACACCATGTTCTTACATCATATTACTACTGTTGTGTAACCTGCAACAATCACTTATCATAAGACACATTTGACTTCGGAGTGTGATATAGGTTACATCTCACATTCTTTTCTAGCTTGTACTACTAATTTGTTGAAATGCCACTTATGACGAGACAGTTTTAACTTGGTAGAGTGATATTCGTTGCATCTTTCATATGGTTTCTAGCTTTCATTGCTTCTAATTTTTTGAAATGCCTTCTCCTTAGTTTACACATCATAAGCTGTGAATATGCAATGGCACTAATGACGAGAGACCTCTAACATGGTAGTGTGATGTTGTTTGCATCTTGCATATGATTTATTTCTTGTACTGCTTCACATTTGTTTAAACGCCATTTATGATGAGACACTGTTAACTTGGCAGAGCGATATTTGTAGCATCTTTCATATGGTGTCTACCTTCCATTGCATTGCTTCTAATTTGGCGAAATGTCTTCTTCTTAGTTTACACATCATAGTTTTGGTTATCTTTTCCGTCCTGTTTTTCATACATATTACATTCTCCTATCATGTGGTTGTCTAACATCAAAGTTCAGTTCGTCTGCATCACGCATCAGTTTGTTCTGAAGAACTAAATTGTTATTCGTTTTTCTTGTCGGCTTGACTTAACATGGCACAGAGAAAGAGGAAGAAACATAGAATGGCAGGGAATGAGAAGCGGATGAATCCTGCAGATTCTTCTAGTACTGATGGTGCAATAGAAGGTCAAATTCCAGCAGAAAATTCTACAAACACGACATCCCATGCTACACGAGTTGCGAAAAAAGACAAACAGAAACAAATAGCTTCCACCAAACAAGCAGAGACATCCCTAGTTCTTGCAACACCTACCACAGTACTACCAGCTGCACGACGTACTCGTGCGTCAACTGAGCTAGCAGCACGTTCCCAAGCTCCCTTGCCACCTGACACTACTACCA
This sequence comes from Aegilops umbellulata, assembly GCA_032464435.1. Taxonomy (NCBI): domain Eukaryota; kingdom Viridiplantae; phylum Streptophyta; class Magnoliopsida; order Poales; family Poaceae; genus Aegilops; species Aegilops umbellulata. The sequence continues at coordinate 413,076,961 of CP136059.1, read as the reverse complement.
AAGCACTCTTGATAAAAGACGAGTTGGCAATATCAGATGAACCTTGTGAGCTTCAACAGCAAGACGGTAGTTGCTGGAGTCAAGTTACAGTTGCATGCTTCTTTATATGTAGTCTCGCAGTTTGATGTACACTAACACTTCCTATGTTTGTTGTTGGACTAGCACCTAGGCGCAAGAGGAAACAAACATCAGGGATAATGCTCGATAGGTTAACTAAATCTAGAGGAGGAAGAATGGAGATCCGTTTTGAGGCAGGTTTAAAAAGGCCATGTGATGCTACAGAGTCAGCCAAGTTAGTATCAGAGGCAGCGGTTGTTGTTAGGTGTCATGTACGTATCCTCCCAACATGGATTCAGTACAGGAATGACAAAGACAAAACCCAGTTCAACACCTTCCTCGACCATTTTTCTGTAACTATGGTTATGTATGGAAACTAGTAATATCGTCTTGCTCTGTCCAATACTTTCTAGGTTGCTGATAATGAGACTACCATAATTTTGAACAGATGAGGTTCAAGTTGGATAGCCAAGATGATGCAACCATACAAGCTTGCACCCATATTTTCAAGTCTGCTCTGCGACAGTATCGGTATAACTGGAGGAAAACTCACTTTGAAGGCAAGGCTAACAGTGAACTTGCCCAAACATCTTCAGTGGAAAATATATCTGATGAACACTAGAGAGGCCTCGTTAAACACTGGTCTGATCCGAAGTATCAGGTACATTATATATATGTCATCAGATCACATGTTGAAGTCCTATTTACGCATGTGCCATACAAATCTATCTTCTTGTAGGTGAACTATTCAAAGAGCAAGGCCAACCGTACGAAAGTGAAATTCCAACAGACGATAGGATCTCGTAGCTATATTGCACACTACGAGGCTCTTGTAATTAGCTGCTATTTCACTCTTTTCGCTGTACCATATTATCAGATCTATATTGACTTGTTCCAAATGCAGAGGAAAGCCCGCAAGGACCAAAAACTACCTGAACCAAATGTTGTGGAAATCTTCAAGGACTGTAACACCAGCAGAAGAAGGGCATGACTACACCAGTCATAGCCGCTGTTGTAAGTACTTAATCCTCATGTCTTTTAACTACTACTTACTCTGACTTGTGCCTTGAACTGCATGGTTTGCAGCCAATGTCTATTACTCTTTTCAATTTTATACACAATTGTCTTAGCGTATCATTGCACCTTACAAGGTTTAAAAGAGAGTGATGTTCCTTTCATCTTGACCCATAATCTAGTTCCGTGCTGGACTTGCCCACACAATGTTACAATTGTCTGTTTGTCTGTTCTCAGTTGTTTTGTGATATGAATGACGGCATACTATGCTTACCGTATTATAAACTTCGTCTCTTCATCATTAGCCCTCAATACAATGTGAAGAAATAGACAATACATTAGCGATGGTACATGGTCATATGTTTGGAACCTGGTTTTATTATGTACTTTGCAATAAAATACAACTAATATTTTACATGGGTTCACCAGAATAAGTTATGTATATAGACCAAAGCTTTTTTGTTTGGTTTTGCTGCCTCCTTAATATCTTCTGTTCTGGTACTACTAATGTAAAACCTGAACTTTTCAGTGAGCTATGGAAAAAATGGTGGAACCGCCACCTTCTGAAGGTGGCGAGGCAACTATAACCGCAATGTCAGCTCCTGCTGCAGTTGGTCAGTACCTATCCACTAACAGTGCCAAAAGCACGTTCCTGCGTAATACTGGGTTGGTTGTTAAGGCAATATCGTCCAAACTGCCTCATGATCAAGATATGCAAGCTCAAAGCAATATTGTATCTGCGCTCCAGACACAAGTCCATTCCCTAACAGAGACCTTTTGTGAAACAAGGAGAAACATTGCTCAATGTCGTCAAGATATGCATGGTTTTGAAACCAGACGATCAGACATTTGCTATGTTGTTCAGGAGCCTAGGGGAAATGAAGGCGAGGGTTATGGTGCTCCATCGGACAATACAGCATGAAAACGTAACAGTCAGGTCAAATGAACTGAGCTTCTGAACTTCTGGTGGTGCATTTATCTGCTAGACTGTTAAGTTTTATGCCAACCTTCCTTTTGTTATATAGTTGTAATTTGTTTTGGTGCGATACAAAATGTATTCTTAACGTGCAGCCACCGCCTGAAGAAAACAACAAGCCATTTTTATATAGTGTAGGGTGTTCCCTATATTTGCACAGGTGGCGATCTTTGATGCCGAGTGGATGTAATCTGTGCAATCGCCTTAATAGCCTAGCGTTAGTTTCGGCCTTATTTATTTCCTAGTCTTCTTTTTCCCTGGTTTCCTAGTGGCCGCAACTACCATGGGCCTGTCAGGACCCCGATCCTAAGCCACATCGATCCAGCGTGTAACACATCATATCACTTTGCGGCCTCACGCACGGTACTCCCACGGGTGCCACCTTACCTGGCCCGGGACCGTTTGCGCCTTTTGGCTCACGTATATGATAGTGTCGCTAGCATCCATATGTCAGAGAACCCGGGCCGACATGGCTAGTCGTGAACCCAAAGCGGCGCTAGCCTATGAGGACAGGCATACATGAATCACATCGAACATGTCGGTCATCAACGTATTTATTCGGGCTGTAGCACTGGGCTAACAGTACTCCGGTAACCCGGGCTGTAGCAGGCTAGGCAGGACTCCGAATAACAGCGCGTGACATTTCCCCGAAGGGACAGACATAGGAACGACGTGGAACACATGCCGGCCAGTCAAGTGTCCAAGCAGTAGTGCTGGGCTAGCAGGACTCCGGTGAACCGGGCTGTAGCAGACTACTATCGCTCAGAAGCACAAGACTTACATTTCCCCATATGAAAGGCTGCCAAGGATAAACAACTAGATAGTCGGATCCCACTCATACCAAGCATTTCAATCATACACACAATATGCCGATATGAATAAATACAACATGGCATCACAACAGTACTCTACGACTCAAGTACTTTATTTAGAAGGCTCCGAGGAGCCACACATATCATCCATACAGATAGGGGTCACATGACCCAACACTCAAGTCATACAAACATACAAGCACATGCGGAAGCAAAGTAGTCTGAGTACAGACACTAAAAAGAAAGAAGGCTTGACGAAGCCTGTCTATCTACAACGACCCTTCACAAGTCTTGGATCACCACTTGGGTGATAAGTCACTCGTCAACGTCGAGGTCTACATAGAACCCATCAGAGGGGTTGGTGCAGTCGTCTGAAAAACATGATTAAAGCAACATGAGTACGGAGGTACTCAGCAAGTCTTACAACAGGAACCTACTATACATGCACATTCTCAAGAAGGTAGTGGGGTTATTGCAGCAAGCCAGCTTTGACTCTTGGCTAAGCTATCCTACGATAGACACCACTTGTAAATCATTTGTCGCACACGAGTCCACTAACACCAACACAATACTCCACCGTGGATCCTCTCTCGCCATCCTGCGAGAGGGCCATCCGCGGTACTCACACTTATCTTTAGAGTTTTAGTAGTATCCATTTAACTTGTCTATGAACTGATATAGGCAACCCAGAAGTCCATTACCGCGGACACGGCTATTCGAATAGATCATTTATAACCCTGCAGGGGTGTACTTCTTCACACATGTTTCCACCACTTAGCGTCTGCACACGACATGTGCTCGGCAGACTTCAAGCGAAAGCCGACGTGGGTGTAGACCACGACCTACCTAAACACTCAAGTCTCTAGTCCAGGTTTATCGCCTATTCGGGTTCCATCCGCAGGGAGTCCGGCCGAGGTTTCCACTAACGGCCCCGAACGATGTGAACAGGGTTCCCGAGACACCAAACGGGCGAGTCGGTACACCGTGCCACGTGCCTACCGCAACACAGCCCACCCCGATGGTCAGCGCCGTGTGCGGCCCCCAGCATACTACAAACACCAGAAACTACTTGCAACTCCTGGACAGAGGACAAGGGTGGATAAGAAGTCGAGCGGGGTCATATTTCAGGGCCCAATGTGTGGTAGTAACTGTATCATGGATCACAAACACAGATCTCAGTTCTTAAGGACGGCCTCAATGAAACAACCCACCATGTACTCCTACATGGCCTCTCATCGATTCCTTTACCAAATCGTATTCAACACTTCACTCTTGTCACCGACACAACCTTTCACTCCAGTTCACCATCCCGATGAGCCAGACCTGACACAACTCTAAGCATAGCAAGCACAGCATGGTAGGAACACACACACATGTATTGGCTCAAACAACTCCTACACATGCTAGTGGGTTTCATCTAGTTACTGTGGCAATGACAGGTCATGCAAAGGAAGTGGGTTCAACTACCGCGACACACAACAGTTTGAAACGCGTTGTCTTAATGCAGTAAACGAGAGCAGAAGCGAGAACATGGGTTTGTATCGGAATGATCAATGGGTTGCTTGCCTGATGGATTGATCATGGGATACTGTCCTTCAGTTGGATACTCGGAGATATCCTCGGAGGCAGAACCTACCACGATGAACACAACAGAACACAATCAATACATGGCGATATGCAACAATATGATGCATGCTATGACATGGCAATATGAATGTGTCCTGTCCTAGTGCAAGTTAAAACAGAAGGGAATGAACCCATTTGAACCAAAGATTCAAATGGAAACTCATTTATTAAGATCATATTAGTGTATCATCTTGTAATGCCTAAACAGTGGGTTTAACTTGTTCTGACATGCATGAAACTAGCACCAATGGATAGCTTGGATTTTTCTGATCATTTTTCATATATAACTTATTTCAAACTGAGCTACGGTTGAATTGATATGAATTTTAGAAGTTTATAAAATTTTCTGTAATTTCCTGTTTAAAAAAAAATCCAGAAAATAAATAATTGCGTCAGCACTGCATCATGCTTGCGTCAGCAAGTCAACAGCGCTGACTAGTCAACCTGACGTGTGGGGGCCACACGTCAGTGACACAGAGGCTAAACCCGGTCAAACCCGCGCTGACCGGGGTTTGACTTCGCCCTGGGGCCCACGGTCAGTGGCTTAGGGGGGGGTTTAGGTTGCGGGATTAGGCGCTAATGACGCCACGTCGGCCTCGCCGGAGTTTCGCCGGCGACGACCTCGAGCCGCGGCGGTTCTTCACCGGAGTTGCACTACAGGCGGCGGATGGACGCGCGGAGACCACCGGGGCGTAGCCCGTCGTCGTCCGCATCCAGCAGGGCAGGTGGAAGGCTGCGGGGGTGCTGGAGCTCGCCGGAGCGAAGCTCAGGGCGGCGGACGGAGTCGGCCTTGAGCGGGCGCAGTGCTGCGGGGCACGGGAAGGCAGGGGAGGAGGGGGAATCGAAGCAGAGGCTCACAACGGGCTCGTTGGCGTCGACGACGAGCTCGGGGACAGCCGGACGGCGACGTGCGGGCGGGGACGATCTGCGGCGGCCGGCGACGAGGAAGACGACGGGGGCGACTCCACGGGGCGTCCGGCGTCTTGTGGCTTGACGCAGAGGACGAGGGGGTCGTGGCGGAGCTCTCGGGCGCAGAGAGAGGTCGAGGGGGAGGCGGTGGCTACGGCTACGGCGAGCAGCGGCGACGGTGGCGCTCGGCGTTCGCGGGAGAGGGCGACATCCAGGGAGGAGGGAGAGTGAGAGAGAGGGCGAGGGGGTCGGGGCGGCGCGTGGCGTCGTCCGAAGCCAGAGCGAGGAGGGGAGGGGCAGGCAGGCAGCTGCCGTGGCGCGCATGCGCGCGGCGTGCGGCGACCACGCGCCCGGCGTCCTCCTGGCGCGGTGGAGACGACGACTGGCGCTGGCCAGTCGGCTGGGCCGGCCTGTTGGCCACTGGGCCAGGCCAGGGAGGTAAGTGCAGGTAAGTTTTCCCATTTATTTTCCTTTTCTAATTTTCTGTAACTTTGTGGACTTATTAAAAATACCCAGACACTTCCAAAATTCACCAAACTGCATCTGGTCCTTAGTTAGAATAGTTCCAGCCAGGAACATTTTAGTTTGGAGATATTTGAGCATTTGAAATATTTTATAAATTTTAAATGCCCAAATTCAAATACTAATGCATTAATTCAATGACCTTCTGTTGACCTAGAAAAATATGCACCATTTTTGCCAGAGGTTTCAACCCAAGACAAAGAGGGTGAACATTTTAGAAGGGCATTTCAGGTTCATTGAAAATATTTTTAGTAAACCCTAGTTGATTTCAGGAGGGGTGCTGGGGGTTCTGCCTTTCCCATTTCAAATTTCTGTCAAAAGTAAACATGATGCACACTCTAATGCATGAGCTAGGTGGGATGTGACAACTCACCCCCACTCAAAAGAATCTCGTCCCGAGATTTGGGATCTGTCGGAAAGAAGGTGGGATACTCAAGTCGAAGACGATCCTCCCTTTCCCATGTAGCTTCTTGCTCGGAATGGTGTGACCATTGAACCTTGAGAAACTTGATGTTGTGGCGTCGAGTGGTACGCTCGGCTTGATCAAGGATACGAACGGGGTATTCCCGATAGGTGAGGTTATCTTGGAGATCAAGCGTTTCGTGGTCCACTCCACGGATAGGATCCGCGAAGCAACGCCTGAGTTGAGAAACGTGGAAGACATCATGAACTCTGGAGAGATGCGGAGGTAGTTCCAATTGGTAGGCAACTTCCCCTCGTTTGGCAAGAATGCGAAAGGGTCCAATGTAACAAGGAGCCAATTTGCCTTTGATACCGAATCGATGGGTTCCCTTTAAAGGTGTAACCCGAAGGTAAGCCATCTCGCCGACTTCATAAGCCATGGGCTTATGCTTGCGGTCATACTGACTCTTTTGTCGGGATTGGGCGGTTTTCAACTTCTCACGAATAATGCGAACCTGCTCTTCTGCATCCTGGATCATGTCCGGGCCAAAGAGTTGTCTCTCGCCGGTCTCTGACCAATTAAGAGGCGTTCGACATTTTCGTCCATAGAGAACTTCGAAAGGAGCTTTACCCAAGCTAGCTTGGTAACTGTTGTTATAAGCGAACTCGGCAAATGGAAGGCACTTCTCCCAATTCATACCGAAAGAGATGACAGAAGCTCGGAGCATATCCTCCAGAATTTGATTGACTCGTTCTACTTGACCACTTGACTGGGGATGGAAGGCGGTGCTAAAGGAGAGACGAGTCCCCATAGCATTTTGGAAACTTTCCCAAAATCGAGAGGTGAAAAGACTTCCACGATCTGAATTAATTTCCAATGGAACACCATGGAGAGATACTATTCGAGAGATATACAAATCAGCTAGCTGGCTAGCGGTTATACTCTCGCGAACAGGTAAGAAGTGGGCTACTTTGGAAAGACGATCGACAACAACGAAGATAGCATTATTCCCTCTTTTGGTTCTTGGAAACCCGGTAATGAAATCCATACCGATTTTATCCCATTTCCATTCAGGAATCTCCAATGGTTGAAGGGTGCCAGCAGGCCGTTGATGCTCTGCTTTAACACGACGACAGACGTCGCAATTTGCAATGTATTGAGCGATTTCTCTCTTCATCCTAGTCCACCAAAACCTCTGGCGTAGGTCTTGATACATTTTAGTACTACCGGGATGAATGGTGAGAGGGGATTCATGAGCTTCCTTAAGGATCAATTGTCGTAAATGTTGTTTCTTGGGAACCACCAAGCGGTTCTCGAAGAGGACAACACCTCGTTCATCTATGGAAAAACATTTAGCAACTCTGCTAGCGATGTTTTCCTTAATCCGAGATATGCCCTTATCGCGCTTCTGGGCAGCTATGATTTGATCCGTAAGGTTAGGTTTCGCCACCAGGGTGGAAAGGAATCCTCGAGGAACAATGTGAAGGTTAAGCTTACGAAATTCCTCGTGGAGAAGTGGTTGACCTTGTTGTAACATCAGGTTGTTACAATAAGATTTACGACTCAGTGCATCAGCCATGACATTGGCTTTGCCTGGGGTGTAGGTTATTCCTAAGTCGTAATCCGAGATCAACTCGACCCAACGTCTTTGCCTGAGATTCAAATCCGGTTGGGTGAAGATATATTTCAAACTTTGGTGATCAGTGTAAATTTCGCAACGATTACCCAGAAGGTAATGTCGCCAGGTTTTGAGTGCATGGACTACTGCTGCAAGCTCTAAATCATGTGTGGGATAATTATCCTCATGTGGACGCAACTGTCGAGAAGCGTAGGCAATCACATGACGATCTTGCATGAGTATGCAACCTAGTCCTTGTCGCGAGGCGTCGCAATAGATAACAAAGTCTTTAGAGAAATCTGGTGGTACCAGTACGGGAGCAGATGTCAGGCGTCTTTTCAGTTCCTGAAAGCTGAACTCGCACTGTGGGGTCCACTCGAACTTTTTATCTTTCTTGAGGAGATCAGTTAGAGGCTTAGCAACCTTGGAAAAATTCTCGACGAAGCGGCGGCAATAGCTCGCTAGACCAAGAAAACTCCGAACTTGCTTAACCGTTTCAGGTGGAGTCCAGTCAAGGACGGCTTGAACTCGCTCGGGATTGACAGCAATGCCCTTACCAGAGATTACATGGCCCAGATAGGTCACTTCTGGCAACCAGAATTCGCACTTGGAGAATTTGGCATAAAGGCGATGCTCTCGAAGTTTCGTCAATACTAGCCTTAGATGTTCGGCATGTTCCTCCTCATTCTTGGAGTAGATGAGTATATCATCGAGGTAAAGCACGACGAATTTATCCAAATACTCCATGAAGATCGAGTTCATTAACCGAGAGAAGGTGGCTGGAGCATTGGTTAAACCGAAGGACATGACGGTGTACTCGTATTGGCCGTAACGAGTAACGAAAGCCGTTTTGGGAATGTCCCCGTTCTTGATTTTGATTTGATGGTAGCCCAACCTCAAATCCATCTTGGAAAAGACTGAGGATCCAGCGAGCTGGTCATACAGGTCGTTGATCCTGGGGAGCGGATACTTGTTCTTGATGGTGACCAAATTGACAGGTCGGTAATCTACAACCATCCGATCCGTTCCATCCTTCTTCTTGACGAATAGGACGGGGCAAGCCCATGGAGATGAACTAGGACGGATGAAACCCTTTTGCAAGGACTCATCGAGTTGTTTCTTAAGCTCAGCTAGTTCTAGGGGTGCCATCTTATAAGGTCTTCTAGAGATTGGGACGGTTCCTGGAACAAGGTCTATCACGAACTCGACATCTCTGTCAGGTGGAACACCTGGCAGTTCCTCTGGAAAGACATCCGGGAAGTCACGAACTACTGGAATATCTTCGAGGTCTGGAAGGGGATTGGCATTTAGAGAGTAGAGCTGACGCTCCGATACTCGGGTCAAAACGTTGACTGTCTTGCCCGATGGATGGGTGAGTTGAACAGTTCTAGTTGAGCAGTCAATCTTGGTGTAATGAGCTGACATCCAGTCCATACCCAAGATGATGTTTATGTCTGAAGACTTGAGAGCTATTAGTGACGCAAGGAAGACCAATCTGTCAACAAGAATTTCATTTCCATGGCTGATTCTAGAGGTTTGCCACTTAGAACCAGGGGTTTGAATTACCATGGAGGTGGGCATGTCACTAAAGGTAGTGTTGTGCAATCGAGCATAGCTCTCAGAAATAAATGAATGAGATGCTCCAGTATCAAAGAGAACAGTTGTCGGGTGGCAATTAACAAAGAGCGTACCGAGAACGACGTTGGGGTCCTCTTGAGTCTCTTCAGCTGAGACGTAGTTGACATGGCCACGAGCAGTGGTGGCTGGCTTGGCGACAAGCACCTTCGCTGTTGACTTACCACGTCCAACAGACCTTCCGAACTGGCTGGGGTTGTTCTTGGGACACTCACGGATGTAGTGGCCCGGCTCACCACACTTGAAGCAAGTTATCATATTGGGGCGTGGAGCAGTATTGACAGTGGGGCCACCAAAAGTCTTGGGCGGCACATACTACTGGTTGAGACGAGGCGCCTCAAAGGATGGCCTCGGAGTATACCTGGGTGGCATAGCAGAATTTGGGATCCAGACCCGGCGCTTCTGAGATCCAGAGCCGGATGAAGATCCATAGTCACGGAAGTGCTTGCGTGAAGCTTCAAAATCATTCTGCCCTGTCTCGGCACTGATGGCCTTATTGACTAGCTTCGGAAAGGAAGTGCATTCATGCAGACGAAGGTCACGACGGAGCTCAGGGCTAAGTCCCTTGCGGAACCTTGCCTGCTTTTTAGCATCGGTGGATACCTCTTCGGGAGCATAGCGTGCAAGCTTCCCAAACTCGCGACTGTATGCATCCACAGTCAGCTTCCCCTGGGTGAAGTTACAGAACTCCTCCCTCTTGCGATCCATAAGACCTTCCGGGATATGATACTCACGAAAAGCGGCACTGAAATCAGCCCAGGTAGTGAGTTGGCCGACCGGACGCATAGCTTCATAATTCTCCCACCAAAGGCTGGCAGGGCCTTCGAGGTGATAGGCAGCAAAGGTGACTTTATCATCTTCAGCCACGTTGGCAGAACGTAGCTTGTGGGCGATGCTGCGGAGCCAGTCATCCGCATCGAGAGGTTCGATGGAATGATTGAACTTTGGCGGGTACAGCTTGACAAAGTCATTGATGGACACCGAATTGATCCTCTGCTGGCGTGCAGTGTTCTGCTCAATCCGCTCTAGCAAGTGATTGGTGTCGCGCCTGTTGCGCTCTGCCTCCAGCATCACTTCGGCCAGAGAAGGTGGTTGAGGCAGACTTTCCTCTCTAGGTGCACTAGCTTCTCCCTGCTCCGGAGCAGCAGGGTTGCTGCGAGTGTTGACCATCCTAGGAAAACAAAACAATGATTTAAACCAGGATGGCAAAATCTGGCCAAAGAAGTGCGGAATGTAATGGATAACAAGGAATGCAGAGATGATCATCCGTATGACATGGTAATATAGAAACTGCCATATATATACCAACGGTCATACACATCATACATAGTTTAGTACAAGCTCAAGATGAAGTACAACTAAGACGACAGACGTTACATCTCATCGGAGGCATTCCAAGCTCCTATACATTATTTTACTACACCTCCGGTATTGATACAAACTAAGTTATATTCCACAATCACGCAGGACGGTGGACATACAACTATTACAATACTAGCGAGACTACTACTAGCTCAGACGGCTCCGTAGAAGTCCTCATAGAAGTCACCACCCAGACCTGGAAGCGGAACATGGTCATCTGGGAACAGACGGTCCTGCGGTGCTTGTGGACCATAGGGACTTGGGTGCGGCCTCGGTCCAACAGATGGCGGTAGAAGAGGCCCACGAGGAGGGGTGATGCCTCCCACCTCACGCCATTCCATGAAGTCTGGCAGACTAGCCCGCACAGGGTACAAGTCTCTCGTGTCCATGTATCCGGCTTTCACAGCAGGTGCAAACCTCGTCAAGGTGGCCCAATGATCAGCACGAGCATTAAAGAGCTCCATACGCAAGGCCCGGTTTTCACGGTCCTTATCTTCCAACATCTCAGTAGTGGTGCAAAGAAGTGAGTCCTCATGGGATGCATCACTGTACATGCCCTGAAGGTAACCATGCGCCCCAGGGAGGGATGCTGGCATGTAGCGAAATTCAGTGTTGCTCAACAAGGCAGTTCTAGCTCGCATAATGGTCATCATCGAGTAGGCTGCATCTTGAACGGACATCCCAATAGTGATCCCGAGTCCATAGGAACGGTGGAGTGGTTCCGTGGCTCCGGGATAAGATGGATATATCCTGACCGTGCACAGATATTGGCTCTGGTTAAAATCTCTAAACTGCTCTTCGACGGTGTATTCAGGGTACCATCGGTAACCTGCCTCAACCATCACTCGAACCAACATGGCGGTATGACCACATACACCGATGCAACGGGTCAGACGAACCACTTGGTTTTGGGGACGGGTAGCCATCTGAAAGCACAAAATAGTGCAAAGGCATTAGAATTTCTGGATGAAATTGGACAGCATAACGGCTGTAAATGCTCAAAAAAAAGAATTGAGACATCCACAACAGTTTGTGAAACCACTCAACAACAACATATCAAGGTTCTGGTTCAAATGGCAACATACTAAACTTTAGTAGAACTGGACTGGGTTATGACCAACAATCCTATAAGTTACTATGGATTTAGTAGCACGTGAACCTGATAGAGAGAAGAGAGCCTAGTCCTTAACCCACGTAGAAAGAGAAGAGAATGACCCAGAATAGAGGGCATAAGGTAAAGGAGTAAAAGAGCCTTACGTTCCCTCCCACAATCAATTCCCCTACATATAACTAAAGCATTTCTAGACTCGACATCGACCAGTTTGGCTTAGCGAACCTACAGGCAGTCCGGCTCTGATGCCAACGCTGTCAGGACCCCGATCCTAAGCCACATCGATCCAGCGTGTAACACATCATATCACTTTGCGGCCTCACGCACGGTACTCCCACGGGTGCCACCTTACCTGGCCCGGGACCGTTTGCGCCTTTTGGCTCACGTATATGATAGTGTCGCTAGCATCCATATGTCAGAGAACCCGGGCCGACATGGCTAGTCGTGAACCCAAAGCGGCGCTAGCCTATGAGGACAGGCATACATGAATCACATCGAACATGTCGGTCATCAACGTATTTATTCGGGCTGTAGCACTGGGCTAACAGTACTCCGGTAACCCGGGCTGTAGCAGGCTAGGCAGGACTCCGAATAACAGCGCGTGACATTTCCCCGAAGGGACAGACATAGGAACGACGTGGAACACATGCCGGCCAGTCAAGTGTCCAAGCAGTAGTGCTGGGCTAGCAGGACTCCGGTGAACCGGGCTGTAGCGGACTACTATCGCTCAGAATCACAAGACTTACATTTCCCCATATGAAAGGCTGCCAAGGATAAACAACTAGATAGTCGGATCCCACTCATACCAAGCATTTCAATCATACACACAATATGCCGATATGAATAAATACAACATGCCATCACAACAGTACTCTACGACTCAAGTACTTTATTTAGAAGGCTCCGAGGAGCCACACATATCATCCATACAGATAGGGGTCACATGACCCAACACTCAAGTCATACAAACATACAAGCACATGCGGAAGCAAAGTAGTCTGAGTACAGACACTAAAAAGAAAGAAGGCTTGACGAAGCCTGTCTATCTACAACGACCCTTCACAAGTCTTGGATCACCACCTGGGTGATAAGTCACTCGTCAACGTCGAGGTCTACATAGAACCCATCAGAGGGGTTGGTGCAGTCGTCTGAAAAACATGATTAAAGCAACATGAGTACGGAGGTACTCAGCAAGTCTTACAACAGGAACCTACTATACATGCACATTCTCAAGAAGGTAGTGGGGTTATTGCAGCAAGCCAGCTTTGACTCTTGGCTAAGCTATCCTACGATAGACACCACTTGTAAATCATTTGTCGCACACGAGTCCACTAACACCAACACAATACTCCACCGTGGATCCTCTCTCGCCATCCTGCGAGAGGGCCATCCGCGGTACTCACACTTATCTTGAGAGTTTTAGTAGTATCCATTTAACTTGTCTATGAACTGATATAGGCAACCCAGAAGTCCATTACCGCGGACACGGCTATTCGAATAGATCATTTATAACCCTGCAGGGGTGTACTTCTTCACACATGTTTCCACCACTTAGCGTCTGCACACGACATGTGCTCGGCAGACTTCAAGCGAAAGCCGACATGGGTGTAGACCACGACCTACCTAAACACTCAAGTCTCTAGTCCAGGTTTATCGCCTATTCGGGTTCCATCCGCAGGGAGTCCGGCCGAGGTTTCCACTAACGGCCCCGAACGATGTGAACAGGGTTCCCGAGACACCAAACGGGCGAGTCGGTACACCGTGCCACGTGCCTACCGCAACACAGCCCACCCCGATGGTCAGCGCCGCGTGCGGCCCCCAGCATACTACAAACACCAGAAACTACTTGCAACTCCTGGACAGAGGACAAGGGTGGATAAGAAGTCGAGCGGGGTCATATTTCAGGGCCCAATGTGTGGTAGTAACTGTATCATGGATCACAAACACAGATCTCAGTTCTTAAGGACGGCCTCAATGAAACAACCCACCATGTACTCCTACATGGCCTCTCATCGATTCCTTTACCAAATCGTATTCAACACTTCACTCTTGTCACCGACACAACCTTTCACTCCAGTTCACCATCCCGATGAGCCAGACCTGACACAACTCTAAGCATAGCAAGCACAGCATGGTAGGAACACACACACATGTATTGGCTCAAACAACTCCTACACATGCTAGTGGGTTTCATCTAGTTACTGTGGCAATGACAGGTCATGCAAAGGAAGTGGGTTCAACTACCGCGACACACAGCAGTTTGAAACGCGTTGTCTTAATGCAGTAAACGAGAGCAGAAGCGAGAACATGGGTTTGTATCGGAATGATCAATGGGTTGCTTGCCTGATGGATTGATCGTGGGATACTGTCCTTCAGTTGGATACTCGGAGATATCCTCGGAGGCAGAACCTACCACGATGAACACAACAGAACACAATCAATACATGGCGATATGCAACAATATGATGCATGCTATGACATGGCAATATGAATGTGTCCTGTCCTAGTGCAAGTTAAAACAGAAGGGAATGAACCCATTTGAACCAAAGATTCAAATGGAAACTCATTTATTAAGATCATATTAGTGTATCATCTTGTAATGCCTAAACAGTGGGTTTAACTTGTTCTGACATGCATGAAACTAGCACCAATGGATAGCTTGGATTTCTCTGATCATTTTTCATATATAACTTATTTCAAACTGAGCTACGGTTGAATTGATATGAATTTTAGAAGTTTATAAAATTTTCTGGAATTTCCTGTTTAAAAAAAATCCAGAAAATAAATAATTGCGTCAGCACTGCATCATGCTTGCGTCAGCAAGTCAACAGCGCTGACTAGTCAACCTGACGTGTGGGGGCCACACGTCAGTGACACAGAGGCTAAACCCGGTCAAACCCGCGCTGACCGGGGTTTGACTTGGCCCTGGGGCCCACGGTCAGTGGCTTAGGGGGGGGGGTTAGGTTGCGGGATTAGGCGCTAATGACGCCACGTCGGCCTCGCCGGAGTTTCGCCGGCGACGACCTCGAGCCGCGGCGGTTCTTCACCGGAGTTGCACTACAGGCGGCGGATGGACGCGCGGAGACCACCGGGGCGTAGCCCGTCGTCGTCCGCATCCAGCAGGGCAGGTGGAAGGCTGCGGGGGCGCTGGAGCTCGCCGGAGCGAAGCTCAGGGCGGCAGCCGGAGTCGGCCTTGAGCGGGCGCAGTGCTGCGGGGCACGGGAAGGCAGGGGAGGAGGGGGAATCGAAGCAGAGGCTCACAGCGGGCTCGTTGGCGTCGACGACGAGCTCGGGGACAGCCGGACGGCGACGTGCGGGCGGGGACGATCTGCGGCGGCCGGCGACGAGGAAGACGACGGGGGCGACTCCACGGGGCGTCCGGCGTCTTGTGGCTTGACGCAGAGGACGAGGGGGTCGTGGCGGAGCTCTCGGGCGCAGAGAGAGGTCGAGGGGGAGGCGGTGGCTACGGCTACGGCGAGCAGCGGCGACGGTGGCGCTCGGCGTTCGCGGGAGAGGGCGACATCCTGGGAGGAGGGAGAGTGAGAGAGAGGGCGAGGGGGTCGGGGCGGCGCGTGGCGTCGTCCGAAGCCAGAGCGAGGAGGTGAGGGGCAGGCAGGCAGCTGCCGTGGCACGCATGCGCGCGGCGTGCGGCGACCACGCGCCCGGCGTCCTCCTGGCGCGGTGGAGACGACGACTGGCGCTGGCCAGTCGGCTGGGCCGGCCTGTTGGCCACTGGGCCAGGCCAGGTAGGTAAGTGCAGGTAAGTTTTCCCATTTATTTTCCTTTTCTAATTTTCTGTAACTTTGTGAACTTATTAAAAATACCCAGACACTTCCAAAATTCACCAAACTGCATCTGGTCCTTAGTTAGAATAGTTCCAGCCAGGAACATTTTAGTTTGGAGATATTTGAGCATTTGAAATATTTTATAAATTTTAAATGCCCAAATTCAAATACTAATGCATTAATTCAATGACCTTCTGTTGACCTAGAAAAATATGCACCATTTTTGCCAGAGGTTTCAACCCAAGACAAAGAGGGTGAACATTTTAGAAGGGCATTTCAGGTTCATTGAAAATATTTTTAGTAAACCCTAGTTGATTTCAGGAGGGCTGCTGGGGGTTCTGCCTTTCCCATTTCAAATTTCTGTCAAAAGTAAACATGATGCACACTCTAATGCATGAGCTAGGTGGGATGTGACAGGGCCATATACGGGTCGTACGATCCATGGGTCACCTACGGGCCGTCGATAAATGGGCCTGTACTCGGTGGGCCTCGAGCCGTCGGATAAATGTGTCTACATGGGCCATAATCGGGCGTAATTGGTATCGGCCCAGCACGGTAACAGGCCGTTAACATGCCGTAGGACAGTAAAGGCTTAATTCTGTCACACGCATAACGGGTCGTTAATGGGCCAGAATATAGGACGGGCTGGAAACGGGGCAACGGGTTAACAGGCCAGAAACGGGCCGACTCTTGCCATGGGCCGATTTTGGCCCATTAGGGTAACAGGCCAGTAACGGGCCAACTCTTGCCATGGGCCGAATTTGGCCCATTAGTGGAACAGGCCAGTAACGGGCCGGAAGTAATCGAGGGCCGAAAAGGAGCCCAAGAATGTATCGGCCGTCAATAGGCCGAAAGCTAATACGGGTTGGAAACGGCCCATGTAAATCACGGGTCGTTAACGGGTATAAAAGAATTACTGTTCATTATGGGCGAGACTCACCATGGGCCTGAAATGGGCCAAAAGATACGAAGGCCTCATATGGGCCGAAAGACGTCGTGGGCCATACATGGGCCGAAAGTGAAATGGGTTGGTATTATATTCGATGGCCCACATGACGTGTTGGGCCGATTTCCTTTAGGGCCTAACGGGCCGTGAGTTGACGGGCCGTAAAATGGGCTATTTGCAAAGAGACCGTTAACAGGCTTTTCATGGGCCAGCCCGTTAACTTTTGACCAAGTCAAACGGGCCGGCTTTGTAAGCTAAATGGGCCACTGTTGGGCCGTGCCACGTGTCGACATATCATAGACGCCTATCTGACCCACTGGCGAGCTGACACGTGTTTCGTCCGGCCAATAAGAATTTTACACGTGGAAATTTCCCATTTGTCGGGGCTGTTAACGGGTTATCGGATCCAAAACCTGACCCGATAGCTTAACGGCGTTCCGTTATGGTGGATGCCACGTGTCGGTCACCCTTGACGAAAGCACTTCTGTGACGCACGATTTATCGTCATGGAAGTGGACACTTCCGTGATGCTAATTTTGGTAATGTCATGGAACACTTCTACGACAGCACAGGTATGAATATCTTGATTCTGTCATAAATTTGTTATGGATGTACATGCATGACAAAAAAAACGACCTAATGTGACAAACACGTATCATCACGGAAGTGTATTTTTTTTGTAGTGTCCATGACCGCCGGACTAAAGCCGCCCCTGCCGGATAGCCTTCATACTTCTCTTATCATACTAACCTTAGTATCATTGACTTTTGGTATAGCCTTGCACTCTCACTAGCCCATTACCTCTCCTTGTACTGATCTTATGTTTCTCGGACTCGGATATCGGCGGGTCCGGGATAAAGGTTGCGGCAAGAGACAAATAATCGAACGAAAGTATATAGTAAAATAAATCATCAATCCCATGTTTTTCACTACACAATGCTGCAAGGCTGCCCCTCGGCCCCTTACCAGGTCACTTAGGTTTTAACTGGAGCACCCACATCTGCCATAGCTGCAATCTTAGCGGCTAGTGGAGGGAAAGGTGAGGTCAACCACCTGGACAACCAGATTTCGTGTACAACAGGCACGATCCGTGGAGGCGGCCCTGGAGGCAGCAAGGGCCGGCGATTGTTACCATGCATGAATGGGTAGGCGGCGGTCTGCGAGTAGGGAGGTGAGATGAGGGAGACGAGCCGAGGAACAAGAGGCCAGCCGCTACAGTTTTCGTAAGCCTAGCAGGGCGACTGACATCCCTGTCTATCAATGATGAGGTGGCGGCGACGGTTTCTCTGGGCTCGATCTTCCCATGTTGCCCATGTGGAACAAACACAAAGGCTGCATGTACAACATATTTGATGATTGCCCCCGGTGGGGACACAAAATTTTTGTCCAGGGGTGTATGTATTTCTATGTTTACCAGCATATCCGGGATTCAGTAAAAAGAAAATAGATCTAGAATTTATATACATGATACAAGCTGCCTAGCGTATCGATTTATATTCCGAACTTCCATCCTGGTATCACCAGGTCAATCTCGTTCAGTGAACATGCCTGTCTACTAATTTTGAAATGAGCCGTGGATTGATCGGCAAAATTAGGACCTGGACACATGCAGGCAAGTAGTGCAATGTTAGATTACTTCAACTTCATCAAAACCAAGGTTTCTTGTTCAGTTATTCTAAATACACACTGCACAGCGTGTCGGTTCATATTCCCATCTCCGATCCCAGGAATCCGCTGACCCCTGGACGATGTATATGGACAAGTTGTCTTACATGTCCGGCCAATTAATAAAAATATAATTATGACATACTAGGATTAGATTCCTTTAATTACCACGTACATCAACTGGATCCATGCAGTAGTTAGCATGTGAGAGATCTATACCTACGATGCTAGGCGTTACTAATGATATTCCAAGAACCTCCATCCAAGTCTCCTCTCGAGTCAGGCCAGCCTAGCATTCAGTTTGCGTCAAGAATCGTGCTACCCTTATATAGAATTTTCTCTTTTTTGTTTCTTCCAAACCAGGCAACATTTGACCTTGAAATTTTCAGCCTATGCACAAGTGCCACTCATTGTATAAAATGTTTCCAATTTTTTTATGAAACATAAGCTTGTCAAATTACAAAATTTGAATGAATTGTATCATTTTTTAAAAATTATGTTGCGCCCATCCAAGCACCTCTCTGCACATGGTAGTACATGTGGGATGTTGGTCTACAAAGTCTCGGGTTCAAATGTTTTATAATTTGGGGGAAACAAAAAAAAAAGATTTCTTGCACGAACCGTGATGTAAAAATAGTCGGTGAGAATAGAGAGTACACTCGTATGGGGGTACAACTAGAACTTTCCAGTTAACGTACTGCAACCATAAAAACTGATGGTAGTAAAAATATTATTAATCGCATCCTAAGATTTTTTTTTTTGCATGGAGATATTTGACCATGTGAGAACAAACTACACATAGAGCAGATACCTCATATTTTCAATTTGTCTTAGTTTGTGTCCTTATCCTGCCATCTTTTTGTTGTTTGGTTGCTTTTTGGTGTGTACTCTCATTATAAACTTACCGAGGAAAGGCAGAGGGTTATTAGACTTAGGCGATAGGGCGTGCACTAATTAACTTACATTGATTTCCATCTTCGCAACCAGCCATGGATTACTTTTTGTACGGTGGCATCCTGGAATGGTTTCATGGCCGTTGTAGTGTTGATTATTAGGCGCTTGTTTAATTCAAATCAGACGTATACATGGTTTTACGTGAGCTATCATGACGTACACGCGTCTTGCGTAAGCAACCTGACGTACATGGATTGAATCTTTAACTGCGCATCTGACTTTGTTATGGCCCGCGCCTGTCATGCATGTTACTTCTTTGTTTTTTGGAGGGGGTCATGTTACTTGTTGCATATAGCTCTGCTTTCATATCGCCTATAAAAGCAACACAATCAAGCTGAGCATGAGCACATCCAAACACCACCAACACATTAGCATTACCATCAAAATCAAAATGACTGGCCACACGCTCAGTTTCTCCACTTGTAGATGTTCTTTGTTGGCGCTCTGTGTGCTCCTTGCCATGAGCTGCCTGATGCTAGCCGGCTGCTCTTCGGAGTCGTTGCCGACAAGTGATGATGTGCACTCGGGCAACCAGCATGATCCGATGATGGACCGTTTCCACGCGTGGATGACGGTGCAGAACAAATCCTACTCCACAGCCGCTGAGAAGGCTCGTCGGTTCGGGCTATACAAGAGGAACATGAGGTACATAGAGGCCGTGAATGCCAAGGCGGCCACCTCTGGGCTCACGTACGAGCTTGGGGAGGGTCCCTTCACCGCCATGTCAAATCAAGAGTTCATGGCGCTTTATACCGGCCAGATTCCGGAGGTTGAGCATGGAGAAGATGGTGAGCAAGATGAGCGGATTATCGCCACCCATGCTGGGCCGGTGGGTCGTGGGGGCACAAATACTGTGTACGCCAACTTCTCAGCGAGTGCGCCAAGGAGCATGGACTGGAGGAAAAGAGGCGCCGTCACCCCCGTAAAAGACCAACGTGATTGCGGTACACACAACATCTCTTGTTAATATTTTTCCTCCACTGGCTATGTACAATATAGCAGGTCAATTGTTATGTTAAGCATTGATACACAACTACAGGAAGTTGCTGGGCATTCTCCGCAGTGGCGGCCATTGAAGGAATACACAAGATAAAGAGAGGGATTCTGGTGTCTCTGTCGGAGCAACAACTGCTAGACTGTGATTCAGTTGATGACCATGGTTGCAATGGCGGCCTACCTAGCAAAGCCTTCCAGTGGGTCAAAACACATGGAGGGATCACCGCCGCATCTTCCTATAGATACAAGGCAACCATAGGTGGGTGCTTGACCAACCGTAAGCCGGCGGCAAAGATCACTGGCTCAATCCGAGTCAAGAGCAACAGCGAGGTGTCGCTGATTAACGCTGTGGCGATCCAACCGGTGGCTGTTTTGATCTCAGTACATGGCAGACAATTCCCCCACTACAAGCGGGGCACCTACAACGGGCCATGTGGTGCCGGTCTCAACCATGCCGTCACCGTTGTAGGTTATGGGCAACAGATACGAAATGGGCCCAGGTACTGGATCGTGAAGAATTCGTGGGGGGCGACATGGGGTGAAAAAGGCTACATTCGAATGAAGAGGGGAACAAAAAATCCATCGGGGCAGTGTGGCATTGCTACGAGCCCAGTCTATCCCCTGATGCAAGGTGGAAGATCGACTGATTAAGGCGTGCTCCCTTTATATTCAGATCCATCCATTTTAATTTGTCCAATTTCCTAATTCCTGCCTGCATGTCAGTAGTGCCTACGTACTCTGCATGCGCTAATAGGCGTGCACTCCCTTTCAAAAATAAGGATCTCTACTTATTAAGTTTGTAATATCTGTTGATTTAGTTTGATGGCAAGGTCTCAACTTATTTCTAGCGACAGCATGTGCAGCACGTCATTTCATTTGCTTAGTACATCTACGCTCGAGTGCTCCCGCGCACGTTATCGAGTCCATCGGTTTCCCGAGAGACGTGTGCCACAGGCTGTCACAGTGCAGGTCATTTGCAGCCTGGGCGGCTGTCCATTAGATTTTCTTAGTTCTTGTGTACTAGGGATGCAGTGCAAGGCAGTAGCCCATGGGGAGGGCGGTGCTGCCAGCTCGGCAGACTCACCGCTGTAGCTGATGCACCATTTGAGGTGACATGTCAAAGTATCGGGTCCATGTTTTTTCCAACAAGTGATTACATACGAACCAATGAATGAATCTACGCTCTAAAATATGTCTACATACATCCGTATGTTGTAGTTCATTTAAAATGTGTAGAAAGACAAATATTTGGGAACGGATGGAGTATTATATTGCAAGGATAACTTATTGGAAAAAAACTTTGTGGAACCAATGAGGTAGATGATATATATGGTCTGCAAAATATTTATTATTTGCATTCTTCAAAGTAAGCATCCTAATAAGTTCATATTTTCATCAACGGCGAACTTCTTCATGACTACAAAGTTTAGATACATGTAGTTTTATGCGAGAATTGATGTATAATTAAAAGGCATGCTTTGTCAGTTCACCTCACAACTTACATTAGAACATTGGGAGAGACCCAGGGTAGGTTACTTTGCACTAGTAGAAAACGGATCATTAGCACCGGTTTGTAAGGGCCTTTAGTGCCGGTTATGGAACCGGCACTAAAATTTCGGCACTAAAGCCCCCCCCCTCCCTTTAGTATCGGTCCAGCACGAACCGGCGCTAAAGTGCCACCACGTGGCGTGAGCCAGCTCCGGGGGCCGGGATCCCTTTAGTACCGGTTGGTAACACCAACCGGTACTAAAATGTTTGGGGGGTTTTGGTTTTATGATTTCTTTTTCATTTAGTTTTGTGTTTTCCATTTTAATTCTTTTTCGTTTGCTGGTATTTTACGATACTACACATTGTACACGTTATGCATATATATGGTAGCTAGTAGAACCATCATCAATGTCTCACACAAACCACACCATATTAATTCACACATACACACATGCATGTAAGCTATATACAATTTCTCGTACATATGCATGTTGCCTTCGGAGCCAGTTCGCATTAGCCTAATTGGTGCCTTCGGAGCACGATGACAAATTGGAAGTGGTTCATGACTTAATTGGTCGATGGGGGCGGTAGCGGGTAATGGTATTCTCCCTTCGGATTTATGACCTGGTCGAGCAAAAATCCCGCTATTTCCTCTTGAAGTGCTTCTACGCGCTCCGTATCTAGGAGCTTGTCACGCACCTCTCTGAACTGTTAAGGAGATCAATATGCATGTGTATTAGTTGTGTGACTAGATATCGATAATGGTGCACAAATTGTGAATAGTGTTCTAACAAGCGTACCCATTCCTGTCTTTGAGATCTGCTCCTTTCGGACGTCATCATGCGAATGTTCTCGCAAACGCAGTATGCACACAAATCAGTCCCCTGCGCCTGCTTTATGGCCTTTACGAGAATGGAATTTAATTTGATCAGATAATAATTAATCAAGCATGATAATATTAAAAAGATGGCAGCTAGCTACCACACTACTTAATTACTTACCCTGGGTCGAAGCCATCTCAGCTGTCCTTTCTATTCGCCTTTCGTGACGCTGATGAACCTTGCCCAAGCCCTGCCCGCCGATAAAGAAAATAAATAAAGGGGTTATTAAATAGTTCATATCATGAAATGACGAACTAAATAGGCCGAGATATATAGTTAATAATGATTGAAATTACCTGTTGACTATCCCAAACAAGATGTTATAGTCTTTATTTTCTGAGAGTAGTGAGTCCAGTATTTGAACTGTTCCTTCGTCAACTTTAATGATACACAAGATCCAGTGAAATCTGCATGCACACACGTTTGCATGTCTTAATTAAGCGGGCATATATATGTAAGCAAAAACATGTAGCTAGCTAGCTAGTAGGCAAAAACAGAGAATTTGTAGTACAAGAAAGTGTGACTCACTTGAAGTTGTAAGGAAGTAGTATATCTTCATTGTATTTGAGGTCCTTCAAGAACTCGAACATGCTGTCCTCTACCTACTTTTTATAATAGTCGCTTATATTCCATGTGAATTCATTAACGGTGTTCGCTTATATTCTACCTGCTCTTTTTAGCACATCTGACACATACTTTTCTTGACTCAAGACTATGCCATCTTTAACCTTTTTCACTTCTATTCCCAAGAAGTAGTGCAAATCACCAAGATCCTTAAGAGCAAAGTCTCTCCTTAGATCCGCAAGCAATGCTTTGGTTGCATCATGTGACGAGCTTGCTACAATAATATCATCAACATACACTAGCATAAAACTGGTGATTTTGCCTTTTCTGTAGAAGAATAGTGATGTGTCAGCTTTGGACGGCTGAAAACCAAGTCTTTGGAGTTTCACACTCAGCCTGGAGTACCATGCTCTAGGTGCTTGTTTCAAACCTTATAAAGCCTTATCAAGCTTACATACATAATTATACTTGTCCTTTACCTCATACCCAGGTGGTTGTCTCATATACACTTATTCCTCTAGAACGCTATGAAGGAACACATTCTGCACATCCAATTGATGAAGACTCAAATTGTTTGATACTGCAATAGAGAGAACAAGTCTAACAGTAGCTGCTTTCACAACAGGGCTAAAGGTATCTTCATAATCTATACCATATCTTTATTTAAAACCCTTTGCAACTAGTCTAGCCTTGTATCTGTCTATTTCTCCATTTGCCTTTCTTTTAATTCTATAGACCCATTTGCAGTCAATTAAATTCCTCCCTTTTGCTGGAGGAACTAGATGCCGTGTTCTATTTTTCATAAGACATTATATTCCTCATTCATTGCATTTTTCCAATTTTTATTTTTCAATGCCTCCACCAAAGTATTTGGTTCTCCCATGACAGCAAGACCACCAAACCGACGCCCTTTGTCATACCTGACCGTACCATCCGTACGTACTTTCGGTTTTAAAATACCATGCTGAGATCTTGTTCTTGGTGGAGACACAGAAATCATCGCAGAGGGAGGCTGCACAGACGATCCGGAGTCCTGCACAGCAGATCCGGAGCCTTACCCAGCCGCACCGGATCCAAGGAGGATCCTGTCGCCATCGCCAGCGTCCGCGCCTGGCCCGACAGCCTCAGATCTGAGGCAGATGCTGTCGCCCGCATGCGACGCACCTGATTGGCCCGCACCACCGTGCAGAGGAGACTGCGCCACTTGGCGTGTGGAGAGCGGCGCCTTGCCGTTTGTGGGTCCGCCTGACCCAGAGTGCGCTGCAGCGTCCGTGCCCACGGGCCCGCGAGGGGAAACGCGTCGCGGCAAGGCTGGGTCGCCCGCCCCCGAGGCGGATGCGGTGCGGATCCCGCTGTCCGGCGCGACAGGCGAGGGAAAATCCTTCCCGGGATCGCCACTGGCTGGATCCGGCGCAGCACCTGCATCTGCTTCATGTTATGCGCTTGTCTACTGCATAAAATCATGACCAAAAACGAAATTTCCACCAAAATTTACAGCAGGATTTTTATGAAGATTAACCAAAGGATCAGTTGTCTATTCGTTCCCATGATCAAGAGGTTCAGATGAAGCAGTTTCAGCAAGAAGGAGAACTTCAGAACGAAGGGGAACGCCGGCATTTGGATTGAGTGAAGCAAATGGAAAAATCGATTCATCAAAGATAACGTCTCGAGAAATACAGACACGTCCTTCTTTGACATCTAGACACTTGAACCCTTTATGGAGATTGTTGTAGCCAAGAAAAACGCATTGTTTGGATCGGAATTCTAGCTTCCTAGCATGAAAGGGTCGGAGATTTGGCCAACATGCACAACCAAAGGTGCGTAGAGCATGATAGTTGGGTTTTTCATGAAACAATTTTTCCAAGGGAGTATCAAGATTGATCACTTTGCTAGGAGTGCGATTGATAAGATAGGTGGCGGCTAGAAAAGCTTCCTCCCAAAATTTCAAGGGCATGGAAGAATGAGCTAAAAGAGAGAGACCCACATCTACAATGTTCCTACGTTTTCTCTCGGCTGACCCATTCTGTTGATGGGCATGTGGGCATGATACGTGATGTGTGATCCCTATTTGACAAAAGAATGAGTTGAGGCGCTCATGATCACCGCCCCAATCTGTTTGCATGGTGATAATCTTGATACTCCAACAATTCATGGACGGGCCTCAGGTATAGTCTAATCTCGTACGTACGCATGGATGCCTTGTGTTTTGTTGAAACGCCAGTGTAAAAAGTTCAACACGGTCTTCATCGTCTGGTTACTTTCAACAGCTGGCTAATGTCGACTTTTAATCCTCTTTTGGCCTGATCAAATAGCCAACATGCAGGGCTGTTGAATATCCGAAGATACGATCGTCCCTCTTCGCGTGCATAGAAATGGCCATAGCAAAGCCATAATCCCCATTAGTTCTGATGTCCCTCTTGGTCTTTGCTCTTGGATTGGATGACAAGTAGAAGTAGCCTGCTACGTTCCATATTTACGTTTGTGGTCTTGCGTGGCTGCCTTGTGCTTGTCGAAAGTGATGTGCTAGTATTCCAAGATCGTCCAAATCACTATTTATGTCCCTTCACTCTCATTCCCCATAAATAGCTTAGACTTTGTCCTTTTTGACAAGTTGCCAATGAACAAATCGCAATCCACAGACTTCTCCAAAGGCATCGGCCATCTGTCAGCAACGGCTGCTAGATAGGAGAACGCTGATGAGCATGGGAAATATGGTTCTAGTCAGTAAGTGTAATCCTGTTTCATATGATAAGTATGGTGAGGCGGTGAGTTGGTTAATCTTATATAACTTTGGGGTGTGGCAACAGGGTTGAATTCATTGTTTTAAATAGCGGGCTATGGCATATAGCGGCGACCCTTAAAAACAGCTATAGCTGGACTATAGCGGCAAATTGTAAATGGAATCATTTAGCGGCAACATGCTCAAACAGCTATAGCGGGTCTATAACGGGCTATTTAAAACTATGATTTGAGTTTGATAAGTAAATCTGAAGCAACTGGGTGCATGTGTGGTATGAGATTCAGTCACTCATTTATTGGGTTGTGATGCTTGCTTCGTTGTATGTCATATTTAAGCGAGCTGTTGCAACTGTAAGAAGAAATGGAGAGGAAGATTGGTGGAATCAATGATTGTATTGCATGAGCCTCGTGGCCGTATATATCAGAGTACACAATCCACTTGGAGTACAACACAAGGTAGGAATAAATCCTACGCAATCATATATTTCTTAACTAATCATGATACTCAACATTCCCCCGCGGTCACAATGCTAATGACCCAGACGGTTAAACTGGAAAAGAATCCAAAGGTATGTAAGCCGATGGACATCCCACATAGTGGCAATGGTCGATGCATCGCGAAAGTCGTGGCTAGAATGGAAACCTACGAGGTTGCTCAAGAAATGCGATAACCCTTTGTGCCATTATTGGGGTAGCCGAGAGCGTAGGGTGGTGTAGCCGTGGTCGAGGTAGCCGTGCAAAGGACGTCGTAGTCAGCGTTGATTCGGGGTGACTGGTGTCGAGGTTGTTGCCTTGGAGCCGCGGGCGCAAGGAGGCGTGATGTTAATCTTGTCGCAGTGGTGTCGACATAGTGGTGCGCAGTGCGGTCGATGAATCTGGTACCAAATTGTCATGAGATTTGTAAGAATAAATCCGAGGCATACCGTCGATCATCCGAGGACCAAACAATCACACGAGCACGACACCGAGATTTGTTAACGAGGTTCACCGATATGGCTACATCCCCGGGGCCTGACTATGGGCGCTCCTCCCCATGACACCGCTACAATACCGCACCCGGTCGCCCCGGACGCCGGCACATGCCGCCGGCTTCCCCTGCGTTCCGGTGCTATTATGTTGGCATAGGTTACATCGTGTGTTTACCCCCGCTATATATGAGAGGCGTAGTATACAAGTGTCCTATTAGGACACGACTCCACATCCTATGTAAACACAATACAACTCCTAGTCCAACTGTAACCTATCTTGTACACAATATTCGACACAACTCTAACAAACTTCACCTTGGCGAATATTCTCCACCACCTTGAATTCGTCAATGTGTCAAAGTTCCATGTATATTGGACTTGAACTTATCCCATGAGTACCGCTGCTACTCCAAAGACTCCATGTGACTCCACCTGCAACTTGTAGTCCCTCCTTTTCTTGACCACAGTCAACACTCGAGCAAAATTAAGTTCCTCTTTACTCTAGTGTATGCTCCCAACTTTCAGAGCTCCGTTCAACGCCATCGCACACTGATCACTGACCTGCGTGAAAATAACACTCACATATTGGGTGTCACACATAAGAGTTACCTGAACTCAACATCACCGCTCCTTTCTTGACCGTCTTTCTGAAACTTGAAGGAATTTCACCATTGATTGTAGTCATCCCGAGTCAAATTCGCAGTTGTCTCACCACATGTATGACCACCAGAGCCTTGGCCCGTCTCCATGCCTCATGCATACCGCACGCCTCGCCACTATTACCGTGTCGAGCCTCCGCTGTCCCGGTCAAGTCTCAAGGGTCGTGAAACCACACCACTCAACCCCCACTGCAGAGTACCATTGATCATCACACACCGATGACAAGTTTCATGCTTCCATCAGACCTCTGGGCTCCAGTCCGAACTGCATGTCACTCGCTTTTACCCTTTTGCTGAATAGGCTTCGATTCCTTAGATCCTTACATCGTAACCCCTCAATCCAGCACTGAGTGAAGTCTTCTAGACTCCAGCTCCACCTTCAACATGACTCCATGGTAGATGATCAGTCCACCCCTGCGCCTCATCGACTTCAAGCTCCGTGTATACACCACCTTGAATCAATCCCGCGCCATAGTCTTGTCGAAACCGCACAAGCCCTCAGGGCCTGCGCCACGTCTTTCCACGCCCAGAATTCGGTCACCATCAGCATCGCGCTCCTATGTCGTCGTCGCCGATCCCACCATCGTCTTCTGTACCAACCGACATGGGTCGATCCGTCAGACTGTCTAGTCCGACCCAGCCGAATATATCCGACTGCAACCATGCTGCACCCTGCGTCATGTCCTCCCGCACATCTCCGTGCCTTGCTTTGACGCCCTGTGTATGCATGATCCATCTGCAAACCTCACGGTAAAACAACGTGCGCACTTAGCAACAAATCCAAAAGAAAAATTGCCTCTTCCGGGTAGCTTCCGTGGATGCACCAAACTTGTGTCCGGCAACTCCCAATGCTTTTTATCTTTTCACCATGTTGCTAAACTCAAGCCACGTACATACCAGGTGCAGATCCTTTTTTTACCAAACAAATCTCACGAACGGCTACAGCTTGCACTTCCGTACACCAGTGCCTCATCCACGCCTCCGCTCCACTCCTTGAGCCCGCGTCGGCCTCTAGCGCCTCGCCCCGAGGCCCTGCCAGCTTTCGGGCCTCTACACCTGGGCGAACATAGCACCTTGGCGCCTAGCGCCTTCGCACGTGGCGGGACCGAGCCGAACTCCAGACCTGTTACGCCGCCGTCGGCACATCCGATCTCACCGAGATGTACGCATGCTAGCCCTCGATTGCTTCTCACGAACAGAACTCCCGTCACCATCGATCTTTTCCAGTCGCATGACTCGACCGCCGACCGATTCGACAAATTCTGCTCCACCTCATCGATCAACACCCGCAACCTCAAATCGAACCTTGCTCTCATACCACTTGCTAGAATAAATCTGAGGCATACCGTCGATCATCCGAGGACCAAGCAATCACACGAGCACGACACCGAGATTTGTTAACGAGGTTCACCGATATGGCTACATCTCCGGGGCCTGACTATGGGCGCTCCTCCCCATGACACCGCTACAATACCGCACCCGGTCGCCCCGGACGCCGGCACATGCCGCCGGCTTCCCCTGCGTTCCGGTGCTATTATGTTGGCATTGGTTACATCGTGTGTTTACCCCCACTATATATGAGAGGCCTAGGATACAAGTGTCCTATTAGGACACGACTCGACATCCTATGTAAACACAATACAACTCCTAGTCCAAGTGTAACCTACCTTATACACAATATTTGACACAACTCTAACAGGATTTATGGTTGGAGGCTATGGATTCGAGCAGAGAGATCATAGTTGTGGGTGATCAGAAGGCGCGGCTATAGATTGCGCATACCGTAAACTAGAGAGAGTGAAGAGAAGGGGGGCGCCGAGGGTCACCAGAAAGGAATAGATAATACATTGATAAATTGCTGCTTTCTTTATGGATAAAGAAGAGGTAGACTTATATAGTTCAATTACAACTTACAGTCTACCAAAAAACTCTGAATATTTGGAAGTAGCAGGAAAACCTTCTTCGGGACGAACCTTTCCACTTTCCAAAGCCTAACATCAATAATTAAAAGACACCACGCAATTCTTATCTAGGTCTTAGATCCTGTCGCAGCGATAGATATATACTTGTGCTATGCCTTGTGGATGTGGCGTAGACCTCCTCCTGCGCTGGAGTTTAATTCTTCCTCCACATGATATGTGCACTCACTCGCATAGTTCAGGTATATATTTCAGCCCCAAACTTAGCATAACAAAATATATATACCAAACTAGTGCATGACACCATGACCACATGCCATCAGGCAACTGGTTCAATGGATTCATGCATGTTCTTCAATTGCTGGGCTCTCCTTCGCCGAGCAACTCCTTGTGAAATTTTTCTCTTATTTTCTGCAGCTCTTTCAGAGCATTTCCAATCTGCAAGCGATCCATTGGCATCTCTGCTGAACAGGATACTCCAATGTGCATAATCGAAGAGATGCAAGCAATGCTCATGTCTCTACTTGTCCAGTCGGACTCTGAAGTGCTTCCTTCACAATCTTCTATCTCTGGTAGTAAGTAACTATCTATGACATTAGCTGCTCTGCCTTCCAATGCCATTTGAACATACTTGCGAAGGCCAATGGCTTCTCCAAATTTGCTTTCTGTTGGCCTTTTCCCAGTGAACATCTCCAGCAATAGTATGCCATAGCTGTACACATCACCATGGATTGAGACTTCATTGCCCAGCCCATACTCTGAGTTTGACAAAAAAGTGTCTGTTAAAAAAGAAAATCCTCACAAGTATGCACATATCTAGTCATTTTTGTTTTAGTAAAAACCATGCTAGATTATTATATCTGATTATATCTTCTCTTATATGCTCTCCAAGAATAAAAAAATTTAACGAAAAAAATGAAATACTAAGGTATCCTACATATTTCTATTGTGGACAGCACCGTGGAGGAAAAATAGTAGGGAGTAAAGAGGTAGAGGAATCAGAAGCTCACCTGGAGCAGCATAGCCAAGTGTGCCTATCATTGATGCCCAGCCAGTTGATATGTCTGAATCTTGATGCAGAAACCTTGCGAGCCCAAAATCACCAAAATGAGCAACCATTTCACCACCGAGGAGAACATTGCTAGGCTTAAGATCACAGTGAATAATTGGCACTGGCTTATGTTGGTGAACATACTCGAGTGAAGATGCTACATCAATTGCAATTTGCAGTCTCACTCGGAGATCTAGTACCATATCTTCACCATCTTCCGTTGGTTGTTGGTGCAGCCATTTGTCTAAGTTTCCATTTGGCAGAAACTCGTAGATAAGGGCCTTGAATTCATGACCTTGATAATCAATACTTGAGCACACTGTTAATATCTTCACAAGATTCCTGTGTCGAACACATCTCAAGGTCTCACATTCCGCAACAAAACTTTGAGATGCACCAAGCTGTGCGAGGTTGAGCACCTTCACAGCAGCAACTACTTGCTGGTCATTGATCCTCATTGTTCCCATGTACACTGAGCCGAAGCTTCCGGCTCCGATGAGGTTCTCGGAAGCAAAACCATTTGTTGCACTGACTAGTTCTGCATAAGAAACCCTCATATATTGCTCATTGATGAGTATTGTTTGCGTGTTTGATTTGATTTTTATTCTCCTTTGGTAAAATGCAGATACTGCAAATACTAATGCCATAAATACAACTGCACCGCATATCAAGATTATGATGACAAGTTTCTGAGATTGCTTCTTGGTGGTGCTGCTGGAGCAAGGTGGCAACTTCAGTTGAGGGATTCCGTTACACAACCCAGCATTTCCCACAACTGAGGCAGAAGTTGCATCGGCAAATACGCCGCTGGTTGGAACTTCACCATCCAAGTTGTTGAATGAGAGATCCAAAGTAGCAAGCCCTTTCATGGTCCCTAAAAACTTAGGGATGCTGCCAGACAAGTTATTGTGAGAAAGATTAAGCGCCAGGAGACCAGGGGCGGACGCACGTTGTAATGAGTGGGGGCCCAGGCCCCCACTCGATTTCCTGTCGTCCCGGTATAAAACGTCTAAGGCCAGCCAGCAGGCCCCCGGTCAGCCTAGAGCTGGTGCCCCCACTCCCTTCGGCCCTTCTCCAAAAGCCCATAAAAAAAAGCAAACCAAAATACCAAATGCATGCGTGTCCTCCAACACAGCGATAAACGCGAGGAGAAGCTGGCTGCTACTTGCCTCTTCGATCTCTGGAAGATTTAATAGCAAGAAAATTGATGATTAAACCAAGAAGCGAACCGTCAGCCACCACCCACCGCGCCTGCTTCGAGGATTGGTCAATCGTGGCTCTGCGGCTGCCTTTCGGCCGATGCCCGCCCCGCCGCCTGGTCGCCGGCCTCCGGCAGCCGCGGCGCGACCGCTAGTCTACGGAGGTCTGGTCTGTAGCAGCAGCAACCTCTGCTCAAGTCCACATCCCCAAGCTTTATTGATCTCAATCCCATCCCAACTCTTAAACTTCCGTAGGAAAACAAAAACTCAGGTACTTCTCGATTTGGTTTTCCTGGACCTCTCCGGTCCTTATTTTTCAGTTGATTTCTTTGTGTTTTCTGTCAAATCAAGTGAAAATATGCTCCCTCAAAAAAAAGTGAAAATATGCAACCCCGTCCGTACTAGTACTCTATCAGGCATGTTCTGTTTGTTCTAACAATAAATTATAGGATTAGTGTGGCACACCAATAGTAGCTTAATTTGTACCATTTGGGAATTCTCTATGCAATTCAATCCAGCAAACCATTCTACTACCCGTACTTGTGTGCTGGCCTGATAGTCTGCTACTACTAGCATGCTTTCTCTGTGAATTTTTACAATTAGTACTTCAATTATTTGACAGGGAGGAATAAAGAAAATGGATAAGTATATTTTATAAAGAAAGAAAGAGATGACACCACCACCACCAATAGGTCTGCTTTGAGCCCAAGTGATTTACTTTGTCATTTTGACAAGGAAAAGTTGCTCAAATTAGCTAAACTTTATCCTGATAATTTTAATCACAAAAATATGGTGACTCTTGAGCGTGAACTTGGTCTCTACGTACATAGATAATATACTCCATGATACATGGTTTTCTTGCTTTGGACAAAATAGATGATTTGGCTAAACAGACGGTGGATACAAGGAAGCATCTCCCCTATCATAGTATATTGCCTTTTGAAGATAGCGCTGTCTCTCCCTGTAACCACTGCCAACGTTGAGAGATGTTTTTTAGCTATGAAGATTGTGAAGTGCGTAACAGAACTGGCGATGATTATTTGAGCCATAGACTAATTTGATTCGTGGAAAAGGACTGCTGGACGAAATTACTGATAAAGATACTTGAGCCATCGTTTCCGTAAGATGAAAGATCACCATGGGAGAAATGAAATGTAATGATCCAATACCTTACACCTCTTGTGTCTTTACCATTTCCATTAGTATTTTAATTGATAATACTAATATGTGTTTTTTCTTCAAAGAAAACAACATTTATTTTAGAGATGAATATTCTCTTTTTTGCAAAATATGAACTATTCGGATTTAAAGTCCTTTTTACAAGGTATGTTCACTTTAGTGATAACTTGCTGTGTTACTGTTGGATAAAGTATCTCCTTTTAGAACTTGAATATAATTATCTTATGACTTGCAAGAAAATGTCGATATATAGCATATTTAGACGTTTATAAGCCCGTGTAAAAAAGATCAAGAGTTTTCTATAGCTGGGTGCCCCCGCTCGGTTTTTATCCTGGGTCCGCCCCTGCAGGAGACCTGTCAACTGGTCTAGTGACGGTGGAATTTTTCCTCCTAGGTAGTTTCCAGATGTATTGAGATACTCCAGGCTCTGGCAGTCACCAATGGAGGATGGGATCTCTCCAAAAAACTTATTGTCAGATATGTCAAGAAACGCAAGGTTTGTCAGATTTCCCACTTCAGGTGATATACTGCCAGTTAAAAAGTTGTGTCCTAAATGCAGATAATCAGACAACGTAGAGATGGAAAAAATTTCTTTAGGTACTGAACCAGTGAGATGGTTAGAATCGAGATCCAACTTTTCCAAAGGACAATTGCTTAGATTGGGAGGTATCTGTCCACTGAGTGCATTGCCTCCAAGACTAAGTACAGTTAGCATTTGAAGGTTGCCGAAACTTAATGGAATGGATCCTGAAAGATTGTTGTTTGTGAGGTGTAACTGATTCAGCTTCTTGAGTTTACCAAATGATGCCGGAATTGTGCCCTCAAAAAGATTGTTGTTCATCTCAATGAATTCCAAGTTAACTAGATTCCCTATCCCTTCAGGTATTTTTCCGGTTATGTAGTTCATATTGGTGACAAAATACTGCAGCTGTGTGGAAAGATTTCCAACAGTCTTTGGTAGCTCACCTCTTAGCTTGTGTCACCAACATCTAATAACAACAAACTACTGCAATTTGTCAGGCTAGACATGAAGCCCCAATCATAATCATTT
This sequence comes from Aegilops umbellulata, assembly GCA_032464435.1. Classification (NCBI taxonomy): domain Eukaryota; kingdom Viridiplantae; phylum Streptophyta; class Magnoliopsida; order Poales; family Poaceae; genus Aegilops; species Aegilops umbellulata. The sequence continues at coordinate 413,042,872 of CP136059.1, read as the reverse complement.
CTTGTCTCAAGCTGATTCTCTGCAAAAGTCACTACTGTCAAGTCCTTTTGGTGAATTCCTAGACACTGTGGATCAGTTCCTCAAAAGAGGTTGTTTAGGGCATCTCCAGCCGTTGGCCCCCCAGGAAGGGCAAAAAATCGCCCCCTGGAAGCGCGCCGGCGCTAAACCGCGCACTGGGGGCGTGATGCCCCCCAGTCGCGGAGCCCACGTTTATTTAAAAAATTCAAAATAGGCGCAAACACGACGAAATTTAACGTAAACATCGGCGAGTTCGTTCAAACTTAAACATATTTTACAAAAAAGAAAAAAAAACTTCCGCGGGCTACCCCCGCCGTCTCCCTCGCCGCCCGCCTCGCCGCCCGCGCACGCGGTTTACATGCCGAGGAGGCTGTAGAACCGCGTGTAGTCACCGCCGTCGTCGTCGTCGTCGTCGCCGCCGCCGCCGCCCCCGCCTACGCCTCCGCCGTCCCTGCTGCATCCCTCCCTCGGTTGGCGCGGCGGGTTGGACGGTCCGGGGGCGTCGTCGTCGTCGTTGCTGTCGAGGACCACGACGCCGTGCTCGTCCTCGCGCCCACGCCTGCGGGCGGCGATCTCCTCCAGGGCCCGGCATTGCCGGACCGTCTCCATGCGGAGGTAGTCTTCCCGCGCCCACCGCATGGCGTCCTCGTCGGAGAAGCCACGCCGGGTTATCTTCCCGTACTCCGTGGGGAGGCCAGGCTCCGGCTTGGGCTCGACGAGGACGAAGCGGCCGGTGGGTGAGGAGGCGTTGGCGCCGATGCGGACGCCGGAGCTGTGGGTGCGCGCGCTGACCGGCGTGTCCTGGGGCTCTGGCTTGACGGGGCGGAGGCAGGGCGAGCCGCCGGACGACGAGGAGGACCCCCCGGTCTCCATGCGCCTCGGGGTCCAGGAGCTTCCCCGGCAGCGTGAGAAGGAAGGGGGAGCGGGGTACTCGAGGCGCGGCGTGTTGCCGCCCTCGATGTACTCGAGGACGGCCTCCAACGTACGCCCGGGCACGCCCCACCACCGGCGCCGGCCCTCGGAGTTGAGCCTGCCGGAGGGCTCTACACCGTTGGTGGCCTCGAGCTGCTGGGCGTGGCGGCGCCGGAAGTAGGGCTCCCAGAGCGGGCTATCGGGGACGTACCGAGGTCCCTCCCTCGCCGCCCGCGGCAGGTTTGAGCGGATGCGTGCGATCTCCGCACGCTGCGCCGCGCCGGTGGGTACCGGGGGCACCGACACACCGTCGGCGCTGATCCTCCACACGCCGGGCACCCGCATGTCCGGCGGGACCGGGTACTCGGCCTCGTAAAGGAGGCGAGCCTCGTCCTCGTGGAGATGGCGGCGGCCGAAGCCGTTCGCCGCCGCGCCGTCGCCTGGGAAGCGCTCGGCCATGGGTTCTGGAGACGGCGAGAGAGAGGAGAGGGAGGAACGACGACGGCGGCGAGGGAGAAGAGAGTGGAGACTGTGATCGCCCGGGCACGCTGGTGACTGTCTTATATAGGCCGAGGCGCCGCCCGTACGCGTGGCCGCCGTGTGTACGCGTGGCGGGCGAGGGAGGGCGAGGGACGCGCGTCGTCCAGCCATCACTGCGCCGCCCGTGAGGCATCAATGGCGCAGGCTGACCGGCGCGGCAGTGCGGCAGCTTTGGCATTGATTCGCCACGGGAAACGAGGCGATGAGGACGACGAAGGGGCGAGAAGAGAATCGTGTCGCTGACGCGGCGGGCCCGCGGCTTTTTCACGCCAAAAAAGTTCGCCCGGCGCCCCCGGGCGCCCCCCAGCACGCTGGGTTCGGCCTGGATCCGCCGGCGCTGTTTTCGGTCCAGGCCGGCGAAAATTGGGCTCCTGGGGCGCGACTGGGCCGATTTTTCGGCGCCGGCGCAAAAAATACACCTGGGGAGGCCTTCCTGGGGCGCGGATGGAGATGCCCTTACCCCTTGGATCCATTGAAGCATAGAGGCATTGCACAGGGAGGGTGGGATTATTCCATGAAATTGATTGACACTTGCTACAATTTCTTGTATATTTGGAAGCTTATTGCCGATGTTAGGTGGGAAAGATCCACTGAGATTATTATATTGCAAGTCTAGAACTGCAAGAGTGGAAATGTTGACTAGTGAAAGAGGAAAAGGGCCTTCCAATTCACTGTGACCTAGATAAAGGCCTGTTAAGGCACCAAGGTTTCCAACTTCCAAGTGATTGTGGTATGGGACCTGAAAAGTTGTTATTTGAAATGCTAAGGTCATGGAGCAACGGAAGATTACCTAATGAATATGGGATGTGTCCTGTGAGGTGGTTTCCATCAAAATTAATAAATCCAAGAGATCAGAGATTTCCCAACCAAGCCGGGATGCTTCCCTTGAGGCAGTTCTTGCTTAACTCGAGGACCTCGAGAGATGAAAGCTTTTGCAGGGGTGGTATGCTTCCTGTTAGCTGAGCTGAATATAAACTAAGGAAATATAGGGATGAAAGGTTTCCAAATGAGGCAGTGATAGGGCCGGTCAGCAGATTCTTACCTAGACCAACTTTAACGAGTTTAACAAGACTTCCTATCTCCTGCGGGATTTGTCCAGTAAGGTTGTTGATTTCCAAGTTGAGAAATATTAGGTTCACGAGACCGCCAATTCCGGACGGTATACTTCCTGTAAGAGTGTTTCTACCAAGATTGAGTACCTTGAGATTACGCAGCAAGCAGATCTCCTGCGGTATATCACCTTGAAAGCTGTTGTTGAAGAGCATAAGGCGCTCAAGACGGGTGCAGTTCGAAAGTGACGCCGGAATTCGTCCTTGGAAGGAGTTGTCGGAGAGGTTCATGTGGCTGAGGTCTGGAAGGCCGCCGAGCTCCGGCGGTAGGACGCCGTGCAGGTTGTTTCCGGGGAGATGGAGACGCCTCAAGTAGGTGAGGTTACCAAGTTCGGTAGCGACGGTGCCGTGAAGGCCAAGCTCGGGGAGGTCCAACGCCACAACGCGGCCGCGGCGGCGTCCTCTCACGCCGTTACGCCACGCCATCGGCACAATGGAACAGATAGGTTGCCCGTGCCCCAAGACGCCAGGGCCTGTGACGGGTCACTCCTTATGAACGACTTGAATGACATAAGGGCAAGGTGGTCAGAGGTGTTGCTGGTGGAGGTTTCAAAATTGGACAATGAAACCGGTGCCATGGAAGTGGCCAAACCAGCAGAGCATGCAAGGAAGATGATGGCGAGCAAGAGAGGCTCCATGAGTAGCCCCATTGCTGCCGATCGAGGTTGCTTGGCTGAGGAGTATGGTTGTTTGTCCGTGTCTATTTCAGATTTAGCACAAGGCGAGTAACTAGTGCCTCGTCCGATTTATATAGCCGGAGTCCTTACATTGCCGCTGGGTTCAGTTTCTTTTTATTCCAGTGAACAGTTCGTATTTGACCTGACAAATAGACCACCAGCTTAGTCAGTCTTCTTGTTATTTTTCTTGATGCTCATGCTGGCAGGCCGTGAAAACTTTAAATTTGCTCCAAATCTGTTTTTTTACTTATGTTCGAACATACTTAATGAACTGCTTATTGTCAGAACTTTTCATAGTACTTTTTTTGATAAAGTGATTTTTTATTAACTGATCCAATAATTCCCAACAGCGCGCAAGTTGTCCAATAATTCTAGGGAACAAGAGGTTGTGGTGCTACAATTAATGCATCCACTATTTCCAAGCGTCTAGTGTTCTCATACGACAAAATAATAAAACGTCCACAATCTTTTTCCACACATGATGCTGATATTTGATTTGGAGGATATAGGATATTGACAGGAGCTGCCCAAGTGCACCTGTGGATGCAACTTGATCAAGTCAAGTCGTACCTGCCCCTAGACCCGGGCATGGGCAACCCGGCCCGAGGCCGGCCCAAAAAACCTGGGCCGAGCCGGGTCGGGCTTGTTGTTCTGGCCGGGGTCAGGCCTTACTTTGCAGCCTGGAAGGTAGTTTGGGCCGGGCTTGGGCTTCTCCCTTTCTGTATTTCGGGCTGGGATTGCAGGTGTGTACACTAGAAAACAGCCTTTGGAACATGCTTTCAGGCTTCGGGCTTGAAAATTGAGTGTATTTCAGGCTTTGGCCCAGGCTCGGGCTTTAGAAAGGATGGTTGGCTTTTACAAGCCCGGCCCAAAACCTGGCCCAGCCCGGCGTTTGCCTGGGTTTACCTGCCCCTAGTGAGTGATAACCACTGAAAAAATAGCACATTGTACCCTTGCCGAGCACAGGCACGGCCTCCCCTTGTGTGTCGTGAAGAGCTCCCCCAGCCGAACAAGGTCTGCAAGCCAGGAGGCTACCAGCTGAAGCAGATACCTGAGGTACGCAGGGAGCGCACCGTCGAACCAGGAGACAACGGCTCTCGGACTGACAGTCGGCGCAGCCCTATGATGGTCTTTGGTAGAGGCGGTGGCTGGCAAGGGAGCACATGAGATGGGGATGTGGTACATGTCGGTGAGGAACATCCAGCGCGAACGGCGTGAGCGATGTGTAGTACTGGACATGAGGGAAACAGGAGGGTGGATTAGTTTTGACACATTAGGAATTCTACCGCATCCGCGCCTTACTTTGTGGAGAAAGTTAGAAAAAAAATCTTAAGCCTTAATCAAGGAAATGGAGGCAGTATGTTTTTTTTTGTGAAAATGAGTTTACAATCTGATAAATGAATTTATTTATGAAATACTTTGCACTAGGAAGATAATAATATACAATAGATTAGCATAATACACTAGTCCAAATTACTACCCACTCCAAGCAACCTTATATTTCAGAAACACCTAGAAAACAAGAGGGGACTCACGTACCCGAACAGAGGGCGGTAGCATTGAATCGATCTACACCCTCGGTTCAATATATAAGTCTTGAATTTTGAGCAAGGCGTTGTGCAAGATTTTAAGCAACAAAACATATGTTATATGCCACCAATATCGTGTTCAGAGGACTTCTTTTGAATATGAATCCAACAGTTATTTTGTGTCATAAAATATACTTTATTAATTAAATTTGAATTTAAATTAGTCTAAAAGACGGAGGTAGTATTTTTTGTAAAGCGGTGGAAGTACTACTGGACAGCATTAGTGCACAAAAGTAGAAGTGTGACCGCCATTTCCTGCACCGATATTATCAGAGATTTCAGGATGGAAACCATACGTTGACTAACTCTGCCAAGTCTTGCGACGGTAGTGGGATGGCGACTTCGCAAGTTGGCACTTGGCAGGGATCACCGGTTTTCCACGGCAGTTCCAAAATACGACAGCGACGGTCACCGGTCGACGCATGACTCCAAGTTGACAGAAAGCAGTGTTTCGGCGTGCTCTGAACGTAATGAGAGGTCGTCCACCATCGCCCCAATGGCTAACGGAACTCCACCGCCAATGTTTGCGCACCGTTCACAGTCGCCTGGGCGTCATCAGAGGTGGACGCTAAGAGCATCTCCAAAAAATGCATTCTATACCGGTTTCAAAAAATGCATTCTATCTATACCTTCAAAAAAAGGACACTCCAACAAATGATGTAATTTGCTGATGTAAGAGTGCAACTCCAAGGCTTTTCTCCAACGGTAGGAGCAAGTTAATTCCCCTATCATTTCCCCTCATTTGTTTCTCAGGCAAAAAGCACGCAGGGGCTGCGGGGGAAGGACAGATTAGAAGAAATACTTCATGGCTCCTCATCCTTGGACGCCCCGCTAGGCCCCCGGGTCGTTCCAGCTAGGGCGACTCGGGCGGTTGAGGTGCTTTGCATTTATGTTTTGCGGTCTTAGAAAGGGCTATCGAGATACCATCTTGTTATATCATATTATGATTGTTTTAAAAAAGTATTGTCATCCGAGATTTATTATTATTGCTCGCTAGTTGATTATGCCATTGATATGAGTAAACATGTGATCTAAGTGTTATTGTGAATATAGTTAGTTCATAATCTTTGCTGAAAACTTGAATGCTGGCTTTACATATTTGCAACAACAAGAGCAAACATAGTTTGTAAATTTTTTTCCTTATCACTTTCAGTTTGTCAACTGAATTGCTTGAGGACAAGCAAAGTTTAAACTTGGGGGAGTTGATACGTCTCCAGCGTATCTACTTTTCCAAACACTTTTGCCTTTTTTTTACTCTAACTTGCATGATTTGAATCTTATCTTATATTTACTAATTGGAGACACCTTTCAAGCCGTTTAATTAACCCACATCATCAATATTAATTGTACCGTCGGATTATAGAATTTACGGCCAGGATAGAAAGAAAAGTTGCGTAATAAAGATGGTGCAGTAAAAAAGGATCTGCCACGTCCAAGGGAACTCAATGTCCATCGGTAGTTGAAGAAGAAGAAAAAGTAACTCCCACACGTGAAAACTCCATGATAGATAAAAATGGAAAAAGGATTGGGGTGAAGAAATATATTCCAGGACCATCTAGAGGCCAGGTACGCACGTTAAAAAGAAAAGGAGGGCAGGTACGCCCTTCCCAACCAGATTGCGGATAGAAGGAAATCTAAATCACTAGAGTAGTCTTGCGCACGTACTCTATCCAAATCGTTAAAATGGCAGAGATGGGAGGCGTGTGGATTCTGTTGAAAGCACCTGATGACTTTCCCTTGCCATCCATGGAGAGAATGATGCGGAGGCCATCGAGGACCAGAGGCTGCCATCGTAAAGCAGCCGTGATAGGGCGTGGTCGGCGTAACGGACGCAGGCGCAGCAAGAGGCGTCGGCAGACGTGACCCACGCGCCGTCAGGGTAAAAGTGTGCGACGGTGGTGGGGTAGGCGTGCACCGTGTAGGCTTAGGCGTCGAGATCAATGTGCAGGTGGCGGAAGATGATGCAGCGGTCAGCGTAGTAAATGATCTGAAACCTACCTTCCCCGCCTCCACTTCATCGCCGTTCTCATCATCTCCCCACTTACGCTCACATCTGAAACTGGACACAAGTCGACCATGCTCATCTGGCTCGGTATTCACACCAGGCCCCGTGTCTACTTAGGTCATCGCTCCACTGCCTGCCGCCGCTGGATAGGAAACCTTCAGACACTGCATACTGCTGCCATCAATTCAGTCCACGACTTGAGGTAAACATCGCCCTTGATCTGTTCGTGAATTGCTCCCAGCAGACAACACGCTGCCTCTCATCTATTGGTTTCATTCTACCACGGGCCACTAATACCTCCAGCTCAACGGCAAGCAATAGTACACATCATGTTTACGTGAAAGATTGTCTTTGGACCACTGGCTGCATGTTCGCGTGAAATATCATCTTACTTCTGACCAGTGTCCTCAATTCATTTTGATAGAGCCATCTTTTGGAGATGTTTCCTAGGCATTACAGTTCAAAACAGTACTTATATCGATGTTGATTTTGTAGCACATGAAGTTGCAGAGGCAAGCAGATGAGATCTAACTCATAGCTGGCAGTATGTGTAAGTTAATTTAATGACCTTTCTGCCTTGCAGGTGCAATACCCGTGGTATGATTTTAAGGTGATTGATGATTTTAATCAGCTTGATGACAAATTGTGGCCTGAGCTACTGTTAGGTGTAAAGGATATCAAGTAAATAGGTTCAAAAAAAAAACTTGGGTGCGGCTGTGGCTCAAACTATAAAATAAGCCAACAGCTCGCTTAGCTATTCCATAAACGTGCTGCATTTATTCAATGTTTAGTTCTACATTTTAATCTTTAACATAAGTGGCATCACATCGAAATAAGAATGTTACGCTGGCATTTACTTAGGACTGAGAGCTTTGCATAAAAAATTCTCCAATTCAACTTATAAATAGCATCTGCTCTGTTTTCATATATCATTAAACAAAGTTCAGAAACTGATTTACATATGAGACTGATTACCTTAGCAAACAGTTTTGAAGTTTTAAATGGGTTAATATATGTTTAGTAAGAGATGTCGATGGATCCAGAAAGAAAGGAAATGTGTTTTTTTTTCTTCTTCTCAAATTTACTCTCTCAAGCCACGTTCTTCCTCAATGTATGAGACATCTGATGGCCGGCATACTGTTTTTACATCTGTTTCCCGCATAACGAGTTGAGTGGATGCTCTACTTCTAAGATCAATGATCTGTTCGGGAACCTGTTTTTGCGGTCAACAGCGTGCATATTGTTTTAATTGTTTAAGGAGCTTTGTGCATTTTCTGTCTCCCATTCATAGTATTTCAGGAAATCATTAGAAGTTTACCCCTTTAGTAGGTTTGTTAGATGTCTAATACTGATGGTTGTAACATAACTGTGAGGTTATAATAGAATTATGAAATCAAGGGCGTGACGTACATGACTCACAGAATAATAATCATATGAAAGGAATTAATCTTTTTGTTTGGTTTTACAGATTATTCAACTCATTCAGTTTTTTATTAATAGCAGAATGTGATTAGATTACATGTGGAAAGAGGGTGCGCATGGCGATTTATATGTTATTCTTATAGGTGTGTTCATGTTCAATGAGTTTAACCTTGAAAAGTACAATAAAATCAGTGGAACACTATGTGTGTTAATTCCTCTCTACATGTTCCATAAGACTTTTCTCTTCCAGCTGGCAGGAAAATATATCTGTTTCCAAGTTATTTCCGTGGTGACTATTTTGTTAACTATAGCAAGTACCCAATAACATTTTTTCTACCTTACCGGGAGCGAAGGAAAAACTTATGGGGATAGTGTCATCACAAACACGATATAGAGTTCTTGACAGCCTGATCGAGGTCTCTTCGTCCTCACTTCTTCCTGCCTCAAATGATTAGTTCTCTTCCCATCCACCGATTTCAAATGTGTCATGAATGCATGCTTCTCATTTGTTGGTTCATAGTACATCATTGTTTTCTCATGTGGAATATTCTCTAAAAAGGAACTATTTTGTCCGCTAAGGGCTAAATAAGCTAATCTATTCTCCCATTGAATAGATAAGCTGATTCTTGCATAGAATATCCAATGTTTTTAAAATAGTCCGCTTCTCCTTATTGATCTTGGTGGCTATGACATAATAAATATTGCTCAATAACTCAGAACTAGAAATTTATAGTGTACCATTGAGATAATATCCTGCTCACAACTTGCAATCATCTTAGAATTAGTTTGTGCATTTATTTATCCTTCCAATTTGACATTGTTGAGTTATTAGACTGAGTAACTATGTTCATGCCCCTCAAAGATTAATAATATTTTAACTATGGCATATTTACTACCTACTACTTGCGACTTTTGTGTTACATACATAAGTTTCACTCAAAATAAAAAATAAATATAGCAAAAGAATGCTAAATTGAAAAAAAAATCAAAGTTTTGCTGTTAAATGTAGTTGAAACAATTGCAAAGCCCAACAAACATTCTAATAAAAATAAGTAGGAAAAACAAGCATTTCCAATCTCCTATTGGTAGTGCCAACTAGCACAGATTTATAGGAATCACCCAAAAGTGCACACAAAGGATTTTCTATATTCAAAGTATGAAGATATGCTAAAAGAATGAGTTAATTTAATTTCCTATAATCATGTGTACCTTAAAATAGCTAGCCCGTGCAGGTACACGGCAGAATTGCCATGGTGTTATTTTTGTGTTGAAATAAAAGTTTTCGGAATGACCTGACACTTCACGGAGAATATTTTTGGAATTTATAAAAAATACTGGCGAAAGAATCAACACCAGGGGGGCCACACCCTGTCCACGAGGGTGGGGGCGCGCCTGCCCCCTGGGCACGCCCCCCTGTCTCGTGGGCCGCCTGAGGCTCCACCGAGCTCAACTCCAACTCCATATATTCGCGTTCAGGGAGAAAAAAAAAGAGATAAGGATTCATCTCGTTTTACGATATGGAGCCGCCGCCAAGCCCTAATCTCTCTCGGGAGGGCTGATCTGGAGTCCGTTCGGGGCTCCGGATAGGGGAATCCGTCGCCGTCGTCATCATCAACCATCCTCCATCACCAATTTCATGATGCTCACCGGCGTGCGTGAGTAATTTCATCGTAGGCTTGCTGGACGGTGATGGGTTGGATAAGATTTACCATGTAAATTGAGTTAGTTTTGTTAGGGTTTGATCCCTAGTATCCATTATGTTCTGAGATTGATGTTGCTATGACTTTGCTATACTTAATGCTTGTCACTAGGGCTCGAGTGCCATGATTTCATATCTGAACTTATTATGTTTTCATGAATATATGTGAGTTCTTAATCCTATCTTGCAAGTCAATAGTCACCTACTATGTGTTATGATCCGGCAACCCCGAAGTAACAATAATCGGGACCACTGCCGGTGATGACTGTAGTGTGAGGAGTTCATCTATTCACTAAGTGTTAATGCTTTGGTCCGGTACTCTATTAAAATGAGGCCTTAATATCCCTTAGTTTCCAATAGGACCCCGCTGCCACGGGAGGGTAGGACAAAAGATGTCATGCAAGTTCTTTTACATAAGCACGTATGACTATATTCGGAATACATGCCTACATTACATTGATGAACTGGAGCTAGTTCTGTGTCATCCTATGTTATAACTATTGCATGAGGAGTCGCATCCGACATAATTATCCATCACTTATCCATTGCCTACGAGCTTTTCACATATTGATTTTTGGTTAGTTACTTTACCGTTGCCACTGTTACAATTAATACAAAACTGCTACTATTACTTTTGCCACCGTTATCGTTACTTCCATACTACTTTCTACTAAATACTTTGCTGTAGATATTAAGTCTTTCAGGTGTGGTTGAATTGACAACTCAACTACTAATACTTGAGAATATTCTTTGGCTCCCCTTGTGTCGAATCAATAAATTTGGGTTGAATACTCTACCCACGAAAACTGTTGCGATCCCCTATACTTGTGGGTTATCAGGCCTCGTCGTCAAATTGTGGTAGTAGCCTTCATTTTGGATAGCTCTTTGTTGGACACTCGAGGCCATATTCTTCGGCAGCCAGGACCTTGGTCATCTGTCGTTGAGTATATCCTGTTCGACTTGAAGCTATTGATGTATCTTTTTCAGGCTCCTCACGGTGGCGATTAGCTGTCGCTTGAAGCGCTCTTGCTCGAGGGGTTCCTCTGGCACGATGAAATCTTCGTTGCCGAGGCTAACATCCTCCTCGAAGACCTGTAGATAGTTACTATCTTCCGAATCCTCATTCTCGACAGGTTCGTTGGGGTTAACTTGTCCCTCCTCCCATTCATCCTGCTCGACAGCAGGCTCGACGGGGCGGTCGAAGTCTTCGGTGTTGTCCGGGGTGTTATTGTCTCTAGTGTCGGTGTTACTGTCCTTTTCCCGACGCGATCGTGAGCGGTGCCGCTGACGTCAGCGCTTTGGTGGTGCTTTGACGTGCTTGTCCTCAATTGGGTCTTGCATGTCATCATCGTCTTTTTTGGGTGTATCTACCATATACACGGCGTATGTAGAGGTTGCCGTCCAACGCCTAGTGAAAGGCGGGTTTTGGTCTGGGTCGGCTCCGACATCGTCGTCCATACCGTCGATGTTCTCGGAGGCGTAGTCTAGCATGTCAGTTATGTCCTCGACAGTGGCTACCAAGTGGGTGGTGGGTGGGACGCAAAATTACCCGCTCTCAACCCCTAGTTCAGGTTGGGTGTAGTTCAGAGGTGATACATCCAGAGCCTCGTTTAGAAGCGAAGGCTGGACGGGTGACCGAGGACCTGCGGAGCTGGGCATGGTGAACGCCGCCTGACAGTGCTCAATGAACGCAGGCCTCGAGAGTTCGGAGTTAGCATCCAGAGGTGAGTCCGGCTTTTCGATAACAGGAAGAGTCCTGCTTGATTCCAGTCCTGCCGATAATATAGTCACCTGTGGGTCTCCGGCAGGGAGCTCCGTTGTAGGAGAGGGTTCTGCGGGGTTCATACTTCCGTCTTTGGACAGGGTGGTCCGCTCTGGATCTAAGGCCGGGGTAGGAACGATAGTTGATTTTTGAACGGAGCCTGACGGTGGATCCGACAGGTTTCCCTCTTGGTGATGAGGAACAACGGTCGAGTCCGAGAACCCTTCGAAGATCAAATCTCCTCGGATATCAGTGATGTAGTTCAGGCTTCCGAACCAGATCTGATGACCAGGGGCATAGCTATCGATCTGTTCAAGATGACCAACTGAATTGGCACGCAGAGCGAAGCCGCCAAACATAAAACGTTGACCAGGGAGGAAAGTTTCCTCGGAAGCAGCATCGTTGTCGATGATCCAACGAGCCATCGAATCTTCTGCCGACGACACAGTGGAAGTCTCAATGAAAGCACCCATGTCGGTGTCAAAACAGGCCGATCTCCGGTAGGCGAACTGTGCATCTAAGGATCGAAGGTAACAAGGGACAAAGGGGACACGATGTCTACCCAGGTTCGGGCCCTCTTAATGGAGAAAAACCCTACGTCCTGCTTGATTGTCGTTGATGAGTATAGGGGTTACAAGAGTTTATCTACCTCGAGATCGTAATGGCTAAAGCCTATCTGTCTAGCATATGTCCATCAGTACGGCCCATATCAAATAGCCCGGACATCCGAGGACCCCCTAGTTCAGAACTCCCTCAGAGTGTTAGGAATTAATTAATTAGGTGAATTAACTGTTAATCACTGCTATGTCGGTGCCACTTTTGGCAAGTGCCTCTATTTTGGTAACCGCCTTGTAAACTAGGTATAAATACCCCAATCTTCAATCAATGAAATAACTGTTCCATCATTCGCTCCTGTCTCTCTTGTATTTTCTTTACAGTGTAGAAGCTTTTCCGCCAAATATGCGGGTGGAGAGCTGGATACCGTGACGGTTGAAGCTGGAATATGCGTTGGATACAGTGCCAGAAACTCATGATTCTTGTTGTAACTGAAAAAAGACTAGACGGGTCCGAGGAACTAAAGACATAGCAGATGATTTATCGATAATCATTTGGCACTATTACGCAGGTTGTCCAAAAAATATCCATATAAAATTACATTCAGGTGCAAAACACAAAAAGTACCCTCCTTTTTTCCGTGTAACTACACCGACGTACTGTAGATCTGTGGAAATAGAACCTATTTAGAATTTGCCGTTGTCCAGTCCATCTTGCGTGAAGTAAGCATGTAAAAGAGGTCATCTGCAAAAAAAAAATGTAAAAGAGGTGTATGATATGTCGAAACAGATCCCTGCTTGTGCCGCTGCAGTTGCCTTGGCTGGTTGGCCCTGGTGACATGTAGAATAGAAGGTCACATTATCGTCCAGCAAAGAAAAGTTGTTTTAACACGCCCGAAATTTATTGATTTTCTATTCTATGAAGAAAGCATATAAGAGACATTGGATGTGTTCATTCAATCAGGGAACCCCTTATCAAAATAACAGAGTAATCCCCAAAATTAATTAAAACCCAGATCTCCCAGCTACAGGCTAATCACAAAATGGGTGCCGCACGACCTTACCTGGCCTAGAGGATGCTGCTAATAGCTTGGTGGAGACGGCGGAGAAGAGGTGCAGGGACGCAGGCATGAGGCCATTGGAGGAGAATACGTAGTCCAGGCGTGGGCAGTAGCAGAATACGTCTTTGTTGCTGGCTCACGGTCCCCCAAAATGCGTTTGTGGTTGGTTTAGAGCAGAGCGTCGCTTTGGATTCTACTGAAAACTCACATGCACATATTAATTTGTTGGAAAACTTTTAATCTATTTATCTTCAATCATGATAGAACAACGAACACTAAAAATAATAAAAAATACATCCAGATCCATAGACCACCTAGCGGCGACTACAAGCACTGAAGCGAGCCGAAGGCGCGCCGCTGTCATCACCCCTCGCTCGCCGGAGCCGGACAAACCTTGTTGTAGTAGACAGTTAGGAATTTGTCGTGCTAAGGCCACATAAAACCAACACACCAGAACAGCAACCACCGCAGATGAAGAGTGTAGATCAAAAGGATCCAACCTGAAAACACACGAACGAAAAAAAACGACGAACATATCCGGGAAAATCCACCAAAAGCAGATGCGCCGGAGACACACCTCCACACGCCCACCGACAATGCTATGCGCATCACCGGAATGGGGGCTAGGAGGAGAGACCTTTATTCCATCTTCAGGGAGCCGCCGCCGTCTCACCTTCATGAGCAGGACACAATCCCTAACAAAGCTCAAAAAAGAATCTAAAAACGGAGCCCTCCCACCGGCAAGGGGCCAGTTCCACTCTGCCTCCATGGCTGTAAGGCCACCGGAGACGGGACGTACCGACGCCAGCGGGAGGCAGAGTACCGTAGCTTTTTGGAGGCGGCGGCTGGCTAGGTCAAGAGTAGACCAGGGACGAACTAGCTCACGTGCACATTGACGCTGGTGGAATTCTTAGAGCACGCCTCGCAGGAGGTGGATGGAGATCGAGATGAGAATTGCAGTGGGAGTCGGACACAAATAACCCTTTTTGAGACTTAGCACAAAATGAATTAGATCTAAAAGTATATCACAAAATGACCGTATTTCATAACGCCCAAGCCTGTGGCGCCATGCTAGATGGCATGACCCCTTGACCTAGAGGGTCATGCTAGATAGAACGACGTCGTTGATGGAGGTAGCATTGGTAGAGGTAGCTGTTGCGTAAAGGGTCAGATTGTGATTTCAGATCTGGTTTCTTTTGTGGTGAAGTTTCTGAAAAGGGTCAAATATGTCCCTTTTCACCAGCCGACCTATGCGCAACCAAGGGTGGCCATGCGCGTCTCTGTCAAATAAATTTAGCACATTTCTTTTTCTTTTAAGCTCCCAAAGAAAAACCTAGTACAATTCTTCCTTGTCAACAAAACTATAAGTATGTACTCCCTTCGTTCAAAAATATTTGTCCTCAAAATGGTTGTATCTAGACTTAGTTTAGTTATAGATACCTCCATTTTATCCATTTCTAGGACAAGTATTTCCGGACGGAGGGAGTAGTGTCGTGGTTTTGTCACGGCAGATGTCCTCGTGAAAGGACTTAGTCGTGGAGCCATCGCAACGGGTTAGCTTAAAGGGGTTAAAGAGGACAAAGGACGCAAAGAGTTTATATTGGTTCGGTCACTTGCGGTGAAGGTAAAGGCCTAATCCAGTTGTTGTGGAATTGATAGGGTTTCGATGACCAGGGAGCGAATCCGCTTTGCCTGGCTCTCGAGTTGTTGTTTGTTGTCTCTAAACCGCCGCCGGGTCGTCCCCTTATATATATGGTTGACGCCCGTCGGTTTACAGGATCCCGAGGCCGGCTCATAATCGTGTCCTGCCCGGTCTCTACTCTTCCTACCTTACCACACAAGTTACATATCAATGTCGGTTTATATCTACAGGTCTTAATCCGCCTTTGGGCCCTGGGCCTTCATAAAGCGCCACCGTCTTTGTCTTCATGGGCTTCAAATATGATAACTCATTATGGGGATAACCCAGCCTCTCCTAGCCGGTTTATGCCCAACAGTAATATCCCCAACATTAGGCCCCAGATTGATTTGAACTGGTTCATGTCAATCTTTAATACATAGAAAATTTCTTCAGCATCTTCACGTAAGTCTCATAAACCGGCATGACGTCATCTTCTAGGATCATGATAAACCGCCATGATGTCACCCGCTATTAAAGATTGCATATATCTCACCTTCATTAATAAGCCTGCGACAATCGAGGCGACAGAGCTGCCACATATCCCATTTTTGGGCTCCTCGATTCTCATGCCTGTCACTTATCCATTCACCTTATAAATAAGGCCAAGGGTCATTTTCTCTTTTCCCCTTCGTGCCCCTTCTCATCGTCCTGTTCCTCGCGCCGACCGACCGTTCGAGCTCTGCCGCCGCCGTCGACCTTCGCGTCTGCTTCAACAACGGCCGCTGCATCACCCTGATTGAACCAGAAAGCTGCGGCACCTCTCCGCTGTTCTTGTAGCACTGGTAAGTCTTCTCTCCTTCCACCCTAGATCCACCATTAGGGTTTCGGTGTTCATCGGAGTTCATTGAAGCTCCAGCGCTGTTCTTCCTTGTTCTTCTTAGTAGCATAAAAGGCAAGGTTGGATCTGATATTCATTGTGTGGTCGTAGTCATAGTCCCTTTTTTCCTTATTATAGCATCCCCTTCGTATAGAAAAACTCATTTGAATCTGACGAACTGTAGAAGCACCTGTATCTTAGGTCTAAATATATTTCGGGTTTCTGATACACCGCATATCTGAATTTGTCATACCAGTCTGTGAAATCTGTTTTCCCCTTACTTAGCTATTTTAGATCTGTACCTTTCATACCAATGTAGGTGGTTTAGCTTTTAGAGAAATGATAATCTGGTAGGTACCATTAGTCCCCTTTTAAACCGCCAATTCCTTTATCTTTTTAATTCCTGAAATATCAAACTCCGGTTTAACAAATGTCAGACTCCGGTTTAACAATGTGTATATCCTGTCTTCTTCTGATCTTGCGTCACTTTATAGTTGTCCATTATAAATCTTAAACCGGCAATAATCGTGTTTCAGCTTTCCATTAAATGGCCAAACAATTTTACGAGTGCAACTGGGTTCCTTCCCGGGTTACTGAAGAATAACTAGACAGATGCGTCGCAGCCGGCGCTTTAGCAAAGAAAGAAGTCATCCACTGGAGGGCCCCTGGTCCAGAAAATCCTCCTGAACCCAAGGACGGGGAAGTAGTCATGTTCGCTGACCATCTGGGTCGAGGCTTTAGCCCTCCCGGTTCAAAAAATTTCTGAGATGTGCTTGCCAGCTTCCAACTCCACCCTCAAGATATTGGACCAAACTTTGTGTCCAATATTTGCAATTTTCAAGTATTTTGTGAGGTCTGTCTTCAAGAGGCACCCACAGTTGAGTTGTTCAGAGACTTTTTCTACTTGAACCGCCGTACTGAGTTTACAGATGGGCCCAATACTGAACTTGGTGGAATGGCAATTTAGAAGAGGGAAGATGTCAGCTTCCCTCACGCCAAGCTTCATAGTCACCCCAAGGACTGGAATCAAACTTGGTTTTATTGCCGAGATACGTCTCCAATTGATGAGAACCCTCTGCCGGGTTACCGTCCTCACCGGCTTAGTAACACCCATCCATTTCCTCAGAGGCTGACTGCCAAGGAGTGGTCCAACTATGCACCACAACTGTCAAAGCTTAGAGCCTTTATGACAAACGGTTTAACAGTTGTTGACTTTGTGCGCTGCTGGATATCCTGGAGCGTTCTGCCTTTAAGCCAGCGCCCCGGTTTAATGTGTGAGTACACAGGGGACTTAAAAGATCCGCAATGGCATATTAACATTCAGCTAACAGAAGCTGAAGTTACTGAGGCTGTCAAGAAAATATTGAATGAACCGGAGCTGGTCTGTAGAAAGACCGGGTTGAGTCCTTTCTCCACTTCCAATAAACCGCCAGCTGTAAGAATCATATAAATTTTTGTTGTTAACTTAATCCTTTTAAATACTCTCAAAAAAAATTCCATCTTTGACAGGGCAATGATCCGTTCTGGAAGAAGAAGTCACAAGATAGACCGGCCAAGACACCTCACCCCAAGACCAAGGTTATTATAAAACCCGCCAAGAAGAGGACCACTGAATCTTCTAAACCAAATGCTGACGCTGACTTGGATAATCCGGACTCAGAGGTAGAACTTGACTCCCTTGGTTCTTTTTTCATACACCTCATTGACAATCACTATTATCAGGATGACGCTGAAGGCAGCCAAGATGAGGATGTAGAGGTAATTATTCTTTCCTCCGGTTCACATCCTCTGCCAATACAGAAAATCCGTCAAGCAAACCGGAAAATAAGAGTTTCTCACCCCCTAGCTCACTTGAACCCAAACTTTCTTTTGAAGAAGCAGCAACATGAAGCTCGCCGCACAACCCGGCACAGTGGCCAGGTAGTTACCTCCGGCGGTTTACCAAATACTCCGGTCCGAAAACGTCGAAGCGGGTTGTTTCCGACACCCTCTTAATCCGTCTGATTCGAATTATCAGGGAACCCCTCATTCATCCTCTGGCGAGTCAACGGCCACAGAACTTCCGCCTCTCAAGACAGTTCCTGGGTGAGTTATGTTTTTATTTCATCCTTGTTATTGATGGGGAACGTTGCAGAAAATTAAAATTTTTCCTACGGTTTCACCAAGATCCATCTATGAGTTCATCTAAGCAACGAGTCATGGGAGAGAGATTGCATCTACATACCACTTTGTAGATCGCGAGCGGAAGCGTTCAACGAACGGGGATGAGGTAGTCGTACACGACGTGATCCAAATCACCAGAGATCCTAGCACCGAAAGGACGGCACCTCCGCGTTCAACACACGTACGGTCAGCGTGACGTCTCCTTCTTCTTGATCCAGCAAGGCAAAGGAGAGGTTTGGGGAAGAAGACTCCAGCAGCAGCACGACGGCGTGGTGATGGTGGAGCCGCAGTACTTCGACAGGGCTTCGCCGAGCTCTAGGGAGGAGGAGGAGGTGTTGGAGAGGGAGAGGGAGGCGCCAGGAGCAAGGGGTGCGCAGCCCTCCCCTCACCCCTCTATTTATAGGGGAAGGGGCAAGGGGGGCCGGCCCCTCTAGATGGGATCTAGAGGGGGGGCGGCGGCCAGGGAGGGGGGACTTGCCCCCCAAGCAAGGGGGGCGCCCCCTTTAGGGTTCCTCCCCCCAACCCTAGGCGCATGGGCCCTTGGGGGGGGAGGCACACCAGCCCACTTTGGGCTGGTTCCCTTCCTCATACAGCCCATGAGGCCCTCCGGGAGAGGTGGCCCCTCCCGGTGGACCCCCAGAACCCCTTCGATGGCCCCGGTACAATACCGATATGCCCCCGAAACTTCCCGGTGTCCGTATGACGGCTTCCCATATATAAATCTTTACCTCCGGACCATTCCGAAACTCCTCGTGACGTCCGGGATCTCATCCCGGACTCCGAACAACATTCGGGTTACTGCATATACATATCTTCACAACCCTAACGTCACCGAACCTTAAGTGTGTAGACCCTACGGGTTCGGGAGACATGCAGACATGACCGAGACGGCTCTCGGGCAATAACCAACAGCGGGATATGGATACCCATGTTGGCTCCCACATGCTCCACGATGATCTCATCGGATGAACCACGATGTCGAGGATTCAATTAATCCCGTATACGATTCCCTTTGTCAATCGGTATTTTACTTGCCCGAGATTCGATCGTCGGTATCCCAATACCTCGTTCAATCTCGTTACCGGCAAGTCACTTTTATCGTACCGTAATGCGTGATCCCGTGATCAAACACTTTGATCACATTGAGCTCATGATGATGCATTACCGAGAGGGCCCGGTGATACCTCTCCGTCAAGCGGAGTGACAAATCCCAGTCTCGATCCATGTCAACCCAACAGACACTTTCAGAGATACCCGTAGTATACCTTTATAGTCACCCAGTTACGTTGTGACGTTTGGCACACCCACAGCACTCCTACGGTATCCGGGAGTTACACGATCTCATGGTCTAAGGAAAGGATACTTGACATTGGAAAACTCTAGCAAACGAACTATGCAATCTTATGCTATGTTTAGGATTGGGTCTTGTCCATCACATCATTCTCCTAATGATGTGATCTCGTTATCAATGACATCCAATGTCCATAGTCAAGAAACCATGACTACCTGTCGATCAACGAGCTAGTCAACTAGAGGCTCACTAGGGACATATTGTTGTCTGTTATTCACACATGTATTACGATTTCCGGATAACACAATTATAGCACGAATAAAGACAATTATCATGAACAGGGAAATATAATAATAATGCTTTTATTATTGCCTCTAGGGCATATTTCCAACAGTCTCCCACTTGCACTAGAGTCAATAATCTAGTTACATTGTGATGAATCTAACACCCATAGAGTTCTGGTGCTGATCATGTTTTGCCTTAGGGAGAGGTTTAGTCAACGGATCTGCGACATTCAGATCCGTGTGTACTTTACAAATTTCTATGTCTCCATCTTGAACATTTTCACGAATGGATTTGAAGCGACGCTTGATGTGCCTGGTCTTCTTGTGAAACCTGGGCTCCTTGGCAAGTGCAATAGCTCCAGTGTTGTCACAGAAGAGTTTGATTGGCCCCGACGCATTGGGTATGACTCCGAGGTCGGTGATGAACTCCTTCACCCAAATTGCTTCATGTGCTGCCTCCGAGGCTGCCATGTACTCCGCTTCACATGTAGATCCCGCCACGACGCTTTGCTTGCAACTACACCAGCTTACTGCCCCACCATTCAAAATATACACGTATCCGGTTTGTGACTTAGAGTCATCTAGATCTGTGTCGAAGCTAGCGTCGATGTAACCCTTTACGACGAGCTCTTCGTCACCTCCATAAACGAGAAACATTTCCTTAGTCCTTTTCAGGTACTTCAGGATATTCTTGACCGCTGTCCAGTGTTCCTTGCCGGGATTACTTTGGTACCTTCCTACCAAACTTACGGCAAGGTTTACATCAGGTCTGGTACACAGCATGGCATACATAATAGAACCTATGGCTGAGGCATAGGGGATGACACTCATCTCTTCTATATCTTCTGCCGTGGTCGGACATTGACCTGAGCTCAATTTCACACCTTGTAACACAGGTAAGAACCCTTTCTTAGATTGATCCATATTTTATCAAGGTATGTGCTTGGTGAAAGACCTATGAGGCGTATCGATCTATATCTATAGATTTTGATGCCTAATATATAAGCAGCTTCTCCAAGGTCCTTCATTGAAAAACTCTTAGTCAAGTAGGCCTTAATGCTGTCCAAGAGTTCTATATCATTTTCCATCAAAACTATGTCGTCTACATATAATATGAGAAATGCTACAGAGCTCCCACTCACTCTCTTGTAAACGCGGGCTTCTCCATAAGTCTGCGTAAACCCAAACGCTTTGATCATCTCATCAAAGCGAATGTTCCAACTCCGAGATGCTTGCACCAGCCCATAAATCGAGCGTTGGAGCTTGCACACCTTGTCAGCATTCTTAGGATCGACAAAACCTTCCGGCTGCATCATATACAATTCTTCCTTAAGGAAACCATTAAGGAATGCCGTTTTGACGTCCATTTGCCATATCTCATAATCATAGTATGAGGCAATTGCTAACATGATTCGAACGGACTTCAGCTTCGCGACGGGAGAGAAAGTCTCATTGTAGTCAACCCCTTGAACTTGTCGATAACCCTTAGCGACAAGCCGAGCTTTATAGATGGTCACATTACCATCCGCGTCCGTCTTCTTCTTAAAGATCCATTTATTTTCTATCGTTCGCCGATCATCGGGCAAGTCTGTCAAAGTCCATACTTTGTTTTCATACATGGATCCTATCTCGGATTTCATGGCTTCTAGCCATTTGTCGGAATCCGGGCCCGCCATTGCTTCCTCATAGTTCGAAGGTTCACCGTTGTCTAACAACATGATTTCCAAGACAGGGTTGCCGTACCACTCTGGTGCGTAACGTGTCCTTGTGGACCTTTGAATTTCAGTAGGAGCTTGATTAGAAGTATCTTGATCATTATCATTAATTTCCTCTCTAGTCGGTGCAGGCACCTCAGGAACGTTTTCTTGAGTTTCGCCATTTTCCGGTTCAAGAGGTAACACTTCATCAAGTTCTACTTTCCTCCCACTTACTTCTTTCGAGAGAAACTCTTTCTCTAGAAAGGATCCATTCTTGGCAACAAAGATCTTGCTTTCGGATCTGAGGTAGAAGGTATACCCAATAGTTTCTTTAGGGTATCCTATGAAGACGCATTTGCCGACTTGGGTTCAAGCTTTTCAGGTTGAAGTTTCTTGACATAAGCATCGCATCCCCAAACTTTTAGAAACGACAGCTTAGGTTTCTTCCCAAACCATAATTTATACGGTGTCGTCTCAACGGATTTCGACGGAGCCCTATTTAAAGTGAATGCGGCAGTCTCTAAAGCATAGCCCCAAAAAGATAGCGGTAAGTCGGTAAGAGACATCATAGATCGCACCATATCTAATAGAGTGCGATTACGACGTTCGGACACACCATTACGCTGAGGTGTTCCAGGCGGCGTGAGTTGTGAAACTATTCCACATTTTCTTAAGTGTGTGCCAAATTCATGATTCAAGTATTCTCCTCCATGATCTGATCGTAGAAACTTGATCTTTCTATCACGTTTGATTTTCAACCTCACTCTGAAATTCCTTGAACTTTTCAAAGGTCTCAGACTTGTGTTTCATCAAGTAGATATACCCATATCTAATCAAGTCATCAGTGAGGGTGAGAACATAACGATAGCCACCGCGAGCCTCAACACTCATTGGACCGCACACATCGGTATGTATGATTTCCAATAAGTTGGTTGCTCGCTCCATTGTTCCTGAGAACGGAGCCTTGGTCATTTTACCCATGAGGCATGGTTCGCACGTGTCAAATGATTCATAATCAAGAGACTCTAAAAGTCCATATGCATGGAGCTTCTTCATGCGTTTGACACCTATGTGACCAAGGCGGCAGTGCCACAAATATGTGGGACTATTGTTATCAACTTTAACTCTTTTGGTATTCACACTATGAATATGTGTATCATCACGTACGAGATTCATTAAGAATAAACCATTAACCATCAGAGCATGACCATAAAACAGATCTCTCATATAAATAGAACAACCATTATTCTCGGATTTAAATGAGTAGCCATCTCGAATTAAACGAGATCCAGACACAATGTTCATGCTCAAACTTGGCACTAAATAACAATTATTGAGGTTTAAAACTAATCCCGTAGGTAAATGTAGAGGTAGCGTGCCGACGGCGATCCCATCGACCTTGGAACCATTCCCGACGCGCATCGTCACCTCGTCCTTCGCCAGTCTCCGTTTATTCCGCAGCTCCTGCTTTGAGTTACAAATGTGAGCAACTGCACCGGTATCAAATACCCAAGAGCTACTACGAGTACTGGTAAGGTACACATCAATTACATGTATATCACATATACCTTTTGTTTTGCCGGCCTTCTTGTCCGCTAAGTATTTGGGGCAGTTCCGCTTCCAGTGACCACTTCCCTTGCAATAAAAACACTCAGTCTCGGGCTTGGGTCCATTCTTTGGCTTCTTCCCGACAACTTGCTTACCGGGCGCGGCAACTTCCTTGCCGTCCTTCTTGAAGTTCTTTTTACCCTTGCCCTTCTTGAACTTAGTGGTTTTATTCACCATCAACACTTGATGCTCCTTCTTGATTTCTACCTCTGCTGATTTCAGCATAGCATATACCTCAGGAATGGTCTTTACCATCCCCTGCATATTGTAGTTCATCACAAAGCTCTTGTAGCTAGGTGGAAGCGACTGGAGGATTCTGTCAATGACCGCTTCATCCGGGAGATTAACTTCCAGTTGAGTCAAGCGGTTGTGCAACCCAGACATCTTGAGTATGTGTTCACTGACAGAGCCATTTTCCTCCATCTTACAGCTTAAGAATTTGTCGGAGACTTCATATCTCTCGACCCGGGCATGAGCTTGGAAAACCATTTTCAGCTCTTCGAACATCTCATATGCTCCATGTCTCTCAAAACGCTTTTGGAGCCCCGGCTCTAGGCTGTAAAGCATGCCGCAATGAACGAGGGAGTAATCATTGCAGCGTGACTGCCAAGCGTTCATAACGTCTTGTTCTGCAGGGAGAATAGGTGCGTCACCCAGCGGTGCTCGTAGGACATAATCTTTCTTGGCAGCTATGAGGATGATCCTCAGGTTCCGGACCCAGTCCGTATAGTTGCTGCCATCGTCTTTCAGCTTGGTTTTCTCTAGGAACGCGTTGAAGTTGAGGACTACGTTGGCCATTTTATCTACAAGGCATATTGTAAATATTTTTAGACTAAGTTCATGATAATAAAGTTCATTTAATCAAATTATTTAATGAACTCCCACTTAGATAGACATCCCTCTTCTAGTCATCTAAGTATTACATGATCCAAGTCAACTAGGCCGTGTCCGATCATCACGTGAGACGGACTAGTCAACATTGGTGAACATCTACATGTTGATCGTATCTTCTATACGACTCATGCTCGACCTTTCGGTCTTCTGTGTTCCGAGGCCATGTCTGTACATGCTAGGCTCGTCAAGTCAACATAAGTGTTTGCATGTGTAAATCTGTCTTACACCCGTTGTATGTGAACGTTAGAATCTATCACACCCGATCATCACGTGGTGCTTCGAAACAACGAACTGTCGCAACGGTGCACAGTTAGGAGGAACACTTCTTGAAATTATTATGAGGGATCATCTTATTTACTACCGTCGTTCTAAGTAAACAAGATGCAAAACATGATAAACATCACATGCAATCAAATAATAAACGTGACATGATATGGCCAATATCACATAGCTCCTTTGATCTCCATCTTGGGGCTCCATGATCATCTTGTCACCGGCTTGACACCATGATCTCCATCATCATGATCTCCATCATCGTGTCTCCATGAAGTTGCTCGCCAACTATTACTTCTACTATTATGGCTAACGCGTTTAGCAATAAAGTAAAGTAATTTACATGGCGTTTCTCAATGACACGCAGGTCATACAAAAAATAAAGACAACTCCTATGGCTCCTGCCGGTTGTCATACTCATCGACATGCAAGTTGTGATTCCTATTACAATAGCATGAACATCTCATACATCACATATAGATCATTCATCATTCATCACAACTTTGGCCATATCATATCACAAAGCACTTGCTGCAAAAACAAGTTAGACGTCCTCTAATTGTTGTTGCAAGTTTTACGTGGCTGAATTAGGGTTCTAGCAAGAACGTTTTCTTACCTACTTGAAAGCTACAACGTGATTTGTCAACTTCTATTTACCCTTCATAAGGACCCTTTTCATCGAATCCGCTCCAACTAAAGTGGGAGAGACAGACACCCGCCAGCCACCTTATGCAACTAGTGCATGTTAGTCGGTGGAACCGGTCTCACGTAAGAGTACGTGTAAGGTTGGTACGGGTCGCTTCATCCCACAATACTGCTGAAGCAAGATAAGACTAGTAGCGGCAAGAAAGTTGACAACATCTACGCCCACAACAAATTGTGTTCTACTCGTGCAATAGAGAACTACGCATAGACCTAGCTCTGATACCACTGATGGGGAATGTTGCAGAAAATTAAAATTTTTCCTACGGTTTCACAAAGATCCATCTATGAGTTCATCTAAGCAACGATTAATGGGAGAGAGATTGCATCTACATACCACTTTGTAGATCGCGAGCGGAAGCGTTCAACGAACGGGGATGAGGTAGTCGTACACGACGTGATCCAAATCACCGGAGATCCTAGCACCGAAAGGACGGCACCTCCGCGTTCAACACACGTACGGTCACCGTGATGTCTCCTTCTTCTTGATCCAGCAAGGCAAAGGAGAGGTTTGGGGAAGAAGACTCCAGCAGCAGCACGACGGCGTGGTGATGGTGGAGCCGCAGTACTTCGACAGGGCTTCGCCGAGCTCTAGGGAGGAGGAGGAGGTGTTGGAGAGGGAGAGGGAGGCGCCAGGAGCAAGGGGTGCGCAGCCCTTCCCTCACCCCTCTATTTATAGGGGAAGGGGCAAGGGGGGCCGGCCCCTCTAGATGGGATCTAGAGGGGGTCGGCGGCCAGGGAGGGGGGACTTGCCCCCCAAGCAAGGGGGGCGCCCCCTTTCGGGTTCCTCCCCCCAACCCTAGGCGCATGGGCCCTTGGGGGGAGGCGCACCAGCCCACTTTGGGCTGGTTCCCTTCCTCATACAGCCCATGAGGCCCTCCGGGAGAGGTGGCCCCTCCCGGTGGACCCCCAGAACCCCTTCGGTGGCCCCGGTACAATACCGATATGCCCCCAAAACTTCCCGGTGTCCGTATGACGACTTCCCATATATAAATCTTTACCTCCGAACCATTCCGAAACTCCTCGTGATGTCCGGCATCTCATCTGGGACTCCGAACAACATTCGGGTTACTGCATATACATATCTTCACAACCCTAGCGTCACCGAACCTTAAGTGTGTAGACCCTACGGGTTCGGGAGACATGCAGACATGACCGAGACGGCTCTCGGGCAATAACCAACAGCGGGATTTGGATACCCATGTTGGCTCCCACATGCTCCACTATGATCTCATCGGATGAACCACGATGTCAAGGATTCAATTAATCCCGTATACGATTCCCTTTGTCAATCAGTATTTTACTTGCCCGAGATTCGATCGTCGGTATCCCAATACCTCGTTCAATCTCGTTACCGGCAAGTCACTTTTCTCGTACCGTAATGCATGATCCCGTGATCAAACACTTTGATCACATTGAGCTCACGATGATGCATTACCGAGAGGGCCCGGTGATACCTCTCCGTCAAGCGGAGTGACAAATCCCAGTCTCGATCCATGTCAACCCAACAGACACTTTCAGAGATACCCGTAGTATACCTTTATAGTCACCCAGTTACGTTGTGACGTTTGGCACAGCCAAAGCACTCCTACGGTATCCGGGAGTTACACGATCTCATGGTCTAAGGAAAGGATACTTTGACATTGGAAAACTCTAGCAAACGAACTATGCGATCTTATGCTATGTTTAGGATTGGGTCTTGTCCATCACATCATTCTCCTAATGATGTGATCTCGTTATCAATGACATCCAATGTCCATAGTCAGGAAACCATGACTATCTGTCGATCAACGAGCTAGTCAACTAGAGGCTCACTAGGGACATATTGTTGTCTGTTATTCACACATGTATTACGATTTCCGGATAACACAATAATAGCACGAATAAAGACAATTATCATGAACAAGGAAATATAATAATAATGCTTTTATTATTGCCTCTAGGGCATATTTCCAACAGTTATATTATATCTGTCTGATGTATCACTGGTAGAAAAAGGGGCTTCCATACGCCGCCATTAGTCCCCAACAGAACCGAACCGCGACCAAAGGGCTCTTTAGTCGTGGTTCGGGAGAAGGCCCGCGACCAACTACCTGGGCCCAGCGCGTTCGGTCGACAGTTGGCCGACGGGAGGGTCTTTAGTCCCGGTTGGCCAGGCCAACCGGGACTAAAGGTCCCCGAAGGCCTTTAGTCCCGGTTTGCCAGGCCAACCGGGACTAAAGGCCCATCCAGCTGGCGGACGGGAGGGCTTTAGTCCCGGTTGGCCTGGCCAACCGCGACTAAAGGCGCATCCCTATATATAGCATCACACTTCACAATTTTCAGAAGGTGGTGGTGGGGTGGTGATGGTTTGCTTTTGGTTTCTCCTATGCACACAAGGTGTTTGATGAAATGCCCGAGAGCCTGAAACAAGCCACACTTGAGCTTTCTCATTTATTTTTCCTCCGCGATCGCGGTTAGCAACTCGAACCTTTCATGTGTCATTGATAAAATACGCATGTGTGTAGTTCATTGTTTAATTAGTATTATTTCTAGCTACTTAGTTTAACAAATGCATGATGGTTAATTATATACTTTATATAATAATAATGCAGATGAATCGGCAATGGATGTACGGTTCCCGACTCTCCGGCGAGTTCACTACGGGTTTGAAAGATTTCCTCGTAGTGGCAAATGCGAACAGGCAGCAAGGTTTTATTATCTGTCCATGTGCTGTCTGTAAGAATGATAAGGGTTACTCCTCGCCAAGAAGAGTTCACATGGACCTGCTTATGCATGGTTTCATGCCAAGCTATTATTGTTGGACCAAGCATGGAGAAAGAGGGGTCAGAATGGAAGACGATGAAGAAGGGGATGATATCGATGACAACTATCGTGATCATTTCGGTGATACTTTGATGGAGGATGATGCTGAATGTGGGGAAGGGTTAGGTGAAGGTGAAGGAGAGGCACATGATGAGCCCGCTGATGATCTTGGTCGGACCATTGCTGATGCACGGAGACGCTGCGAAACTGATAAGGAGAGGGAGAATTTGGATCGCATGTTAGAGGATCACAAAAAGTCGTTGTATCCAGGATGCGATAATAGTCTGAAAAAGCTGGGCTGCACACTGGATTTGCTAAAATGGAAGGCACAGGAAGGTGTAGGTGACTCATCATTTGAAAATTTGCTGAAAATGTTGAAGAATATGTTGCCGAAGAATAACGAGTTGCCCGCCAGTACGTACGAAGCAAAGAAGGTTGTCTGCCCTCTAGGTTTAGAGGTTCAGAAGATACATGCATGCATTAATGACTGCATCCTCTACCGCGGTGAATACGAGAATTTGAATGAATGCCCTATATGCACTGCATTGCGTTATAAGATCAGAGGCGATGACCCTGGTGACGATGTTGAGGGCGAGAAACCCAGGAAGAGGGTTCCCGCCAAGGTGATGTGGTATGCTCCTATAATACCACGGTTGAAACGTCTGTTCATGAACAAAAAGAATGCCAAGTTGTTGCGATGGCACAAAGAGTACCGTAAGTCCGACGGGCAGTCGAGACACGCCGCTGATGGAACGCAATGGAGAAAGATCGACAGAGTTTTCAAAGATTTTGCAGCTGACGCAAGGAACTTAAGATTTGGTCTAAATACTGATGGCATTAATCCTTTTGGCGAGCAGAGCTCCAGCCATAGCACCTGGCCCGTGACTCTATGCATCTACAACCTTCCTCCTTGGTTGTGCATGAAGCGGAAGTTCATTATGATGCCAATTCTCATCCAAGGCCCTAAGCAACCCGGTAATGACATCGATGTGTACCTAAGGCCATTAGTTGAAGAACTTTTACAGTTGTGGGCGAAACCTGGTGTACGTGTCTGGGATAAGCACAAAGGAGAGGAATTTGACCTACGAGCGTTGCTTTTTGTAACCATCAACGATTGGCCTGCTCTCAGTAACCTTTCGGGACAGACAAATAAGGGATACAATGCATGCACGCACTGCTTACATGAGACTGAAAGTGTACGTTTGGTTAATTGTAAGAAGAACGTGTACCTGGGTCATCGTCGATTTCTTCCCCGAAATCATAACGTAAGAAAGAAAGGCAAGCATTTCAACGGGAAGGCAGATCACCGGCCGAAGCCTGCGGAACGTACTGGTGCTGAGATATTTGATATGGTCAAGGATTTGAAAGTCATCTTTGGAAAGGGTCCTGGCGGACAATCAGTTCCGCGGGGAGTTGACGGGCACGCACCCATGTGGAAGAAGAAATCTATATTTTGGGAGCTAGAATATTGGAAAGTCCTAGAGGTCCGCTCTGCAATCGACGTGATGCATGTTACGAAGAATGTTTGCGTGAACCTGCTAAGCTTCTTGGGCGTGTATGGGAAGACAAATGATACAAAGGAAGCACGGCAGGACCAGCAACTTTTGAAAGACCCAGATGACCGGCATCCGGAATGGTTTCAAGGTCGTGCCAGCTACGCTCTTACCAAAGAAGAGAAGGTCAATTTTTTTGAATGCCTGAGCAGTATGAAGGTCCCGTCTGGCTTCTCGTCGAATATAAAGGGAATAATAAACATGCCGGAGAAAAAGTTCCAAAACCTGAAGTCTCACGACTGCCACGTGATTATGACGCAATTGCTTCCGATTGCTTTGAGGGGGCTCCTACAGGAAAATGTTCGAGTAGCCATTGTGAAGCTATGTGCATTCCTCAATGCAATCTCTCAGAAGGTAATCAATCCAGAAGATCTACCACGGTTACAGAACGATGTGGTCCAATGCCTTGTCAGTTTCGAGTTGGTGTTCCCACCATCCTTCTTCGATATTATGACGCACCTCCTGGTCCACCTAGTCGAAGAGATTTCCATTCTCGGTCCTGTATTTCTACACAATATGTTCCCCTTTGAGAGGTTCATGGGAGTATTAAAGAAATATGTTCGTAACCGTGCTAGGCCAGAAGGAAGCATCGTCAAGGGCTATGGAAATGAGGAGGTAATTGAGTTCTGTATTGACTATGTTCCTGACCTTAAACCGATTGGTATTCCTCAATCGCGGCACGAGGGGAGACTAAGTGGAAAAGGCAAGATCGGAAGGGATACCACGATATGTATGGACGATCATTCTATGACTGAAGCACACCACACAGTCCTGCAAAATTCCAGCTTGGTGGCTCCGTACTTCGAGCAATACAAGAATATTTTACGCTCGGACAACCCGGGGAAGCCTGAATCCTGGATTAGAAAGGCCCACATGGAGACTTTCGGCAGTTGGTTGCGAAAACATTTCATGAATGACAATGATGTTGGAGATCAGCTGTACATGTTGGCCAAGAAACCATCTTCGACTATAACGACTTTTCACGGGTACGAGATAAATGGGAATACATTTTACACCATCGCCCAAGATAAAAAGAGCACCAACCAAAACAGTGGTGTCCGCTTTGATGCAGTAACCGAGAATGGGCAAAAGGTCACATATTATGGTTACATAGAGGAGATATGGGAACTTGACTATGGACCCTCCTTTAAGGTCCCTTTGTTCCGGTGCAAATGGTTCAAGCTAACAGGAGGTGGGGTAAAGGTGGACGAGCAATACGGAATGACAATGGTGGATTTCAACAATCTTGGTTACCTTGACGAACCATTCGTCCTTGCCAAAGATGTCGCTCAGGTTTTTTATTTGAAGGACATGAGTAGCAAACCGAGGAAACGGAAAGATAAGAAAATGATCAGTACATCATGCGATGATCCAAAGCGCCACATTGTTCTTTCAGGGAAAAGAAACATCGTGGGAGTGGAGGACAAGACAGACATGTCAGAAGATTATAATATGTTTGGTGAAATTCCGCCCTTCAAAGTGAACACTGACCCAAGCATTAAGTTAAATGATGAGGATGCTCCATGGATACGGCACAATCGTAAGCAAGCAGGGACGTCCAAGGGAAGAATTGATGTGTAATAATGTATAATTGTACCAAACTTTGTATTTGGTCGATGAACTGAATGATGTATCAAACCTTTTGTCAAACCTTCAAGGGATTTTAAGATTTTTTTGATATATAATTGTATTTTTAAGATTTTAAAATGAATTACTTTTATTTTTCTGATTTTTTTGATATATAATTGTATTTTTAAGATTTTAAAATGAATTAGTTTAATTTTTCTGATTTTTTTGATATATAATTGTATTTTTAAGATTTTAAAATGAATTACTTTTATTTTTCTGATTTTTTTGATATATAATTGTATTTTTAAGATTTTAAAATGAATTACTTTTATTTTTCTGATTTTTTTGATATATAATTGTATTTTTAAGATTTTAAAATGAATTACTTTTATTTTTCTGATTTTTTTGATATATAATTGTATTTTTAAGATTTTAAAATGAATTAGTTTTATTTTTCTGATTTTTTTGATATATAATTGTATTTTTAAGATTTTAAAATGAATTACTTTTATTTTTCTGATTTTATTGATATATAATTGTATTTTTAAGATTTTAAAATGAATTAGTTTTATTTTTCTGATTTTTTTGATATATAATTGTATTTTTAAGATTTTAAAACTAAAAATATGCCACCACGGACCTTTAGTCCCGATCCGCCTCCCCAACCGGGACTAAAGGGTCGGTCTGCGCGGGAACGAAAACACCTTTAGTCCCGGTTGGGGAGGCGCACCGGGACTAAAGGGCACCTTTAGTCGCGGTCCTCCTCGCCAACCGGGACTAAAGGTCCGTGGTATATATACACCACTTACCAGTTCGCCTCCTCATTCTCTCCGACCCGACGCCCCGACGCCCCGACGCCGAAGCACCGCCTCGCCGTCGCCGCGCCGTCCCCTCGTCCCCGCGCCGCCGTGAGCTCCTCCTCCTCCCTTCCCCCTCTGTCGTCGGCGCCGTCGCCCCGCCTCGCCGTCGCCGCGCCGTCCCCGCGCGCCGTCCCCGTCGGCGCCGTCGCCCCGCCTCGCCGTCGCCCCGCCGCGCCGTCCCCGCGCGCCGTCCCCGCCTCGCCGTCGCCGCGCCGTCCCCGCGCGCCGCCTCGCCGTCGCCGCGCCGTCCCCGCGCGCCGTCGCCCCGCCTCGCCGTCGCCTGATAACAGAAGAAAACACAAAAAACAGATTATATATCAAAAAACACAAAACACAAAAGAAAACAAATTAAAGAAGAAAAAACACAAAAGAAAACAAATTAAAGAAGAAAAAACAGATTAAACAGAAGAAAAAAACAAAAGAAAACAAAAAAAGAAGAAGAAAGAGGAAGAAGAAAGGAAAGAAGAAGAAAGGAAGAAGAAGAAAGAAAGAAGAAGAAAGGAAGAAGAAGAAAGAAAGAAGAAGAAAGGAAAAAGGAAGAAGAAGAAAGGAAGAAGAAGAAAGAGGAAGAAGAAAGGAAAGAAGAAGAAAGGAAAGAAGAAAGAAAGAAGAAGAAAGGAAGAAGAAGAAAGAAAGAAGAAGAAAGGAAAAAGGAAGAAGAAGAAAGGAAGAAGAAGAAAGAGGAAGAAGAAAGGAAGATGAAGAAAAAAATATTTTTTACTTAAAAAATCTTATTTTTTAATTCCTCCTCCTCTATGTCCCCTTAATCTTATTTTTTAATTCCTTTACACTTAAAGAATTTTTACTACATGCAGGAGTGACATATGGCGGACGACAGAACCGAGCCGCTTAGGGATCCGGAGGCTGAACGTTATTTAATGGGCATCATCAACAACGAGATTCCTTATGTGCCGGGCTCAGAAGATGAGCAACAAGAGGATGATGTAGTCTCTTCTTATCTGAACCTTGCCGGTGACGATGATCAAGAAGGTGAAGGAACGGACATTGTCGACGGAGGTCAACCGTCAACAACCGACGATCTCCAATTGCAAGTAGCAACAACCACCTCCGGCGAGGTATATATATACATTGAGAGCCTCTCGTGATACAAACTTACTGAAATGTGAATACATATGTATTAACGCGCGCGACTCTCTTTCTTTTTTTAGCCCTCCGGATCCGGATCGAGTACGACAAAGCATCGTGGCAAATCCAAGGCGATGAGAACAGGAGAAACATATGCCATTGAGTCTGTCAGTGAAACCGGCAAGCCCCTACAGCACACCTCAAAGTTTGTCAACCAATGCGGAGTCGTTGTTAGAGACAACGTCTCGATCACCGTCCAGGAATGGAATGAGCCAAAGAAGGCACGTCTTGGTTTCAGTTTTGTCGACAAGAGAACGAAAAAGGATTGCTGGAGAAAGCTTATGGAACATTTCATTCTACCTCCGGAATACAACAAAGTCGATGAATTCGGTAACGAGGTTCCGGGTGGACGTCAGAGGAGGAGGCTAGTTAAAGAGTTCGCTCTTCAGAAGATGGCCGATGCATTCCGGAACTTCAAGAAAAATTTAACCCGTGACTATGTCAACAAGGGCAAGACTCCGGATTTCAATGGACAACATGAGAAACTGAAAGATGATTGGCCAGAATTTATGAGGCAAAAGCAATCGGACCATTTCAAGGAAATGTCGAAAAAATATAAGGATAATGCGGGTAAGAAAAAGTACCATCATGTTATGGGGCCAGGAGGATACCGCATTGCGGACCCTAGGTGGCAGAAGATGGAGGAGGACCTGAGGGTGCGAGGAATCCCTCTAGGTACAGAGGGATGGGACCCAAGGGCCAAAAGCTGGTGGTACGGGCATGGGGGGTCGCTAGACCCGGAGACAGGGGAGTGTGTTCACCGGCATCGACACTTTGCTCCGACCCAAGCCCTTATTGACGCAATGACCCAAGCTCAAGCGGGCTTGATCAAGTTCAACAGAGAGAAAGACGCACTGACTTTAGCCCTCGGGAATGATGAACACGGAGGACGTGTACGAGGCAAAGGCAAAGTTCCGTGGAAAGTAGGGTTTTCCCAGGACAATGACCCGTACGGTTACAGAAGCCGTAAGAGAAAGACGGACCGGGATGCAGATCTTATGACGAAGTTTGCATCGGAACTCCATGAGTTGAAGCAGACCGTGCATGTACTAATGAAAGAAAAATCGGCTGCAGGGCCGCATGAAGATCATGAAGCGGATCGCGGAAGCCAGCAGCGGAGAAGCAGCGTGGCTTCCACGGATGCCCCGCCTTGTGCTAGTGCACCGATGATCGAGATTCGTGCACCGGAGCCTCACTACCCCGTGGATGATGTAAAGGAGATGAAAGACTGTGATCTGCATTATCCCGTGGGGAACATTTCCATGAAGGTAGCTAGCGGCAGTGCTTTACCCTGTACACCTGGAGCACTCCACCACAACAACCCCATTGCATATGGCTATGCTCGTGTCACGGTGGAAGACATAGTCCAAGGGTTTGAGGACCTGGAGATTGACAAACCTACACCCGAAGGGGATAGCAGACTTGGAGATGTCAAGCGCCAGATCATTCTATGGAAAAAGAAGTACATAGTGTTTCCAGACGAGGCGCCAAGGCTAGCAAGTCCACCCCCCTCCGATGGTGGTGGTGGTGGTGGTGGCGGTGGTGGCGGTGGTGGTGGTCGTGGTGGTTCACCTACACCTCCTTCACGCCATTCGACGCCGTCCCCCGATCCACAACATCCGGCGGGTACGACGCCCCCCAATCCTCCTCTGGCGGGTACGACACCCCCCAATCCACCTCCGGCGGGTAAGCAGACGCCCCCCAATCCACCTCCGGCGAAGAAGCAGAAGCAGGCGGACAGCAAGGAAACCCGCTCCTGGACTATTAACCCGGACCCTTATGTACCTAAGACCACAAGGGTACCGGAGCCATCACTGAAGCCTCTCCTCCCAAGGCCTGGGGAACTTAGTGAAGCTGACCTCACATTGGCCGCGGCTGCTGATTATGAGAAATGGAAGGCGGATATGAAGGCCAAAAAACAGCCTGAGCCCAAGCAAGTATTCACTGAGAAGCAAAAGAAGTGGGCTAAGGATTTTTTGACGACACCGTCCCAAGCCGAGCTGAATATGCCTGACGACTATGGACATGAACTTCGTAAGCAAGCAAAAATGTTGAAGGAGGAAGAAAGTCGTAAAAAAAGCGGGAAACAAGTTGACCAGCTCGTGATGCAGAAGAAACAATCGATCCCCCCGCTCATAGTGAAAGCCGGTCCGGAAGAGGACTCCGAGATCATAGCAGCTGCGGCAGCACTTGGATTGACTGTAGCGGGTGCCATGCAACAAGCGTCCGAGATGGGTTTGACTCTTCGTGCCTGCTTAGACCTTGAGGATGCGCCTGTAGGTGAGATAGCATTCCAATATGTGCGGAAGGGGCCTCTCGTCGAGCCTGAGCAGGAAAATAGTCTACCACAACAAATGCGAAAGCTGCTACGTTGGTACAATCAATTCATAACATATGCCGACAAAGAATATGTTTATGCGGATGTTACACATGAGCATCACATCAAACAGTACTCCGTAGAAATTCATATGAGTGAATTGTTCCTGCTGTTCAATCTGCGCGCCCTCGACAAATCTATGCTGAGTTGCTACGTTCTGTAAGTGATTTATTTCTACCTCATCTCGTTCTTCATTATTGCCTGCACTATATATATATATATATTGTCCTAACTATATTGTTTGGTACGCTATTATGCAGAATGAAGATTTGGGAATGCAAAATAAGAAACATCCATGATGTTGGGTTCATTGACCCACATATCGTTAATGGACATGTGTTAAAACATCACCCCAACGACGTGGAGAAAGACCTGTACAACTTTCTTACAAAGCATCAACTCAAAAGTCATATTCTATTTCCTTACCATTTTGGGTGAGTGTTTTCTCTCTTGTGCCCATTCTCTTTTGTTTACTCCATGCATGGTTTGTCTAATCGATGAGTTATGCATGACTGTGCATGTAACGTGTCCGCAGGTTCCACTGGATTCTGCTAAATATTGAACTTCACACCTCCACAGTTCTAATCAGCGACTCTAAGGATTCGGATCCAAAGCATTGGGCCGACATGAGAAAAATGCTGAAAAAGTAATTGTTTTCAATCATTTGAGCTCTATATCGATCGGTCTCTTTCGTTCATTTCCTAATATCAACTAACTAATATAACTCCCTTATTCATTTGATTTTCTTTGCCCTGTAGGGTTTGGAGACGGTTTTCAGAAGAAATTGTCGGTGAATTCAAACATGAGCTAGATTTCAGAAAGTTAGTTAATGTGGATCAGCAGCCACCGGCGACCGATCTATGTGGATACTATGTTTGTGAGAACATCCGGAGAGAAACCACTGAGCGGAAGGAATCAGCTAGCGTGCGGAACGCGAGGGATAACTTGCGGAGGAGGCTTAGTCCAGAAGCTCGCTTCCGACCAATTCAAGAAGAATTAGCAGGATTTTTAATGAGGGAAGTCATCGATCCTAAAGGACAACACTATACCGAGGACGTAGAAATTTATATGCATACCCGAGATTGAAACTTGTTCGAAGTTGTATATGGTCATCCATCGTAATTGTGTATGGAAACTTGTTCAAAGTTGTATATATATATTATATATTCCTCTTGAATTCTTCTTGTTTGAAATTTCATATGCATGTATATATATAGTAGCGTAGAATATGTGTACTGAAACTTCATCAAAAATAAAATAAAACACAAAATAAAATATAAAACAAATAAAACAATACAAATTAAAAAAAACCAGGTTTAGGGGGGCTAAAACCCTAAACCTGCGGAGGAGGCCTTTAGTCCCGGCTGGCCACGAGAGCCGGGACTAAAGGTCCTCGGCCCCGACGGACCACGGGCGCCCACGTGGCGGGCCTTTAGTCCCGGTCAGCCACAAGAACCGGGACTAAAGCCTTTTGTCGCGGTCCGGAAGAGCCGCGGCTAAAGGGGGGGGGGCTTTAGTCGCGACCCTTTAGTCCCGGTTGCACAGCCGGGGCTAAAGGCTGTTGCGAACCGGGACTAGAGGGCTTTTTTCTACCAGTGTATTGAACTTTATGTTTCTTCTCCTCGGTGCCAAACCTAGACCCGGCAAGAAGGCCCGGCTGAATAAACCGACTGACGATAATGTTGTTATTGAACCGGGAAAAACTCCAGACCCTGAAGGAACAAATGTTGATGCCATGCTTAATGATCCGCCTCCACAAGATCATGACTTCTTTGCTGAACAAGTAGAAGTTCATACAACAGGTCATGCCGATGAACCGACTAGCCCGCTTCGAACTGAGGATAAACCGTCCAGCCCAGCTAAGGTTGCAGATAAACCATCAAAGCCATTGAAAGCTGCTGATAAACCGTCAACTCCATCGAAGGCTGCTGATAATAAGGATGACATTATAATTACTGGCTTTGGCCACACTGCTCCTAGCAATCCTGTCGCTTTATCCAAGCATAGTGCCAAAGATGAACTTTCTGTTGTGGGCAAAGGCAAGTGGAACACAGATTTTTCAAGCTACGCCCATCTCAACACCCAAGACATTCACTCTGGCTTCTTGAACAGTTTGTACACAAGCCGTGACTTTGAGGCCGGTTTAGTAAATCTGATGAAGGAGCGATATGAGGTAACTACACAACTGTTTACTACTAGGGAAAACCTTATACATAGAACTTTAGCAGTAGCGAGGGTCAAAAAAGCACGCTGGTGCTAAGTAGCAGTAGCGAGCCTGCGAACACCGCGCTGCAGATAAAGTTCTAGCAGTACCGCGTCTTCCTCCAAACACGTTACTACTAAAATTCCCACGGCTTAGCCGATAGGCTACACATAGTAGTAGCGACCTATAACGAACCGCGCTACCGCTACTTTCTTTGTAGCAGTGCGTTTTAGTCTAAACTCGCTACTGATAGAGGATATAAAATTAAATGGAAAGCAAATAGAAAGGTAATTGAAAATGAAAGAAATAGAATAAGGTGAAAGGAAAAAATGTGAAGAAAACTAAATGAAAAAGGGAAAAAAGAGAATGGTGTACCAGTAGCGTGTATTCCAGAATGCGCTGTAGCTAACGTAGCAGTAGCGCCTGTCGCGACCGGTTTTCCAGACATTAACTTCCAGAAAATGGCCGTCGAGCTCATCAGCCCCAGGATTACTGTTAGCTGATGAGGCACCAACTTGTTACAGAAATTCCAAGCAAAGGTACAAAATAAGAAGTACGAGACCATTGTGGCCTATGAGTACAACAAATGGTTTCTAGTGGTTGAGGGCGGAAGCGGTTTGTGGATCACCACGACTATGGGACTCCATTTCCCACGGGAACAACTGACCAGGTTAACTCCTATCTTCACGAGGCTGCTATCACCGTAGCTCAGGTTCCGAGGCGGTCGTCGCAACGCTCCTCCCCAGCAATAAATATGGCCAAGACAATAGCCAGGGACAAGCCAGTGAGTACTTTGAATGTACTCGCAAACATTAAGAACACAGGAATAATATGATCGTTGATGCTCATACTCTGCAATATTCTTATACTCACTTAGTTAGTCATAAATAAGTATCTTGATGCAAGCAAACAGGTTATTCGTATGCAACCGGAAATTTATGCATTGGCCACATAGAGGAAGTAAATTCTGGGTACCAAGCGAGGGTCTGAATGACTCCTCGAGCGGAAAATACGGAATAATAGATACTGGTGCCAAACGAGTGTCTGAAAGACTCCTCGAGCGGAAAATGCGGAATAATAAATGCTGGTGCCAAACGAGTGTCTGAAAGACTCCTCGAGCGGAAAATGCGGAATAATAGATACTGGTGCCAAACGAGTGTCTGAAAGACTCCTCGAGCGGAAAATGCGGAATGATAAATGCTGGTGCCAAACGAGTGTCTGAAAGACTCCTCGAGCGGAAAATGCGGAATGATAAATGCTGGTGCCAAACGAGTGTCTGAAAGACTCCTCGAGCGGAAAATGTGGAATGATAAATGCTGGTGCCAAACGAGTGTCTGAAAGACTCCTCGAGCGGAAAATGCGGAATGATAAATGCTGGTGCCAAACGAGTGTCTGAAAGACTCCTCGAGCGGAAATTGCGGAATGATAAATGCTGGTGCCAGACGAGTGTCTGAAAGACTCCTCGAGCGGAAACCACAGTCGGGCGTCTGAGCGACACCACAGAAAGGGCTATAAGAGAAATGCCACAGTCGGGCGTCTGAGCGACGCCACAGAAAGGGCTTTAAGAGAAATGATCATAGTGAATATCCCGGAGGTAGAACCATCCCAGAGATATTCGATTAATAACAATAATATCATGGGTTAGTCGACGATAGTAATAATCATAATCATCACAAGTCTCAAGTAGTAATTCCCGTTCTGGTTTAACCGTTTCACCTCCGAAGACCGACACTAAGACCGACGCTTGACCCATCCCAGACTGTAGTCCTTAACCATGGACACGGCTATTCGAATAGGTTTAATCTCTGCAAAGGATGTACTCTTTACCCACGAGTAACGGATTCCCTTAGTCCATCGGAACTAATTCCGTCTACGGCCTTTTAGTTGAAAACACGCCTAACTTGCACACACCAACTTAACTCATCGGTGTCTGGAATCACCCACGACACTTGTCAAGCAAAACTCTAAGTGGGGAGGCTACAACCTCGCGTAGCATGGGATCAAATTTATATCGCGCGCTCTAAGGGGTGGCCTCCCCTCTCGGTCCCAACCGGAAACAACCATGCCCCCTGACCAGGTGGCATGCCTACCGGCTACAACCGATATTCTCCACCATGGCCTCTCTGTACGGTGTGTGCTGGAAAGGGGTTAACAACTTACTGAACCGTACCCTACTTGCGGCAGGGACGAGTGGTAGCACGAGGCAAGTATGGGGGTTACTGGAACAAGACTCGATCTGCGGTCGACTCAGGAGGTTCATAAGTTCCTTGCATGACATGTATATCAAAAATATTTCAACCAACAAAAATCACCAATCAATATACCTTACCATGCCATATCGGAAATAACCGTCCCGACGGGGACCGGCGACAAGCTCACGCCTACCCAAGGCCGAGGCTTTCCCGGATTCCTTCCGGCATGCATGCAAGGCACATGAGGGTGATTACCCTCACAATCATTTCATTACCAATAGCAAGGAAAACGTTGATATGCTTCCATGCAAGTGATCATGTCACATGAAATATCAATTCCACCGAAATGAGGTGGTGTTGTAAATGTGTCAACCATCTCATCAAAAATATTATGCCAAGGTTCAAGATGCTTGCCTTGTAGTTGTGGAGGGGTGAGGTGTTCTCCAAAATCTTTGAAAGTTTCTTCCCTCTCTCCAAAATCCTATTTTTAAAAAAATATTTAAATCAACACACATTTCAAAACAGTACAAAAAGTTGTTTTGGAAAATTTTCAAATAAATCTTAAAATAAACTAGATCAAATTTTAGGAAGGTAGGAAAAAGAATCAACTCATTTGGAGTTATATTTAAAAAGTTATAGGCAGTCAAAGTTCTGGTCAAAACTGATTTAAATAAAACAGAAAAAGGAAAAACGTTTCAGAGGGGAATACGCTTTCGGGGCGGGGAGACGTACTGGGGAAAATACGCCTTCACTTAAACACGTGGACGGCGCGGTGAGTCACTGACAGTGGGTCCAGGGGGCCCACTAGTCAGGTTTGACTAGTATTCTCCCTCTCTTTCCTCTGTCCCGAGCGGAGGCGGAGCTCCGACGATGGTCGCCGGCGACTGGCGGCTCCTCGCGGGGCTCCGAGGGCGGGAATGGATCGTCTACTCCGGGGCGGTCCTCCTGGTGGTCGCCTGGCAGGTGGGGGCGGAGGGAGCTGCCGGCGGCGAGCTCCTCGGCGGAGGTGGCCTCGGGAGCAAGGTGCCATTGGGGGTGCGGTGGCTCCCGATCAAAATTGAGTAGGGGGAAAGGTTCACGGGAGGATGAGGAGGCTTCTGGTGGAGAGAGTGGAGAGGGGGAGATCCTGGTGGCGCCGGAACGGCAGAGGCAGTGGCGGTGGTCGGAGTTGCCGGAGATGGGGAAGAAAGCCTCCCTGGGTCGAAAGCGGGCTAGGGGAACGCCATAGTGGTGGCCTGAGGTCGCCTGTGAGCGGGAACGGGCTTGGGGACTCCTTAAATAGGCGTGGCAAGGCGGTTCCGCGGCGGCCGTGGATAAGCTCTCCGGCGATCGCCATTCTGTAGCTAGGGCGATGTGGCGGCGACGAGGGCTAGCACACACGCTTGCGGATGATCTTGCACTGCTACAGGGGCCAGGTGGCGAGCGGGAGGGGTTTGGGGTGGCGCTGCCCGTGGCAGAGGTTGTCGGCCGACGTCGGCGTGCCGCCAAAAGGGCTCTGGCGGTGGCGCTATAGGGCCTCAGGGGTGGTTGGCGTGTTATGGAGAGGCGGGGAGTGTGTGGCGAGGTTCTCCCGTGCGGGCCAAGGCAGGGGGTGCGACGCGGCGGCTCGGTGCACGTGGCTGCAATATGCGCGCTCTGGGCGCGCCCAGCGCACGCTCACCAGCTGCTTGGCGAAATGCCAGGGCACGCTAGGTGGTTCGGTTGGAGCTGGGGTTTAGCAGGTCGAGGTTAGGGGAAATAGGGAGTCTAGTGGACATGCCAGTTTGGTCAGAGGATCTGGGTCACAGTGCAACCAAAGTTTCATGCCAAAACAGAACATGCCCATGAGGTGTTTGACAAAATGCCAAGGGCACTTAGGCAAGTCTTGGAGTGGTCAAAAACTCCAGATCAGTGTCTCCTTGGATGCACAAGAGGGTGGTGAGGTTAGTTTGGCAAAAGGGGAAACTTGTTAGTGTAAGATTTGCAGAATTACAATTCTGGACAGGAAATAAATGGCATCATTTCATGAACCAAAATTGCCCCAAAGGGTGCATGCTCCTGGACTTAGGGGTTTGGTAGGGAGGACTATGAGCATGAGAAAACACAAGGTCGCTGGAGCAAGAAATAATGGGGTTGCTGTAGAAAACACCAGTCTGGTCCAGAATGAAGATGATGTTGATTCACTCAAAAATTGCAAATAACATCACTGGGTTGTTGCACAAAGTTGCATCACAGGTTATTACCAACATCCCATAATTTTGGTAGAGGCTAAAAGAAAATATTTAAAAGGGTTGTAGTGCAAAAATGCCCACTGGACCAGAGAAGAAAAAGGAGTGTAGAGCTCAAAAAAAATTCCAAGAATAGAAGATCTTTTTGCATAAAAGTGATTTAATAACATCACATGACATCTCCAAATTTTAGTGGAAATTTTGAGTGAATTTATCGAATGGTTGTAGTTCAAATATGACCACTTAACCTTGAAAAACCATTTTCAAGAAAGTACAGATTAAGTAACTTAATTATGCAATTAGTTGTACTGATAAAAGTAAAGTTTTTCCAGAGAGGTTAAACAAGTCCAATAACACATTTGAAAAGTCCACACTTAGGGGAAAAACTCCATAAAGACAAGGTTAAGGATCAAAAGGGAGCTCAGAAAATAAAGGTTTTAAGTCCTGGCAAAAAATTTAATTTATAGAACAAGGCCAAAAATTTTGGGGTGTCACAATTCTACCCCCCTTAAGAAAAATCTCGTCCTCGAGATTTGTTAAAAGCCGCATAAGAAAAATTGCATGTAATGAAAATGTGGCTACAGTAAGAGGACAATAAGTGATGAAGACCACAGTGTGAAATACTGGTGCTGTGCGGAAAAATCTACGGTCTGAGACAAAATCGAGAGACTACTACGCTGGGTATAAATTTAGAACAAAGTCCAAATTTAAATATATGCTGGTCGTACCCGGGAGCACAGTGCTCTCTCTGGCTGACAGGTGGACCCGAGGCCCACAGTCAGCCTCTTCTACTCCCTCTGGCTCTTCTCCTTCCTCTCTCTCCTGCGCGCTCTCTCCACCGGCGACGCCTAGCGCGCAGGGCATCTAGGGCGTACCGCGGTAGTGCACGGCGTGCTAGCTGCCGGAGCAGCGTGCACTCACCTCGCGGGCTAGCGCGCTGTCGGCACTGCTCGCGGATTCGCCTCCGAACACCGGTGATCGGGCGACGAGCGGCGTTGGTGGACTTCGCCTACCGTGCACCGAGCTCGAACTATAAAACGACCGAGGTGTTTCTCTCTTCTCCTCACCTCTGGCCGTGCTTCTCCCCCCTTACTTCCTCCTCCATTACTGCTTACAGAAGCTCGGGCGAGGCTCTAATGGCGGAGGCGATGCCGGACTGGTACGCGATCTTGATATGCGGAGGGCTGGCGACCCTGCTGGGGCTCTCTGGGCTCCTGTGCGCGATGATCCTCGATTTGAACAGCTCATACTAGGGTGGCTGGGTAGCGCCCATGGTACTGCAGGTAAAATCCCACAATATCTTAACAAAACTACCCGGGGTTGCATCTGGGGTTCTCAGGTAAATGCTGGGGTTCGGCATGGCAAGAAATGGTTGTGGGGGTGATGCACAAGGTGAGAGGTGGTTTGGCAAGGTCACGCGGTGGCCTTTTTATAGCACTGGAGCTGGGTCATTTATACCGTGGTGAAGGGTAATGAGATTTCCAGCTCTGATCCGGGATTCGAAGTCAATGCCATAAATACACTTATTCCACCGAGGTGACATGTTACTAGGGGGGGGTTGTCGGGAAGGTTTTTGGTAGCTGCGCCAGAGGTAGCAATCTCACACTGCGCACTGGGCGTTTAACCAAGGTTATCATTAAAGCAGAGGCATGACAACAAACAGCGTTTAAATACCAGGCCACACGGTTACAAGGCAAGGGTACACTGGGACTCGATACAGTTCGGGTTACTTAGTCTACTTCGTTTACATCCATGCGGGCGTGCCTTGTGGATGTCGAGGCTTCTACACGGGTCTCGCCGTCGGAATTGACTGGAGTGGGTTGAGGGGCTGCAGGCTCGGGGTAGCGACGGTGGCCATCTCGGGGATTGCTGGCCACAACTCCATTGGAGTGTGTTCCCAAAATGCGACGTAGCACCTCTGGGGTTATCACAACACCTTGGCCGATGGCTGGGGTAGACCTCAGGGGCTCGATCGGTTGTCCAAACAGCACGACTGGGTTGTCGACGTTGGGCTCGTCCTCTTCCCTCGCCGGGGCTCGACGAACCAGCTCTCCACGAGCTGCGATAAGATCAATTGTGACCTGATCGCACAGTTCTTCTAGTGCACTTACATAGCGCACCAGGTGCAACAATGCAGGATCTGTCTCGTGATCTCCGTTGGCAACTTGGGGTGGTCTACCATACCCTTCACGCCTGGGGTAGTAGTGGAATGAGCGACAGTCAACTCTTGGCGACAAGTGCCGGAGATGAACTATAGCTTCTCGAGCGGCTAGTTGGATGGCTTGTGGCTCAAAGGAAGTTGTCCTTCCGGTGAACCTGTAGGGGCGTTCGGGTGCGAGACCCCTACCGTAGATGTGTACAGTGGCCCAGAATTGACGGCTTTCACCGCTTACGGGCCCTTGGTACACAACATATTCTAGGGG
Organism: Aegilops umbellulata; assembly: GCA_032464435.1. Lineage (NCBI taxonomy): Eukaryota > Viridiplantae > Streptophyta > Magnoliopsida > Poales > Poaceae > Aegilops > Aegilops umbellulata. The sequence goes on along the minus strand of CP136059.1, from coordinate 412,998,779 downwards.
CTCTTCTAATGCATAGGCACGACGAGTGAGGTTTGCGAGTATGGTCACAAAACCTCCAAGGTTGGTCGCTGTGGTCTCATGGTGCACAATAGGACCAGGCATTGTGGCTTGGTTTAGGATAGCGGCCGGGCTGTGCTGGGTTGAGACTAGCATGCCCTTTTTATAGGAAAAAGGGGTCGGAGTCTTCCTTCACACGCTTGCGAGAAAGGACTATTTAGGGGGGCCGGTCACTGGCGCGTGATCGACGGCTAGGCTGAAAGGTTGGGCACCGACTGCCAAAAGGTGTCGGGTCACTGTGGGGCTATCTTGCAGGAGAAGCTTGGCTGGGGGTTTGGCTATGGCTCAGTGGTTTGGCCTGCCTAAGTTTATTGACCTGGCTAGGATAGGATTAGCCAATGGTCAGCCTGGCTCTGATACCAAGTCTGTCGCAACCGGTTTTCCAGACATTAACTTCCAGAAAATGGCCGTCGAGCTCATCGGCCCCAGGATTACTGTTAGCTGATGAGGCACCAACTTGTTACAGAAATTCCAAGCAAAGGTACAAAATAAGAAGTACGAGACCATTGTGGCCTATGAGTACAACAAATGGTTTCTAGTGGTTGAGGGCGGAAGCGGTTTGTGGATCACCACGACTATGGGACTCCATTTCCCACGGGAACAGCTGACCAGGTTAACTCCTATCTTCACGAGGCTGCTATCACCGTAGCTCAGGTTCCGAGGCGGTCGTCGCAACGCTCCTCCCCAGCAATAAATCTGGCCAAGACAATAGCCAGGGACAAGCCAGTGAGTACTTTGAATGTACTCGCAAACATTAAGAACACAGGAATAATATGATCGTTGATGCTCATACTCTGCAATATTCTTATACTCACTTAGTTAGTCATAAATAAGTATCTTGATGCATGCAAACAGGTTATTCGTATGCAACCGGAAATTTATGCATTGGCCACATAGAGGAAGTAAATTCTGGGTACCAAGCGAGGGTCTGAATGACTCCTCGAGCGGAAAATACGGAATAATAGATACTGGTGCCAAACGAGTGTCTGAAAGACTCCTCGAGCGGAAAATGCGGAATAATAAATGCTGGTGCCAAACGAGTGTCTGAAAGACTCCTCGAGCGCAAAATGCGGAATAATAGATACTGGTGCCAAACGAGTGTCTGAAAGACTCCTCGAGCGGAAAATGCGGAATGATAAATGCTGGTGCCAAACGAGTGTCTGAAAGACTCCTCGAGCGGAAAATACGGAATGATAAATGCTGGTGCCAAACGAGTGTCTGAAAGACTCCTCGAGCGGAAAATGCGGAATGATAAATGCTGGTGCCAAACGAGTGTCTGGAAGACTCCTCGAGCGGAAAATGCGGAATGATAAATGCTGGTGCCAAACGAGTGTCTGAAAGACTCCTCGAGCAGAAAATGCGGAATGATAAATGCTGGTGCCAAACGAGTGTCTGAAAGACTCCTCGAGCGGAAATTGCGGAATGATAAATGCTGGTGCCAAACGAGTGTCTGAAAGACTCCTCGAGCGGAAACCACAGTCGGGCGTCTGAGCGACACCACAGAAAGGGCTATAAGAGAAATGCCACAGTCGGGCGTCTGAGCGACGCCACAGAAAGGGCTTTAAGAGAAATGATCATAGTGAATATCCCGGAGGTAGAACCATCCCAGAGATATTCGATTAATAACAATAATATCATGGGTTAGTCGACGATAGTAATAATCATAATCATCACAAGTCTCAAGTAGTAATTCCCGTTCTGGTTTAACCGTTTCACCTCCGAAGACCGACACTAAGACCGACGCTTGACCCATCCCAGACTGTAGTCCTTAACCATGGACACGGCTATTCGAATAGGTTTAATCTCTGCAAAGGATGTACTCTTTACCCACGAGTAACGGATTCCCTTAGTCCATCGGAACTAATTCCGTCTACGGCCTTTTAGTTGAAAACACGCCTAACTTGCACACACCAACTTAACTCATCGGTGTCTGGAATCACCCACGACACTTGTCAAGCAAAACTCTAAGTGGGGAGGCTACAACCTCGCGTAGCATGGGATCAAATTTATATCGCGCGCTCTAAGGGGTGGCCTCCCCTCTCGGTCCCAACCGGAAACAACCATGCCCCCTGACCAGGTGGCATGCCTACCGGCTACAACCGATATTCTCCACCATGGCCTCTCTGTACGGTGTGTGCTGGAAAGGGGTTAACAACTTACTGAACCGTACCCTACTTGCGGCAGGGACGAGTGGTAGCACGAGGCAAGTATGGGGGTTACTGGAACAAGACTCGATCTGCGGTCGACTCAGGAGGTTCATAAGTTCCTTGCATGACATGTATATCAAAAATATTTCAACCAACAAAAATCACCAATCAATATACCTTACCATGCCATATCGGAAATAACCGTCCCGACGGGGACCGGCGACAAGCTCACGCCTACCCAAGGCCGAGGCTTTCCCGGATTCCTTCCGGCATGCATGCAAGGCACATGAGGGTGATTACCCTCACAATCATTTCATTACCAATAGCAAGGAAAACGTTGATATGCTTCCATGCAAGTGATCATGTCACATGAAATATCAATTCCACCGAAATGAGGTGGTGTTGTAAATGTGTCAACCATCTCATCAAAAATATTATGCCAAGGTTCAAGATGCTTGCCTTGTAGTTGTGGAGGGGTGAGGTGTTCTCCAAAATCTTTGAAAGTTTCTTCCCTCTCTCCAAAATCCTATTTTTAAAAAAATATTTAAATCAACACACATTTCAAAACAGTACAAAAAGTTGTTTTGGAAAATTTTCAAATAAATCTTAAAATAAACTAGATCAAATTTTAGGAAGGTAGGAAAAAGAATCAACTCATTTGGAGTTATATTTAAAAAGTTATAGGCAGTCAAAGTTCTGGTCAAAACTGATTTAAATAAAACAGAAAAAGGAAAAACGTTTCAGAGGGGAATACGCTTTCGGGGCGGGGAGACGTACTGGGGAAAATACGCCTTCACTTAAACACGTGGACGGCGCGGTGAGTCACTGACAGTGGGTCCAGGGGGCCCACTAGTCAGGTTTGACTAGTATTCTCCCTCTCTTTCCTCTGTCCCGAGCGGAGGCGGAGCTCCGACGATGGTCGCCGGCGACTGGCGGCTCCTCGCGGGGCTCCGAGGGCGGGAATGGATCGTCTACTCCGGGGCGGTCCTCCTGGTGGTCGCCTGGCAGGTGGGGGCGGAGGGAGCTGCCGGCGGCGAGCTCCTCGGCGGAGGTGGCCTCGGGAGCAAGGTGCCATTGGGGGTGCGGTGGCTCCCGATCAAAATTGAGTAGGGGGAAAGGTTCACGGGAGGATGAGGAGGCTTCTGGTGGAGAGAGTGGAGAGGGGGAGATCCTGGTGGCGCCGGAACGGCAGAGGCAGTGGCGGTGGTCGGAGTTGCCGGAGATGGGGAAGAAAGCCTCCCTGGGTCGAAAGCGGGCTAGGGGAACGCCATAGTGGTGGCCTGAGGTCGCCTGTGAGCGGGAACGGGCTTGGGGACTCCTTAAATAGGCGTGGCAAGGCGGTTCCGCGGCGGCCGTGGATAAGCTCTCCGGCGATCGCCATTCTGTAGCTAGGGCGATGTGGCGGCGACGAGGGCTAGCACACACGCTTGCGGATGATCTTGCACTGCTACAGGGGCCAGGTGGCGAGCGGGAGGGGTTTGGGGTGGCGCTGCCCGTGGCAGAGGTTGTCGGCCGACGTCGGCGTGCCGCCAAAAGGGCTCTGGCGGTGGCGCTATAGGGCCTCAGGGGTGGTTGGCGTGTTATGGAGAGGCGGGGAGTGTGTGGCGAGGTTCTCCCGTGCGGGCCAAGGCAGGGGGTGCGACGCGGCGGCTCGGTGCACGTGGCTGCAATATGCGCGCTCTGGGCGCGCCCAGCGCACGCTCACCAGCTGCTTGGCGAAATGCCAGGGCACGCTAGGTGGTTCGGTTGGAGCTGGGGTTTAGCAGGTCGAGGTTAGGGGAAATAGGGAGTCTAGTGGACATGCCAGTTTGGTCAGAGGATCTGGGTCACAGTGCAACCAAAGTTTCATGCCAAAACAGAACATGCCCATGAGGTGTTTGACAAAATGCCAAGGGCACTTAGGCAAGTCTTGGAGTGGTCAAAAACTCCAGATCAGTGTCTCCTTGGATGCACAAGAGGGTGGTGAGGTTAGTTTGGCAAAAGGGGAAACTTGTTAGTGTAAGATTTGCAGAATTACAATTCTGGACAGGAAATAAATGGCATCATTTCATGAACCAAAATTGCCCCAAAGGGTGCATGCTCCTGGACTTAGGGGTTTGGTAGGGAGGACTATGAGCATGAGAAAACACAAGGTCACTGGAGCAAGAAATAATGGGGTTGCTGTAGAAAACACCAGTCTGGTCCAGAATGAAGATGATGTTGATTCACTCAAAAATTGCAAATAACATCACTAGGTTGTTGCACAAAGTTGCATCACAGGTTATTACCAATATCCCATTATTTTGGTAGAGGCTAAAAGAAAATATTTAAAAGGGTTGTAGTGCAAAAATGCCCACTGGACCAGAGAAGAAAAAGGAGTGTAGAGCTCAAAAAAAATTCCAAGAATAGAAGATCTTTTTGCATAAAAGTGATTTAATAACATCACATGACATCTCCAAATTTTGGTGGAAATTTTGAGTGAATTTATCGAATGGTTGTAGTTCAAATATGGCCATTTAACCTTGAAAAACCATTTTCAAGAATGTACAGATTAAGTAACTTAATTATGCAATTAGTTGTACTGATAAAAGTAATGTTTTTCCAGAGAGGTTAAACAAGTCCAGTAACACATTTGAAAAGTCCACACTTAGGGGAAAAACTCCATAAAGACAAGGTTAAGGATCAAAAGGGAGCTCAGAAAATAAAGGTTTTAAGTCCTCGCAAAAATTTTAATTTATAGAACAAGGCCAAAATTTTTGGGATGTCACAGCGCCCTTTCTGGAACGTGCTACTGGTACTTCTGACTTAACCACGCGGTTTGTCCTTCCCCACGGCCACTTCATCCCCCAAATCCAACTCCAGTCTCACCGCCGCCGTCTCCCCTCGGCCGCCGCGCGCTCTCCGCACACCCTCTACGCCGCCCCCGACCCCAGATTCAACGCCGCCCCCGCCCCCGACCTCAACGCCGCCCCGGACGCTGCCCCCGCCCCCGACCTCAACGCCGCCCGAACGTGGCCCCCGCCCCCCCCCCCCCGACCTCAACGCCGCCCCGGAGCCCCAACCACGACCTCGATGCCGCCTGCCCCTCCCTCGTCGCAGGCACCCGAGGTGAGCACGCCTGCTCCTCCCTCTCCCCTACCTCTGCCTAGGGTTTCTACCTCCATCGAATTAGTTAGGGTGGAAACGAATCGGATGTGGATGCGGCTCAAATGAGTTAGGAATCATGTAAGGGTGGAAACGAATCAAATTTCTAAGATGAATCATAAAACGAGTAAAATTTAACCACTTATTTCACTTTATAGTTGGATAATTGGAATATCCGCTACCACTTTCCACCCCTATAGGTTCATCAAATTAGATGGTAATTAGGGCAGTAGTTCTTAGGTACTAATTAGTTAGTAAGAACTAGGTACTAATTAGGTACTAGAATATTTTTATTTATAGTAAGTTTATTTTTAGTAAGAACTAGTTGAATTAATAGAACTAGTTAGTAAGAACTTGTTGCTATTTTTTTAGTTAAAGCAATTTTCCCGCATCGACGTGGACGATGCCTATCCCGCATCCTCGTCGTCGAGTCGGCGGAGGACGACACCTGCTTGACCAGATGGGCCATGTCCGGGACTGAGCTCCGCCGGGGTGGTACTGGGAGGCGCTACCTACCGGGGGGCGCGGGTTGGTGAGGAGCCAGCCTGTCGTTGACCCAAACCTTCTTTGGTGGCGGTCGCGTGGGCCAGTGACGGTCCAGAGGCTCGAGGACTCCGCGGAGGTGGTGCGTCACCGTGTCAGTGAGGAGGACGCGCACGTCCGTCGCTACTTGTTTGCGTTGGAGCACAGGTTCTCCAATACCTGGCAGGTTCTCCAGGAATCTCACTGGAGCTATGATCCCGTGATGTTTCCTTCTCTGTGGGTGTCCACCGCCCGCGCCGATACCCGTCGTGTGCTAGGGTTTTAGTTGTACTAGTGATGTTATATGTATGACACTATTCGGGATGTATTAGTGATAATATTCGATGATGTACAGACGCATGAGATGATTTACTTTTGCTTATTGAATGCATGCTACTTTGAGTCTTATAAGATATTTTGAAATGTATATCTTGTGTTGCTCAATATCCAAGTGGCCGGTCATGTTTGCAGGTTACACCTCCGAGTGGCCTATGTTTTGCCGGAGTGTTGATTCATTTTTCGTTCCGGCAAATTTCAGGCGCTCGATATATCCTATTTTAGCAAAGGTCATGCCGGATTTTTCCGTGAATTTTGGCATGACTTTTGCCAGAATATGTAGGAAATATCGAGTGCCCCGGATTTGTTTGTTGAGTATCCTGGTAGTTGTCTTCTATCGATTTTCAATTAATGTTTTAACTATGAACATAGGAAATGTCTGACGACAAAAAGGATTTCGGTATTTGCAAATACTGCGAAGATGAGCGCGGCCTGTGCGACGGAATCTTCCTAGATGATGATAGGCGCTTCAGCATCAAGCTGGACGAGAACTTCGAAGTGGATACAGTAAGTCACAACGACAAGTCTTTTTTCGTAATTAAGCATGACATCTGCTTCGTTTGCTTCAACTTATATCTTTTTTACTATTCTACTAGCGTATCCCCTGCCATGCAAGAGTTTTTGTATTGGATAAGATAGGTTTCAGTCATACTATGGAGGTAAAGAAAGTTTATTTGAAGACCGAGCATGGTTATATTTTCCATGCAAAATTATACAATTCAGACGACTACACCTATTTTGGATGCAAAACATGGCGAGCACTATGCAAGACTTATGCATTTCAGCCTGATATGGTTATCACCTTTGATATTCGTCCGGAAGATGATATTGAAGCTAATACCGACATCTGGGTTGATGTGCAGATGCCTCCAGTTACACCAAAATGTAAGTTTCTCAACCATATTTATGTCTTTGATATTGTTTATTCAATAATAGTTGACAACTAATTTGTATTGTCCGCTTATTTCGGTGCAAGCAAACATGTCCAACGCTTGGTAGACAGGACCTACTACTGTCCCGGGGCTGAACTAAACTGCGAGGAGCTAAGTTATTATGTTTCATGGCTTGAGGATCTTGATACTGTCAAGACAAATTTTCTTCCAGGATTTAGAAATCTTAGTACTGAAAACGTGCGACCAATAGTGTTCGTCATGAACTACGGTCACATCTATTTAGCAAGGATGGTAAGATTTTACTATTTGTCCTCCGTGCATCTTTTCCATACATTATTTGTGAAGCTAAACTTCATTGCTAAGTATGTGACCATACGATGTTCTTCAACAGGGACTCCCGATGAATGTTGTGCCTTATGGGATCGAGACTAAAGGTACCATGAGTATTATTAGCTTACGACCAAGATATCCTACATGTTACTTTAGTGCTTTGAAGATCAACGATGAATGCTTAATAGTGCAAGACTGGACCAGATATGTGATGGGGGAGCGCAGACAAGTACTAGGGGGCAGCAAACAAATGTGCTACCCAAAATTAGGAGACAGGTTTATCCGCATGCTCCAACTTGATCAAGGAGGAGAGCTACACATGTTTTATGTTGTTTTACCTAAGAGAGAGCAGCAGGAGTGATTAGCTAGAAATGAGTTTGAGGATGATGATGTGCTACCCTATTACTATGATGATAAAATAGCTAGTGTTGGTGGTAATGACTGATGATTATTATTAGCTAGTGTTAGTGGTGATTAAATAAATATTGTTGGTGGTAATGATTATGATGATGATTAAGTAGCTTGTGCTGGCGGATTAGATTCAAGTGGAGGAAACATGTGGTGCACATCGAAAGTACTAGTAGTCCAAACTAGATCAAGTTTGGATTAGTAGTATACTTTTGACATGCTCCCCTCTTTAGATTCGCTGCATACCCATCGGGGAACATCAACTGTTGTTGCACCCACAAGATAATTTCCCTCATAGCTGGCCTTCCAAGATTGAACCATGCCTTTGGCTTCGTCCAGTTCTTCTTTCCTTTTGGTTCTTTCATGTTTTGTAACGGCCTATCACGTAGCGCCTCCAGATCGACTCTAGCCTTAGTATTATCCTTTGACTTCCCCTCTATGCCGAACAATGTACCAAAAAGTGCCTCGGCGATATTCTTCTCAGTGTGCATCATGTCAATGTTGTGTGGGAAAGGAGGTCTTTGAAGTAAGGCATATCCCATAAGCATGTTTTGTGAGTCCACGCGTGCTTAGTATTATACCCCTTGAAGTACCCCGGACGTTGTGGATCTGGCTCGAGAGCGTTTAACTGATCCAGGGTCTGTTGGCCTGTCAATGTAGGTGGTGCAGAGTTTTTGACAACTCTACCCCTGATGAAGTTCTTCTTGTCTTTCCTGAACTTATGGTGAGGATCCAGGAACTGTCTATGCATGTCGAAGCAAGAAAACTTGTGACCGGCCTGAAGCCAACGAAACTCAAGAGCTCCCTTGCATGTGGGGCACGGGAACCTTCCATGCGCACCCCAGCCAACGAATAGCGCATACGCCGGCAAGTCATGCGTCGAGTACATGTACCAAACACGCATTATGAAGTTCCGTTTGCTAAAGGCGTCGTGTGTCTTGAACCCATTATCCCAGGCTTCTTGCAATTCTTCCTTAAGCGGCTGCATGTACACATTCGTATTTTTCCCCAGATAGTTGGGCCCTGGAATTATCAATGTCAGGAAAATGTTCTTTCTTTGCATAATCTGTCCGGGGGGGGGGGGAGATTGAGTGGAAAGACAAATACGGGCCAACAACTGTATTGGGCTGCCGTCATACCAAACACACTGACCCATCCGTGCTGATGCCGACTCGAGGATGCCTCGCATCTGCCGCTTTGTCAGCATGTAATTCATCAAACTTTTTCCACGCAACACCATCCGATGTGTGTACCATCATCAGATTCCCATCTGCATCTAGTTTGGTTCTTTTGCCTATTTTGTGCCATGTCATCTGTCTGGCCGTCTCTTCGACCATGAAAAGACGTTGAAGTCTTGGTACGATTGGCATATACCGAAGAACACTAACGGGGATTTTGGTCTGTGTCTTCTCACCCATACCGTTGTCTACCACAATATACCTGGAAGACTGGCAAATGGGACAATAGTTCAAGTCCGCATAGTCAAGCCTAAATAAGGCACATCCTTTCTCACATGCATGTATCTTCTCATAGGGCATCTTCAGTGCACGTAGGATTTTGTCCGACTGGTACAGGTTTGCAGGCATTACATGGCCTTTGGGTAGAAAGCGTCCAAATACTGTCATAATTGCGTCATAGCATTCTCTGCCCAAGTTGAACTGAGCCTTCAGAGCCATTACTTGTGAGATCGCATCCAACTGACAAAGCTCAGTGTGCTCGTGGAGCGGACGTTTTGAAGACTCCAACATTTCATTGAAGGCCTTTGCAGATTACTCCATCTCCTTGTCTGGATCCCGAGCATCAGCATAGTCTTGCACCATGTTTTCCATCCCGGTACCATGCTCGTCGGTGCCACGACGATCCACCTCAGCTCGGTCACCTTGGGCAGACTCACCATGAAATGTCCATACCGTATAATCGGGCGTAAAACCACTCTTATGCAGGTGTTTTCCCATTTCAGCCTCTGTCTTCTTTTCCCAATTGCCGCACCGGAAACAGGTGCACCGGGTTTTCTTCTGGCCATTTGCAAATGCGGCTTGCACAAACCCCTTGGTTTTTGTGAACCATTCAGCGCTCCATTTGTTCTGACCAGTGTGACCGGTATACATCCACGCACGGTCACTCATCTTGACTTTCAGAGCTACTGGACACACAACAATTATATATGTAATTCACCATGTATATATTCATCAGTTGATCTACTTTGTCAATTCTATTACGTCCATGCAACCTACACTCTAATAGGTAATGATAGGTCCTAATCCCACCCGTGTATGTGTAGATTGGGTTCATTTTCCCATGCTATGCTCCGGATCCGACGCAAAATTTCGGCAGCACCTCCCTGCTGTTCTCCTAATACACGTCTCTGCAATAAACAAAGAGGATGTGTACCCGGAGAACAACAGGGGAGGCACTGACGAAATTTATGCGTCGGATCCGAAGCAAAGCATATGGGAAAACGAACCCAATCTACACATACTCGGGCTGTCCATGGATAGCGTTGGACAATTCCAAAGAATCAAGGTTATAAATATGCAAATGCATGCATATTTATAACTATGACGCTTTCGAACAGGAGACACATATTGGTTACGCATACTGATGGTTCAAGACACATATATAGCTAGCTATCAAGTTTCATCGGAATAGATCAAATAATTAATGGGGGAGGAGGGCATGTCATTTGTGCTCACCCACGAACGAAGGGGCAGAGCTCGTCAAACGCACGGCGAGGTCGTCGAACACCAAACCTTGTAGCGATGAAACAACTGCACATTTAAAACTACCAGATCAACAACATTAGATATGATGTTTTTCATAACAAAATCGAAAAATATATGAACTAACTAATAATTCACAAATATATGACCCCGTCGGCCTCTGCAAGGCCAAAGAACACCTTTTTGGGAGTTTTCGGAGGTCGGGGTGTCGTGTCGGTGTCGGGGTGCCGTGTCGGGGTCGGGGTGCTGTTTCAGGGTCGGGGGGTCGGGGTGTCGTGTCGGTGGGTCGGGGGGTCGGGGTGTCATGTCGGTGTCGGGGTAGTGCAGTGTCGGGGTCGGGGTGCTGTTTCGGGGTCGGGGTGTGGTGTCGGGGTCAGGGTGTCTGGTCAGGCTTGGGGTCGATCGGGGTGTCAGGGTCGGGGTCTCGGGGTCGGGGTGTCGGGTCGGGGTGCCGGGTCGGGGTCGGGGTGCCGTTTCGGTGTCGGGGTTGGGGTGTCGGGTCAGGCTTGGGGTCGTGGTGTCGGGGTCAAGGTCGGGTTCTCGGGGTCGGGGTGTCGGGTCTCGGGGTGCCGGGTCGGGGTCGAGGTGCCGTGTCGGTGTCGGGATTGGGGTGTCGCGTCAGGCTCGGGGTCGGGGTGTCGGGGTCGGGGTCGGGGTCGGGGTCAAGGTGTCGGGGTCGGGGTCTCGGGGTCGGGGTGTCGTGTCGGGGTGCCGGATCGGGGTCGGGGTACTGTGTCGGGTCGGGTATTTTTCCCCTTTTTTCCTTTTCTTCTTATTCCTCTTCTTCCTTTTCTTCCTTTTTTTCCTTCTTCTTCTTCTTCTTCTTCTTCTTCTTCTTCTTCTTCTTCTTCTTCTTCTTCTTCTTCTTCTTCTTCTTCTTCTTCTTCTTTTTTCTTCTCCTCCTCCTCCTCTTCTTCTTCCTTTCCTTTTTCCTCTTCTTCTTCTCCTCCTCTCCTCTTTTTCTCTTCTTCTTCTTTCCTAAAACTAAACTAAACCTAAACCTAAAACTAAAAAAACAAAAAAAAGGAAAAACTAAATCTAAACCTAAAACTAAACTAAAACTAAACCTATAAACCTAAAACTAAACCTAAAACTAAAACTAAAGCTAAATCTAAACTAAACATAAAACTAAAACTAAAAACAGAAAAAAGGAAAAAAAGGAGGCAGAGCTCACCTGGGGTGGAGGAGGGGGGGCGGGGCAGCCTGGGGCGGGGGAGGAGGGGGCGGGGCGGCCTGGGGCGGCGGCACCGGGCGGCAGTGGCGACGGGGTCGGGCCCGGCCGGGGCGGTGGGGCGCGGGGGGGGAGGGGGCCGGGGCGCGGCGGCGCCCAGACTGCAGGGCGACGGGGGCGGCGGGGGCGATGGGGGCGATGGGGCGGGGGGCGGTGGGGCGCCGGGCAGCAGTGGCGACGCGGCGGGGGGCGGTGGGGTGGCGCACGGGGTGGTGGGGCGACGGGGCGGCGGCGAGTGCTAGGCGCGGCGGCGCGCGCGTGAAGAAGAGAAAGAGAGAGAGAGGTGGCGGGGTGGGGCGTGGCCGTTAACGTTAGTGGGGCCCCTCACTCTTTGCCGTCCGCCCCCCTTTGCCGTCCGCTTATTTTCTCTTTGCCGTCTGCTAGCGGACGACAAAGAGGGGGGCCGTTAGGTTTTTTAAGCAGCTCGTCAGTGGGGCCCCATCCCTCTTTGCCGTCCGCTAGCCGACGGCAAAGATTCTTTGTCGTCCGCTAGCCGACGACAAAGATTCTTTGCCATCCGCTAGCGGACGGCAAAGAACTGGCTGATGGCAAATTAGGTCTTTGCCATCAGCATGTTCTTTGCCGTCTGCTTTCTGGTAGCTGATGGCAAAGTGCTTCTTTGCCGTCCGCTAGCTGACGGCAAAGAGCTGGCAGATGGCAAAGTACCTGATTCAAGTAGTGCTAATCCACCTTCATTTGACACACTGCTATGGACATAATGATGTAAACCTCATAACTGGTATTGTACCAATATTTATACGATGGTTCATAAATACACTAAAAATAATAATACAAAAACAATACTAGTAGCGATGGAAAGAAAACACGCTGCCAGTAGTTACATTAGCAGCAGCGTGGGAGTGAACAAGCGCTACAGCTATTTGTCCTAGCAGTAGCGCGTGCGGCACGCGTTACTGCTAAGCAATAGCTGTAGTGCCTTATTAGTAGCGCGCCTACCCGCGCTACTAATGAGCACAAAACCAGCGCTACTGCTAGGGTTTTCCCTAGTAGTGGTTTCTCTCTTATGTCCAATTTCAACTATCAACTCCAGTAGCCCCCAAGTGACGGTTTATGATATCAATCTAAATCGGGACTTTGTAATATTTCAAATTTGCATGCTTAGCCTCCAAGGGCCGGATTATCTTTTAAAGGTGAACCGGTACTTTAGAATTATCATACTGTAACTTTCGCCGTTGTAATACCCAAGGACTGATTTAACTTATGAATATTAATCGGGACTTTAGGAGAAAACTCATAACTTTACTTTGAGCAAACATACATTAGCCCCCAAGTGCCAAGAGTAATACTTGTATTGCATTTGGGACTTTTGTAGAAATTTCTGATAACAAGCAAATATGCATTACCCCCAAGTATCAGGTGCATAACTTCTTATGTGCTTGGTACTTCAAATATGTACTTCCAACTCATGATATGTTCGTCTCTTATAGGCTAAACTGAGCAAAAAGGAAACTCAAACCGCTGATCTACAAGAAGACCTCAAGTCCCAGCAAGAAGAAACCTCCAAAGCCAAAGATGAGCTGAACAGTGCCTTAGACGCTCTGGAAAAGCTGTAGGAGAGTTTCAACAAGGAGCAGGCGGATTGGGACACAGAAAGATCCGCATTGCAAAAAAGAGCCGACAGGGGTGGCAGGCGCCGAAAGCAGTGCATGCATGCATGCATGGGGGCCTTTTGTGAGGATTTCATAGTGCTCGAGCAGGCGGATCGCTGTAGCCTAGGAGATCACCTGGCCGACCCTGCCACCTGAAACCGTTCGTTCCTAGTTATTTTGGTTTGATCGGTGGATGGATCATTTGGAGCGACGCTCGCGCGCGCGCAGCGCAACTCGCAGAGCGCGTCGTGTGTCAGCGAGGCGCTCCGCTGCTGTGCGCGTGCATGCACGAGCACGCCGCAACGGCCGGCCATACGTGCGCGCCAGAGACCGGAGGCAGAGGGCAGGATGTGCCCGTGCCCGTGCCCGTGCGTGCGTGCGTGTGCGTGGGGTCACAACAGTGGCGATTAACTCGAGATATCTATCTATATCAGACACGTAGGTCGCTGGCCAGCCTGTCGGCTGCTGATCACCTGCCTTGCTTGCGCGCCATTTGTTGGAAATATGAGCAATTTACCATATAATTTTATTACTAGATAAAGCATGACTAATATAACAGTGATAAAACTAGTCATGCAATCTGACAGAGAGAAGGTAAATAACATCTGCATATATGAACTGTAGGCAAGTTTACCTAGAGTAGACAGTAGGACAAGTTTCATATAGGTAGCAGAACCTAACATATGTAGGGCAAACAACAGAACAAGGAACTGTGCTAGAACCTCGAACAGAAATGAGAAGGACACATACGAGACTGCAGGAGCAGTTGCACTGGTCTTGGGGTCGATGTCCTCGCCGGCCATGTCGTTAAGGAGGTTGTCGACGTCGGGGAAGAAGTCGTCGTCGAGGAAGTAGTCGTCGGAGTCCGTGATGAAGAAGTCAGTAGTCGCGCTGAGCGCTCCCAAAAAACCTTATCACCATTCTCCCGTACAGGTCTCAAAGATGTGCGGTTTCGGAGGCCTGCTGTCCCGTCCTGCGGTGCACGCCGCAAGCCGGGATGGGGAAGATCGTAGCAGCAACACAGTGCTCAGGAACTTGTGGCGAGAGGAAGAGATTCTGGTGCGTCTCTCTGGGAGGAGCGACCTCCCTTTTATAGGCGCAAGAGAAGGAGGCAAAACGAAGAGACGGAGATGAAGCGAACAGACAGCAGCCGACGGGCTGCACCGTTCGCATTTGAACTCCACTTTCGCAAAATCTTTTCAGCTTCCGTGTGACCTTTCCTATACCCGTAGTGCGTGGCAAAAATTTAGATATCGGCTCGGCTCATTCCCGCAACCCGTGGCGCGTAGTGACGAGGCGAGGCGTGGCGAGGCGGGCGGCGGAGGAGGAGCGCGGGTGGATATCTCTCTTGTTCTCATGCTCGTACAAGTGGGGAAAGAACCTCCCTTGTAAGGAGGTCCAACTCCCACTCAACTAGCAATGTGGGACTAAAATTAAGTAGTATCCCTTGCCTTGCACAAATAGGCCATGCAGATTAGGAGAGTATTGCATCTTCATGGAGTGGTATTGTGAATAGTAAGGATATTCTCCTCTCAGTTGACCAACAGCTTGTCTTCCACATCTAATTCACGGGATCTCCGATCACAAAGAATAGGTTACCATTGTGAACAACTCATATTGTGGGTCTCATACCCATCTTCCTTGATGCATTATCTATCACATTACGTGATAGACCCTTAGTAAAAGGATCTGCCAGATTTTTAGACGTATGGATATAATCCAACGCAATAACTCCGGAGTTTTTCATTTTCCTGGCAGACTTTAACCTTCTCTGAACGTGTCTTGATGACTTCATGTTATCCTTTGAGCTGCTCACTTTCGTGATCACACTTTGATTGTCGCAGTTTATAAGGACACCCAGTACAGGTTTCTCAATATCCGACAAGTCATTCAAGAGCCGGCGAAGCCAATCTGCTTCAATCGTAGCTGTATCTAGTGTTGTGAGTTCTGCTTCCATTGTTGACCTCGTTAAGATGGTCTGCTTGCAAGACTTTCAAGAAATAGCGCCACCTCCATGAGTGAATACATAACCGCTCGTGGCCTTTATCTCATCAGCATCTGAGATCTAGTTTGAGTCACTATACCCTGCAAGCACCTTTGGATGCCCAGTGTAGTGAATTCCATAATTTGTAGTGCCTTGTAGCACTTGCTAAGTACATAAGCGAGCCAATAATCTGAGAATATTTCAATTGATCTCTAGCAATTCTTCGATTCTTTCGAAGTAACACACTCACATCATATGGAGTTGGAGAGACCTTGCAGTCACTATAGCCAAAGCGACTCAAGATCTTTTCCACATAGTGAGATTGAAGCAATGTAATCCCACCGTCATCATCTCTCAACAACTTGATGTTCATAATGACATCAGCCACTCCTAAATCCTTCATCTCAAAACAATGAGATAGGAAATCCTTGACCTCCTTAATAACGTCCAGATTTGTTCCGAAAATTAGTATGTCATCAACATACAAGCAAATGATAACCCCCTCGCCCCCACCATGGCGATAGTACACACATTTGTCAGCTTCGTTTACAACAAAGCCTGCAACTGTTAAAGTTATTTCAAACTTCTCATGCCACTGTTTAGGTGCTTGCTTGAGTCCATACAAAGACTTCAGCAACTTGCACACTTTTCCTTCCTGACCATCTAGTACAAACCCATCTGGTTGTTCCATATAAATTTCTTCGTCCAACTCTCCATTTAGGAAAGCAGTCTTAACATCCATTTGATGAATGAGAAGACCATGCGAGGCAGCTAGTGAAAGTAGAACTCGCATAGTGGTCAGTCGAGCCACATGTGAGTACGTATCAAAGAAGTCTTCACCTTCCTTTTGGGTATAACCCTTAGCCACGAGCCGAGCCTTGTACTTTTCAATAGTACCATCAGGCCTAAGCTTCTTCTTGAATACCCATTTGCATCCTATAGGTTTGCACCCATAAGGACGATCAGTTATCTCCCAAGTTTCATTCGTCAAGATGGAATCCATCTCGCTACGAATCGCTTCCTTCCAGTAGTCAGCATCTTCAGATGCACAGGCTTCTGAAATTGAACTGGGAGTGTCATCTATGAGATACACAAGAAAATCATCACCAAAGGACTTTGCAGTCCTCCGTCTCTTGCTCCTAGTAGGAACTTCATTGTTCTACTCCACAGGACTTTCGAAGTGTTCCATCGAAATGGCAGGTTCAGTAATTGTAACTGGTTCCTGATTCGTTGAACTAGGCATCTCCTGATTAGATGAGGTAGCCATATCCTTCACGGGAAAGATATCTTCAAAGAAAGTCGCATCATTCGACTCCATGATCGTACCGACATGCATGTCAGGTACCTCAGATTTTACAACCAAGAATCTATAGCCAATGCTATGAAA
Organism: Aegilops umbellulata; assembly: GCA_032464435.1. Classification (NCBI taxonomy): domain Eukaryota; kingdom Viridiplantae; phylum Streptophyta; class Magnoliopsida; order Poales; family Poaceae; genus Aegilops; species Aegilops umbellulata. The sequence goes on along the minus strand of CP136059.1, from coordinate 412,982,031 downwards.
AGCATATCCAAGGAAAACACAATCCACAGTCTTTGGTCCAAGCTTCCGATTCTTTGGAATTGGAACATTGACTTTCGCCAAACAACCCCATGTTCGTAGATAAGAGAGTTTTAACCTTTTCTTCTCCCATTCCTAGAATGGAATTACCTCTTTGTTCTTTGTGGGGACTCGGTTTAGGACATGACATGATGTCAATATCGCCTCCCCCCACCATGCCTTGGAGAGACCCGATGTGTCTAACATGACGTTAACCAAATCAGTTAGAGTACGGTTCTTTCTTTCGGCCACCCCATTTGACTAAGGCGAATAGGGAGGCGTCCTCTCATGGATTATACCATGTGCCGCATAAAAAGCATCAAATTCATTGGAAAAATACTCTCCACCACGGTCGGACCTAAGCCTCTTGATTTTTCGATCAAGTTGGTTTTCCACTTCAGCTTTATAGATCTTGAAAAAGTTCAAAGCCTCATCCTTAGATTTCAGAAGATACACACGGCAGTATCTAGTGGAGTCATCAATTAACGTCATGAAATATTTCTTTCCACCATTTGTCAAAACACCATTCATTTCACATAGATCTGAATGTATGAGCTATAGTGGTGCAAGATTTCTCGTTTTCACAGTCGTGTGAGGCTTACAAGGTTGCTTAGCTTGCACACACACTTGACACTTAGATCCCTTGACAGTGGTGAAACTAGGGATTAAGTTCAACTTCGCTAGTTGCGACATGCAACCAAAATTAACATGACAAAGACGTGAATGCCACATATTTGATGAGAGTGGCGTTTCGGTGCCCGGGTGCATCTGCACCCGGGCAAAAAACAATTCATAAAAAATTCAGAAAAATTCAAAAAAATTCAAAAAAATTAGGTGGTAGACAATTTGATGCGTGAGGTACGCTCCAATTTTCAAAACATTTGGACTTCTGTGCAGCTCTCAGCAAAAAAGACAAATCAGATCAAAACAATATATGAACAATACATATTTTTACAGACCTCCGATTTGTCTTTTTTGCTGAGTGCTGCACAGAAGTCCAAATGTTTTGAAAATTGGAGCGTACCTCACACATCAAATTGTCTACCACCCAATTTTTTTGGAATTTTTTGAATTTTTCTAGTATTTATTTTGATTTGTTTCGTGAGCGCAGGTGCAGATGAGCTCGGGCTCAGATTTGAATTTTCGATATTTGATTCACTATTGTTGCAAATATGATTAACAACTTTATTGCAAACGTCTGAAAAGGATAAACGAAACAGGCCTTCTGACTCATAGCCTTTACCAACAAAGGTTCCATACTTGGATGTTACAAATTTATTCGACTCAAAGACAAGCTTATAGCCATCTCTACACAGAAGAGATCCGCTAACAAGATTTTTATTGACGGAGGGGACATAATGCACGTTCTTCAGCCGCACGATCTTCCCCGAATTAAACTTCAGATCGATCGTGCCAACACCACGAACAGAAGCACTTGAACCGTTGCCCATCAGCGTGGTTGAAGTCCCTACGGTCTGATAAGACGAAAACATGGAAATATCACCGCATACATGCACATTAGCACCCGTGTCAATTAACCAGTCAGGAGAATGACATACTGAAAGAATAGTGGGAAATATACCATACCCAGCATCCTTCATGTCAGTGTCTCCAATGACAGCATTAGCGGTCTTGCCGCCTTTCCCAGGATGACGCTTGTCATAGCGATTAGGGCAACTAGGAGCCCAATGATCAGGATCCCCACACACATGACAAGCACCTTTCTTCTTGCCATTCTTCTTCTTGAAGTTCGTGTGTTGCACAGCCTTGTTCTTCCCATCAAATTTTGCTTTAACATCAAACTTGCCCTTGTTCTTGAACTTGTGGGACTGGAAGTTCTGCTTCTGTACCACATTGGCACTAGATCCTCCCTCAATACCTCGAGCATGTGTGTCCTTTGCTCTTGCCTTTTCTTCCACATCAAGAGTGCCAATGAGATCTGGGGCGGAAAACTCCTGCCTCTTATGCTTCAGCAAGGTAGCAAAGTTCCTCCATGAAGGAGGAAGCTTAGTGAGGATACCACCAGCAACAAACTTGTCTGGTAGCATACAACTGAAGTGCTCAAGTTTTTTAGCAAATAACTGTATCTCATGAGCTTGCTCAACCACGGAGCGCTCTTCAGTCATCCTGTAATCATAGAATTGCTCCATGATGTACAGCTCAGTGCCAGTATCCGAGACCCCAAACTTGGCCTCGAGTGCATCCCACGTACCTTTTCCATTGTCAATTGACTCATAAGCATCAACTATGTTCTCACCAAGAACACTCAAGAGAGCAGCTTTAAACAGAGTAATCATTTTCTGAAAAGCTTGTGCCTGTTGAGCATCAAGCTCTCCTTCAGGTTTGCCGAGAGTGGCGTCATCGCAACTCATGGTTTGAAACCATAAGACTGCTCTCACGCGCCACCTCTTATAGTGGATACCCTCAAACATAGGAGGTCTCATGGAAGCAGCAAAACCACTCGGGGTAAATTGCCTATAATAAGGTTTTTGGATTGTTGGAAATATGAGCAATTTACCATATAATTTTATTACTAGATAAAGCATGACTAATATAACAGTGATAAAACTAGTCATGCGATCTGACAGAGAGAAGGTAAATAACATCTGCATATATGAACTGTAGGCAAGTTTATCTAGAGTAGACAGTAGGACAAGTTTCATATAGGTAGCAGAACCTAACATATGTAGGGCAAACAACAGAACAAGGAACTATGGCAGAACCTCGAACAGAAATGAGAAGGACACGTACGGGACAGCAGCAGCAGTTGCACTGGTCTTGGGGTCGATGTCCTCGCCGGCCATGTCGTTGAGGAGGTTGTCGACGTCGGGAAAGAAGTCGTCGTCGGGGAAGTAGTCGTTGGAGTCTGTGATGAAGAAGTCGGTAGTCGCGCTGAGCGCTCCCAAAGAGGTGCGGTTTACGGAGAAGCAGCCGAAGGGCTGCACCGTTCGCGTTCGAACTCCACTTAGGAGGCGCTAGTTGTACAATGGTTCTATCTTAAGAGTGCCACGTAGGATAAATGATGAGGTGGAGGAGAGAAAAATCATAAGAGAAGGCTTGTCTTATCTTACTTAAGAGAAGACAAGAGATGATCTCTTAGCACAATTTGTCTTAACATATTTTTAGGAACAACTAATTATTGAAGATAAGGCTAAGATATGATCCATTGTAGACATGTTTTTTGGTCATCTCTAATTTACATGCAAAACTTTAGATAAAACTATCTTATCAACCATTGTACACGCCCTTAGACCCCGCAAAAAAAGGATTAGCTAGTTAGGCTGGTTAGTTAGTTAGCTAGATTAGTGTGTCAGTGACAGTGGCGAAGGCAGAAATTTTTTATAGGTGTGGCGGAGTTCACGATGGAGTCGAAAGAACAATGTGTTAATATAATTATGTGCCGCTCGTTGCCTTAATACATAGATTAGAAAAGCAAATTCACTAGCTAGTCATATACAAATAATCAAAATTAACCGGTGGTAGACAACTATTAAAATTATAAAAAAGATTGATGTTTGATAGTTTATGGACTTAAGAAATTGGGCAAAAGGATTACAAATTTTAGGGGTAATACGGCTGTAATCCTTACCAGATGTCGCTGCTTCCGGCTCGCCGTCATTGGCTCATCGTTTTGCGGTTTGCGGTTTGTGGTTTGTGGCGTGCTGTTTCACCCGCCACAGAGTTCCCTACAGCGCTTTCCAAGTTTTCTTTTTCAGACAACGTGCGTGATTTCCAAGTGGTGAATAGCAGCTTAACTGGACAGCTCGAGCTGGGCTACATACAGCTAGGGGGGCTGCTGGGAGGATAACTGGGCCATCTGCAATTAAGTTTGAGGCCCCTGCGAGTCTCCTGCTCCTCCAAACTGATGAAACACTTTTTTTCCCTCTGGCTAGGGTTTCTCTTCCCGGAGGCGATTGTGTCGCCGACCGTCGAGAACTTCGCTTCCCTCCTCCGATCCCCTCTTGGTTACTCGGTTCGGGCCGACTATGGGGCGATCTAGTATCGCTGCCCGGCCTCGACTGACGCCCTGGGGGTGAGAAGAGAGTTAGCGTTAGTTCGCAAAGTCCGATATGCATCCTCGGACTAGGGTTCAAGCTTTGCTGCGGGATGGTTCTAAGGCGGCTAAGGCATCTGGGTCCAACACCGCATCGGATGTGGAGAAGATGATGGCTAAATTAGGTCTTCGTGAGGAGGACCTTGACGACGTCGTGTTTGATGAAAAGCAGGCGTCACCGGAAGTTGTGAGATGGATGGATGTGGCTAGGGTTCACATTGATAAGCCATATAGCCAATTATGGTTCTTCAAGAACATGCGTGCTGCGTGGGATCTGGCTCACGATGTCATGTTTCACCCCCTAGAAGACAATCTCTATACTATGCAATTCTTCTGTCTAGGTGATTGGGAGCGCGTTATGCAGGATGGCCCGTGGAACTTCAGAGGTAATGCGGTTGTGACCGAACTTTATGATGGAATCACAAAGCCTATTGAGGTCGCCCTTGATACTATCAATATATGGATCCAGATCCAATATATATCAATGTCCGATCTCTATGCATATCTTATTGAACCATTAGCAGCAAGGGTAGGGGAAGTTCTGTTCAAGGAACCAATAACTCAGGACTTTGCTCGTAATTTTTACCGAGTTTCGGTTAAGATCAATGTGCACAAGCCCCTCAAGAATGTTGTGTCCATGATACGAGACGGGAAACGGCATATCTATTGCGTGAGATACGAGTGTCTTCCTGACTGGTGCGCGGTATGTGGACATCTAGGGCATGTGTACAAGGAACACGGTGACGTACGGCACCCACCCCCCATCTGCCCTGTACTTCAAGGATCTGAGGGCCTCCTGGAACATGAACAATGGAGCAGGCCCGGGTGGTGGCCGTGGCAGGGGCCGTCGTGGAGGACGCCGTGGAGGGTGCTCAGGCCGCGGTGAGAGGGAGAGCAACAAGGCCGAAGACTTAGAGGGCATGACGGTGAATGATCATGATCTTGTTCATTTCTGCTTCGATACACCACCCCTAAACACAAGGATGGCTCAGATTAGCCCGTACTTCTTCATAAGTAAGGGTATGATAGTCATATTTTATAAACTCTTTGTCTGCCATATACGTTTTTTTAGAAACGCCCGCCATATACGTACGCGCGCTGGGCTGGCCTATTCAGCCCAGTCATCCTTTTTTTTTGAAACCGCAAAAAAATTTGTTTGCTACACGATTTGAACCCAGGTCCCTCATGTATTAGCACAGCTGCACTGTCCAACTGGACAATCACACCTCAAGTCTTATGAACGTTTTTTTAGACTTAAAATAGAACACTGGAAAAGCGCAATATTTTCTGTTTGTTTTATTCCTTTTCTTTTTTGTTTCCTTTTTCTTTCTTAGATGCGTGAACTTTTTAACTTTCGTGATTTATTTTTTCAAAAATATGACAAAGTTTCAAATTTGAATTTTTCTTCCAAATTGGTGAACTCCTTTTTGTTCAAAATTGTTCCTTTTTTTCACAAATTTGTGAACTATTTTCAAAATAGGTGATTTTTTGAAAATTAAATTTATATAAATGATGAACTTTGTTTCTAAGTCAATGAACTTTTTTCAAATCTGTGAACTTTTTTTCCAAATCAATGAGCTTTTCTTCTAAATCCATGAACTTTCTAAAAAAATTTGATGAACTTTTTTTAAAATCAATAGAAGAAACAAAAACAGAAACAAGAAAATAGAAACAAAAACAAAATTATAGAAAAACCCGCGTAAAAACCAAAGAAAAAACCAGCCCGATTGAAAAGGAAAACCAGAGTCTTTCTTTTTAGCATTATATCTGACGCACTACAAAAGATGGAAAAAGCAAAACTTAGACCATGATCAACGGAGGGTGTTCGAGTAGGCGAGAAGGCTCCGTCTGAGAGCAAGACGTTTCCAGACATTCTTGAAATGGCCTCAATTTTTTTTATGCCTTGTACGACCAATTCAAGGCATCATGCCAAGTTGTTTTTGTTTTCGACAAGTTTTGCATTTTTTTTGGAGTTTTCTCGGTCAAAAACGACCGATAAATGGGCGGGCGTGTCGCCACTTGAACACGGTGTTAAGAATTGTTCAAACTTGGCATGGATGACTATCATGGTCATGCCCGCTTGCTTGAAAAAGTTAGGGTCATTTTAAAAATATCCAAAACTAGACCATGTTTAGTGAAGTGTGTTCGGGTTGGCCAAAAAGCTTCGCCTGTGGGTACGTCGTTTATTGACATCCTCCAAATGGCCTAAAAAAATTCACCTCATTCTATGATCAAATCAAGGCACCATGCGAAGTTGTTTGAGTTTTCGATAATTCTGGCATTTTCTGGAGTTTCTCGGTGAAAATTGACCGATAAATGGCCGGACGTGACACAACTTGCATAAGGTGTGGGAAATTTGTTCAAACTTGGCATGGGTGTCTACCAGGGGAATGCCCACCTACTGGAAAAAGTTGGGTCATTTCATGCATGTCAAAAAAAGATCATGTTCAATAGAGGGTGTTTGGGTAGGCGAGAAGGATCTGCCTGAGAGCATGGTTTTTCGGCATCCATCAATTGACCACAATTTTTTTCCATGATCTTATATGACCAAGTAAAGGCACCATGCCAAGTTGTGTTGGTTTTTGACAAATATGGTATTTTCGGGAATTTTCTCAGTTATAAAAGGCAGATAAATGGCCGGACGTCACTACAAGGATTTCGGTCTATTGAAACAAAATTTATTGCTACAACTACGTTTTGTTGCAAGAAAACGCAATATTACCACAAATTCTCTCATTGTGGTAATAGGTCGCACATATTGCCATAACTTAGTTTGGTCACGATAAATACTAACTTTGTTGCAATAGAGGCCTCATGTTGCAACAAACTGTATCAGCGTTGCAATATGGTAGCAGTATTGCGACAAACAGATTCCGTTGCGTGAGGGCAGTCATTTTGTTGTAATAGAGACTAGGTATTTCAACAGAATAACTATCCGTGGTAATATTCGGAAAGATATTGCAACACAGGCACGACGATGCATTAGTTACAAATATTGTTGTGAAAAAGTGGCAAGCTATTGCAACAAACTAAATCGACGTTGCAATATGGTAGCGATATTGCGACAAAAAAAAATTGTTGCGCGAAGAAGTCATTTAGTTGCACGAAGCAGTCATTTTGTTGCAATAGAGACTAGGTATTTCAACAGGATAACTATTCGTGGTAATATTCGAAAAGATATTGCAACATCGGTGTGACGTTGCATTGGTTACAAGTAAAACAGTGGAAAAATATATTATTTGAATTTATAGATATTAACCAAGACAATGGAAAAACTTTATAAATTGATAGAACACACTTTCTTGATAGGAGTACATATTTAACTCGTTACATTTAGATTTGAAATGGCCAGGAAATGTTCGCCTATGTAAAAAAAATACTTGTTGACAAGTTCCAAAAAACATGTACGCAATTTCAAAATGTTTGTGAATTCAAAAAAGATTCAAGAATTTGTAAAAAAAATCATGAATTTAGAAAATGTACGTGACTTCAAAGTTACGGTGAACAAATTTTAAATTCGAAAAATGTTCACCCCAATTTGTAAAAATGTTTACCATTTTGAAAAAAATGAATTTTAAAATATATGCAATTTTTAAAAAAAATTGTACGTACTGAGTGCAGGGGGTTACACACCAGGCCGCTCGCACCAAATAGGAGATCGCCAAAAAAATGAACAAGAACAAAAAACTAGAGCACACAGAAGACAACTGGGCCATAGCTTTCAAACAAAAAATATTGGCCCTTCCAGCCCGAAAGAAAAGACTATGTATACCTAAATGGATTTCTGTTGCTAAAAAAACCTAAATGGATTTCTTTTCTCAAAAAACTTAAATAGATTTCTTTTCACCCAAAAAAAATCTAAATAGACTCCTAATAGGAAAGACGAATATATAAGAAGTGCATCTCCAGATACATAGCACATACACGCTTTGTCTGGTTGTTTGTACATGCTGCACATACGCGCACAGGTTTCAAGTTCGACACCCCCGCGTGCTATTTTTTTTCTTTTATTTCTCATATATCCCACTGACATATGGGCCCATTCAGACGAGCAGGACCGGGCTAACTGTCATGCTGCAGAATACACTGTGCATGGTTTTCATTGTTTGACAAAATTCCCAACAATATTCAGAAATGTTTATTCACATTCTAAATATGAACATGACATTTAACGGAATACTCACATATTTCCACATAATGTATGTGAAATTTTCCAAAATGTTTATACAATGTAAAAAAATTGCATGGTTTACAAATAATGTCTGAGAATTTTTCAAATGTTTTTACAATGTAAAAGAAAAGTTTGCGTAGTTTGATAAAATTCCCAATAATGATAGAATAATAATTATTTTGGAACTCGTCGACAAGTTTTTTTTGCATAGGCGAACATTCCTTGAAATTGGGGAACAACTTTTGAAATTCAGAAACATTTTTTGTGATGAATATTTTTTAAATTTACGAATTTTATTTCAAATCGGTGAACATTTTTATAAAATTGTAATATTTTAAAGAAATTCCGAAAAATTGTTTTGAATATTTTGAAAAAATATCATGAACATTTTTTGTGGACACGAACTATATTTTTCTATCATGAATTTTATTGGAAGCGATGAACGTTTTTTATAAAACTCATGAACACTTTATAAATTTACGAATTTTTTAAAAGACAAGTATATATATATATATAATAGACAATGCATCCCCATATTAAACATATCACGGATTTGGCCTGGTGGGAAGCGATGAATGTTTCTGAAAAAACTCATGAACATTTTTAAAATTCACGAAATTTTTAAAAGACAGGATATCTATATGATAGACGATGCACCCTCACATTAAACATATCACGGATTCGGCATGGTGGCTTGCTTGCCCAACGAAGGGGCGGAAGCTTAAGCGTGCGAATCCCCTCGTCGTGTTTTATCCTTTTATTTGTCAGCGCGCTTTTTTCTTTGTATTACTCGGCCCACAGACGAATGGGCCTGTTAGCTATAGAAATATGAGATACTATGCAGCGTGTAGAGTCAGGACTGCTGTTTCAACCTCAGAGACCGTATTGAGCATGTATTTTCTTGTGCCGGGACCTTATGGAAGCACTTTGCAACCACCAGGACCAAGTTGGACCTCGCCAGCCAAAACATAGATCGACCATCTCATCAACTCATCCCATGTGTATTTGTGTTTCAAGGCAAGAATATAACCTAATAGTTTTAAAGTGAGGGTCACATCAGGTTTCTTTGTGCTATAGTTCAAAATTGGCCAAGTTTTTGCTACTTCCTGAAATGGTTTTCTAAAACTGTAGTGCAAACCTGGTTGTACCTACAGTCGGGTCGTCCGGCGACAACGCTCTAGCACCGGTCGCAGCCCCTACTTCTGCGGGACGGCAAGCCCCGTCCGGCGAGCCGCCCCTCTAACCTTGCACGCCGCTCCTGGTCGGCCATGGCTCCCGTCGCCCTCTTCCTCCATCCTCGATGTTGACCAAGCAGTTCCTCTGTCCCTCTTCCTGACCATAGCCCGCGAGCTCGAGCCTCTCCACCGGCCATGGATGCGAGCTTCCCACACGCCGCCTATCGCCTTACTTAGGAAGATGACAGGCGTGAGATGATTTCATCGGGAATCTCCCGATCTAGTTCGGAAGGAAGATGACAGTCGTGAGACGATTTGTCGGGACTTGAAAACACTCAATGACAACAACAATGCAAAATATGGTATCCTCTAAACATATGATGCCCTGGATTGGTCACGTTGAACTACCTATACATACCATACATGTACACTAAATAACCGGGAAACAATGTATAAATAAGAAATATACAAATATCTGTTGGGGAATGTAGCAGAAATTCAAAAACTTTCCTATGTGTCACCAAGATCTATCTATGGAGAAACCAGCAACGAGGGGAAGGAGAGTGCATCTACATACCCTTGTAGATCGCTAAGCGGAAGCGTTCAAGTGAACGAGGTTGATGGAGTCGTACTCGTCATGATCCAAATCACCGATGATCCTAGTGCCGAACGGACGGCACCTCCGCGTTCAACACACGTACAGCCCGGTGACGTCTCCCATGCCTTGATCCAGCAAGGAGAGAGGGAGAGGTTGAGGAAGACTCCATCCAGCAGCAGCACAACGGCGTGGTGGTGGTGGAGGAGCGTGGCAATCCTGCAGGGCATCGCCAAGCACCGCGGGAGAGGAGGAAGGAGAGATGCAGGGCTGCGCCATGGAGAGATCGGAACTCTTGTGTTGGCAGCCCCAAAACCCTCAAGTATATATAGGGGAGAGGGAAGGGGGTGCGCCCCCTTTAGGGTTTCCACCCCAAGGGGTGCGGCTGCCCCAAACCCATCTAGGGTGGCGGCCAAGGGGGTGGAGAGTGGAAACTTGCCCCCCAAGCTAGGTGGGGCGCCCCCTCCCCAAACCCTAGGCGCCTTGGGCCCTTGTGGGGGGAGGGGCGCACCAGCCCACCTGGGGCTGGTCCCCTCCCACATGTGGCCCATGCAGCCCTCCGGGGCCGGTGGTCCCACTTGGTGGACCCCCGGGACCCTCCTGGTGGTCCCGGTACGTTACCGATAAAACCCGAAACCCTTTCGGTGACCAAAACAGGACTTCCCATATATAAATATTTACCTCCGGACCATTCCGGAACTCCTCGTGACGTCCAGGATCTCATACGGGACTCCGAACAACATTCTGTAACCACATGCAAACTTCCTTTATAACCCTAGCGTCATCGAACCTTAAGTGTGTAGACCCTACGGGTTCGGGAGACATGCAGACATGACCGAGATGTTCTCCGGTCAATAACCAACAGCGGGATCTGGATACCCATGTTGGCTCCCACATGTTCCACGATGATCGCATCGGATGAACCACGATGTCAGGGACTTAATCAATCCCGTATACAATTCCCTTTGTCTATCGGTACGATACTTGCCCGAGATTCGATCGTCGGTATCCCGATACCTTGTTCAATCTCGTTACCGGCAAGTCTCTTTTACTCGTTCCGCAACACATCATCCCGTGATCAACTCCTTGATCACATTGTGCACATTATGCTGATGTCCTACCGAGTGGGCCCAGAGATATCTCTCCGTCACACGGAGTGACAAATCCCAGTCTCGATTCGTGCCAACCCAACAGACACTTTCGGAGATACCTGTAGTGTACCTTTATAGCCACCCAGTTACGTTGTGACGTTTGGCACACCCAAAGCACTCCTACGGTATCCGGGAGTTGCACAATCTCATGGTCTAAGGAAACGATACTTGACATTAGAAAAGCTTTAGCATACGAACTACATGATCTTGTGCTAGGCTTAGGATTGGGTCTTGTCCATCACATCATTCTTCTAATGATGTGATCGCGTTATCAATGACATCCAATGTCCATGGTCAGGAAACCGTAACCATCTATTGATCAACGAGCTAGTCAACTAGAGGCTTATTAGGGACATGGTGTTGTCTATGTATCCACACATGTATCTGAGTTTCCTATCAATACAATTCTAGCATGGATAATAAACGATTATCATGAACAAGGAAATATAATAATAACCTATTTATTATTGCCTCTAGGGCATATTTCCAACAATATCGACGACGACAAAGAGGGGAAGGTGCCGGATCGCCCCTCCAGGATTCTCGGATTTGTGGTCTTTTCAACAAGAAATAACTTTTGACAAACATATTTTAGTAACATTATTTTTAGGAGCATATATATCTCATATTGCTTTGAAATATTATTTTTCCAATTTATTTTATTATTCTAAACATTCCATCCAAAAATAATCACTTTCCCACCACCTAATTTTGGTTTACTATAGTTTGCGCCAAAATTTTGTGTTCCCACCAAAAAAAATAGAGTTTATTTATCCTTGCCTTCCTAACTACCCACGATTATACTATTCTAAACCAAATCACACGGCGTCTTCACGGGCGATTGGATCTGAGATCTCGTCCTGGTTCCTCCGTCACGGCGTCAACACAGCGAACCACACCGGAGTCCACTACACGACAAGGATTCTCGTCCTCGATCTCGCCCTCTCCTCTGTGCCCGCCGACGTGGGCCGCGTCTCCGTGTCCTCGGCCATGCTGCCAACGGCAGCGATGCGGTCTGGCGTCGGCGCCGACAGAGTTCCCGTCTTCTTCCCTGCGTCGCGAGCACAGTGTCGGCCTGCCTATGTCGAGGCTGCCCGCCACATGGCCGACCCGGAGGTGGAGACGCCGCGACCAGGTTCATCACTAAGCCGCATCCCTGAACCTCCATAGCGAGCGATGTAGATCGTTCTTTTGTGTGTGTGTGTGTGTGTGTGTGTGTGTGTGTGTGTGTGTGTGTGTGTGTGTGTGTGTGTGTGTGTGTGTGTGTGTGTTCCCTACTTTCCTACTTCAATTGGAAGCCAAATTGTCTGCAACTTGTATAAACCTCCAAGTTCCTGGCACCTGGACCGGCATCTCTCTGTAGTATTCGTTAGATTGCCTAGGCTAAAATGAAGTCCGCGTCGTGTGGCTTCAGATAAAGTTCATCTACTCCTTGATGTGTTTTTTGTTAATATGTGTCTATATGATTCTGTTCTGCATATTCGTATTAATGGATAATTTTAAACCAAAACAAAAGGTATTAATTATTGGCCCGGCATCCATAGAAACAAGCTGTGTACCGTGGAGGTTAACTGAAGAATTGTTCACCCAAAACAATTTGACTCAAAGAAGCAGAGTAGAGATGTGAGAAACTTGAGAGAAAAGTGAGAAGTAATTGACCCAGTGTGCTACAATCAGGACCTTTGATAGTGCGATTGGATCATGGGGAGATAAATGAATCTGCTCCAGAAGAGAAATAGAACAGAGAGAATAGAGAAGACGTGTGTGAGGGGCTCGGCGTCGAAGCTGCACGTGGGAGGCCTTATGGCGCGGGCGCGCAACAGTGCTGTGGCGGCTGCGCGGCGGAGGGCGTCATGCGTGAAGGAGGCACGTTCCTCCCGCTTCCGGCATCATGTGGCATGGGCCTCCGTGTCATACTAGCCTATATGTTTTGTTTCTTGGGATTCTTATGAACATTGAAGGATTCTCCTGAAATTTCCCATCCATTGAAATCCTATAGAACTCTCTTATTTGATCCTAATTTTTGGTTTGCAGGTCATGCAATTGCTGGGCTATTCTTCCTCTGCTCCATGCTGTGGTCGCTGTTGTTGCAACAAATATTACAGGTTCTCAGCGAGTTGCTTCTGACAAGAGCATTTGCAATGCATACTTTCATAAATTTTCAAATATTGAAGTCAATAGAAAGTGTTGTTGTGGGCCTCTAATTGACAAGCATACATATTATTATTTTTCACAGTACAAAAAAAGATGCTGAACATGGTCCACCTTCTTAGGTTTATTGGGCATGATGACCAGCAAGGTGAACAAGGTGTCCCGCATCACCACCGCCCCGCGCAAGGAAACGTCAAGCCTGCAAAGGTAGTTTCATTGCTGAAACTGCATTTTTTGTCTACCATATGCACTAAAATGTTTTGCATTTCTCTTGGGATTTTGGTGGATTTGAACTAAACGTCCGTTTTAACTAAATCGTGCTGCAGAGCCAATAGGAGAAAATCAGCGAGCAGCTTCAGGCCCTTGGTTAGTGTTGATGATTTATTCGGATGCAGGATGTTTTGAAAAGACCCTTGGTCATTACTCATTAGTTGTTGTCTCCATTGCTATTTTACTGTATGATGAAATAATCATGGATCTTGTAAAATACTTGGTAATTACGTGTCTCAGTTCTTAATTTTGTGTTTGGAAGTAACCAGGGATACAAAATTATCATTACATATTTTTTTCCATTCTTTATTTATCATAGGAGGAAATCCACCCGCCTTTTCCGATTTATTAAAATTGAAGATGATTTTTGCACAAATCAAGCTTAAAGATTATATCTTGCAAGTTCGATAACTGTCAATACATCTTGATATTTTTGATTTTGGACTTGGGCTTTGTCGATTGGAAAAACAACAAACCCCATGTAGTCTTATGGACGTATGAGCCATCTCAGTATGTGGAGCTTTTCTCTTGCGCCCAACTATTTTATTTTATGCTCTGTCACTGTAATCTCCAATCTTGTTCCCAGGTATACCATTACTATGGTCACGGGTCTTGCAAATGCTTAGCTTTTCAGCCTTGCAAATTAGATATTTTGATTGCTACATGCATATTGCTGAAATATTGGTGCGTTGAAAAGATATGGGTGGAATTAACAAACTGACTGGACATATGAAACAACTTCATGATGCATTATCAGATCCTCTTGCTTTTGCTAATTTGAACAAGGTAATATTTAAGATTTATTACAATCTTCCGGTTCGTTGTTTTACCTGAGTCACTTATCATTAATTCTATTGCACAAAATGTGCAGGATTAACCAAAGGAGGAACTTGAAGAATTAGAGGTAGCAGTGTGTATCTTGTAAATAAGCAAGCAATTCTCCCTGCTCCACAGAAAGCTACAACTGAAGATGAAGAACTTGCTACACTACAAGCTGAAACTTCGCTATGACCAAGGATCTTCTGTTAGATCGATTTGTAAAGTTTACTCTATATTTGTTGATTTCACATGATTAATTCAATGGTGCACATTGAATACATACAGAAGTGAAGTTTCACATATGATTGTAATACTCGCTCCGTCCCAAAATTCTTGTCTTAGATTTGTCTAAATACGGATGTATCAAGTCACATTTTAGTATTAGATACATCCGTATCTACACAAATCTAAGACAAGAGTTTTGGGACGGAGGGATTATTAGTCAAGACATGCATTGCACATGCACATTTACTAGTACATTGCTAAAAGTGCACTTCTATTTGCAGGTGACTACGAAGAGGATTGAGAAAGGAAATAGTAGTACAAACTTGCAAAATACTCTTTTACAGAGATCTAGTCCTAATAAGACTCAAGGTGGAAGGCTAATTGTTATTTCTCCAAATGCGCTCATACAAGCTGCAACAAATAATTCTCAAATGTTTGAAGCGATGGTAAGTCACAACATTGCCTTCTCTTCATGTTCACCTGCATTTTATACTTACGTCATTGGCCTTCCTAATTAACTAGCTGCTTCTTCTCTTTCACCATGTGTTGTTGCTGCATCGAGTCACAGCTTACACAAAACGAATATGTGCTAGCTAGGGACATGAACTTAACTGAAACTACAGATTGAGTCACAACTTAAATCAATAGGTGAAGCTTTTAGTACATGTACTTGTGTTTATGCTTTAGACATTTACACTTGTAAAACTATTCTGATCCCTCAGTTACATGCTTGCTAACACAGTATTACTAGTCTAGCAATAGTTCTTTTTAACAATGGTTCTGTCAAAATTGTATGACGCATGTTATGTTGGACTCATTAAATAGAACTATTTTTTTATTTCTTGATTGCAGGATCCAAAGAACTAGCTCGACTGGACTCTAGATCACGGACAGTTTAGTCTTGGCACTTAATTAGGATGGCTAAATTACATTTGAGTTTCATTTGATGGACATTTTATACGTATGGTTTCGAATATTGTAATTGAATTCCTCTATTTTTTTACGGTTGCAATAGGATATTACCACAACCACTTTTGGTTGCCACATGTTAGCACCACGAAAATCTTATGTTGTCGCAATAGGTTCTCGCTACAAATAGTTCACCCATTGTGATATCTATTTATCACCACGAAAACTAGTATGTTTCAATTTCCTGTTACGACAGCTGGAATATTTGTTGCCATAACTTCATGCCACAAGTGTAGCGGTTCGTAGCGAAATGCCTAATGCTGCAAAAGCAAGGATTGTTGCCATAGTTTATTGCAACAATGGGCTATTGCCACGGAAGAGTATGCACCACGAAACAAACATCATTGGCATGGGGCGTTGCCACAAATGTCTATCGCCACGAGCTACTAGTCGCCATGATTTGTTACATGTTGCATTAAACCTATCTCCACAAAGCAAATTGTGGCATCAGGTGAGTGTTGCCATGGGAAAACATGTGGCAACTTCCCACATGGTTGTTGCAATAGCACACTGTATTGCCACAATTGCTTTTTTGTGGCAATAACCTATTACCATGTGTCCAGTCGCAATGGCTGCCAACGAATGTTGCTTCGTGGCAATAGGTACTTATCGCCACAAATCAGCATGTATTGCGACGAATGATTTTGTTGCAATAGACCCGAATCCTTGTAGTCGCGTGTCGCAGCTTGCATATGGTGTTGGAAATTGTTCAAGCCTGGCATGGGTACATACCATGGGCATGCCCATACGGGTGCACTCCGTTGAACATGGTCTAGTTTTGAACATTTAAAAATTACCACAACTTTTGCAGGCAGGTGGGCACGCCATGATAAGGATCCATGCCAGGGTTGAACGATTTCCGACACCATATGCAAGTTGCGACACATCCGGGCATTTTATTGAGCCATTGTCTACAGTGTATGTAAGTTGTCACAGGTTCGACCATTTATCGCCCTTTTTTGAGGGATCTCAAGAAACAACATGCTCTCAAACTAAACTTTCTGGCCTACCCAGACATAGTATATTGAACATGATATTTTTTGGACATTCTTGAAATGATTCCAACTTTTGGTAGCCGGTGGGCATTGCCCATCATAGACATCCATGGTATGTTTGAAGGGAAAAAATATTTAAAATAATAATTTGAATAGGTACTTAAAATTGTTCTTTTGAATTGTAAACATAAAATAAATACAAAGGGATAAAACTGAAAACTGTATGTTCTCGGTTTTGGGAACCTCTGCTTCCCAGCCATTTTTTTCTGGTTTTGGGAACCTTCTCAGAGGTCGTGAACCACGTTATTTCTGTTTCTTCTTTTCCATTTTCGTTTTCTTTGACTTTTCTTTTTTTGTTTATTATTTATATTTCTTATAAATTCAAAATTTTCAGAATTCAAATTTTGTTCGTGTTTTCTGATTTTTTAATTCCAAATTTGCTACTGTTTTTTTAAATACGTGTTTCAAAATTTTGTTCGCTCATTTTAAAAAATGTTTCTTTTTTGAAATTCTGAGTAAGTTTGAAAGACATGAATATTTTTTCAAAATTTCTGTGCAATTTTCTAAAATTTGAATATTTGTATTTTATGAACAAAAAAGAAAACTAAAAAACCGTGAAGAAAATAAATAAAACAAAGTAAAACCAAAGAGTTGGTGCATATTTTCCTTAGCTTTATCTGTCTCGGACAAGAATTTTAAAACAAGGTTAGTAAGCACATTACATTAGCTATCCCAGTTGGTTAGCGCACTCACGCATAGTGCGTGAGGCCTGCAGTTCGAATCACATGTATGACATCTAATTTTTTCGAAGCTTAAAACCAAAAAAAGCTAATCGTGTTGTGCGACCGGAATTGTACGAACCATACACCGTATACGTTCTACTACATAGGAAAGTAGTTGTTATGCAGGAAGCGGACGACAACCGTAAACGACTATCAAATGACCCCCGGGGTGGGGCTATGCCAGTTCAGCTGCCGTCTTCGAAGGATCTCCTTCCTCTTCCGACCATGATAGTGCCTGCAAGCCCTCCGCCAAAACAAGAATCAAAGAGGCCTTGTGTGAATTCTGACAAGTCTGCCCTGAAGAAGGGTGGAGCACCTGAAAAACCAACTGATGCAAGATCGGCGACCTCCCGCGAGGAGGATCGCCGGGCACAATGAATATTCTTTGCCGGAACTGTCGCAGTGCGGGCAAAGCTGCAACAGTCCGAGAGCTTCGTGATCTAGCGAAGCAATTTGCCCCGACCGTGTTATGCATAGTGGAGACTCAAATTTCTAAAGGACGGGTTGAGAATCTTGCTGATACTTTAGGTTTCACTCATTCTTATGCTGTTGGTAGTACGGGCCATAGTGGTGGCCTTGGTTTGTTTTGGAATAATGCAATAAAAATAAATGTTTCGGGTTACTCAGAGTATCATATAGACGCTACTGTTAGATCACACAACAGCCCTGACTGGCGTCTCACGTGTGTCTATGGTGAAGCTCAGGTGGGAGAGAGATACAAAACATGGGACACTCTTAAGTCCCTGGTTGCAGCTAGTTCCTTACCATGGATGTGCCTGGGAGATTTCAACGAGGTTCTATACGCACATGAGCATGTGGGAGCGGGGCAGAGAAGACCAGCGCAAATGGCTAGGTTCAGAGACACTTTGGATGTGTGTGCACTCGAGAACTTGGGTTACCAAGGGAGGCCATGGATGTTTGAAAAGAAAACATCAGGAGGATCCTACTGCCGTGTCCGCCTAGACCGAGTAGTGGCCAACAACGACTGGAACACGTTGTTCCCTCATGCAGTGCTCTTCCACGAAATGGCGGCAACATCGGATCATGCGCCAATCCGGCTGCAACTGGAGCCGCCGGCTGCCACGCAAAATAGGAAGAAGATTTTCAGGTACGAGCTGTATTGGGAGAAGCATGCAGAGTATAAAGCTGCCCTTGATCACATGTGGACGGGGGAGCCGGGCGCTAATACGGTAGCTGATTTGAATAAAAAGTTGCAGAACTTTGCTATCCCTTTTGACGCAGTGGAGTGGGGCGACGACTGGACAAGTTACTAAGGAAATTAAAAAACTGAGGAGGGAGCTGGACAATCAGCAGAATGACCCCCAGAGAGTGGCGCCGTCACATGCATAGGTCAAAATTTCAGATCGCCTGGTGGAATTATATCACATGGAGGAAATCTTACTCCGCCGGAGATCGAGAGTCGACTGGCTCACAGACAGGGACAAAACACCAAGTAAATCTCTCACATCCCCCAACAAGATAAGCTTCAAACCCGTAAGAATTCTGAATCCAAATTTGTGACACATAATAATGATAATACAATCAAGGGCATTCCTTAAACACATACGGTGATGCTCCTTGACATAAACATGGACAGGAATAACTGTACACACATGTTGACGATTTAAGGAGTTAGTCGGAACAGAAGAGAGAAGTAAACGAGGATATGTCAAATCTGCCTGGGAAGTAAAGTAGTATTACCTTTTTTTTCTCAGATCCCTTACTTCATTCACATAATTATAAAGTCTGTAATTGAACGGATTACGGGATAGGCTGTCATGCAAGCATTACAGCAACGTTGTTAATTTAGCTCATGTGACATTTCGACATTTTTCCAAATTTTAAGTACAAGATTTCCTACAGAAGATGTGCGCTGCAGATTGAAACCCGTAAGAACAATAGACAAGACAAGCAAATAAGGGTTAGAAACCTCAAATGTTGAGTTGTGCATCCTATCATGGCACATTGGTGACGTCTCTTTGTTATGAACATAATTTCAAAACATGTTTTTATTCTGCAAACAATCAGAATCAGGTCAATGGAACAATGGCATCTGAGAATTTGGGGAAAGAAACACATGTGATATTTGAATGAGCCATAACCCATATGAGCCTTGCAGTAGTGATCAGTTCAACACCTTTAGGTCCCCTTTTGTGTAGCAAATCTCTCACATCCCCCAACAAGATAAGCTTCAAACCTGTAAAATAAATTTGTCCTCTGTTGACAAAAACACTACCGATATGCTCATGCTAGCAATTAAAACTCCAACAACGACAAAAACAAACACTAGATTCACACAACTCACACAAGTCACCAAAACTATCCTAAAGTAATCACATGAAAAGAGCACATATGATCAATCAAAGCACCCAATTGCATAATACAAAGAATCCATGAAATATGACTACGCGGAAAGCAATGACCAACCAAACATATGTCATATCACACAACACAAGCAAAACCTACAGGTAAGGTCATATCCACAAGAGATATGATCTCATCATACTACTGCAAATCGTTTATCAGTAACAAATTAGTAATGGTGGTCTGTCAACTAAACTTCTCAAATGGCACTAATATAATTCCAGGGGCCATCTATATTTGAAAAGTAAAGATATGAGTACAAGAGTATGAACTAACAAGTAGACAACAAGTTGTAAAGTAAGTCTTTCACTCCTATGGCTTTTCTAATCCATTTTCTAGGGTCACGACCTACAGTCAAACACACTGCTCTGATACCATCTGTAACGACCCAAACCTGATAAGATTCGATGTCTCTGTGCTCACTGTGCTAGTCCCTGGATCGACTCGCTAGCACACACAGTACATATGAATATCAAATAACAAGTGCATCATTTACTATAACGTATAATCCAGCACTTATAAAATCTTACAAACTGAGTAGCATATAGCTAACTTTATTCAATAATAACAGCGTAAAGGTAGCATAATAAACGACGAGTTCATCAATGCCCACTGGAGAACATATTGAGTGAAGGCCCGCGACCCTACTGTATCTCACTGATCATCTGAAAATCCTGCAACATGATAAGTTGCAGCCACAAAGGGTCAATACATTGAATGTATTGGCAAATTACACATAGTGATAAAGCAAACCTACATCCACATGCAAGGTATGATAACGGAACACTCAACTTTTGGTTTCGCGTAAAACTACCTTCACCTACCACCACGACATAGGCAAGGTGCAAACAACACAGATGATAAAGATCTTCAAGATGTCTCAAGTGCGCTCAGTCCTGGCGCATTCTTTAGGGACAATAGAGCGCTCAGCCAGTGACGCATTCACGTGAGAAAAATCCCCGACAACTCAAGTGCGCTCAGTCATGGCGCATTCTCTAGGGACAATAGAGCGCTCAGCCATTGACTCATTCACCCGAGAAAAAGCCCCGAGCCTACATCCAAACATCACGTGACAAATGCCCACGTCTACCATAGCAAGTCCAAGCATACAATTAAACAATGCAAACAAGACACACACATGGCGACAAGCAATAGAAGAGTCATACCAAGCATATAACATATCATAGCAGTGCACAATAGACATATAGGATGAGCATAATCAAAAGTGCAACTTGCCTTGAACGGTGTTGAAGTACTCTATACGATTAACGAAGTATATATCGGCCATGTCTTGTGTGAACTTTCTGATGCAAACTTGGGTGAAACCTTCTTAGCTACGTTAACAATCCGGTGATAAAGTTCCATAGATATGTATCTCAATGTCATCCTCCGAACCATATTGTTCACCCTTTTGCTAGGATTTTGTAGATACTCCACAATAAACTTTCTCCAATCCTTACTTTCGCCTGCATAAAATTTTTATTAGTGGCCGAAGCGGTGGGCTTCGGTTCGGCCTTACCTATGTTGACAAGACCTAGCATCGGCTATTGATAGAAATGCAATACACCATGGTTACATAGTAGCCGAATGCTTGATGTGCCAACTCTTTCGAATTGTCATATCTGGATATATGAACAATTTTAAAGCAACCCAATATAAACTATAAGTAATTTGTCAAAACATTGATAACTTTTCATTGTCGTACTACTCATAACAAATCACCGAAAGCCTCAATATGTATAGCACCTATAGCAAGGAAAAGTTCCAATCCGAATAACAATGCATATTCGGCTTTGATCATTTGTGCATAAATATTTTAAGCGGCATGAGGTTTCACAAAATAGCACCATAAGGAGATATATAAACAACACCAACACCTTGGCCATTGCTACAAATTTGACCATCAATATATAACCTCCATGGTACTAGAGAGATCAAGCTAAAACCAATATTATGCATGATGTCAATATGATGCTCAATAATAAAATCAACCATGATTTGGCCTTACATAAATTCTGAACACTAATAAGCCAAAGCACACCCAATGAAAACATAAGTTCACTTTGCAATCTTGGTGAATTGGTCTATGCATAATATCTTCAATGGCATCAATTTGACAAATTCCTTTACAAGCACTTATCTCAAACTAAGGACGATGTTAGAATACCACACCGGCCATTCTTAGATATATTCTTAGGGCGATAGTTAAATATCGACCATTACAATGAGGTCCATGTAGTATTCACCCACCAAAGTATG
Organism: Aegilops umbellulata; assembly: GCA_032464435.1. Lineage (NCBI taxonomy): Eukaryota > Viridiplantae > Streptophyta > Magnoliopsida > Poales > Poaceae > Aegilops > Aegilops umbellulata. The sequence goes on along the minus strand of CP136059.1, from coordinate 412,960,015 downwards.
TATAGCCGAAATAAACAAATGAAATAACAATACGATATTTCGGCCCCTTTGTATTAGCAACAAAAATGTAATTAACCAAATGTATAGTGATTTGGTAATACTCTGTCATGATATAGAAAATTATGTTGCATCCATGGATCAAAATAAGTCCATGGAGGGTAACTGATCATACCTGTGGATGAATTCCATGGCAAAGGCATCAATGGTATTGTTGAAGAAAATGGATGATGTGCTAACCGAAGATTTTGATGTTGTGATCCACACCTTCGACCTAATTGTTTGTTGCTTCCATTCTTCTCTTTCTTCACTTTTATTGTACTTGTTGCAATAGAAGCATGCACATCATTTTTGTTATGAATAATCCCCTTGGGAACCCATGCCATATTCTTCTGTCTCAGCTCTTGTGCACTAAGATTTTGTAATTCCTTCTTTTGCCAATACGTTAAGCCAGTGGGCATCTCGGCTGTAATTCTGTTTTGACCAATGGCAGTTCCTTTTTGGCCTTATGCACTCTCAACTTCTTTTCTTCAGATTTGGCACTTTGACTCTCAATAATTGGTTGCTTTGTCTCATTGCCTTTAATAGCCAATGTTAACACTTTAATTGGCTCTTTTTTATTTGAGATCAAATTTGAAGTTACACTCTTACGACCATCTCTTTTAACACGGTAAACTTGCTTGAACACCTCTTTCTTCATCCTTGAGCTCTGGACCGATTCCTTATGATTGAAACGGTCTTTAACATGTGATTGTTCAGATATTGATATTCTCGGAGCTGCATAATATTGGTGAGATGGTTTAAAATAAGATGGAGGATGTGACCTTGTATCATACATGTCCCATGATGGATATGGATCTATATGAGCATAGGGAGGCATCCACGGCATTGGCATTGGCGGCCCAAAATAAGGATATGAATATGTTGCATTAAAATTCTCACTTTGCCAATACCGATCCTCATATTTGCGCCTTGGGGGTGATCTTGGTTTCTTTGTATGATTGGGCCGATAAGCATTCTTCTCTTCAATCTTCTTTTGATATTTATCCAATAGTTCAGCGAAGGTGATTTTTGATCTCTTACACTTGCGCTTATTTCGGCCTTTGTTTCCTTTTGGTTTGCTTTCATCGATCATTGGATTTGCTTGCTGCCCCCCAGCCCTTGGCGTCTCCATTGTAGCTTTGATGGAATTCTCACCCTCAAGATTATGTTCATCATGCTCTTCAACAACTTCTTTACTTGAAATCTTGATCCCATCACCTGCAGTTTTTACCTTCTCTTTAAATGGATCGGCTTGAAGTAGCCGATGCAAAAAAAAATTACCATCAGGACCAATCGGAATAGACTGGTCATCTCTTGGTGTTTCAACAAACTTCAATCGTCCTTTTTCAATGGCCGATTTAACTATTTGACGAAACATGTTGCAATCCTCAAAATTATGCTTGGACGAATCATGCAACTTACAATACATTCGTCCTTGGATTGCTGGCTTAACATGGTGATCAAGAATTGTAATGTAATTATTTTTCAATAACAAATCAATGATTTGATCACACATGTTTGAATTAAAGGTAAACCTTTTATTTTCTAGCCGATCTTGCCGTGAGAATGGCTTTGGAATTAAGCAAACGAATGGTTCAGATTTTGCACCACACCATTCGGCTATGCATTGTGTTTTGCACTCTATTTCCGATGTCTTTGGGTAAGATATTATACTAGCATCGGTTTTCTCAACAGAATTTAACATTGGCTTTCAATTTCTAAAACGAAAATAGTTAGAACATACATGTCTCAATTGAGACCAAGTGCAAGCCAAGTATGAAATAAGCAAAGCTACCCAAATAGATATGAACTTTAGATAAAGCAACGGGGAAAGCTTTGGCTGTAATAATAAGTCACTATCGGTCTTTATAAATGGCGTAATGGGTTGACCGATATGCTCAATAACAACTTTATTGCTAGCAAGTAAATTACCCTTCTTCATTGGTCTTTCAAAATTACTTATGAGGATTTTTCTAATAGATGCATCAACAATAAAGTCCTGACCAAATCTGAAAATAGGTAAATTACTTGCTAAACATACCTCTTCAAATATGTTGGGAGAGCACGATGGTGGTGTGACTTGAACAATATCTTGCTCCGCCTTTGGATGGCTCCCCAATGCCTCTTCATCATCTTTTTCTTGATTCCGTGCATCATTACATTGAAGATTTTTGTCGGCCGAACTTTGTTCGGCTACTTGTTCTTGTCCTTGAAGTTCATTAATTTCTCTGGCACGAAACTCATAGGGCAGGAAGTAGGTTCCATTAACTTTAGAAAAATCAAGTATGGTCGCTTTGCTATGCTTTCCATGCCCTTTCTCAATAATGCTTGCCTCTTTGCATTTGATGGATTCAGAATATATACTTCTTGATTCGGCTCTTTTAACCGGAGCACCTTCATGTTCTGAATCATCTTTCTTTACATTGCTTCTACCAATTGGCAATGCTTCTTTCACTTGAGCCAATTATGTTTCTTTTTGTTTCTGGCGGCGAGCGGCGAAATTGACTTTAATCTTTTTCTCAATTTCAGCCCACTTCGAATACGATTGCCCCCCAATGCTTTTAGATTCTTTCGGCAATGGCACATGGGTGTTGCCGAAACTTTGCAATTGTGTAGGGGCTGTATAATATGATGTAGTATTAGGTGAAGGCATATGCATTGTTGTAAAATCATATTTTTCCTCGCCAATTTTATCAATTGGCAAAGATTCATCTTCTTGCAAAACTCTAGCTTTTATCGCAGCATAATCAGGAAACAACCCCTTTTCATATTGTTCAAGGCAAAGGGCACTAATCCTCTTGTTTTGTGCCAAGCTCTTTTTTAATGTAGCTACAAACGCTTCTGGAAGGGATTGCTCCGCAACGCTTTCAGATTCTTTCGGCAATGATTCGTGAGTGTTGCCGAAATTCTTAAATTGCGTAGAGTATGCATTATATGCTACAGTATTTGATGACGGCACATGTGTTCCTGTAAAATTTTCACTTATTCGGCTGTGACCATGAAGATGCGGGGCCGAATTATGAACATCTACAGTTGCATACGGTGCTGAAAAATTACTAACATGAGGTGTAGCATATGATGGTTGAGAGTAACTGGCCGAATAGCTAGTAGTAGAATGGCCAATTTTCCCATCCATTGGCAAAGTTGGATTTACATATTGCAAATCAGTTGCCGATGAATAAAAAGGTGAAACACTTTCTTGTATGCTAGTGGAAATTTTAACATGAGGTGTTTCGAATTGATTAACCAAACCCATCATGTTGTTCATCGGTATATGGATTTGTGGGGTTGCCGATGCATGAGAGTTTGGATGCATATGTTGTACGTTGCTAAAATCATAAGAATTTGAAGCATGAAAATTGTTTTGCACCGGCCCTTGCGCATAATTAGATGCATGATTGATAAAACTAGGGCTAGCCGATACATTATGCTCATTAGGTGATCCAGCAACAACATATGAATTATCTGCATCTACAAAGGGGAATTCGGTATTCATATTACCTTTGTAGATTTGAGCAACTTGATGTCGATCTCTTCGTAGCAAGAACGGGCCAGAGACAGTTCGAAACTTCGTCCCCAACGGAGTCGCCAAAAAGTGTGTTGACACACGAACACATCACGTGTACCCTCGACGCCGGGGGTGATGCACCGCAACTCACGTCGAAGGAGACCCGACCGACAGCGCGATACGCAAGACAGTCGGCGGGCGCTTTTGTAGACCCGAAGCCCCGCTTGCCCGGGAGGGACCCCGTCAGGGCTTGCGGCGGCTATGGGCTGCTCCAGGTCGATTCGCTCGCCCCTAGAGCCTCGTGGATCCGCAGCCCTCCAGCATGAAGAACTAGCGAAGAACGAGAAGAAAGATACAAGGGAGAGATAAAAAGTAGATGAACACGGACAATTAGTAGATTGATTTGTTCGATTGGGTGTTGTTTCAATCGGCCGTCACCCCCAACATATATAAGAGGCGGCTGGACTTCCCGTACAAGCAAAGGATTTATCTAGAGTTTCCTTACAAGAAAATTACATTAATTCACGTCCAAAACCCTAGTCAAATTCGGACTGGTTTTATCCGAACTTCCCAAAACTGTTCGGTTTAAACTGGCTGCACCTTGCGGGTTTTTTCATCCGAGTAAGCTTTCCACACCGACAATGTTTCTACCCTGCAAGCTTTCACACCGGCAAGGTTTCACTCCGGCAAGGTTTGTACTCCGGCAAGGGTTTCACTCCGGCAAGGGTTTCACTCCGGCAAGGTTTGTACTCCGGCAAGGGTTTCCATTCAGCCGGCAAAGGCCAAATACTTTCTCACTCAGGGCCGGCTCGTGAAGTGTTGCCTTTAACTTTTGCACACGAATCCGGATTCTTAACCATGCCAAAATCTGATGTCAACAACATCTAGCAACATGTGCAGCTCTGACCGATTGTAAGAGCGATTTGTACATTGTTGGTGTATTGCCAAGTGTCAATCCTAATGGCGAGTGCCCATGGCCGACACTTGGCATACAATAATCATTTGCCAAATGCATTCAAGAAAACACTCGGCTTACATGCGTTGTTGCAGAGTGTTTTCCCCTCCGCTCGAGCTCGACTTAGCTTACATGCGTTGTTAATTGTTATATTGCCCCCCGCAAACCCCAGGGCATTCAGCAACTGTGTCCGTTTCGGGTAGCGGGTAGCTGTAGTTGAACTGGACCATTACAGTAGTTAACTAAAACTAATCTTCTAGTGCGGCTTAATTAGATTAGCATGTGATGCGTGGTGGATGGAATCCTACATCATGATTGATTCCTCTGCCGTGTTTGACGACTCCATCATGCATGTGTTACCTGGTGGAGGTGCCGACTTGATTGACTTATGGACGTTGCCGGAGAACAAACGAGGAGTGAAAAAAAAAATTAAACTTTGTTTCACAAATCAGTAATCAGTGCTGGAAAAAATTATCCAGTTAATTGTTGCAGAAAGTACCATTAAGTCGAAAAAAATACAAATGGAAACTAATTTTATTTTTTTTGCATGTGCACATACTACACTGGTGGGGAGCATGTGGTTTGTCTTTGGATCTGGTCGCCGTTGCAGCCACCTCACAGAACGCCGCCACTGCAGCAACATCGCCGATCCACTGACCAAGTCCCCAGGGTCACTACCCTGGCGATCTCCACCCATCACGAAGCACAAGGCATGAAGTCGGAGAACACCGCTGATGGAGTCATTCTCGATCGAAATTCTATAGTATACAAGAATGTCGCATCAAAACCAGCAGCTTCTGAGATGGCATGTACTTCAAAATAAAAAACCAATAGAAACATTCAGCAAATTGCAGTAAACAGAAGAGACACCCGAAAATCCGTTTCTGAGCCCAGCCTCAACTGCACCCGCGCTGAAGAAAATAAATAAAACAAATACTAGAAAATTGAATATTTTTTGCATGGTAGATAATTTGGTGTGTGAGGTCCGCTCCAATTTTCAAATCATTTGGACATCTGACCAGCTCTTGGCAAAAAAGTCAAATTTGGGGTCCGTAAAAAAAATTTATTGTTCTGACCCGATTTGTTTCTTTTAGAGAGCTACTCAGATGTCTAAATGATCTAGAAATTGGAGTGGACCTCAAGCAATAAATTATCTACCATGAAAAAAAATTGAATTGTTTGTGAATTTTTTTATGACCAGGTGCAGATAAGGCTGGGCACCGAATCGTTGCACCAGAAACATAGCTACCATATACTAGTATAAGTTAGCCTCTAGCCAGCATACCTAGAGTTGACTACTACAATGGCGTGCACGAGTGATGGCGTGTAAACGGAGTGTACATGCAGCAGCGCCACTTGTACTCGGCAGATTCATGCACCCGCTGAAAATTCAGTACAGCCACATACATGTCTGCTGGTTCATCCAGTGGCACTACAGAAATAAAAATGCAAAAGGAAACTAAAAAATTGCAAGTGCACATAGCCACATATATATTACTCTCGCGGGGAGCAGGGTGGACGGGTGCCTATATAATAGGGGAAGGTGTGCAACCCAATTAAGGGGAACTCATTCATCGCTAGCTAGTTCCATCATATGACCTATAGAGGTACGAGCCATGACCACGCCCAGCTGCTGGCAATTCCATTCCCAGCTGCTGCTGCTGCTGCCGCTGCCGCCAGTAATCCTTGTGGGCGCGGCTGAAGAGCCGATGATCCCCCGGCAAAGTTGCCTCGACAAGTGCGGCAACATCAGCATTCCCTTCCCTTTCGGCATCGGCCTCGGCTGCTTCCGGGAGGGCCTTGAAATCTTGTGCAACCACTCCTTCGTCCCCCCTCGTGTCTTCCTCGCCGATAAAAGAATAGAGCAAAAATTGTTCTGGGGCGTCAGCACAACCAATATATCCTCATTTCCAGTCCAAGTCTTCAGCATATCAGTTGCTGATAGTGAAGCAAAGGTATACGGCGAGGTCGTAAGAGACTGCAGCCTCAATAGGGACACTCAGAACAACACCGAGTGGACTATGAGTTTGGCCAACACTTCGTTTGCCGTGTCGGTGACGCATAATGTTCTCATCGGTGTAGGCTGGAAAGTTGAACCCCATATGTGGATTCACGATAATAAACAGAAATTCGGGTGCATTACAGACCACCCGTTGTATAGTGTAGGCATTGAGTCTACTGCGAGAGACGGTGTGTGCACGGGGCAGGGCTGCTGTCAGGCCCTCTTTCCCTTTAAAAGCAGCACCCTCCAAGATTTTGGTCTTTTGATCATGCCAGTTGACAACTCTATGTGGAATACCAGCCCGTGCAGGTATGCCATGTTGTTGGAGAAGTCGTGGTACAACTTCTCTATACTGGACCTGCACGGCAGCATGGTGCTTGCCAACAAATACCCTCAGGGCGTCCCTTGCGTCCTCGATTTCGCCATCGGGAACGCCTCATGTCCGGAAGCCCAGCAACGGCCTTCGGATTACGCCTGTGTCAGCGGCAACAGCTCGTGTGCCAATGCAAAAGTTGGCTATGGCTATGTCTGCAAGTGCTGGGACAATTACCACGGCAACCCATACATTACCAATGGCTGCCAAGGTACATATTTTTGTTGTTGTTAAAACTCTACTCAACTCCATCTTTCATACCTCTAATACTTGTATTTATTTTGTAGATATCGATGAGTGCAAGCTGCCTGGCAGCTGCTCTAGTGGGATCTGCAAGAACAGGCCAGGAGGCTACGACTGTCCATGCAAATTTGGAATGAAAGGCGATGGAAAAACGGGAACATGTACACCTATATTCCCCCTTCCTGCACAGCTTGCTGTGGGTAAGTATATATTGAGCTGGACTACTACAGTAGTACATATTACTCCCTCCATTCCAAAATAAGTGTTGTGGTTTTAAACTAAAACCATGGCATTTATTTTGGAACAGAGGGAGTAGTAGTAATTTAAACTAAAACCACGGCATTTATTTTGGAACAGAGGTGGTACTGGTTTTATCACAGACATCGGTTTTTCTTGTTAAATAACCAAGTTGCATTCAAGATTTAGGAATATGCATGATACATGAGTAAGCACCGGGTGTGATTTATCCTAGTAGAATTACTTTAACAACCTTTGTGTTAGGTGGTCAAGTGCAAACATATGCCACCAGGCAAGTCGTACTGCAGTCCAAACTATTAGTGGTAAAGCAACTTCAGGTCTCACCCAAATCAATTATAATATTTTTTGCGGAACCAAATCAATTATCCTTAATTATATATTGAGACAGTCAAAAACGGGGGAAGACCCAGCCTCTCCACTGATCAATGCATATAGCCAATTTATTGTATTATTTCATTGTATTTCACGTATATATAAATTTTAAATCTCAGCTATGAAATTTTAAATATAGAGATTGTATAGTTTAGCATATATATGCGGAAGCAAGTGGTGGCTTATGTTTTGATTGTCTTAATTATATAATAATAATTAAAGATTACAGATTACTTAATGATTTTTCTCCAATTCTATATTGAAGCTAATCCATTAGTTAATAAAATTTCTGTAATGTAAAATAAGTTCGTTTCTTCTCCATGTAGGTGCAATAGGTGGCATTCTTCTCATGTCAATTCTTTCATTCCTCATTCTACTTCGCAAAGAGAAAAGAAAGATGCGAGAGTTCTACCAAAAGAATGGTGGGCCTACATTAGAGAAAGCAAATACCATTAAACTATTCAAAATGGGAGAGCTTAAGCCAATTTTAAAGAATAGCAACTTAATTGGAAAAGGTTGTTTCGGTGAAGTTTACAAGGGCCTTCTTGACAATAAAGAAGTAGCAATAAAGAAGCCGATCAATGGTAGTGTTATAGAGAATGAACAATTTGCAAACGAAGTCATCATCCAATCTCAAGCCATCCACAAGAACATTGTTAGGCTCGTCGGTTGTTGTCTTGAAGTTGAAGCCCCCATGCTGGTGTACGAGTTTATCTCCCAAGGTAGCCTCCATGACATTCTTCACAGCAAAAATTACAAGCTGGCTCTCAACTTGGATGCACGTCTAAGTATTGCTGCACAGTCAGCAAATGGTCTAGCTTATATGCACTCACAAGCAAATATTAAAATTCTAGACGGTGATGTCAAACCAGCAAATATACTCTTGGATGAGAACTTTGTACCCAAGATTTCAGACTGGCATATCGAGGTTGCTTGCGAGAGACAAGGAACACACTGCATCAGTCATCGGTGACATGAATTATACGGATCCGGTATATCTACAGGAAGGCCTACTCACTGAAAAAAGTGATGTCTACAGTTTCGGAGTTGTGATCCTAGAGCTTATTAGTAGGAGGAAGGCCATACATTCTGATAACAATAGCTTGGTAAAGTGTTTCCTTGAAGCACATAAGGAACAGAAGAAAGCGACGGAGCTTTTTGACAAGGAAATTGCAATTGCAGAAGATTTAGAGCTTCTTGATAGTCTAGCAGGTATGGTCGTGCAATGCCTTAGCCTTGATGTAGATCAAAGATCCACGATGATGGAGGTAGCTGAGCAGCTACACAAACTGAGTCGATCTCGTATGGTGTAAGATGTTTGTCACTAAGCTACATTTGATAAATCCTGCTTTGTTTCCTGTTAAAGATGCAACCGCATTTCCTTTGGTGGCCGAATGCTGGCAGGCTGCATTTGTAATTGTGTTTCTATGGTTTTGTAACGATGTGTCACAGCACTACATTTTTACCAAATATGTAACCGTGTGAAACTATTGGCTCCAAACAACATTTTATTTCTGAATAGAGTGCAAGAAACAGATCCAAAATTTGCACACGGGTCTTCTTTACAAACTTGTGGTCCAGCGCTGTTGTTCTGTATATATTGGACGCGGTCAGGCCTTGTCAAATCAAGAGATGCTGTCTTTGTATGATTGAGATTATATACATGCATCATCTTGTCCTAACTTGATGTGAAGACTTGGGTCGTTTGTCTTGGCACGTGCAGAAACACCACTTGTGCTGCAGAGTTACGCAAGTGGACTGGATTGTTCTCCAGATGCCATTAATGCACCTGCCGTCTTCCTCGAAAATACTACTTCCTTAGCTCGGAATTAATTGTGGCTGAAATGAATTAATATTGATGTATTTAGAAGTAAAATACATCTAGATACATTCATTTCTTCAACAAGTATTACCGGATGGAGGTAGTACTGGTGAACTTGGACTTGGCCTCGTTGAGGGTATCTTCATTAAGAAAAATATTGATGGCTTTTACAAAATGATTAAATTTTTGCCGACATGGAGACCTTAAGATGGTCTTTCCGTGTCTTCCTCGTCGTTTCCTTTCTTGCCATTGCGCTTTCTATCGTTCTGCTCCCCATGCACGTTAAATAACATGCTCGTACGTCCATTGAATTTGCAAAGCTTGTCTATTTTGACTGCAATCAAGTTGGCCAGTGGTCATATATAATGTTGCAGTCCTTTGGCATTATTTCATTCATCCCTAGCTAGTTCGTTAGAAGGGATAGAGAGGAATTTGTGGAATCGATGTTTATTTCTTGAGCCTTCTAGGCATACATATAAGAGTACATGACCTTTTTGGAGTACAACATAAGCCAGAATACTTCCTAGTCTATCCTTGGATGAGAACTTTGCACCCAAAATTTCAGACTTTGGCATATCTAGGTTGCTTGCAATAGACAAACAACACGCTGCATCAATCATCGGTGACGTGAATTATATGGATCCAGTATATCTACAACAAGGCCTACTCATCGAAAAAAGTGATGTCTACAGTTTCGTTGTTGTGATCCTGGAGCTTATTAGTAGGAGGAAGGCCATACATTCTGATAATAATAGCTTGGTAAAGTGTTTCCTCGAAGCACATAAGGAACAGGAGAAACCGACAGAGTTTTTTGGCAAGGAAATTGCAATTACAGAAGATTTAGAGCTTCTTGATAGTCTTGCAGGTATGGCCGTGCAATGCTTTAGCCTTGATGTAGATCAAAGATCCACGATGATGGAGTTAGCTGAGTAGCTACACACACTAGTAGAAAAGGGGGCAAAGGTTCAGGCCGGGTAAGCCCATTAGTCCCGGTTCAGTCCAGAACCGGGACCAATGGGTGCATTGGATTTTTTTCATAGAATTTTTATTTTGTTCATAGATTTTTTATGATTTTTTTCTGTTGTAATTTTGTTCATAGGTTTTTTATGATTTTTGTCTGTTGTAATTTTGTTCATAGGTTTTTTATGATTTTTTTTCTGTTGTAATTTTGTTCATAGAATTTTTATGATTTTTTTTGTTCATAGAATTTTCTTTGTCAATTTACGTATATGTTCATATTGTGTAGGAATCTGAAAATTATGTATGATCAAAGTCATTTATGTATATGTTCATATTTAGAAGAAAAAGAAGGAGAGAAAAAAGGAAAATAAGAAAAGGAAAAAGGAGAAGAAGAAAAAGAATAAGAAGAAGAGGAGTGGAAGAAGAGGAGAAATAAATAAGAAGATGAAAAAGAAGAAAAAAAAGGGGTTCTTCTTCTCCTCTTTTTTTCTTTTTTTTCTTTGATTTCCTCCTCTATTCCTTTCTTCTTCTCCTCTTTTTTTTTCTTCTTCCTCTTCTTATTTTTGTTATCGGGTATGTCGTTGTCGATATACCCCCCTCCCCGATAACTTTTAGTAATTAGTACTACTTAGAAAGTGTTTAATGGAATTAGTTAGAACTAGGTAAACTTGTTTATTTTTAGTAAGTACTACTTTATTCTATTTATAGTAAGTGCTTAGTAGTTGAACTAGTTGATTTAATAAAACTGGTTTATTTTACTATAGAAGTAGTTTATTTTTAGCAAGAAAATTAATAGGACTAGTTTATTTTTTTAGTTAAAGCAATTATTCCCGCATCGACGTGGACGATGCCTATCCCGCATCCTCGTCGTCGAGTCGGCGGAGGACGACACCTGCTTGACCAGATGGGCCATGTCCGGGACTGGGCTCCGCCGTGGTGGTACTGGGAGGCGCTACCTTCCGGGGGGCGTAGCTTTGTGAGGAACCAGCCCGTCGTTGACCCGATCCTTGTTTGGTGGCGGTCGCGTGGGCCAGTGACGATGCCGAGGCTTCCGGACACCGCGAAGGTGGTACGTCACCGTGTCAGCGAGGAGGACCAGCACGTCCGTCGCTACATGGTTGCGTTGGAGGGCAGGTTCGAGAATACCTGACAGGTTCTTCAGGGATCTCACTGGAGCTATGATCCTGTGATGGTTCATTCCCTTTGGGTGTCCACCGCCCGCGCCGATACCCGTCGGGTGCTACGATTCTAGCTGTACTGGCGATATGTATGATAGTATTCGACATGTATTAGTGATAATATTCGACGATGTACGGACACATGGAGATAATGTAGTTTTTCTTATAATTGAATGCATCCTAATTTGAATACTACTTTATTTTGCGATTTGATTTTTCTTATTGAATGCTCAAATTGGAGAGCACTATGCAAGCCATATGCATATGATTAGTTGAATAATAATGATCTAATTTAGTTTTCGACAACTATATATTTTCTTACGGTCTCTTTTTACTTCGGAAATAGGGCAAAATTTACGGAACGTAAAATTACGGTCCATTGATGGTAAAATAGAGGGGGGTGAAGAATAACTATTCCTCACCCAGGGTGACGAATAGTCAATCCCTATAGGTAAATTAACTGGGGCACCTAGGTGCCTGGGCACCTTGTTCGGGTGAACCCGTTAAGCATTTGGATGTAATTGACATGCATCATTATTGATTTGTTTCCTAATTTACTGCATGCAAGACTATCCATATATGAGCTAGCATTAAACATTTGATTTTTTTTGAGTTTACTTGCATTTTCTCTACGGTGACACTTTCTACGCATACAATTCAAATAGATTATATTCATCAGCCACCTGATCATCTATGTTCAATTTTGAATCATTTTTGTCTACTAGAATTTAAGACACGTACCAATTGTTGGGTATCATACCCAATTATTTGTGCCTATGTACTTCAAAAATAAAAAGATATAATACCTACGTTTTTGGGGTATGTACTCATGTAGTTCACGTCGGGGGTATGTAGTAATATAAAACTACGATGAGTACGCGCATACCTAATAAATATCGAGTACTTTTATTTTTGCGTATCCATATATTTTTCAGGTATGTAGTTGTTGAGTATTATACCTAACAAAAATATTCATGTATGGGTGTTATACCTAATAAAAATATACACATACTCGGGTATATTTGTCCAATAAAAATATACACATAATTAAGATACGCTTGTGTATGTGTTGGTAATTCAGTCTAAATACGAATCATGCATACCGTACTAAATACAAATAATTTTTCCTACATTCCTAAATAGTATCATATACCTACATATGAAACATGTGAAATAATACGAGACAATTAATCATGACACATTAATTTCTAATTTCTCTCTCCTATTACGTCTATCAACATACAATGTTGCCATGCATGGTACTTTTTTCTTTCCCCCGCATGGACTCTTGCCATGCATGATGCATGTGGTCATATTTATGGCATTCAATAAGTAATTATGTCACAATTAATTTGATCAGCAATTTGTAATGGAATAACCCGTTAACAACAATACCCATTACAACAGCACGCATCTAAATGCGATCGAGTGGTAGAAAGGCAAGGAGCATGGACACCTATGTGTCCCAAACGGTTGTCATATATATATATATATATATATATATATATATATATATATATATATATATATATAAAAGCAGAGATATAAAGTTTCGCTAGAGAGATTGCAATCACGGACGCTCATATGCGTTGGGATCTGCTCCCTCACCTTTCCCTCTTTGCATTTTCCTACATTTAAGTGATTGTTGAATAATTCCTCTTATAGCCAAACCTGGACCACTCAGCCCCCGTCTAGCCTAGTAGCGCGCAGTAGTAGGCTGGACAGGGCGGCAGATTTGGCAGTCATGGCCCGTGATTGCAGCCGGACGAAAGGTTCTGGAGAACCATCGGCCCATGTACATTATTGGTGCCGAACTTACTCGTCGTTTCTCTAAAAAAGAAGGAATACTCGCCGTTTCTCTCTCGTTTATCCACCCCATCGCTCTCTCTCTCTCTCTCTCTCTCTCTCTCATTCTCCCTCCATCCGGATCCCGCCGCCCCAACCCTCTCACCCTTCCCCTCCACAGGGAGCCCCGCCTTTTCCCGGCGAGTCGCACCGCCCCAGCCCTCTCCCACTCTCATCTCGTAGCTCCCCTTCCCTTCATCATGCTCGGGCTCCCTCCCTCTTCTGCGGCCTGGACCCATGTGGCTGGCGGAGCCGTGTTGGGGGAGCTTCACCGGCTACGTCGTCGTGGGTTCACCGGAGTGAAACGCCCGACTTTTTCGGGAGACGACGTTGTTGCGACGCCTCTTTGCCATCACCGGTGCTGCCATTTTCGTCGGGCGTCGTGTGCGACCCACAACATTGGGGACACACCAGTTTCGTCGGTCGATTCAGGCCCAACTCCGTCCCCGCTTCTTCCCTCGAGCCAGCGATGACTGTTCTATTCCATTCCCCGTTTAATTTTGAGTACTGGAGTCCAAGGCGAGCGCAACTATGGCAGGGAATGAGGTACATTTTCCACTCCATTCAGCAAACAATTCTATTTCTGTCACGCTCACTTTGCAGTTAGATTATTATTTACAATCTAAGTTTGAGTAGATGCGTGGGATGAATCCATCAATTATTGTATTTGGCCTGCTCTCCCAAGCTGCTGCCTCGAGGTCACCATACTTCCCAAAAATCATGACGGTGCTGCGTGGAGCTCACCATGCCCAGAAATTGGGGGTCATGAGGAGGAAGACAATGGCACGCACGAGGAAATTAGAGACGGCGCCACGGCGGTGGCACCAAACATTACTTGAGCCTGATCGTTTTTTTTGCTAGCTTAGCGTTTTGCTTTCATAGGTTTTGAGCTCTAAATTTAAGCTTTGGGTCTGAATCCCGTAAAAAAAGCTTTTGGTCTGAATTCCGTAAAAAAAGGTTTTGGTCTGAATCTTCAATTGATCCACAGGCTTCTGATCGTTCTGAAGAAATGCTTGACCTCTTTGTTGTTTCATTTGATTTTTGGAAGTTCATTAGATTTTGTAAAGTTGTTTGATTTCCCTTAATCGATTTCTGAATCTCCTCCCTTCTTTAGTGGAGCTCCCTGCAAGTGTTGTTTTAATGCATGGTTAAATTCTATTTTGGTGTTGGCTGTTGAGAGTATCAGATGAGACAAGCATTGGAATGGACTGTGTGGACAATCATAGGAATGGTGTTCCGTGGATAGGTCATGTGTTGGAGAGGGAACGACAAGTTGCAGCAGCGAGAGGTCTTGCCTCTTTTCTGCTATTCTTGCTTCTCCCCTATGATATTTTTAGTTGGTTGTCTTGGAGAGGAAACGACAAGCTGCAGCAGCCAGAGTAGTAGGAGCAGCAGCTTCAACTCCCACGGCATGTTCTACATTTTTCTGCACTGATGTATTTGTTATGGTCCAACTGAATTAGTTTTGACTGCATCTTATTCTCTGCAGTCTCTGAGATTTGTTCTCTAGTTCAAGCTGTGCGTCAACTGTTCAAATGAATGTCTTATAAGAACACTGTTTGATGGAATGCCAGAAAAGAATGCACGTCTTTTTCCTGGCTAAAAATCCGTTCAGAGTGTTCTGTTTTTTCTATCTGGTAAATTTCATTGGCCTCAGAGTTGATTCCCTCTTTTTATTCATTTGGTGTGGTTTTCTAAATGAAGAAGCAGAACCATTTTGGTTGTTATTCACTACTGCTCTTCATGGTCCATTCCCTTGGATTTGGAAAGCGGATTTGATGTTGGATTTGTTGAAATAGCCACTGGCGAGGCAGTGCTTGATTTCGTGAACATCAGCACTTTTTTTCATACTGAGAACTTGGCAACATCAGCATGAGTTCTTCCCTTAACTTCTCTTTCTTTCCAATGGACTTTTTATTGCGGCTATTAATGGACAAGGAGAGGGCTTCTGCGATTTTCTGTTCGTGAGTTTGGAGAGCAGTTCCCCACGACCCGCACCATGGATCGGTAATGGATTTTTTTTGTTGCAGATCTATTTTTCTGAGCCTCTCTTTTTATCTAAGAACTTTTTTATTTGTTTGTGAGCTTGAGGAGGCTCAGCAATTAGCATCAGCACCTCACCGCTTCCGCGCGTCCGCTGCGGTCAAGGTGTTTGACCTCCACCTCCCCCGCCTGATACAGGGCCCGATGCTGCTATAAAATCCTGTGCGAAATTTTCAATTCATGGAGCTAGCTACAACCGAACCAGGTTTGGTAACAAAATGTTGTGCGATTATCTCTTCTCTAGTAGATCTTGGAGCATCTCTAATTTTGGTGATTCCTGCTCCATTTTCTTGCTGATGGCATGTCATAACACAATATAGGTGATGAAAAGAACCTGATGATCCCACTCCGGCGCCTGGTACCTAGGCTCACTAGGATAGCCCTCGTGGAGACGTCTTGGCAGTTGCGGCCAGCATTTTGTTTGTGTTGATGCCTGAATGAAAACAACATGGTGTAGTGTTGCATCTGATCATTTAGTTTTGCTTTCCTTTTTCCAATCTTGTGTGAATTGTATAGCTGTTTCTCAAGAACTCGTAACTTCTGTTGTTGGGAATTTTAGGGAGATGTAAATCTGAATAAATAGGAGTATTAAGTGAAACGCATGTTGAATTTGACCTCTTTTATCATTTAGTTTGCTTCCTCTTTTCCAATCTTACATGAATTTTGTTGTCTAACAGATGGGCTCTGAGTTTGGACTTGGGCGTGGCCGCCGTGCAGTCCGCCACCGCACTGTGTGCCCGCACTGCCGACTGCGTCGAGTTGGCCTCCGCTGTCTCCCCCTCTGCGTCAGCATCCCGTCTCCCGCAGGACCATGGCCTCTGCCGCGCCGGCGTCATCGAGCACAACAATGCCGACGCCACTGGGGCGTGTACTACACTGGAGGCTCTGTGTGATACGAGTAAATCATCCAAGATGGCTCCCACTTGCACATCAATGTTCACAAGTACTTACAGTACTAGTTTGTTTTAGGCTGCTGCTGTAATCAACTATGTACTTCCTAGTCATTTTCTGCATCGTATTGAACATTATTTACTTTAATGTATGGCATGAAACTATTTTCACCAGCCGTGTTGGCTTCCACATTGCAGTTATCTTTAACCCTGGTTGAATGGCTTGATTCATGGGCTACAGAACTTCCATGTATATTATCTCCAGCATCTATGGTATCCATCACATATGTAGGTCTGCGTTCGAACCTTACTTTCTTTTATTTCCGGCGATATGCTGACGTTACGTTGCATCCGTTGCTGGTTGGAAGGCACCTTTTGGGGGTCAGCTTTCCATTAGCCAGGTTGGGTTTTTCTTGTCAGACTCTGACTTGGCGACGTCCCCAACAACTGGGTAATCAATCCCTTCTTCGTCTGATCCTGAAGATATATCATCGATCCAGAAGAGAACCGGAGAACTGTTGGGAGAAGGTTTGAACCTTTCCATTCTTCACAGCTTCTTTTTTCCTTATGCGGTTATGCCTTGCTTTTTTTATGCGGTTAGGCACTTGATCCAAAACATGCATGCGGACGCAGTTTAAAATCCATTAGACTAGTCACAATGGATAGTAACTTAGACTAGTAACATGCATATGGTACTAGTCTATGTTACTACCCATGCATCACTTCATTTATTACGTTGTAGACTCATCTTTTCTTGAAATGTGTGATGTTATATTAACTAGCTATATTTTTTTTATTAATTACATGTCACATCATCTATTTTGCTTAGATAAGTGTGATGTTATCACTTATGTTACTTCCACTGTGGGTAGTCTTAGCAGTTTGGCACGCTGACGTTTCCTGTGCAGTATGCACGCGGGCGGACGGACGTGGTAGGGGCCCGCATGCACGCCAAATATCCATGCATGCATGCGCGTTCACGGGATTGACTGCTGGTTCGGCAGCATGGTATTGATGTGTGTGGACGTCTATTACTTCCAATGGATATGCATAAGCCCCTGCATGCATACAACATGTTCGTCACCAGTTTTATGAAAGTGATTGGTCAACTTACCACACCAAGCTGCTACCTGCTAGGTGCAATTTAAAGATGCAACTTAGAGTAACTCCAACCGGCCGACCCAAATGGACACCGATTTTGTCTGTTTGGGTCGGCCGTCCGCGTGTGCGTGTATGCTTTGTCGCATGGGATCGGTTGATGCGCCCAACAAGAGCTAGATGCATTTTGGGAATGTCTGCGTCGGCATTCGGTCGGACACCTGATGGGTGAGCTCCCGTGCCGCCTCGGCCCGCGCCCGGCGCCCGCGAGCTCTGCCTCCGCGCTGCAGCTCGGCCTCTTCCCGCCCCGCAGCTCGCCGTGGCCGCTCTCCCCTTCCCTCGTGTCCGCCACGACAGCTCGCCCCTGCCCCCTCACCGCCCCCCTGCCATCCGAGGGCTTCATTTTTTTCGCACGAGAACCTTCTCTATAATTAAGGTGGTCGTTGCACCCACCGACACCATCGACCCTGTTAAGTCTTTCATGATGCATATGCGTTAAATCAGATGTTAAACAAGTAGAGAGGGAGAGATTGAGAGAGAGAGAGAGAGAGAGAGAGAGAGAGAGAGAGATCTCATGACCGCAACACTTATATTACACAAGAACCACCATCTTACATTGACGGAACCATGCATATGCCCATCTGAGAGCTCTCATTTTTATGCATGAGAACCTTCTCTATAAGGTGGTCGTTGCACCCGCCGACACCATCAACCTTGTTAAGTCTTTTATGATGCGTATGTGTTAAATCGGATGTTAAAGAAGTAGAGAGAGGGGGGGGGGGGAGAGATCATCATCGCAACACTTATATTTACACAAGAACCTCCATCTTACATTGACAGAACCATGCATGCCCATCCGAGGGCTCTTATTTTATGCACGACAACCTTCTCTATAAGGTGGTCGTTACACCCGCCGACACCATCGACCCTGTTAAGTCTTTCATGATGCGTATGCGTTAAATCAGATGTTAAAGAAGTAGAGAGGGAGATATTGAGAGAGAGAGAGAGAGAGAGAGATCATGACCGCAACACTTATATTACACAAGAACCACCATCTTACATTGACGGAACCATGCATATGCCCATCTGAGAGCTCTCATTTTTATGCACGAGAACCTTCTCTATAAGGTGGTCGTTGCACCCGCCGACACCATCAACCTTGTTAAGTCTTTTATGATGCGTATGTGTTAAATCGGATGTTAAAGAAGTAGAGAGAGAGGGGGGGGAGTGAGATCATCATCGCAACACTTATATTTACACAAGAACCTCCATCTTACATTAACGGAACCATGCATGCCCATCCGAGGGCTCTTATTTTATGCACGAGAACCTTCTCTATAAGGTGGTCGTTACACCCGCCGACACCATCGACCCTGTTAAGTCTTTCATGATGCGTATGCGTTAAATCATATGTTAAAGAAGTAGAGAGGGAGATATTGAGAGAGAGAGAGAGAGATCATGACCGCAACACTTATATTACACAAGAACCACCATCTTACATTGACGGAACCATGCATATGCCCATCTGAGGGCTCTCATTTTTATGCACGACAACCTTCTCTATAAGGTGGTCATTGCACCCGCCGACACCATCAACCTTGTTAAGTCTTTTATGATGCGTATGTGTTAAATCGGATGTTAAAGAAGTAGAGAGGGAGAGGGGGAGAGAGAGAGAGAGAGAGAGAGAGAGAGAGAGAGAGATCATCACCGCAACACTTATATTACACAAGAACCTCAATATTACATTGACGGAACCATGCATGCCCATCCGAGGGCTCTCTTTTCTATGCACGAGAACCTTCTCTATAAAGTGGTCGTTGCACCCACCGACATCATCAACCTTGTTAAGTATTTTATGATGCGTATGTGTTAAATCGGATGTTAAAGAAGTAGAGAGGGAGAGGGGGAGAGAGAGAGATCATCACCGCAACACTTATATTACACAAGAACCTCAATCTTACATTAACGGAACCATGCATGCCCATCCGAGGGCTCTTATTTTATGCACGAGAACCTTCTCTATAAGGTGGCCGTTACACCCGCCGACACCATCGACCTTGTTAAGTCTTTCATGATGCGTATGCGTTAAATCAGATGTTAAAGAAGTAGAGAGGGCCGGAGAGATTGAGAGAGAGAGAGAGAGAGAGGGAGAGAGAGATTGGTGTTTAATCCTTGCGACTCCTACTAGTACTACCACGTATGCATCCTAGCCGGACTACTATTGTGATTTTTCCTAATTTATTAATTACACGGCCACCTTGATTGGTGTTTAATCCAAGACCACTCTTGTACGAGCAGGACTCTCACCTACGTAGACTATGCACAAGATTACACTAACAGATACTCCTACTACCCTGCCAAAGAGCCCAAATGCGCAGTTGACCAAGTACATCGGATACCCACCATGAGTGCAAGTCAAAGTCTTATTTTCTCGGTGCGTGCAGTGGCTGCATCTGCTCCAACTTTCCAGTTTGCAGAAATGTAGACACCCTCTGTCTAGCAATTGCAGTATCGTATGTGCAGGAAACCAAGCGCAGCGGACGTGAGCATCCCATAGTCCATGTGAGTAGAGAGAAGAATAGATTAAACCATCAGCTTAGATGGAGCGTATTGTGAATAAGCCAGACTGCCGATTTTCTTGCTGTACTGTGAACAGGCTATCAGAGAGGGCATCAGGCAGTGCAACACACTTGTCTCTAATTCCTTTCCCAAATGTTTGGTGCTGTGCTAAGCACGTAAGTGACATTACAACGTTTACCCGAATGTTTATACATGTGAACAGATCATAGTTTCACTTGAACAGATCAGCGTCAAGGCCGTGCAAAAGCTAGCTTCACGTGTGTGTAGGTTACCTCGTGAAGCATGCTAGCTTGGTAGCTCCAGTAGCTAGCTTGCTACGTGCGTGTTGCGTCAAACAAAAAAAATCAATCAAGGCAGCTTGTATACTTGCGCGTATTGAAGTGTGTGCGTGGGAGACTTATAATAGAACTTTTTGTATAAATAGAAACTGTGAAGATGGCAGGTGAGATTGCCAAAAACAGGCCATGGCATGTCCCAATAAGCGGTCACATGTGGCTGGCTTTCCTCAACAACGATTACAAAAAAAGCCTCTAGGTTGCCGTTTCGGTTCTGATGGCAGTAAAAGTGCTCCACCAATCTAGCCTCTTTGGTTGGATGATTTTCAATAAAGCAAGAATAGGGAACCTTATCCGCAGAAAGGTTCGGATCTTGAAGTAAAGAAACGGTTCAGATAGCAGTGACCCTAGTAATCATTGATAGGAAATCCATGCTCTACATATATAAATATATATATATATATATATATATATATATATATATATATATATATATATATATATATATAATTGTACATGTTTAATCTTCGAATTATGAACGTAGGAAATGTCATCATCGGACGACGGAAGTCTCCCGGGGAAGTGCGACTGGTGCCACGATGATCGAGGTCTGTGCATCAGGCCTCACCTGGACGATGATCGGTGCTTCAGCATTAAGCTCGAGGAGACCTTCGAAGTTGAAACGGTACGCAACGACGACAAGTGTTTTTTTCGTAATTAAGCATGACTTCAACTATTTCAACGTGTAATTTTCATCTTTTACAATTCGAGTATAGCTTACCCATGCCATGCAAGACGCTATATCTTGGAGAGGATGGATTTTGAAGACCATGAAAATTTTGAAACGAATAAAATTCACCTAAGGACCCATCATGATGTGGATTTTGAAGTAAAGTTGTATAATGCTGAGAGCGTAACCCATTTTAGTTGCAAAAATTGGGAAGCATTTTGCAAATTGTATGGTTTTGATGAGGGTATGCTTGTCACCATGGATCTTGGTGATCCTGAAATCGAGCAAGACAATATGGACATTTGGGTCCTTGTTGATACGCCTCCAGTTCTACCGCTATGTGTGTTTCTCAAACATAGTTAATTATTAACTAATTTATATTGTTCATTTCAAAATAGTTGAAAGCTTATTTCCATTGACAGCTTATTTTGAAGTATCAAAGAATGTGCAGAAGATGGTAGATAGAACTTACTACACCGATGGCTCTGAGTTAACTTACAAGGAGAAAAATCATCTGATTGGATTTTGTAATAATCTTGAGAATTACAATATCTACAATTGAACTCCTCAACATTATGGTCAATATATACGTGTCACTAGTGCACGTGTTGAACTACGGTAACTACTATGGAGATACACTGGTAAGATTTTTTACTATTACGACATACATGCATCTTTTGCATACTTCTATATAAAACTAGTACTTCATTGCTAACTATGAAGTTATTACTATGTTTTTCAACAGATAATCCCAGAGGATTGTGTGCCTCATCTGATGTATGAGCATGGTCGCCTTGATGTTTTGAACATATATCTAGGTCATCCTACGAATCTCAACTGTCCATACCGGATTTCTAAAAGAAGTGGAGACACGCAAATCAGAGAATGGAAAAAAAATGTATGGACACTCGTAAAGAGGTTCTTGGACGCAAAAGGAAGCGCGGCGCAAGAATTGGAAACAGGATGATCTCCATTCTCCATAATGGAGAGTCAGGGTCTATACCGTTTTATGTTATTTTACCTTAAAGAGGGTATTTAGCTCCTACCTAATACTGATGATCATGTGCTAAGAACAATTAAGTAGGGTTGCGTTCGATGACTATGAGGATGATGATCGTATGACTTGTTATTAATAACGAGTAGAAGTTCTATCATGATGATTAGTAGGACTTATTATTATGATGATGCATGACGTGAGCATGAAGAGTTATTATATATATATATATATATATATATATATATATATATATATATATATATATATATATATATATATATATATATATATATATATATATATATATATATATATATCAGTGGGTGAAATGAACATGGATTGGATTGAAGTGAAGGCAACATGCATGTGGTGCATGTCGAAAGTAGTACTAATCCAAACATGATCAAGTTAGGATTAATTAGTATTACTTTCGACATGCACCACATATGTTGCCTTCACTTCAATCTAAGCCATGTTTAGGCATAGCATAGCGTTGGCATAAACCAAGCACGGAGGTATAAGAGAGGACAGTTCTCTCTATTAGCTAGCTAATAACAAACTAAATTAACCACCAAAACTCCTAAACAAGCCCCTTTCAAAAAAAAACCCATCCACAGAAATGCTGACGCGTGGATGCCTATTGGTCCCGGTTGGTAAGGCCCTCCTGCCTGGGCTCGGTGCACCGGCCACGTGGAGGCCCATCTGTCCCGGTTCTGGTTAGAAACGGGACTAAAGGGTCAGGGCATACACTCACCCCTATGGACGCATACACGCACATCCTACCCTTATGAGAACCTTCGAAAGACTGAACCGGCTATCATATTGAGATTTACGAAGTCACCATAGATGCCTCGTCGTCAACGGGAAAGTCTCCTCCCACTGAAAGCGCATCGACTGAAATCCTGAAATAAATCCAGAAATAATGCGATCACCAGGACTTGAACCCTGGTGGGCTGGGAATATCACTGTCCCTCTAACCATTCAATCACAGGTTGGTTCACGAAAGCAGTATATTTTTACCAAATATGTAACCGTGTGAAACTATTGGCTCCAAACAACATTTTATTTCTGAATAGAGTGCAAGAAACAGATCTAAACTTTGCACACGGGTCTTCTTTACAAACTTGTGGTCCAGCGCTGTTGTTCTGTATATATTGGACGCGGTCAGGCCTTGTCAAATCAAGAGATGCTGTCTTTGTATGATTGAGATTATATACATGCATCATCTTGTCCTAACTTGATGTGAAGACTTGGGTCGTTTGTCTTGGCACGTGCAGAAACACCACTTGTGCTGCAGAGTTACGCAAGTGGACTGGATTGTTCTCCAGATAAAACTACTGAACTTGGACTTGACTTGGCCTCGTCGATGGCATCTTCAGTAAACACCTTGTTGATGGCTTTTACAAAATGATTAAACTTTTGTCGACGGTCTTCGCGTGTCTTCCTCATTGTTTCATTTCTTGCCGTTCGCTTGCTATCGTTTAGCTCCCCACGCAAGTTAAATAGCACGCCCGTACGTCCATTGAATTTGCAAAGCTTGTCTGCTTTGGCTCGAATCAAGTTGGCCACTAGTCATATACAATGCAGCAGTCCTTTGGCATCCTATGGACCTAACAGAGTCATCTCCACTAACTTATTTATCTCAACATTCAAGCATTCAATCTTACCATATACTAATATAAATGGGAGAAGACCCACCTGGCATGCAATCATGAATAAGAAAAAACCCACCAGAACATTCAACCATGCATGAGAAAATAGGTTTCATTCTATTATTCTACTTACTAGCAAAAGAGCCCGTGCGTTGCAACGGGAGAGAAAACATAACACACGCTCTTAACCCAACAACCATCACTCAAGACCACAATAGGTCCATCTTCTTTATTTTTGTCAAGCATCATATTCTTGTTGCCGCTTATCCTCCTTCTCACCCTCGCCGGCGATGGCCTCGGTGTTCACACAAAAGAAAAAAAACGTGTTTGAATATGGTTAATCCTAAGGCGTCTCTCTTTCCCTCTCTCCTCCCTCTCCCTCTCTCTCTCGCTTTCTCTCACTCCTGCGATGAGAAATCTGTTGTTTTCCCCAGTGACATTTTTCAGAGGTATGCATGTGTAGTTATCGATGTTTTCTTTTTCCTACATGGTTATATTGGGGTGTTTATTTGCAATCCGCATCGCCGCCGGTATGAAAAAAAATGGATCTTGCGCTATATGTTATAAGTTTGCTTCCAAAACAATATTTAAAAAATATTTAACAGGTAAAATTAACAACATATTTAGATTCCACACATTTTTATAATAAAATTTCATATAAAATATGTTAAAATCGAAGTTACGGTTTACAAGATACGGATAATTTAGAAAATCATTTGTTTGACTTAAATATATTTCAAAATAACATTTAAAATACTTAACAGGTAAAAATAATCTCATATTCATATTCTTCATATTTTTCTAATCAAATTTCATATTTAACATGTTCAAATCGGAGTTACGTTTTAAAAGATACGGATGATTTAAAAAAGCATTTGTTTGACTTAGATACGATCCGCGGATGAATTGCCTAAAATATCAGGGGGGTTTCGATAAATGTAAAATAACGGTTTGAGTGTGACTTAAATCCGGACCGCGGGTTGATTTCATCGAAACACAGGGACTTTTCTGAAAAATGACATGACGGACGACCGGAACCCCCCTGATAGAAGGGCGCACAAGTACGTGAGGTACGCACGGACCAATATTCTTTCTGTTCGGCATCGGCGTTGGCTCCGCCTGCTTCTGTGATGGCTTCCAGGTCTTGTGCAATGACTCCTCCAACCCACGTCGCGCTTTCCTTGCTGAGAACAGGACACACAAGTACGTGATGTAGTCATGGACCAGTATTCTTCCCCTTTAGCATCGGCGTTGGACCCGACTCCTTCTGCGGTCGATGTAACACCACTCCACCTGTCGTCCTTTTCAGTGAACCACTACTCCAAGACGATGCCTCTAGGAGGGAGAATGGCCCAAAGTCTATGTCATCATCCGATTCGGGAGATCCAGATCTAGGGTTTACGCCAGAATATGCTGCCACCTAGAAGAAGAGGGCACGCCATCTACGACAGCCAACACACCCAAGCGGTGCCCACTGCTACATAGCGTGTGGATCCGCACCCATAAACCCAAGCAAAGTGTGCGGATCACCTTGCACACTCCATGGCAGAAAGCTTGCGTGGTCCGGGGCTGGGGAGTCGACGAGGAGGTAGTCAGCGAGGTACCTTGGGTGGGACCGTATCGTCGTTGTAGAGCTCCGGTCAGCCGCAGCAGCGAAGGTGCGATCAACTTTGGCCAAACGGCTGAAACAATCGTGGCTGTCACGAATGCCCAGACCACCTGCATTGGATTGTAGAGGTTGTCCCGAGCCGGGACGGCCAGAACCAGAGTGAGCGCCCCTCCGAGAATCAAAGACGAAATCTCCAAACTCATGGGCTCATCGTTTGGCCCACCACCTGCTAGGCCGATCTGCATCTCACCATCGGAGCTGTCATCGTCCAACAAGACGATATCCTCTCCATCTCCAGGAAGAAGCAGTCCGTTCCGGACCTCATGTACCATTTCCATGTCTCCAATTGTAACACAGATGAACATCGCAAACAAGACCACTTCCCTTGATATCGTAAACTTCCAACAATTACGGGATGCGACATCAACGCCCAAGATGCAGATCAGGCAAAGAATCCCGCTCACCCATAGCGTGTACCACTGTATTCCACTTGCAGGGAGCTTCCAGTTCATCAGCAGCATCATGATGGTCACGGACGCAAGGAATGATGTTGCATTGAAGTAGCTGAATGCCACATAGTGCCAGGCGATGTAATCGTCCTCCTCCTCCTCCTCGAACAAGCCGACCGGGGGATCCATGTATAATAGGTACATGACGATTGCTACCGCAACTGCAAAATTCTGCATAAGATTGCGCAGGTTCTCCAAATTCCGTTCCATGTTTGGTGGCTTAAACAACCTGTTGAGCCAGCCGGCCGGGCACACATTGCTCAATCTTGTCTCTCAAATGCTCTCCGCCATCGTGCACAAGGCTGGAACACTTGTAACATGAAAAGAACAGCAAGCACCGTGATGAGTCCAGCCATGCTCATTTCCAATGAGCTAATTAATGCTCGCAAAAGCTCTAACAATTCCAAACAGCTCCAGCAACATGATGACCTGGAGCGCAAAGTAGTTGATCTCTTTAAGCTGAATATGGATCTCACAAAGAGTATGATTTTGGCAATTGAGGAAATGAAAGCGGCAGTGTTGCAGTAGAAAAATATCAGGTACCGCCGGGGGTAGCGGCTTACGAGAACCGAGTCGCCCACGAGGTACACTCTTGAGGAATGTCAGGATCATTCCCTCCCCAATACCCACCTGGTGTTTCCAGACCGGCTTTGTACGTGACAGACTATCACCTAAATGGTTTATACGCTACCTGACAGAGGGAGTATTACTTTACAATACTAATTTGAAATTCTTCTACATGTTAATTTGCTTGGACCCTGATAAATGCCACATGTGTGCCATGAAACAATTCTACGCACACGAACACGAGAGAGAGAGAGAGAGAGAGAGAGAGAGAGAGAGAGAGAGAGAGAGAGAGAGAGAGAGAGAGCAAGAGAGCATATAGCTACTGGTACAAACCGTCAGCCCCGTAGGTGGACTACTCACTCCTCATCATGGTGGCCGCCGGGATGATGAAGATGGCCACCGATGATGATTTCCCCCTCCGGTAGGTGTTCGACGAGATTTTGTCACCTTTATCAGACGCATATGTATGTGTATGAGAAAATGATAAATATACATCAATGTTATATGCATCTACAAATAAGGAAAACTTATTGATTGGAACGGCCTAGCGCGTGATCGTGTACACGATCGTTTACAAGTCCACGTACGTACACTTATGGTAATCTCCTCAGGCTAAGTGGACTTGACTTGATAGAGCCCACTTCATATATTGATGCACGTGGCCGGATGTTTTTGTTGTAGTTTATTAATTAAATTCACGGGCTAATGTCATCTTTATCTAGCCAATGGGCACGTAAAGCTGAACTCATGTGTACAAGATGTGAGTTTGTAGCTCACACGACTTGTCAAGGTTGTTAGCATGCAGGAGGATAAGTTAAGATAAGGTTGTTAGCAACGCCCGCTCTCAGGCACGCGGCTGCAGCCGGCGGGCTACACACCGGAGAGAGGCACGGACGCACGCACGCGTAGACGCCGTCGCCCTGCACATCCACGCACGGCCAG
The DNA here is from genome assembly GCA_032464435.1 of Aegilops umbellulata. NCBI lineage: Eukaryota > Viridiplantae > Streptophyta > Magnoliopsida > Poales > Poaceae > Aegilops > Aegilops umbellulata. The sequence goes on along the minus strand of CP136059.1, from coordinate 412,932,568 downwards.
AAAGGGAGAACCCACACCGCAAGACTGCCCATCCATCCATTCGCGAGCCCCCACACAGATCGTACTCATCTATCACGCTGCACTTCATCCACCATAACTCACGTACGCAAGTATCCATCACGCACACCTCCAACATCCATCCATTCGCGAGCCCCCACACAGATCGTACTCATCTATCACGCTGCACTTCATCCACCATAACTCACGTACGCAAGTATCCATCACGCACACCTCCAACATCCATCCATTCACCAGCGCCCACACCCATCCATTACACATCTACGCGGCCACGCAGCCGGCAGAAGACCAGATCGCATCGACGGCCAACGCAGCCGGGCGAGAACACCGGCGCCAGCGACATGGACGCCAAGCTCACGTTCCCGAAGGGTGAGATTTTGATCTAATACATCTATTTTCTTCTGTCTCCTCTCTAGCATGCATGCGCTACGCGGAGAGTATGTGCCGGTCACCGGAGATGACGCTCATGTGATCCCATCGCCGCCGCCGGAGATGACTGCACCGAAAGAGCAAACTGCACCGACACCGCCGGAGATCGTCTACGCCAAGCCTTTTATTTTCAGGTGTCATATTCTTGGTTGGAGATGACTCGGGAGCTGCCGGAGCTCGCCAACGACGCAGACCAACCGCTAGCCCCGGCGCTCTACCATGGCGGCCTTCATGGCGCTCGGCGAATAGCCCATGGTGTACAGGTCGCGACGCACAGATTGCAACGAACAGGGCCACTGTGAACAGGTTCACGGCGAAGGATACACAGGCATACAGGTTTTGCATCACGCTCTTGGTGGAGACGGCATGGCAGAAGCGGAGCTCGCCCATGACGCAGCCCGAGACTCGCTTTTCCCTTCGTGACGCACAGATTGCGACGAACAAGGCCACGGTGGACAGGTTTATGGCGAAGGAGACACCGGTATACATGATTTCGTCGCACTCTTGGAGGGGACAGTGCGGCAGAGCCGGAGCTCGCTGACGGCAGCCAGGTCCTTGGTGGATCCAATATCCGCAACGACATATCTAAGACCAGTTCCTCCTTCACGAGGCACGCGTCCCCGACGAACAGGTCAATGGCGTACAGATCTTTCACCGAGCCGGAGTTTGCAGCGACACAGTACAAGACCGGCCCCTCCTTCGAGAGGTGCACCCATCGTGGCGAACAGGTCCACGGCGTCGCCGGCGTATAGATCACCCTTTGGCGTAGCACCAGCCCAAGGCGACGCGGCCTCTACAACGCCACCTATCCACGACCTCGTGAGGCGGCCTCCTTTGTCTTGGCGGACCGCGAAATACTTGGCGTCTAGCCGAGACAAGGTGCCAACCACCCCGGCCACGCCCGTGGGAGCGTGCGTTGGTTTTTACACTGACGCCGGTCTCCCCAAACCGTTACACCCGCAAGGCGTAGCCCCTTGAACACCCAGATAAAGCAACATGTCATTGAGAAGTCTAAGCCCAGCGCAACCCATATTACTCCAACACCAACTACTCCAACGTCGCCAAGACCGACGAGGCACGACGGCGAGGGCGGGCGCGGCCACCGATAAGGCCACGCTACATGTGGCGCGTGTACCGACGAGTACACGGGCTCTGCCGCCGCCCACGCACACATCATCATCATCATGCATGGAGAACACGAAGCGAAGACCACAAAGACGACCATACGGCTTAATCGGAGGTATCCCGTGGAGTAACCCGCGGGAGTAATTAACCGGGAGCCTTCCGAGGCCCCGGGAACCAGGAGACCACAATTGCTACAGTCAGGCAAGCCGCGCTAGTAGGCCACGGAGCGCATATGTAAAGGGATCTCGTAATTTTGTTTCTCCAATAAGAGATTAATAAAGTGCATGTTTCCCTATGTTTATTTGTGTACTTAGTACACTGGCACGCCCGTAATTTTTTTATTTCCCCTGGCGCGTAGAGAGATAGTAACACGATAACCATCGTCATTTGTTATTATTTTTCATGTCAAACAGCAGGGTGCCGGAAAGGGGTCTAGATAGGATCTCATGGATACAGAGGCTTGCGGCGGCTGGAACAAAATTTCGTCGACTTCCCTAGGGTTTTTGGAATATTTGGGCATTTATATAGCGAAGAGGCGGTGCCGGAGGCCACCGAGGTGGGCACAACCCACCAGGGCGCCCCCAGGTGCTTATCTGGCCCATTGGATGTCTTCTGGTCCAAAAAAATCTCCAAACAGTTTGGCTGCATTTGGACTTCGTTTGATATTGATTTTCTGCGATGTAAAAAACAACAACTGGCACTGGCACTATGTCAATAGTATAGTCCAAAAAATTGATATAAAGTTGTTATAAAATGATTATGAAAATCCAAAATTGATAATATAACAACATGGAACAATCAAAAATTATAGATACGTTAGAGACCAATCAGCCATCGTCGTAACCAACAACCCTCTCATCGTGGGAGGACAAATCTTCATCAACAACTTCACCAACACCATCTCATCTCAAACCCTTGTTCATCTCTTGTATTCAATATTTGTCTCAAAATATCAGATTGGTACCTGTGGGTTGCTACTAGTGTTGATTACATCTTGTAGTTGATGCTAGTTGATTAATTGGTGAAAGATTATATGTTCAGATCCTTAATGCAATTAAATACTCCTATGTTCTTAAGCATGAATATGATTTATGAGTAGTTATTTTCGTTCTTGAGGACATGGGAGAAGTCTTGTCATAAATAATCATGTGAATTTGGTATTCATTCAATATTTTGACGATATGTATGTTGTTGTTTCCCTTAGTGGTGTTATGTGAACGTCAACTACATGACACTTCACCATATTTGAGCCTAAGGGAATGCATTGTGGAGTAGTAATTAGATAATGTGTTGCTAGAGTGACAGAAGCTTAAACCCTAGTTTATTCGCTATTCCGTAAGGGGCTGATTTGGATCCATATGTTTCATGGCTTCATGCTATGGTTAGATTTATATTAATTCTTCTTTTTTAGTTATGGATGCTTGCAAGAGGGGTTAATGATAAGTGAGATGCTTGTTCAAGTAAGAACAACACCCAAGCACCGGTCCACCCACATACCAAAATATCAAAATAACAAATGCGAATCAAACAAACATGATGAAAATGACTAGATGGAATTCGGTGTGTCCTCAAGAACACTTTGCTTATTATGAGAGACTGTTCCGGCTTGTTCTTTGCTATAACAACGATTGGGCTACCTTGCCGCATCTTTGTTACAATTGCTACTTGTTACTCGTTACAAATTATCTTGTTAACAAACTATGTATTGTCCTATAAAAGGACTATACTATAAAGGACTTGTATCCCCTGTTGTATGTAAGCCATTTCTCTAGAGAAATATATTTCGCTTCAAGCTTAGTATTACATTGTGCAAGTGTAGGTGTGTCTGCGTGACTGAGTACAACTAGTTTTGGGAACTTCTACCACTCATAGTGCCTCTAGCACTCCAAATGACCCCTACCACATATAAGGTAGAGCCCCTACCACTCATAGTACACCCCTACCACAGTAGTGTGGGCAAACACAATTTGCCCCTAAACAGAAACCATGCTACAACATCACAAGCAAGAGTATTACTTCCTTAGTGCCACAATATAAGACTTTTTTGCAATTTAGGCATGGTTTACACTACATCACATGACCGTAAGTGGATGTGAACTTGGCAGTAGCCGTTGTAGCAAAAACTAACCCTGATGGATGAAATTTCGCATACTCAACAATTGGTCCCCAAAATTAAGAACCTGATTAACAAAGTACAGGCCAACCATTTAGCATCAATTCTCATCAATGTTTGATCTCTGTGGGCCGCACAACCTTACCTGGCCTAGAGGACGCGGTCGCCCTTTGGTGAGTCTGGAGAGCGGTAGCCGCCTTGATGGAGAAGGCGGAGAAGAAGGGCTGGGACTTCACCAATGCTGATGTTGCCATAACACATGAATCGTCCGACATGTCCATAATAGGCCGCCTCGATCCAAACCTCCCCGTGGCTACCAGCGCCATCTGGCAAGCCCGCGACGGCAACAGGAGCAGACGACGTGTAGCGGCTACCAGAAAACAAGCAATTACTAGTTCCTGACCCTATAATATCATCTATATCCATATCTATGTCTATATCTGTATGTAAAAGGAGTTGTTGCTTCTGGCGGTACGTCACGGAAATTGCCCTTAAAGTTGCAAAATATTAACCGCCAATGCAACCTATAAGTGGTAAAAAAATGTTTCACACAGGGGAAACCCTCCACTAGATCGGTCCATTTAGTAGGGACCTCCTATACTCAGCTCTACGCGCTGGGAGAAGACGAAGCGCGCCCATTTGAGCCAGCCCATGTCCGGGCGGTTGATTTTTAATTTTATTTTGATTTTTTCCCTGTTCTTTTCCTTTTTGTTTTTTGACTTCAAATAATTTGGGACTTCAAAAAGGCTCTTACAACGAAAAAAATTATAAGTTTGAAAATTTTCTTTTAATAACTCACAAAATGATTTTGTATTCAAAAAATATTTGCTTATTTGAAAAATGTTCTTGATTTTATAAACACATGCTTTCTTATTCAAAAATGTTTGAAATTTGAAAAAAATATTCACGAAATAAAAAATGTTCATGATTTTAGAAAACTTCATGTATTAAAAAATGTTAATGAAATTTAACAAATTTTGATAATTCACAAAATGTTCATGAATGAAAAATTATCTTAAAATTTAAAAGAACTGTTTGTGACTTACAAAATAGTTTATTCGTTCATAAAATGTTCGCTGGTTCAAAAAACGATCATGCAATTCAAAAAGTGTTTATGAAATAAAAAAATGTTCATGAATTAAAAAATTGCTACAGTTATTGCCGAAAAAATGTTCGTCGATTCAAGAAAATTGTTCAAGAAAATGTTCACAATTTGAGAAAAAGATGTTTGAACATAGCGTAAAATGTTCATAAGTTCAAAAATTGTCCTTGATTTTAGAAAATGGTCGAAATTTGAATAGTGTTTAGAATTTCAAATATGTTCAGGAGTTCGAAAAAATGTTCATGATTCCATGAAATTGAGAGCCGTAGTGTATGTCAGTGATGCAACAAAATATGGTCATGCTCATTGAAGGTTATGATTTTTTCCTCCCGTTGCAACGCACGGGCCCTTTTGCTTAGAACAAAAGGATAAAGAATAAAGTGCTCGAATTTAAACAACCAACAATTTAAACAAAACACTACCGGGATCGCACCCTATGCCGACGGCCAGGGCCGTCGGCATAGCCCTGAATGGCCGTCGGGACAGGCCTATGCCGACGGCCCCCGTCGGCCAGTCCGTCGGCAACATATCGGTCGGCGTAGCCAGGAAGGCCGTCGGCATAGGGCCTATCCCGACGGGGGCCGTACATCTATGCCGACGGCCCTGGCCGTCGGCAACGTTATCGCCTAACGGCGGCCGCCGTCAAGTGCTGACCAATGGTTGCTCACCACGTGGCACGTCTATGCCGACGGCCTAGCCGTCGGCTTAGTTTGAAACTATGCCGACGGCCAGTCCGTCGGCATAGACGTGCCACGTGGCGAGCAGGCGCCATCCCTGGGGTGGGTCTATGCCGACGGCCAGGCTGTCGGCTCAGTTCGATATGCCGACGGCTAGACCGTCGGCATAGACCCGCCACGTGGCAGCCACTGTGAGCTCCTGGGGCAGGCCTATGCCGACGGCCTGGCCGTCGGCATAGACCCGACACGTGGCAGCCACTGGGAGCTCACGACAGCTCTATGCCGACGGCCTAGCCGTCGGCATAGTTTCTGTCTGTTTTTTTTCTTTTCTCTGTTTTGTTTCAGCTCAATTCACACAACAAATATATGCATCACATAACAGCTGGCCCAGAAGCATCACACAACAAATTCATCATCACACATCATAAGAAGCATAGCAAAGCATAAACATATAAGTATCATCACCACCAAGCATATAAGAATCTCACAAACAACAATAAGAAACATCACAAGCATATAAGTATCTTCACCACCAAGACCGCCACAATGTGACCCAAAGGCTTAAGCGCCAGGACGTCGAGCACCACAGAGGTCGTCACCGCCAAGACCGCCACAATGTGACCCAAAGGCTTAAGCGCCAGGACGTCGAGCACCACAGAGGTCGTCACCGCCAAGACCACCGAAGCCCAGGTCGTCACTGCTAGCGGCAGTGCTACCGCCAAGACCGCCTCCACCTCCGCCTCCGCCTCCGTGGATCGGAGTGGTCGGGCTCCGTGACTCGGGAGTGCTGCGAAGACCACTGCCAACGGTAGATCCACCTGTTCCCTGGATGTTGAAAAGACATATTAACGGGATATATGACTGTGTTGAAAGGCATGACATGCTTTGGGTGAATAGATTGGGGATGAACTAACCGGCGAGGGACCAACATTTTGTGCCACAAACTCCTCAAAGCTCATCAGCACTGGTTGTGCTGGAGGGCTGTGCTGGAGGGAACTGAGGAGACCTGCCGGCCGCCATATCCTCAAAAAACTGCTGCATCTGGCTATCCCTCTGCACTTAGTGTTCATAAAGCCTCTGATGCCACGCCATGGTCTCCTGGCGTGTGTACTCCAGGTAGGCCTACGGTATGACATGATGGAACTCATAAAACTACTAAATGCGCAAAATAAAGTGAGCAATGAAGATAAGAGGGAAAATACTTATAGATTGTTGCTCCTGAAAGAGGGCCTGTGTACTGGTCACTGGCTGGCTCGTGCGCTGGCTCAGGCTCGGTTTGATCCGACGAAGCTGTGTGTAGGAGATACTAGGAGTGATCACAGCATCGAGAACCGCCTCCCGACCGTGCTCCTTGGGCCCCATTCTCACCACCGCCATGTCGTCCAGAGGCGCCGCAATGGGGTCAGGTGTGTCAGGATGCAACTTCAGATACGCTTCGGAGTAGGCCTGCTTCCTCCCCGCGGTATGCTTGCCGTAGTACTGGGGCTCGCCAGGCTTGGGGTCCTTCCGCGTATGGGCGATCTCCCACGCCTGCATGTCTGAGAGCGGCCGCTTCAGTTTCTCCTCCTGCACCACCAAACAGAGGTTAGTCATACATAAGAAAGTGATGGTAAATAGAAGAAGAAGAATGTTTAATGGGGTTAGTCATACATTAACTGCCTTGTGGAGATAGTGGTTTCGGTTTCCCTGAGCATGTACTCCCTCCGTCCCTCGGTTAGCCTTATTTTTGGTTCTCATAGCCGCCCAGGCTCCAGCCTCATCACACCAATGATCCACCAATGCCGCCTAGGACTCGTCTTTTCCATAACACCAATTTGGACACACCTACATAATAAAAGCATAATGGCATGTAGGTGTGTCCAAATTGGTGTTATGGAAGCATAAAGCATAAAGCATAAAGCACCACAAGGTAATGAAAGCATAATATATGAAAGCATAATGAAAAATCTTTTATACTTACCGCCAAGAACTCGGGCCTCTCCAAGGTAATGCCCATCCTCCGCGCTTCTTCCTTGGTCATCTTCACACCAAGATAGGAGTGGTAGTATGTGGAGATGGCCACATAGCGCACCTCATACTGCATCTGGCGGGCCTTCTTCTTGCATTGGCGCAGCACGATCTGGTCCGCTCTAGCCCTGTGTTCCGGAAGAACTCGATAGAATTTCTACAATCATGCATGAAAACAAGAATGGAAGAAGCCATGAGTTAAGTCATTTTCATGAAACTAGAATGGACTTGTTCTTCTGAAGAGAACTCACCCAGAAAGTAGTGATCACGGCCTTGGCATGGGTCTCATGGTCCGCGTGGCGGGCCGCTTCCCAGTGGTCCCAGCTCAAGGCCAAAACCCGACGAGCCGGTTGCCTGACTAGATCCGGACAGTACAACCCCGGCCAGTATAACTTCAGCAAGACGGTGATGACGCCGTTGGGAATACGGACCCCTTTAGAATATATCCAGTTGCTGCAAAAGAATGAACTATTAGCATGTGACAAGCAAAATAAATAACAACCGGAATAAGGATGTGACAAGCAAAATAATGAACTACTTACTCTTTTCCCGTGGGCTCAATGAGCCACTTCTGCTCCTCAGTAGCCGGAACCTGCTTTGGTAGCTTTGCGTTACCATGCAGCCACCCCTTCTTGTCAACCCCCGTCCCGTCACCACCATCATCCCCGCCACCACCCTCCTCCTCGCCTGCCTCCCCCTGCCCAACCTCCTCCCCAACCTCCTCCTCCTCCTCCTCCTCCTCCTCCTCCCTAGAGTGTACCTCACTAGAGGAGGGTACCTCACTAGAGGAGGGCCTCGAAGACAACACCCCTAAGTCGGTGAGGGTGCGCTCTTTCTGGCCGTGACCCCCTGTAGTGGCTCTCCCCCCAGCACCTCGTCCTCTAGAGGCTCTCCCCCCGCCCCCTCCTCCTCTAGGGGCACCTCTCCCTCGACCTCCCTGTGAGGAGTCATCGTCAAGTAGCCGAGGGGGAGGATTACGTGCTCGACCACTCCGACTAGGCATGCCGACGACCTTGCGTAGGAAACCCACGCCGTCGGCCTTCCCCTTGCCCATGTTCCACGAACCTGCATTAAAAAGAGAAGAAGTTAGTAAATTAATGAAATGAAGGAAAAGGCATGACAATAAACACATTAATAAAAATGCATAAAAAGGCATATTCCTAAACTATAGAAAAAATACTTGAAACATACATCTGCTAGAACCCATATGAATCATCACTGTTGTAACCTCTTTCTCGGTCCGTCTCATCATCACTATCAATCATATCATCTTCGTTGTCCGACGGAGGTGGAGGCTCTTCCTCGTTGTCAGCGTCTTCGTTTAACTTTTCTAGCATAAGTATGTCATTTTCATTGACAATGGTCTCACCATCATTCCATCCATCGTCGACGTTTGGGTCCACATCATCATCACCCAATGGTCTAGCGTCATCGTTTCTAACCACATCATCATCATCATCATCATCATCAGGTTGCTCTTGATAGAACACTCCCTCGTATGTCATGGGGTTAATGTTGTAGTAATCGTCTTCATTCGGGTCTGGTAGCTTACCATGTGGCGACACCTTGAACACAACTTCCCAACCCTTTAGATACACTTTTTGGCATGGGTAAGGCAGATAATATACTTGTGTAGCTTGGGTAGCCGCAATCAAGAGATCGGCTCCGGCATAGACGGTTGATGGTTTAACTTCGACCAAACCAATGGAAGGCGTATGTTTTACCCCCTCCCGCGGATCGAACCATCGACATTTGAACACAGGCAGACTTAGGGTCTCATGCCCCTGGTGGAATTTAACCTCGTATATATTTTGTACCCTTCCGTAGTAGTCTAATGAATTTTGACCGGGGGTCTACACTCTAGTATTTATAGTTTTGGGAACGGGGCGACTGTTTTGGTGCTCCTCTGTATGGAAGCGATACCCATTCACATCATACTTTTTACATGTCATGACGGCAGGGTCAAAACCCATGGAAACACATCTCAATTCATCATCCATAGATATGTTCGGATCTTTTCCCTACAAGTATAATGGAAATTGTTGCGTGCATTAGTTAGATTAACTACTAAATGTTGAAGTAGGTATTTAATAGGGGAGTGTTGAAAATTACTTTCTCCATGAACCAAGCAACAAAATTTTTACGTCCAGGGTTTCCATGACGGAGAAGAGTAAGTGCCTCCGCCTCAGTAGGAGGATTCACTCCCGTCCATTCTTCTTGAACGAAATCACTAAAAAAAGATAAGCGGTGTTAGACCGGGACTAAGTGAACATGAAAAATGATGATGTGGAAGACATAAAGGAATGGTGTAGTGGTATTACCTCATCCACACTTCCTCAACTTCCTTGATGTTGTGCAAGATATAGAACATGAGGTCCTCCCACTCTTGTCGTGGCATGTTATAATATTTCGAGGCCCCAGCCCTCCCACCTTGCGCGTTGAATAGATCGAGCCTGGGTTGATACTTGGGCTCTTCTATATTGTATCGAGGCACCTTGTTATGCAGATGGGGAACGTGGTCTGGATAGTATGATGTCCTGAGGTCTGACACCTCCTCTAGGATAACTGCCTCAGCTATGGAAGCTTCAATCTTAGCTTTGTTTCCACATTTCCGTCGGAGATGCTTGTTCTGCCTCTCAGGGCCGTACTGCCAGCAATTTTTCACAGGGCCCCCCAACAATACCTCGTTCGCGAGGTGCAGAATGAGATGTGTCATTGGAGTAAAGAAGCCTGGCGGAAAGATCTTGTCTAGCTTGACTATCAACTCCGGTGCCTTCTGATGCAATTTTTCAATCACCTCTTTACTTACTTCTTTAGCACAAAGCGTGCGGAAGAAATGGCTAAGCTCGGCAATCACTCGCCAGACATGCTCGGGGACATAGCCTCGAACCATCACCGGCATTATCCGCTCAATCCATACATGGTAGTCATGACTCTTCAGGCCGGTCACTTTGCCCGTTGAAAGATTGACTCCCTTACTTATATTCGATGCATAACCATCGGTGAACTTCAAAATATGTTTCAGCCAGATAAGTACTTCTTTTTTTCTGGCGGTTTAAGGACAAAGTCAGCATCTGGCTTGAACCAGTTTTTTCGACCGCCTGTGGGAGGCTTCATGTTCAGGCGTGGTCTATCACAAATTCTCTGTTGATCGGCTCTAGCTTTTACGTTATCCTTCGTCTTATCAGGATTGTTGAGGATCGTGCGGAAAAGGGACTCTGCCACATTCTTTTCGGTGTGCATCACATCAATATTGTAAGGAAGTTTGAGGTCCTTGAAATAGGGAAGCTGCGAGAAGGGGGTAATGTGCGTCCAGTTGTGCGTCTCCCCATATCCCTCGAAGCCTTTGGCTTTGGCTTTGGCTTTGGGGTTGACTTTAGGCTTGAGAGCTTTTAGCTGAGCAAGAACATCTGCCCCCGAAAATGTTGGAATCTTGGTTACTTCATGAACAACCCGGCCTTTCGTGAAGTTCTTCTTGTCTTCCCTGTCTGGATGGTCTGGAGGGAGGAACTGTCGATGCAGGTCAAAGGCTACATACTTGCCACCCTTACTCAGCCAAATCATTCGCAGAGCCTGCATGCACACTGGGCATGGCATCTTACAACTTGTACACCATCCGCAGAATAGAGCATAGCCGGGAAAGTCATGCATGCAATACTGCAACCAAACTTTCATCAAGAAATTTCTCTGCAGATCCCGGTCGTATGTCAACCTCGGAAAGTACCAAGAATGGTGCAAAGCATCCACAAGCGGCTGCATAAACACACCCAATTGCCTCCCCGGGTAGTCAGGCCCCGGAATGATGAGCGACAAGAATATGGTCTTCCGTTGCATTAGGGCACCGGGAGGAAGATTGAGCGGAATTACAAACACAGGCCAGTAGCTGTATGGATTGGACGACATACCATATGGATTCAACCCATCACCTGATATGGCTATTCTGACATTCCCAGCCTCGGCTGTTTCCTCGGGGTATTCTTCATCGAATGACTTCCATGCCTCCCCTCTCGATGGATGTACGATTTTTTTGGATTGTACCTTATACCTTCCTTGTGCCACTTCATCATTTTGGCAGACTCCTTCGTGATGAAAAGGCGCTGTAGTCTTTTCATAAAATCGAGATACCGAAGAACCGTAACGGGGATGGTTAGCTGCTTTTTCTCACCATCCTCACCGACCACCTCAATGTACCGAGACGAACCGCACTTCCTACAGTACTTGTCATCCGCATACTCGTGCCTAAACAAAAGTCAATTCTTCAGGCAAACATCTATTTTCTCATAATCCATAGAGAGTGCCTTCATGATTTTCTTTGTATCGTACATGCTTTTCGGCAGTTCATGACCCTCAGGGAGGCTATTAGCCCATACTCCCAGGAATGCTTTGAAGCATTTCCGGCTACAGCCGTACTCAGCCTTGACTGCAATCAGTTGCGAGATGGCATCCAGCTGAGATATTTTCGCACCCGCATAAAGAGGTTTCTTCGACGAGGCCAAGACCTCCAAGAAGGCCTTTGCGGTTGCCTACGGCTCCTCCGGTTCATTCTCTGAAGGTGTCGCATTTGCCGTTTCTGCAACAATGACATCATCTAGCATGTCCCTGACCCCGTCGTCCTCATATCCATCGATGCGTTGTCGCATCACCTCCTCTCTACCACGGTCCTGCTCGGCTATGTTTATCGGCGGCACTTCAAAGTTTGGCATTTATCCGTGCGTGCGAAGGTGCTCACTCATGTCCGTCTGATTTATACGGTGACGTCTGGCACATCTCGCACAGGGGCATGGTGGGATAATTCTCATTGGACGACGGAATATCTCCTTCAAATACACATCGGTTTTCGCGATCCACTCTGATGTTACTCGATTCCGACGGATAAAACCACTGTACATCCACTGATTATCTGCCATCCTCTGCTTTTTTGCAACCCACACAACATAATTAAGGATTCACTTAAATTAATCACATCAAATTTTCAGTTTCTACCGCGTTTAATCCACCTACATCTCTAATAGGTAAAGATGGGTCCTAATCCCACCCGAAGATGTGTAGATTGAGTACGTTCTCCATTCTACCCCGTTCCGAGACAAAATTTCGGCAGCACCTCCCCGCTGTTCTCCAGATACACGTCTCGGCAAATAGCCGAGAGAATGTGCTCCGGAGAACAATGGGGAAGCGCCGCCGAAATCCTGTCTCGGAACGGGGTAGAACATGGAGAACATACCCAATCTACACATCCTCGGGATGTCCATGGAAAACGCTGGACAATCCGAAAGAGCTGCGGTGATAAATATGCAATTGAATGCATATTTATCGATGCAACCATTTCGGACGGGAGACCTAGGTTACGCGACTTGATGTGAAAATTTAATCTAGTGACATGGAAAAAAATGGAGGAGATGGACTTGTAGCTCACCCTCGGCAGTAGAGGAAGTAGTCGAACAGCAGAGGGATGCTCAGGGGGACAACGCGTCGTACAACGGTCATCCAATGAAATGCGACACCACAAAGCCCGCAAAATCCATCGCGACAAAAAATTTAGAACATCACAACTCATAGAGCATGTTTAAAACATTTAAACATGCATTCATTTATTTTTGCATCATGTAGGCATGAAACACTATAATCATCAACATCTATTCGTCAGATATTCATCATCATCATCTATTCGTCATCATCATTGATTCATCTCATTGAACCAATTTTTTGCAGGATATGCAATATATAGCATCTCATCGAACCACATATATAGCATCTCATCTATCCATCTATATATCATGATGTAATATCCACTCATCTATCCATCTATATATCAACAACAATTTTATTTCTCAACTAACCCATCAATAGCATTTTTATATCTTATAATCCATCTATCTAACTATTTATATACCTAACTAATATATCCATCTAAACCCTAAACTAACTAAACCCTAAACTAACTAACTAATCTATAGCAGCAAGCACAACAAGCAGCAACCAGCGGCAGCAGCAAGCACAGCAAGCGGCAGCGGCGGCAACAAGCAGCAAGCAGCAGCGCAAGCAGCAAGCGGGGGCCTCACCGGCGAGGCAGAGGCAGGGCAGAGCGGCGACGGGGCGGAGAAGGGCGGCGACGAGCGGGCAGTGGCGTCGGGGACGGGGCGGCCGAGGACGTGGCCCGGCCGGCCCGGCGGCGACGACGGATTTGGGGCAGTGCGGCGGCGGTGGGGGAGGGGATGGGGGGGGGCGCGACAGCGGTAGGGAGGGGGATGGGGCGGCGCGACGGCGGTAGGGGAGGGGGATGGGGCGGTGCGACGGCGGTAGGGGAGGGGGATGAGGGCGACGGTGGTGTTGGGGCGGGGGCGGGGCGGCGCCGGAGTTGGGGGAGGGGATAGGGGTGGCGGCGCGGCGAGGCTTGGGTGGAGGGGGCGGACGGCGGCAGGGAGGGTGGGCGGTGCAGCGGGTCGTGATCCGGCGGCGGCGCGGCGGCGGCGATGCGGTTGGGAGGCGCGGGGGGTCGGGGAGAGAGGAGGAGAACGAGTGGACGGGGCGCCCCAGGGGGGATGGATAAGGTGAGTATATGCCGACGGCTTAGCCGTCGGCATATCTCTTTATGCCACGTGTACGCCTATGCCGACGGCCAGGCCGTCGGCATAGGCCCGCCACTTTGCCACGTCATCGATCCGTGGGCATGTGCGTCTATATGCCGACGGCAAGGCCGTCGGCATAGATAGGAGGCCTATGTTGGAAATATGCCCTAGAGGCAATAACAAATAGGTTATTATTATATTTCCTTGTTCATGATAAATCGTTTATTATCCATGCTAGAATTGTATTGATAGGAAACTCAGATACATGTGTGGATACATAGACAACACCATGTCCCTAGTAAGCCTCTAGTTAACTAGCTCGTCGATCAATAGATGGTTACGGTTTCCTGACCATGGACATTGGATGTCATTGATAACGGGATCACATCATTAGAAGAATGATGTGATGGACAAGACACAATCCTAAGCCTAGCACAAAGATCGTGTAGTTCGTATGCTAAAGCTCTTCTAATGTCAAGTATCATTTCCTTAGACCATGAGATTGTGCAACTCCCGGATACCGTAGGGATACTTTGGGTATGCCAAACATCACAACGTAACTGGGTGGCTATAAAGGTACACTACAGGTATCTCCGAAAGTGTCTGTTGGGTTGGCATGAATCGAGACTGGGATTTGTCACTCCGTGTGACGGAGAGGTATCTCTGGGCCCACTCAGTAGGACATCATCATAATGTGCACAATTTGATCAAGGAGTTGATTACGGGAAGATGTGTTACGGAATGAGTAAAGAGACTTGCCGGTAACGAGATTGAACAAGGTATCGGGATACCGACGATCGAATCTCGGGCAAGTACAATACCGCTAGACAAAGGGAATTGAATACGGGATTGATTAAATCCTCGACATCGTGGTTCAGCCGATGAGATCATCGTGGAACATGTGGGAGCCAACATGGGTATCCAGATCCCGCTGTTGGTTATTGGCCGGAGAGGTGTCTCGGTCATGTCTGCATGATTCCCGAATCCGTAGGGTCTACACACTTAAGGTTCGGTGATGCTAGAGTTGTTGTGGGAAATAGTATGTGGTTACCGAAGGTAGTTCGGAGTCCCGGATGAGATCCTGGACGTCACGAGGAGTTTCGGAATGGTCCGGCGGTGAAGATCGATATATTGGACGAAGGGTATTGGAGTCCGGATGTGTTCCGGATGTACCAGGCTATGGCCAGCGTGACCGAAAGGTGTTTCGGGAGCCCCGGCAAGTGTTGGAGGGCCTCATGACCAAAGGGGAAGGGGCAAACCAGCCCACTAAGGGTTGGTGCGCCCCCCACACCCTTTCCCACGTTACTTGGGGAGGTGGGGCGCCTCCACCTGGCTTGGGAGGCAAGCCTCCACCTGCTTGGCTTGGGGGGCAAGTCTCCCTAGGATTTTCCCTAGGGAGATCCAATCTGCCTAGCCGCCGCCCCCTAGGGGAAACCCTAGGGCGCCTCCCCCTCTCCCCTTGCCCCTATATATAGTGGAGGGTTGGGAGGGCAGCCGTGACTTCTCCCCTGGCACAGCCCTCCCTCTTCCTACCTTCTCCTCCTCTTCCATGGTGCTTGGCGAAGCCCTGCCGGAAAACCACGAGCTCCACCACCACCACGGCGTCGTGCTGACGGAGCTCTCCCTCAACTTCTCCTCTCCCCTTGTTGGATCAATAAGGAGGAGACGTCCCCGGGCTGTACGTGTGTTGAACGCGGAGGTGCCGTCCGTTCGGCACTAGGATCATCGGTGATTTGGATCACAGCGAGTACGACTTCATCAACCCCGTTCACTTGAACGCTTCCGCTTAGCGATCTACAAGGGTATGTAGATGCACTCTTCTTCCCCTCGTTGCTGGTTTCTCCATAGATAGATCTTGGTGACACGTAGGAAAATTTTGAATTTCTGCTACGTTCCCCAAAAGTGGTATTAGAGCCAGGTCTATTGCGTAGATTCTATGCACGAGTAGAACACAAAGTAGTTGTGGGCGTTGATTTTGTTCAATATGCTTACCGTTACTAGTCCAATCTTGTTTCGACGGCATTGTGGGATGAAGTGGCCCGGACCAACCTGACACGTACGCTTACGTGAGACCGGTTCCACCGACTGACATGCAGTAGTTGCATAAGGTGGCTGGCGGGTATCTGTCTCTCCCACTTTAATCGGAACGGATTCGATGAAAAGGGTCCTTATGAAGGGTAAATAGCAATTGGCATATCACGTTGTGGTTTTGCGTAGGTAAGAAACGTTCTTGCTAGAAACCCATAGCAGGCACGTAAAACATGCCAACAACAATTAGAGGACGTCTAACTTGTTTTTGCAGGGTATGCTATGTGATGTGATATGGCCAAGAAGAATGTGATGAATGATATGTGATGTATGAGATTGATCATGTTCTTGTAATAGGAATCACGACTTGCATGTTCATGAGTATGACAACCGGCAGGAGCCATAGGAGTTGTCTTTAATTTATTTATGACCTGCGTGTCAACATGAACGTCATGTAATTACTTTACTTTATTGCTAACCGTTAGCCATAGTAGTAGAAGTAATAGTTGGCGAGACAACTTCACGAAGACACGATGATGGAGATCATGGTGTCATGCCGGTGACGATGATGATCATAGAGCCCCGAAGATGGAGATCAAAAGGAGCAAAGTGATGATGGCCATATCATGTCACTATTTGATTGCATGTGATGTTTATCATGTTTATACATCTTATTTGCTTAGAACGACAGTAGTAAATAAGATGATCCCTCATTAAAATTTCAAGAAAAGTGTTCCCCCTAACTGTGCACCGTTGCGAAAGTTCGTTGTTTCGAAGCACCACGTGATGATCGGGTGTGATAGATTTTTACGTTCACATACAACGGGTGTAAAACAGATTTACACACGCGAAACACTTAGGTTGACTTGACGAGCCTAGCATGTACAGACATGGCCTCGGAACACAAGAGACCGAAAGGTCAAGCATGAGTCGTATGGTAGATACGATCAAGATGAAGATGTTCACCGATGATGACCAGTCCGTCTCACGTGATGATCGGACACGGCCTAGTTGACTCGGATCATGTAATCACTTAGATGACTAGAGGGATGTCTATCTGAGTGGGAGTTCATAAGATGAACTTAATTATCCTGAACATAATCAAAAGATCTTTGCAAATTATGTCGTAAGCTCGCGCTTTAGTTCTACTGAGTTAGATACGTTCCTAGAGAAAATATAGTTGAAAGTTGACAGTAACAATTATGCGGACAGTACAAGGCTTATGTCCTTAATGCATCGCTCGGTGTGCTGGACCTCGAACGTGGTCTGTGGATGTTGCGAACATCTGACATACACGTTTTGATGACTACATGATAGTTCGGTAATGATA
Source organism: Aegilops umbellulata (assembly GCA_032464435.1). Taxonomy (NCBI): domain Eukaryota; kingdom Viridiplantae; phylum Streptophyta; class Magnoliopsida; order Poales; family Poaceae; genus Aegilops; species Aegilops umbellulata. The sequence continues at coordinate 412,915,173 of CP136059.1, read as the reverse complement.
AATGGTTTAGAATTGAGGCACCGAAGACATTTTTGAAATGTCGCGGAACATATGAGATGTTTCGAGGGCTGAAATTGGGATTTCAGGCTCGTGCCCACGTCAAGAGGTATAAGACCTCCGACGATTTTCTTGGCCTGCAAACTAAGGGAGAAAATCTCAATCGTTGAGCTTGTGCTCAGATTGTCTGAGTACAACAATCACTTGAATCGAGTGGGAGTTGATCTTCCAGATAAGATAGTGATGTTTCTCCAAAGTCATTGCCACCAAGCTGCTAGAGCTTCGTAATGAACTATAACATATCAGGGATAGATATGATGATCCTTGAAATATTCGCGATGTTTGACACCGCGAAAGTAGAAATCAAGAAGGAGCATCAATTGTTGATGGTTAGTGAAACCACTAGTTTCAAGAAGGGCAAGGGCAAGAAGGGATACTTCATGAAACGGAAAATCAGCTGCTACTCTAGTATAGAAACCCAAGGTTGAACCCAAACCCGAGACTGAGTGCTTCTGTAATAAGGGGAACAACCACTGGAGCAGAATTACCCTAGATACTTGGTAGATGAGAAGGCTGTCGATAGAAGTATATTGGATATACATTATGTTAATGTGTACTTTACTAGTACTCCTAGTAGCATCAGGGTATTAGATACCGGTTCGGTTGCTAAGTGTTAGTAAATCGAAATAAAAGCTACGGAATAAACGGAGACTAGCTAAAGGTGAGCTGACGAGATGTGTTGGAAGTGTTTCCAAGGTTGATGTGATCAAGCATCGCACGCTCCCTCTACCATCGAGATTGGTGTTAAACCTAAATAATTGTTATTTGGTGTTTGCGTTGAGCATAGACATGATTGGATTATGTCTATCGCAATACGGTTATTCATTTAAGGAGAATAATGGTTACTCTATTTATTTGAATAATACCTTCAATGGTCTTGCACCTAAAATGAATGGTTTATTGAATCTCGATCATAGTGATACACATGTTCATGCCAAAAGATATAAGATAGTAATGATAGTACCACCTACTTGTGGCACTGCCATGTAAGTCATATTGGTATAAAACGCATGAAGAAGCTCCATGTTGATGGATCTTTGGACTCACTCATTTTTGAAAAAGGATTGAGTGATGTGAACCATGTCTATTGGTATATACGCATGAAGAAACTCCATGCAGATGGACCGTTTGGACTCACTTGATTTTGAATCACTTGAGATATGCAAATCATACCACGTGGGCAAGATGACTGAAAGCTTCGGTTTCAGTAAAATGGAACAAGAAAGCAACTTGTTGGAAGTAACACATTTTGATGTGTGCAGTCCAATGAGTGCTGAGGCACGCAGTGGATATCGTTATGCTCTTACTTCACAGATGATTTGAGTAGATACTGAGTATATTTACTTGATGAAACACAAGTCTGAATTATTGAATGGTTCAAGTAATTTCAGAATGAAGTTGAAGATCTTCGTGATAAGAGGATAAAATGTCTATGTTATGATCATAGAAATGAATATCTGAGTTACGAGTTTGGCACTGTGGAAATTGTTTCACAACTAATACCGCCTGGAACACCATAGTGTGATGGTGTGTCCGAACATCATAGTTGCACCCTATTGGATATGGTGCGTACCATGATGTCTCTTATCGAATTACCACTATCGTTCATGGGTTAGGCATTAGAGACAACCGCACTCACTTTAATAGGGCACCACGTAATTCCGTTGAGACGAAACCGTTTGAACTATGGTTTGGAGAAACCTGAGTTGTCGTTTCTTAAAAGTTTGGGGCTGCGACGCTTATGTGAAAAAGTTTCAGGTTGATAAGCTCGAACCCAAAGCGGATAAAATGCATCTTCATAGGACACCCAAAACAGTTGGGTATACCTCCTAATTCAGATCCGAAAGCAATAGGGATTGTTTCTAGAATCGGGTCCTTTCTCGAGAAAAAGTTTCTCTCGAAAGAATTGAGTGGGAGGAAGATAGAACTTGATAAGGTTGTTGAACCTTTACTTCAGGCAGAGAGTAGCGCAAGCACAAGAAAAATGTTTCTGTGGCAAGTTACTATCGAACCTCATAGGTTGACAAGGGTGTGTACAACTTCTAAGTGGTAACCCTGTCTTAAAAGGTCACGTTGTTGGACAACGATGAACCTATGAGCTATGGAGAAGCGATGGTGGGCCCGGATTCCGAAAAATGGCTCGAGGCCATAAAATCCGAGAGAGGGTCCATGTATGAAAACAAAGTGTAGACTTTGAAAGAACTACTTGATGGTCGTAAGGCTGTTGGGTACATATGGATTTTAAAAGGAAGACAGACAATGATGGTAAGTGTCACCATTGAGAAAGCTCGACTTGTCGTTAAGGTGTTTCCCGACAAGTTCAAGGAGTTGACTACGATGAGACTTTCTCACTCGTCGCGATGCTAAGAGTCTGTTGGAATTAGCAGGTACTGCATTATTTATGAAATCTTGCAGATGGGATGTCAAAATATTGTTTCCTTGTTCTTGAGGAAAGGTTGTATGTGATACAACCAGAAGATTTTGTCGATCCTGAAAGATGCTAACAAGTATGCAAAGCCCCAGCTATCCTTCTAAGGACTGGAGTAAGCATCTCGGAGTTGGAATGTACACTTTGATGAGATAATCAAAGATTTTGGGTTTATACAAAGTTTATGAGAAACTTGTATTTCCAAAGAAGTGAGTGGGAGCACTATAGAATTCTGATGAGTATATGTTGTTGACATATTGATGATCAGAAATAATGTAGAATTTCTGGAAAGCATATAGGGATAGATCAAAATGCTTAATGGTACTTTCAAATGAGCACATACCTTGACATGATCTTGAAGGTGTTCAAGATGGATCAGTCAAAGAAGGAAGTTCTTGCCTGAGTTGTAAGGTACGAAGTTAAGACTTAAAGCTCGACCACGGCAGAACAGAGAGAAAGGACGAAGGTCGTCCCCTATGCTTAGACATAGGCTCCATAGTATGCTATGCTGTGTACAGCACCTGACATGTGCCTTGCCACATGTCTGGCTAGAGGGTACAAAGGTGATCTAGGAGTAGATCACCAGATAGCGGTCAAGATTATCCTTAGAGGAATAAGGATATGTTTCTCGGTTATGGAGGTGATAAAGAGTTCGACGTAAAGAGTTACGTCGATGCAAGCTTAACACCTATCCGGATAGCTTTGAGTAGAGATGCCGGATACGTATAATGGAGCAACAATTTGGAATAGCTCCAAGTAGAACAGTTATTTGAAATGGCTCCAAATATATCGTAGAGATTTGCGAAGTACATACGGATCTGAATGTTGCAGACCCGTTGACTAAAACCTCTCTCACAAGCAACATGATCAAACCCAGAACTCATTGAGTGTTAATCACATAGTGATGTGAAGTAGATTATGAACTCTAGTAAACTCTTTGGATGTTGGTCACATGGTGATGTGACCTGTGAATGTTAATCATATGGCGATGTGAACTAGATTATTGACTCTAGTGCAAGTGGGAGACTGTTGGAAATATGCCCTAGAGGCAATAATAAATAGGTTATTATTATATTTCCTTGTTCATGATAAATCGTTTATTATCCATGCTAGAATTGTATTGATAGGAAACTCAGATACATGTGTGGATACATAGACAACACCATGTCCCTAGTAAGCCTCTAGTTAACTAGCTCGTTGATCAATAGGTGGTTACGGTTTCCTGACCATGGACATTGGATGTCATTGATAACGGGATCACATCATTAGAAGAATGATGTGATGGACAAGACCCAATCCTAAGCCTAGCATAAAGATCGTGTAGTTCGTATGCTAAAGCTTTCTTAATGTCAAGTATCATTTCCTTAGACCATGAGATTGTGCAACTCCCGGATACTGTAGGGATACTTTGGGTATGCCAAACATCACAACGTAACTGGGTGGCTATAAAGGTACACTACAGGTATCTCCGAAAGTGTCTGTTGGGTTGGCATGAATCGAGACTGGGATTTGTCACTCCGTGTGACGGAGAGGTATCTCTGGGCCCACTCAGTAGGACATCATCATAATGTGCACAATGTGATCAAGGAGTTGATTACGGGATGATGTGTTACGGAACGAGTAAAGAGACTTGCCGGTAACGAGATTGAACAAGGTATCGGGATACCGACGATCGAATCTCGGGCAAGTACAATACCGCTAGACAAAGGGAATTGAATACGGGATTGATTAAATCCTCGACATCGTGGTTCATCCGATGAGATCATCGTGGAACATGTGGGAGCCAACATGGGTATCCAGATCCCGCTGCTGGTTATTGGCCGGAGAGGTGTCTCGGCCATGTCTGCATGATTCCCGAACCCGTAGGGTCTACACACTTAAGGTTCGGTGACGCTAGAGTTGTTATGGGAAATAGTATGTGGTTACCGAAGGTAGTTCGGAGTCCCGAAGGAGATCCCGGACGTCAAGAGGAGTTCCGGAATGGTCCGGCGGTGAAGATCGATATATTGGACGACGGGTATTGGAGTCCGGATGTGTTCCAGAGGTACCAGGCTATGGCCAGCGTGACCGGAAGGTGTTTCGGGAGCCCCGGCAAGTGTTGGAGGGCCTCATGGGCCAGGGTTAGGCGGGACGGAGGCCCTGGGGGGTAGCAATGCCACCCGAGCGTCGCACTGGGCCCTCATACATGCGGGGTGGTGTGGTGGCATGTCCAAAGAGGCGGCACGCGTCTCCGGGGGGGTGCCCCCTCACGAACGGCGACGCTCCGGTGGCATTGCTACCCCCCAGTGCCCCCGTCCCGCCTAACCCTGTAGCGTTTGACCACGAGATTGACCCCTTTGACTTTGCACGGACGGGCTTTGACCAGTGGACCTCCCCACCCGGTTGTGTTAGGTCAGCCCATAGGAACACTTTGGAGCAACATCCAGGCAAGACACACAGCAAGATCCCCTCCGCGTAGACCCCACGCGTCCGTTTTCCCCGTCCAGGTGCCGGCGGCGGCGCCGGCCGTGAGGGGGGCACACCCCGGACACGCGTGCCGGGCGTTTGCAACCGCCACAACACTTCCAGACTTGTGAGAGGCCGCCGGCGCAAGACTTGGCGGCATGCTAGCCCCCGGAGGCCGCCGGCCACAGCCGTAGACGCGCGAAGGGCAATCCGCGTAGAGGGAATTTTTCGGATACTTCTCCATCACCAAAAATTATGAAAAAAAATACCATCGTTCCTATAGCACATGTGCCCACGTCGTGCAAAAAAACTCATGATTTTATCGCGCTCCGAGTATTTAGTAATATTGACGCCGCATCGTTACCACAGAATGTCTACTACCGTGTCATCGCCGTCCGTGAGGGGGGCCACGCCCCGGAGACGCGTCCCGCCTCTTCGGACATGCCACAACACCACCCCGCATGTATGAGGGCCCGGTGCGACGCTCCGGTGGCATTGCTACCCCCCAGTGCCCCCGTCCCGCCTAACCCTGTAGCGTTTGACCACGGGATCTACCCCTTTGACTTTGCACGGACGGGCTTTGACTAGTGGACCTCCCCACCCGGTTGTGTTAGGTCAGCCCATAGGAACACTTTGGAGCAACATCCGGGCCAGACCCACAGCAAGATCCCCTACGCGTAGACCCCACGCGTCCGTTTTCCCCGTCCAGGTGTCGGCGGCGGCGCCGTCCGTGAGGGGGGCACACCCCGGACACGCGTGCCGGGCGTTTGCAACCGCCACAACACTTCCAGACTTGTGAGAGGCCGCTGGCGCAAGATTTGGCGGCATGCTAGCCCCCGGAGGCCGCCAGCCATAGCCGTAGACGCGCGAAGGGCAATACGCGTAGAGGGAATTTTTCGGATACTTCTCCATCACCAAAAATTATGAAAAAATACCATCGTTCCTATAGCACATGTGCCCACGTCGTGCAAAAAAACTCATGATTTTATCGTGCTCCGAGTATTTAGTAATATTGATGCCGCATCGTTACCGCAGAACGTCTACTACCGTGTCATCGCCGAACGTGAGGGGGGCCACGCCCCGGAGACGCGTCCCGCCTCTTCGGACATGCCACAACACCACCCCGCATGTATGAGGGCCCAGTGCGATGCTCCGGTGGCATTGCTACCCCCCAGTGCCCCCGTCCCGTCTAACCCTGTAGCGTTTGACCACGAGATCTACCCCTTTGACTTTGCACGGACGGGCTTTGACCAGTGGACCTCCCCACCCGGTTGTGTTAGGTCTGCCCATAGGAACACTTTGGAGCAACATCCAGGCCAGACCCACAGCAAGATCCCCTCCGCGTAGACCCCACGCGTCTGTTTTCCCCGTCCAGGTGCCGGCGGCGGCGCCGTCCGTGAGGGGGGCTCACCCCGGACACGCATGTCGGGCGTTTGCAACCGCCACAACACTTCCAGACTCATGAGAGGCCGCGGGCGCAAGATTTGGCGGCATGCTAGCCCCCGGAGGCCGCCGGCCACAGCCGTAGACGCGCGAAGGGCAATCCGCGTAGAGGGAATTTTTCGGATACTTCTCCATCACCAAAAATTATGAAAAAATACCATCATTCCTATAGCACATGTGCCCACGTCGCGCAAAAAAACTCATGATTTTATCGCGCTCCGAGTATTTAGTAATATTGACGCCGCATCGTTACCGCAGAACGTCTACTACCGTGTCATCGCCGTCCGTGAGGGGGGCCACGCCCCGGAGACGCGTCCCGCCTCTTCGGACATGCCACAACACCACCCCACATGTATGAGGGCCCGGTGCGATGCTCCGGTGGCATTGCTACCCCCCAGTGCCCCCGTCCCGCCTAACCCTGTAGCGTTTGACCACGGGATCTACCCCTTTGACTTTGCACGGACGGGCTTTGACCAGTGGACTGCCCCACCCGGTTGTGTTAGGTCAGCCCATAGGAACACTTTGGAGCAACATCCGGGCTAGACACACAGCAAGATCCCCTCCGCGTAGACCCCACGCGTCCGTTTTCCCCGTCCAGGTGTCGGCGGCGGCGCCGTCCGTGAGGGGGGCACACCCCGGACACGCGTGCCGGGCGTTTGCAACCGCCACAACACTTCCAGACTTGTGAGAGGCCGCTGGCGCAAGATTTGGCGGCATGCTAGCCCCCGGAGGCCGCCAGCCACAGCCGTAGACGCGCGAAGGGCAATACGCGTAGAGGGAATTTTTCGGATACTTCTCCATCACCAAAAATTATGAAAAAATACCATCGTTCCTATAGCACATGTGCCCACGTCGTGCAAAAAAACTCATGATTTTATCGTGCTCCGAGTATTTAGTAATATTGACGCCGCATCATTACCGCAGAACGTCTACTACCGTGTCATCGCCGAACGTGAGGGGGGCCACGCCCCGGAGACGCGTCCCGCCTCTTCGGACATGCCACAACACCACCCCGCATGTATGAGGGCCCAGTGCGATGCTCCGGTGGCATTGCTACCACCCAGTGCCCCCGTCCCGCCTAACCCTGTAGCGTTTGACCACGAGATCCACCCCTTTGACTTTGCACGGACGGGCTTTGACCAGTGGACCTCCCCACCCGGTTGTGTTAGGTCTGCCCATAGGAACACTTTGGAGCAACATCCAGGCCAGACCCACAGCAAGATCCCCTCCGCGTAGACCCCACGCGTCTGTTTTCCCCGTCCAGGTGCCGGCGGCGGCGCCGTCCGTGAGGGGGGCTCACCCCGGACACGCATGTCGGGCGTTTGCAACCGCCACAACACTTCCAGACTCATGAGAGGCCGCGGGCGCAAGATTTGGCGGCATGCTAGCCCCCGGAGGCCGCCGGCCACAGCCGTAGACGCGCGAAGGGCAATCCGCGTAGAGGGAATTTTTCGGATACTTCTCCATCACCAAAAATTATGAAAAAATACCATCATTCCTATAGCACATGTGCCCACGTCGCGCAAAAAAACTCATGATTTTATCGCGCTCCGAGTATTTAGTAATATTGACGCCGCATCGTTACCGCAGAACGTCTACTACCGTGTCATCGCCGTCCGTGAGGGGGGCCACGCCCCGGAGACGCGCCCCGCCTCTTCGGACATGCCACAACACCACCCCACATGTATGAGGGCCCGGTGCGATGCTCCGGTGGCATTGCTACCCCCCAGTGCCCCCGTCCCGCCTAACCCTGTAGCGTTTGACCACGGGATCTACCCCTTTGACTTTGCACGGACGGGCTTTGACCAGTGGACTGCCCCACCCGGTTGTGTTAGGTCAGCCCATAGGAACACTTTGGAGCAACATCCGGGCTAGACACACAGCAAGATCCCCTCCGCGTAGACCCCACGCGTCCGTTTTCCCCGTCCAGGTGTCGGCGGCGGCGCCGTCCGTGAGGGGGGCACACCCCGGACACGCGTGCCGGGCGTTTGCAACCGCCACAACACTTCCAGACTTGTGAGAGGCCACTGGCGCAAGATTTGGCGGCATGCTAGCCCCCGGAGGCCGCCGGCCACAGCCGTAGACGCGCGAAGGGCAATACGCGTAGAGGGAATTTTTCGGATACTTCTCCATCACCAAAAATTATGAAAAAATACCATCGTTCCTATAGCACATGTGCCCACGTCGTGCAAAAAAACTCATGATTTTATCGTGCTCCGAGTATTTAGTAATATTGACGCCGCATCATTACCGCAGAACGTCTACTACCGTGTCATCGCTGAACGTGAGGGGGGCCACGCCCCGGAGACGCGTCCCGCCTCTTCGGACATGCCACAACACCACCCCGCATGTATGAGGGCCCAGTGCGATGCTCCGGTGGCATTGCTACCCCCCCAGTGCCCCCGTCCCGCCTAACCCTGTAGCGTTTGACCACGAGATCCACCCCTTTGACTTTGGACGGACGGGCTTTGACCAGTGGACCTCCCCACCCGGTTGTGTTATGTCTGCCCATAGGAACACTTTGGAGCAACATCCAGGCCAGACCCACAGCAAGATCCCCTCCGCGTAGACCCCACGCGTCTGTTTTCCCCGTCCAGGTGCCGGCGGCTGCGCCGTCCGTGAGGGGGGCTCACCCCGGACACGCATGTCGGGCGTTTGCAACCGCCACAACACTTCCAGACTCATGGGAGGCCGCGGGCGCAAGATTTGGCGGCATGCTAGCCCCCGGAGGCCGCCGGCCACAGCCGTAGACGCGCGAAGGGCAATCCGCGTAGAGGGAATTTTTCGGATACTTCTCCATCACCAAAAATTATGAAAAAATACCATCATTCCTATAGCACATGTGCCCACGTCGCGCAAAAAAACTCATGATTTTATCGCGCTCCGAGTATTTAGTAATATTGACGCCGCATCATTACCGCAGAACGTCTACTACCGTGTCATCGTCGTCCGTGAGGGTGGCCACGCCCCGGAGACGCGTCCCACCTCTTCGGACATGCCACAACACCACCCCACATGTATGAGAGCCCGGTGCGAAGATCCGGTGGCATTGCTACCCCCCAGTGCCCCCGTCCCGCCTAACCCTGTAGCGTTTGACCACGGGATCTACCCCTTTGACTTTGCACGGACGGGCTTTGACCAGTGGACTTCCCCACCCGGTTGTGTTAGGTCAGCCCATAGTAACACTTTGGAGCAACATCCGGGCCAGACACACAGCAAGATCCCCTCCGCGTAGACCCCACGCGTCCGTTTTCCCCGTCCAGGTGCCGGCGGCTGCGCCGTTCGTTAGGGGGGCACACCCCCGACACGCGTGCCGGGCGTTTGCAACCGCCACAACACTTCCAGACTTGTGAGAGGCCGCTGGCGCAAGATTTGGCGGCATGCTAGCCCCCGGAGGCCGCCGGCCACAGCCGTAGACGCGCGAAGGGCAATACGCGTAGAGGGAATTTTTCGGATACTTCTCCATCACCAAAAATTATGAAAAAATACCATCATTCCTATAGCACATGTGCCCACGTCGTGCAAAAAAAACTCATGATTTTATCGCACTCCGAGTATTTAGTAATATTGACGCCGCATCGTTACCGCAGAACGTCTACTACCGTGTCATCGCCGTCCGTGAGGGTGGCCACGCCCCGGAGACGCGTCCCGCATCTTCGGACATGCTACAACACCACCCCGCATGTATGAGGGCCCGGTGCGATGCTCCGGTGGCATTGCTACCCCCAGTGCCTCCGTCCCGCCTAACCCTGTAGCGTTTGACCACGGGATCTACCCCTTTGACTTTGCACGGACGGGCTTTGACCAGTGGACTTCCCCACCCGGTTGTGTCAGGTCAGCCCATAGGAACACTTTGGAGCAACATCCGGGCCAGACCCACAGCAAGATCCCCTCCGTGTAGACCCCACGCGTTCGTTTTCCCCGTCCAGGTGTCGGCGGCGGCGCCGTCCGTGAGGGGGGCACACCCCGGACACGCGTGCCGGGCGTTTGCAACCGCCACAACACTTCCAGACTTGTGAGAGGCCGCTGGCGCAAGATTTGGCGGCATGCTAGCCCCCGGAGGCCGCCGGCCACAGCCGTAGACGCGCGAAGGGCAATACGCGTAGAGGGAATTTTTCGGATACTTCTCCATCACCAAAAATTATGAAAAAATACCATCGTTCCTATAGCACATGTGCCCACGTCGTGCAAAAAAACTCATGATTTTATCGTGCTCCGAGTATTTAGTAATATTGACGCCGCATCGTTACCGCAGAACGTCTACTACCGTGTCATCGCCGAACGTGAGGGGGGCCATGCCCCGGAGACGCGTCCCGCCTCTTCGGACATGCCACAACACCACCCCGCATGTATGAGGGCCCAGTGCGATGCTCCGGTGGCATTGCTACCCCCCAGTGCCCCCGTCCCGCCTAACCCTGTAGCGTTTGACCACGAGATCCACCCCTTTGACTTTGCACGGACGGGCTTTGACCAGTGGACCTCCCCACCCGGTTGTGTTAGGTCTGCCCATAGGAACACTTTGGAGCAACATCCAGGCCAGACCCACAGCAAGATCCCCTCCGCGCAGACCCCACGCGTCCGTTTTCCCCGTCCAGGTGCCGGCGGCGGCGCCGTCCGTGAGGGGGGCACACCCCGGACACGCGTGCCGGGCGTTTGCAACCGCCACAACACTTCCAGACTTGTGAGAGGCCGCTGGCGCAAGATTTGGCGGCATTCTAGCCCCCGGAGGCCGCCGGCCACAGCCGTAGACGCGCGAAGGGCAATCCGCGTAGAGGGAATTTTTCGGATACTTCTCCATCACCAAAAATTATGAAAAAATACCATCATTCCTATAGCACATGTGCCCACGTCGTGCAAAAAAAACTCATGATATTATCGCGCTCCGAGTATTTAGTAATATTGACGCCGCATCGTTACCGCAGAACGTCTACTACCGTGTCATCGCCGTCCGTGAGGGGGGCCACGCCCCGGAGACGCGTCCCGCTTCTTCGGACATGACACAACACCACCCCACATGTATGAGGGCCCGGTGCGATGCTCCGGTGGCATTGCTACCCCCAGTGCCCCCGCCCCGCCTAACCCTGTAGCGTTTGACCACGGGATCTACCCCTTTGACTTTGCACGGACGGGCTTTGACCAGTGGACTTCCCCACCCGGTTGTGTTAGGTCTGCCCATAGGAACACTTTGGAGCAACATCCGGGCCAGACCCACAGCAAGATCCCCTCCGCGTAGACCCCACGCGTCCGTTTTCCTCGTCCAGGTGCCGGCGGCGGCGCCGTCCGTGAGGGGGGCACACCCCGGACACGCGTGCCGGGCGTTTGCAACCGCCACAACACTTCCAGACTTGTGAGAGGCCGCTGGCGCAAGATTTGGCGGCATGCTAGCCCCCGGAAGCCGCCGGCCACAGCCGTAGACGCGCGAAGGGCAATCCGCGTAGAGGGAATTTTTCGGATACTTCTCCATCACCAAAAATTATGAAAAAATACCATCGTTCCTATAGCACATGTGCCCACGTCGTGCAAAAACACTCATGATTTTATCGCGCTCCGAGTATTTAGTAATATTGACGCTGCATCGTTACCGCAGAACGTCTACTACCGTGTCATCGCCGTCCGTGAGGGGGCCACGCCCCGGAGACGCGTCCCGCCTCTTCGGACATGCCACAACACCACCCCGCATGTATGAGGGCCCGGTGCGACGCTCCGGTGGCATTGCTACCCCCCAGTGCCCCCGTCCCGCCTAACCCTGTAGCGTTTGACCACGGGATCTACCCCTTTGACTTTGCACGGACAGGCTTTGACCAGTGGACCTCCCCACCCGGTTGTGTTAGGTCTGCCCATAGGAACACTTTGGAGCAACATCCGGGCCAGACACACAGCAAGATCCCCTCCGCGTAGACCCCACGCGTCTATTTTCCCCGTCCAGGTGCCGGCGGCGGCGCCGTCCGTGAGGGGGGCACACCCCGGACACGCGTGCCAGGCGTTTGCAACCGCCACAACACTTCCAGACTTGTGAGAGGCCGCTGGCGCAAGATTTGGCGGCATTCTAGCCCCCGGAGGCCGCCGGCCATAGCCGTAGACGCGCGAAGGGCAATCCGCGTAGAGGGAATTTTTCGGATACTTCTCCATCACCAAAAATTATGAAAAAATACCATCATTCCTATAGCACATGTGCCCACGTCGTGCAAAAAAACCCATGATTTTATCGTGCTCCGAGTATTTAGTAATATTGACGCCGCATCGTTACCGCAGAACGTCTACTACCGTGTCATCGCCGAACGTGAGGGGGGCCATGCCCCGGAGACGCGTCCCGCCTCTTCGGACATGCCACAACGCCACCCCGCATGTATGAGGGCCCAGTGCGATGCTCCGGTGGCATTGCTACCCCCCAGTGCCCCCGTCCCGCCTAACCCTGTAGCGTTTGACCACGAGATCCACCCCTTTGACTTTGCACGGACGGGCTTTGACCAGTGGACCTCCCCACCCGGTTGTGTTAGGTCTGCCCATAGGAACACTTTGGAGCAACATCCAGGCCAGACCCACAGCAAGATCCCCTCCGCGTAGACCCCACGCGTCTGTTTTCCCCGTCCAGGTGCCGGCGGCGGCGCCGTCCGTGAGGGGGGCACACCCCGCACACGCGTGCCGGGCGTTTGCAACCGCCACAACACTTCTAGACTTGTGAGAGGCCGCTGGCGCAAGATTTGGCGGCATTCTAGCCCCCGGAGGCCGCCGGCCACAGCCGTAGACGCGCGAAGGGCAATCCGCGTAGAGGGAATTTTTCGGATACTTCTCCATCACCAAAAATTATGAAAAAATACCATCATTCCTATAGCACATGTGCCCACGTCGTGCAAAAAAAACTCATGATATTATCGCGCTCCGAGTATTTAGTAATATTGACGCCGCATCGTTACCGCAGAACGTCTACTACCGTGTCATCGCCGTCCGTGAGGGTGGCCACGCCCCGGAGACGCGTCCCGCCTCTTCGGACATGCCACAACACCACCCCACATGTATGAGGGCCCGGTGCGATGCTCCGGTGGCATTGCTACCCCCAGTGCCCCCGCCCCGCCTAACCATGTAGCGTTTGACCACGGGATCTACCCCTTTGACTTTGCACGGACGGGCTTTGACCAGTGGACTTCCCCACCCGGTTGTGTTAGGTCAGCCCATAGGAACACTTTGGAGCAACATCCGGGCCAGACACACAGCAAGATTCCCTCCACGTAGACCCCACGCGTCCGTTTTCCCCTTCCAGGTGCCGGCGGCGGCGCCGTCCGTTAGGGGGGCACACCCCCGACACGCGTGCCGGGCGTTTGCAACCGCCACAACACTTCCAGACTTGTGAGAGGCCGCTGGCGCAAGATTTGGCGGCATGCTAGCCCCCGGAGGCCGCCGGCCACAGCCGTAGACGCGCGAAGGGCAATACGCGTAGAGGGAATTTTTCGGATACTTCTCCATCACCAAAAATTATGAAAAAATACCATCATTCCTATAGCACATGTGCCCACGTCGTGCAAAAAAACTCATGATTTTATCGCGCTCCGAGTATTTAGTAATATTGACGCCGCATCGTTACCGCAGAACGTCTACTACCGTGTCATCGCCGTCCGTGAAGGGGGCCACGCCCCGGAGACGCGTCCCGCCTCTTCGGACATGCCACAACACCACCCCGCATGTATGAGGGCCCGGTGCGATGCTCCGGTGGCATTGCTACCCCCAGTGCCCCCGTCCCGCCTAACCCTGTAGCGTTTGACCACGGGATCTACCCCTTTGACTTTGCACGGACGGGCTTTGACCAGTGGACTTCCCCACCCGGTTGTGTTAGGTCTGCCCATAGGAACACTTTGGAGCAACATCCGGGCCAGACCCACAGCAAGATCCCCTCCGCGTAGACCCCACGTATCCGTTTTCCTCGTCCAGGTGCCGGCGGCGGCGCCGTCCGTGAGAGGGGCACACCCCGAACACGCGTGCCGGGCGTTTGCAACCGCCACAACACTTCCAGACTTGTGAGAGGCCGTTGGCGCAAGATTTGGCGGCATGCTAGCCCCCGGAAGCCGCCGGCCACAGCCGTAGACGCGCGAAGGGCAATCCGCGTAGAGGGAATTTTTCGGATACTTCTCCATCACCAAAAATTATGAAAAAATACCATCGTTCCTATAGCACATGTGCCCACGTCGTGCAAAAACACTCATGATTTTATCGCGCTCCGAGTATTTAGTAATATTGACGCCGCATCGTTACCGCAGAACGTCTACTACCGTGTCATCGCCGTCCGTGAGGGGGCCACGCCCCGGAGACGCGTCCCGCCTCTTCGGACATGCCACAACACCACCCCGCATGTATGAGGGCCCGGTGCGACGCTCCGGTGGCATTGCTACCCCCCAGTGCCCCCGTCCCGCCTAACCCTGTAGCATTTGACCACGGGATCTACCCCTTTGACTTTGCAGGGACAGGCTTTGACCAGTGGACCTCCCCACCCGGTTGTGTTAGGTCTGCCCATAGGAACACTTTGGAGCAACATCCGGGCCAGACACACAGCAAGATCCCCTCCGCGTAGACCCCACGCGTCTATTTTCCCCGTCCAGGTGCCGGCGGCGGCGCCGTCCGTGAGGGGGGCACACCCCGGACACGCGTGCCAGGCGTTTGCAACTGCCACAACACTTCCAGACTTGTGAGAGGCCGCTGGCGCAAGATTTGGCGGCATTCTAGCCCCCGGAGGCCGCCGGCCATAGCCGTAGACGCGCGAAGGGCAATCCGCGTAGAGGGAATTTTTCGGATACTTCTCCATCACCAAAAATTATGAAAAAATACCATCATTCCTATAGCACATGTGCCCACGTCGTGCAAAAAAACTCATGATTTTATCGTGCTCTGAGTATTTAGTAATATTGACGCCGCATCGTTACCGCAGAACGTCTACTACCGTGTCATCGCCGTCCGTGAGGGTGGCCACGCCCCGAAGACGCGTCCCGCCTCTTCGGACATGCCACAACACCACCCCACATGTATGAGGGCCCGATGCGATGCTCCGGTGGCATTGCTACCCCCCAGTGCCCCCGCCCCGCCTAACCCTATAGCGTTTGACCACGGGATCTACCCCTTTGACTTTGCACGGACGGGCTTTGACCAGTGGACTTCCCCACCTGGTTGTGTTAGGTCAGCCCATAGGAACACTTTGGAGCAACATCCGGGCCAGGCACACAGCAAGATTCCCTCCGCGTAGACCCCACGCGTCCGTTTTCCCCGTCCAGGTGCCGGCGGCGGCGCCGTCCGTTAGGGGGGCACACCCCCGACACGCGTGCCGGGCGTTTGCAACCGCCACAACACTTCCAGACTTGTGAGAGGCCGCTGGCGCAAGATTTGGTGGCATGCTAGCCCCCGGAGGCCGCCGGCCACAGCCGTAGACGTGCGAAGGGCAATACGCGTAGAGGGAATTTTTCGGATACTTCTCCATCACCAAAAATTATGAAAAAATACCATCATTCCTATAGCACATGTGCCCACGTCGTGCAAAAAAACTCATGATTTTATCGCGCTCCGAGTATTTAGTAATATTGACGCCGCATCGTTACCGCAGAACGTCTACTACCGTTTCATCGCCGTCCGTGAGGGGGCCACGCCCCGGAGACGCGTCCCGCCTCTTCGGACATGCCACAACACCACCCCGCATGTATGAGGGCCCGGTGCGACGCTCCGGTGGCATTGCTACCCCCCAGTGCCCCCGTCCCGCCTAACCCTGTAGCGTTTGACCACGGGATCTACCCCTTTGACTTTGCACGGACAGGCTTTGACCAGTGGACCTCCCCACCCGGTTGTGTTAGGTCTGCCCATAGGAACACTTTGGAGAAACATCCGGGCCAGACACACAGCAAGATCCCCTCCGCGTAGACCCCACGCGTCTATTTTCCCCGTCCAGGTGCCGGCGGCGGCGCCGTCCGTGAGGGGGGCACACCCCGGACACGCGTGCCAGGCGTTTGCAACCGCCACAACACTTCCAGACTTGTGAGAGGCCGCTGGCGCAAGATTTGGCGGCATTCTAGCCCCCGGAGGCCGCCGGCCATAGCCGTAGACGCGCGAAGGGCAATCCGCGTAGAGGGAATTTTTCGGATACTTCTCCATCACCAAAAATTATGAAAAAATACCATCATTCCTATAGCACATGTGCCCACGTCGTGCAAAAAAACTCATGATTTTATCGCGCTCTGAGTATTTAGTAATATTGACGCCGCATCGTTACCGCAGAACGTCTACTACCGTGTCATCGCCGTCCGTGAGGGGGGCCACGCCCCGGAGACGCGTCCCGCCTCTTCGGACATGCCACAACACCACCCCGCATGTATGAGGGCCCGGTGCGATGCTCCGGTGGCATTGTTACTCCCCAGTGCCCCCGTCCCGCCTAACCCTGTAGCGTTTGACCACGGGATCTACCCCTTTTACTTTGCACGGACGGGCTTTGACCAGTGGACTTCCCCACCCGGTTGTGTTAGGTCTGCCCATAGGAACACTTTGGAGCAACATCCGGGCCAGACCCACAGCAAGATCCCCTCCGCGTAGACCCCACGCGTCGGTTTTCCTCGTCCAGGTGCCGGCGGCGGCGCCGTCCGTGAGGGGGGCACACCCCGGACACGCGTGCTGGGCGTTTGCAACCGCCACAACACTTCCAGACTTGTGAGAGGCCGCTGGCGCAAGATTTGGCGGCATGCTAGCCCCCGGAGGCCGCCGGCCACAGCCGTAGACGCGCGAAGGGCAATCCGCGTAGAGGGAATTTTTCGGATACTTCTCCATCACCAAAAATTATGAAAAAATACCATCGTTCCTATAGCACATGTGCCCACGTCGTGCAAAAACACTCATGATTTTATCGCGCTCCGAGTATTTAGTAATATTGACGCCGCATCGTTACCGCAGAACGTCTACTACCGTGTCATCGCCGTCCGTGAGGGGGCCACGCCCCGGAGACGCGTCCCGCCTCTTCGGACATGCCACAACACCACCCCGCATGTATGAGGGCCCGGTGCGACGCTCCGGTGGCATTGCTAGCCCCCAGTGCCCCCGTCCCGCCTAACCCTGTAGCGTTTGACCACGGGATCTACCCCTTTGACTTTGCACGGACAGGCTTTGACCAGTGGACCTCCCCACCCGGTTGTGTTAGGTCAGCCCATAGGAACACTTTGGAGCAACATCCGGGCCAGACACACAGCAAGATCCCCTCCGCGTAGACCCCACGCGTCTATTTTCCCCGTCCAGGTGCCGGCGGCGGCGCCGTCCGTGAGGGGGGCACACCCCGGACACGCGTGCCAGGCGTTTGCAACTGCCACAACACTTCCAGACTTGTGAGAGGCCGCTGGCGCAAGATTTGGCGGCATTCTAGCCCCCGGAGGCCGCCGGCCATAGCCGTAGACGCGCGAAGGGCAATCCGCGTAGAGGGAATTTTTCGGATACTTCTCCATCACCAAAAATTATGAAAAAATACCATCATTCCTATAGCACATGTGCCCACGTCGTGCAAAAAAACTCATGATTTTATCGCGCTCTGAGTATTTAGTAATATTGACGCCGCATCGTTACCGCAGAACGTCTACTACCGTGTCATCGCCGTCCGTGAGGGGGGCCACGCCCCGGAGACGCGTCCCGCCTCTTCGGACATGCCACAACACCACCCCGCATGTATGAGGGCCCGGTGCGATGCTCCGGTGGCATTGTTACCCCCCAGTGCCCCCGTCCCGCCTAACCCTGTAGCGTTTGACCACGGGATCTACCCCTTTGACTTTGCACGGACGGGCTTTGACCAGTGGACTTCCCCACCCGGTTGTGTTAGGTCTGCCCATAGGAACACTTTGGAGCAACATCCGGGCCAGACCCACAGCAAGATCCCCTCCGCGTAGACCCCACGCGTCGGTTTTCCTCGTCCAGGTGCCGGCGGCGGCGCCGTCCGTGAGGGGGGCACACCCCGGACACGCGTGCTGGGCGTTTGCAACCGCCACAACACTTCCAGACTTGTGAGAGGCCGCTGGCGCAAGATTTGGCGGCATGCTAGCCCCCGGAGGCCGCCGGCCACAGCCGTAGACGCGCGAAGGGCAATCCGCGTAGAGGGAATTTTTCGGATACTTCTCCATCACCAAAAATTATGAAAAAATACCATCGTTCCTATAGCACATGTGCCCACGTCGTGCAAAAACACTCATGATTTTATCGCTCCGAGTATTTAGTAATATTGACGCCGCATCGTTACCGCAGAACGTCTACTACCGTGTCATCGCCGTCCGTGAGGGGGCCACGCCCCGGAGACGCGTCCCGCCTCTTCGGACATGCCACAACACCACCCCGCATGTATGAGGGCCCGGTGCGACGCTCCGGTGGCATTGCTACCCCCCAGTGCCCCCGTCCCGCCTAACCCTGTAGCGTTTGACCACGGGATCTACCCCTTTGACTTTGCACGGACAGGCTTTGACCAGTGGACCTCCCCACCCGGTTGTGTTAGGTCTGCCCATAGGAACACTTTGGAGCAACATCCGGGCCAGACACACAGCAAGATCCCCTCCGCGTAGACCCCACGCGTCTATTTTCCCCGTCCAGGTGCCGGCGGCGGCGCCGTCCGTGAGGGGGGCACACCCCGGACACGCGTGCCAGGCGTTTGCAACTGCCACAACACTTCCAGACTTGTGAGAGGCCGCTGGCGCAAGATTTGGCGGCATTCTAGCCCCCGGAGGCCGCCGGCCATAGCCGTAGACGCGCGAAGGGCAATCCGCGTAGAGGGAATTTTTCGGATACTTCTCCATCACCAAAAATTATGAAAAAATACCATCATTCCTATAGCACATGTGCCCACGTCGTGCAAAAAAACTCATGATTTTATCGCGCTCTGAGTATTTAGTAATATTGACGCCGCATCGTTACCGCAGAACGTCTACTACCGTGTCATCGCCGTCCGTGAGGGGGGCCACGCCCCGGAGACGCGTCCCGCCTCTTCGGACATGCCACAACACCACCCCGCATGTATGAGGGCCCGGTGCGATGCTCCGGTGGCATTGTTACCCCCCAGTGCCCCCGTCCCGCCTAACCCTGTAGCGTTTGACCACGGGATCTACCCCTTTGACTTTGCACGGACGGGCTTTGACCAGTGGACTTCCCCACCGGGTTGTGTTAGGTCTGCCCATAGGAACACTTTGGAGCAACATCCGGGCCAGACCCACAGCAAGATCCCCTCCGCGTAGACCCCACGCGTCGGTTTTCCTCGTCCAGGTGCCGGCGGCGGCGCCGTCCGTGAGGGGGGCACACCCCGGACACGCGTGCCGGGCGTTTGCAACCGCCACAACACTTCCAGACTTGTGAGAGGCCGCTGGCGCAAGATTTGGCGGCATGCTAGCCCCCGGAGGCCGCCGGCCACAGCCGTAGACGCGCGAAGGGCAATCCGCGTAGAGGGAATTTTTCGGATACTTCTCCATCACCAAAAATTATGAAAAAATACCATCGTTCCTATAGCACATGTGCCCACGTCGTGCAAAAACACTCATGATTTTATCGCGCTCCGAGTATTTAGTAATATTGACGCCGCATCGTTACCGCAGAACGTCTACTACCGTGTCATCGCCGTCCGTGAGGGGGCCACGCCCCGGAGACGCGTCCCGCCTCTTCGGACATGCCACAACACCACCCCGCATGTATGAGGGCCCGGTGCGACGCTCCGGTGGCATTGCTACCCCCCAGTGCCCCCGTCCCGCCTAACCCTGTAGCGTTTGACCACGGGATCTACCCCTTTGACTTTGCACGGACAGGCTTTGACCAGTGGACCTCCCCACCCGGTTGTGTTAGGTCTGCCCATAGGAACACTTTGGAGCAACATCCGGGCCAGACACACAGCAAGATCCCCTCCGCGTAGACCCCACGCGTCTATTTTCCCCGTCCAGGTGCCGGCGGCGGCGCCGTCCGTGAGGGGGGCACACCCCGGACACGCGTGCCAGGCGTTTGCAACTGCCACAACACTTCCAGACTTGTGAGAGGCCGCTGGCGCAAGATTTGGCGGCATTCTAGCCCCCGGAGGCCGCCGGCCATAGCCGTAGACGCGCGAAGGGCAATACGCGTAGAGGGAATTTTTCGGATACTTCTCCATCACCAAAAATTATGAAAAAATACCATCATTCCTATAGCACATGTGCCCACGTCGTGCAAAAAAACTCATGATTTTATCGCGCTCCGAGTATTTAGTAATATTGACGCCGCATCGTTACCGCAGAACGTCTACTACCGTTTCATCGCCGTCCGTGAGGGGGCCACGCCCCGGAGACGCGTCCCGCCTCTTCGGACATGCCACAACACCACCCCGCATGTATGAGGGCCCGGTGCGACGCTCCGGTGGCATTGCTACCCCCCAGTGCCCCCGTCCCGCCTAACCCTGTAGCGTTTGACCACGGGATCTACCCCTTTGACTTTGCACGGACAGGCTTTGACCAGTGGACCTCCCCACCCGGTTGTGTTAGGTCTGCCCATAGGAACACTTTGGAGAAACATCCGGGCCAGACACACAGCAAGATCCCCTCCGCGTAGACCCCACGCGTCTATTTTCCCCGTCCAGGTGCCGGCGGCGGCGCCGTCCGTGAGGGGGGCACACCCCGGACACGCGTGCCAGGCATTTGCAACCGCCACAACACTTCCAGACTTGTGAGAGGCCGCTGGCGCAAGATTTGGCGGCATTCTAGCCCCCGGAGGCCGCCGGCCATAGCCGTAGACGCGCGAAGGGCAATCCGCGTAGAGGGAATTTTTCGGATACTTCTCCATCACCAAAAATTATGAAAAAATACCATCATTCCTATAGCACATGTGCCCACGTCGTGCAAAAAAACTCATGATTTTATCGCGCTCTGAGTATTTAGTAATATTGACGCCGCATCGTTACCGCAGAACGTCTACTACCGTGTCATCGCCGTCCGTGAGGGGGGCCACGCCCCGGAGACGCGTCCCGCCTCTTCGGACATGCCACAACACCACCCCGCATGTATGAGGGCCCGGTGCGATGCTCCGGTGGCATTGTTACCCCACAGTGCCCCCGTCCCGCCTAACCCTGTAGCGTTTGACCACGGGATCTACCCCTTTGACTTTGCACGGACGGGCTTTGACCAGTGGACTTCCCCACCCGGTTGTGTTAGGTCTGCCCATAGGAACACTTTGGAGCAACATCCGGGCCAGACCCACAGCAAGATCCCCTCCGCGTAGACCCCACGCGTCGGTTTTCCTCGTCCAGGTGCCGGCGGCGGCGCCGTCCGTGAGGGGGGCACACCCCGGACACGCGTGCCGGGCGTTTGCAACCGCCACAACACTTCCAGACTTGTGAGAGGCCGCTGGCGCAAGATTTGGCGGCATGCTAGCCCCCGGAGGCCGCCGGCCACAGCCGTAGACGCGCGAAGGGCAATCCGCGTAGAGGGAATTTTTCGGATACTTCTCCATCACCAAAAATTATGAAAAAATACCATCGTTCCTATAGCACATGTGCCCACGTCGTGCAAAAACACTCATGATTTTATCGCGCTCCGAGTATTTAGTAATATTGACGCCGCATCGTTACCGCAGAACGTCTACTACCGTGTCATCGCCGTCCGTGAGGGGGCCACGCCCCGGAGACGCGTCCCGCCTCTTCGGACATGCCACAACACCACCCCGCATGTATGAGGGCCCGGTGCGACGCTCCGGTGGCATTGCTACCCCCCAGTGCCCCCGTCCCGCCTAACCCTGTAGCGTTTGACCACGGGATCTACCCCTTTGACTTTGCACGGACAGGCTTTGACCAGTGGACCTCCCCACCCGGTTGTGTTAGGTCTGCCCATAGGAACACTTTGGAGCAACATCCGGGCCAGACACACAGCAAGATCCCCTCCGCGTAGACCCCACGCGTCTATTTTCCCCGTCCAGGTGCCGGCGGCGGCGCCGTCCGTGAGGGGGGCACACCCCGGACACGCGTGCCAGGCGTTTGCAACTGCCACAACACTTCCAGACTTGTGAGAGGCCGCTGGCGCAAGATTTGGCGGCATTCTAGCCCCCGGAGGCCGCCGGCCATAGCCGTAGACGCGCGAAGGGCAATCCGCGTAGAGGGAATTTTTCGGATACTTCTCCATCACCAAAAATTATGAAAAAATACCATCATTCCTATAGCACATGTGCCCACGTCGTGCAAAAAAACTCATGATTTTATCGCGCTCTTAGTATTTAGTAATATTGACGCCGCATCGTTACCGCAGAACGTCTACTACCGTGTCATCGCCGTCCGTGAGGGTGGCCACGCCCCGGAGACGCGTCCCGCCTCTTCGGACATGCCACAACACCACCCCACATGTATGAGGGCCCGGTGCGATGCTCCGGTGGCATTGCTACCCCCCAGTGCCCCCGCCCCGCCTAACCCTATAGCTTTTGACCACTGGATCTACCCCTTTGACTTTGCACGGACGGGCTTTGACCAGTGGACTTCCCCACCCGGTTGTGTTAGGTCAGCCCATAGGAACACTTTGGAGCAACATCCGGGCCAGACACACAGCAAGATTCCCTCCGCGTAGACCCCACGCGTCGGTTTTCCCCGTCCAGGTGCCGGCGGCGGCGCCGTCCGTTAGGGGGGCACACCCCCGACACGCGTGCCGGGCGTTTGCAACCGCCACAACACTTCCAGACTTGTGAGAGGCCGCTGGCGCAAGATTTGGTGGCATGCTAGCCCCCGGAGGCCGCCGGCCACAGCCGTAGACGCGCGAAGGGCAATACGCGTAGAGGGAATTTTTCGGATACTTCTCCATCACCAAAAATTACGAAAAAATACCATCATTCCTATAGCACATGTGCCCACATCGTGCAAAAAAACTCATGATTTTATCGCGCTCCGAGTATTTAGTAATATTGACGCCGCATCGTTACCGCAGAACGTCTACTACCGTGTCATCACCGTCCGTGAGGGGGCCACGCCCCGGAGACGCGTCCCGCCTCTTCGGACTTGCCACAACACCACCCCGCATGTATGAGGGCCCGGTGCGACGCTCCGGTGGCATTGCTACCCCCCCAGTGCCCCCGTCCCGCCTAACCCTGTAGCGTTTGACCACGGGATCTACCCCTTTGACTTTGCACGGACAGGCTTTGACCAGTGGACCTCCCCACCCGGTTGTGTTAGGTCTGCCCATAGGAACACTTTGGAGCAACATCCGGGCCAGACACACAGCAAGATCCCCTCCGCGTAGACCCCACGCGTCTATTTTCCCCGTCCAGGTGCCGGCGGCGGCGCCGTCCGTGAGGGGGGCACACCCCGGACACGCGTGCCAGGCGTTTGCAACTGCCACAACACTTCCAGAATTGTGAGAGGCCGCTGGCGCAAGATTTGGCGGCATTCTAGCCCCCGGAGGCCGCCGGCCATAGCCGTAGACGCGCGAAGGGCAATCCGCGTAGAGGGAATTTTTCGGATACTTCTCCATCACCAAAAATTATGAAAAAATACCATCATTCCTATAGCACATGTGCCCACGTCGTGCAAAAAAACTCATGATTTTATCGCGCTCTGAGTATTTAGTAATATTGACGCCGCATCGTTACCGCAGAACGTCTACTACCGTGTCATCGCCGTCCGTGAGGGTGGCCACGCCCCGGAGACGCGTCCCGCCTCTTCGGACATGCCACAACACCACCCCACATGTATGAGGGCCCGGTGCGATGCTCCGGTGGCATTGCTACCCCCCAGTGCCCCCGCCCCGCCTAACCCTATAGCGTTTGACCACGGGATCTACCCCTTTGACTTTGCACGGACGGGCTTTGACCAGTGGACTTCCCCACCCGGTTGTGTTAGGTCAGCCCATAGGAACACTTTGGAGCAACATCCGGGCCAGACACACAGCAAGATTCCCTCCGCGTAGACCCCACGCGTCCGTTTTCCCCGTCCAGGTGCCGGCGGCGGCGCCGTCCGTTAGGGGGGCACACCCCCGACACGCGTGCCGGGCGTTTGCAACCGCCACAACACTTCCAGACTTGTGAGAGGCCACTGGCGCAAGATTTGGTGGCATGCTAGCCCCCGGAGGCCGCCGGCCACAGCCGTAGACGCGCGAAGGGCAATACGCGTAGAGGGAATTTTTCGGATACTTCTCCATCACCAAAAATTATGAAAAAATACCATCATTCCTATAGCACATGTGCCCACGTCGTGCAAAAAAACTCATGATTTTATCGCGCTCCGAGTATTTAGTAATATTGACGCCGCATCGTTACCGCAGAACGTCTACTACCGTGTCATCGCCGTCCGTGAGGGGGGCCACGCCCCGGAGACGCGTCCCGCCTCTTCGGACATGCCACAACACCACCCCGCATGTATGAGGGCCCGGTGGGATGCTCCGGTGGCATTGCTACCCCCAGTGCCCCCGTCCCGCCTAACCCTGTAGCGTTTGACCACGGGATCTACCCCTTTGACTTTGCACGGACGGGCTTTGACCAGTGGACTTCCCCACCCGGTTGTGTTAGGTCAGCCCATAGGAACACTTTGGAGCAACATCCGGGCCAGACACACAGCAAGATCCCCTCCGCGTAGACCCCACGCCTCCGTTTTCCCCGTCTAGGTGCCGGCGGCGGCGCCGTCCGTGAGGGGGGCACACTCCGGACACGCGTGCCGGGCGTTTGCAACCGCCACAACACTTCCAGACTTGTGAGAGGCCGCTGGCGCAAGATTTGGCGATGCTAGCCCCCGGAGGCCGCCGGCCACAGCCGTAGACGCGCGAAGGGCAATCCGCGTAGAGGGAATTTTTCGGATACTTCTCCATCACCAAAAATTATGAAAAAATACCATCGTTCCTATAGCACATGTGCCCACGTCGTGCAAAAACACTCATGATTTTATCGCGCTCCGAGTATTTAGTAATATTGACGCCGCATCGTTACCGCAGAATGTCACAGCCCCAGTTCAGGCCTTGTTTGTCTTTGCATCTGCATCCTTGCATCATGATTTAAATTCCTTTTTAAACTTGAAATGGGGATGACAGAACCCCCAGCACCCCCTGGAAACAACTAGGGTTTACTAAAATCTTTTTCAATGAACCTGAAATGCCCTTCTAAAAAGTCCACCCTTTTTGTTATGGGCTAGAACCCTCTGACAAAATGGGTTCACATTTTTCCAGGACACATAAGGTCATTGGGTTAAATCATTACTAGTTGCATTTGGGCAATTTAAATCCTAAATATTTTAAAATGCCCAAATAACCCTGAAAGTATTTTTAGGCTGTTGAGAATATTTTCAAATGTGCCTCTGAATATTTTCAAGTTTTTCCTAAATGGAATAGTATTTTTACTATTCCAAAACACAGAACAGAAATAAAATAAAAGGGAAAGAACAGAGGCTCACCTGGGCATTACCTGGCAGCCCAAGTGGCCGGCCCAGCCACCAGCCCGGCCCACCAGGGGCAGCACTGTCTTCTTCCTCTTGCCAGGAGGAGAAGCAGCTGCGTGCCCGGCGCGCAGGCAAGCCGCCCAGCTCCTCCCTGCCTGCCTGGCCTCCCCGATCTTCTGGACGACGGCACGCAGACCCCCCTGGACCGCCCCCTCTCTCTCCCGTGCTTTCCCCTCCCCTGCTCTCTCTCTCACGGCAACCCGAGCGAGCCCGTCGCCGCCGTTCACTGCCACCGTGGCCACCGTCCACACCTCGCCTCGCCGATGCTTCCAGAAGAACCGCCGCGCCTTCCTCTTCGTCTCCACCAACCCACATGACGCCGGGTGCACCGCAGCGTCGTCCCCGCCGCCTTCATCGCCGCATCTGTCCGGCAATCGCCGCGGTCGATTCGCCGTCTCCGACGCCTCCCTGAGACCACCGAGCTGCTCTTCGACCTCGCTGTGAGCCCCGGAGTATTACCCCTCACCTCTCCCTCTCTGGTCCGTCCTCTAGCTAGCTGTGCTGCCATGGCCGTAGCTCGCGTCCGCCATGACCGGCGAGCCCCGCGCTCCCGAGCTCCTGCACTTGCGTTCGTTGCACCGGCGTGCTCCTGGTGACCCCAGGAACCCGTAGAGCCCCTCAGCTGATCTCGACATGCCGTGGAACGTCGCACCGGACTCCGCTGAACTCCGGCCGCCGCCATGAGGTCACTTCCGACGAATTCCGGCCACCCCGCGGCCTTCCGTCCGGTCCATTGGATGCGGACGAGCAAGAGCTCCTCCCCGGTGCGCTCAGCGCGCCAAACCACCGCCCGATGCTCAAATCCGAGCCGCGCCGCCGTCGTTTTGGTCGTCGCCGGCCGTGCTCCGGCGAGTGCCGACGTGGCGCGTCATTAGCGCTAACCACCGCCAGCTAGATCACCCACATACGCTGACAGATGGGCCCCAGCGCCCACTAATTTTGTAATTAGGCTAAACACACCCCTGTTTAACACTATGACACTGACGTGTGGAGCCCACACGTCAGGTTTGACCTGGACCGCCTCAGTTGACCGCTGACGTCACACTGACGTCAGGCTGACACAGTAAATCTTTTTCTGTATTTATTTTTTATTCAGGAAAATCCAGAAAATTGCCTAAACTTCTAAAAATCATAGTAATTCAACTGTATCTCAGATTGAAATAATTTATATATGAAAAATTATCAGAAAAATTCAAGGAATCCATCTGTACCATTTTCATGCATGTTTGAACAATGTTTGTCCCCTGTTTGGACAAAACAAATAAAGGGCATTTAAATAATCATATATGGAGTTGGAATTTGAATCATGTATTCAAACCAACTTCATTTAAATCATAGCTAGTTGCATTAGCTCAAATCACAGCATATTGCCATGTCATGATCATGCATCATATTGTGGCATCGCATTGATTGTGTTCTTTCTCAGTTGCCGGTGTTTGTCCCCTCTCGGTAGGCGTATCCCGACGATGTGATCGATGACACCGATGAAGAACTATAATATCTTCAGAAGTGCCAGGCAAGCAAAACCCCCTTGTTCATTCTGATACAATCCCACTCTCTCGCTCCTGCTCTCTTTTATTGCATTAGGACAACAACGATTCATGTGTTACTTGCTGCGGTAGCTGAACCCCTTTATCCTTTGCATGACCTGTCATTCCACAGTAAATAGATGAAACCCACTAGCATGAGTAGGAGTTGTTTGAGCCCTGATGTGCCTACTCATTCATGCTTGTTTGTCATGCCTGCTACTGCTTAGAGTTGAGTCGGGTCTGATTCATCGGGAATGAATTGGAATGGTGATGAACATGTCCTACTGTGTGTGAGCTAAGCGTGTGAATACGATTTGGTAAAGGTATTGGTGAGAGGCCATGTAGGAGTACATGGTGGGTTGTCTCATTGAAGCCGTCCTCAGGAACTGAGTTCTGTGTTTGTGATCCATGAAACAGCTACTACCATGCATTGGGCCCTGAAATATGACCCCGCTCGACTTCTTAATCACCCTTGTCCTCTGTCCAGGAGTTGCAAGTAGTTTCTGGTGTTTGTAGTATGCTGGGGGCCGCACGCCGCGCTGACCGTAGGGGTGGGCTGTGTTAGGGTAGGCACGTGGCCGGGCAGCCGGGCGCCCGTTTGGTGTCTCGGACCCTGTACACATCGTTCGGGGCCGTTAGTGGAAACCTCGGCCAGACTCCCTGCGGATGGAACCCGAATAGGCGATAAACCTGGACTAGAGACTTGAGTGTTTAGGTAGGTCGTGGTCTACACCCACGTCGGCTTTCGCTTGAAGTCTGCCGAGCACATGTCGTGTGCAGACGCTAAGTGGTGGAAACATGTGTGAAGAAGTACACCCCTGCAGGGTTAACATCATCTATTCGAATAGCCGTGTCCGCGGTAATGGACTTCTGGGTTGCCTATAACAGTTCATAGACAAGTGAAAGTGGATACTCTAAAATGCGCAAGATAAGCGTGAGTGCTATGGATGGCGTTCTCGTAGGGAGACGGGAGCGGATCCATAGTGGTGTATTGATATGGTGAATATGTGGACTCGTGTGCGCCACCTCAAAAGAGTCGCTTGCAGTCGTAGTTCAGGTTAGCCACCGAGTCAAAGCTGGCTTGCTGCAGTTAAACTCCACTACCCCCTTTTGATACTGATGCATATGTAGTTAGTTCTGATGTAAGTCTTGCTGGGTACATTTGTACTCACATTTGCCTATTTTATGTTTTGCAGAGAGACTTCAGTATCGCTAGTAGTACCGCTTGGACTTCGACGTTTAGCTTGTTACCTCAGCTACGATCTTGTGCCCTCGGCAGGATCTGGTAGATAGTCAGGCTTCTCAGCCTTTTTCATTTGTAGATGTCTGTACTCAGACATGTTAAGCTTCCGCATGTGCTTTGACTTGTATGCTCTGATTGTTGGGTCATGAGACCCATGTTTGTAATATCTCGCTCTTCGGAGCCTAATGAATAAATATTTTGAGTCGTAGAGTTATGTTGTGATGCCATGTTGTATTTACTCATATCGGGCATATTGTGTGTATGATTGAAATGCTTGGTATGAGTGGGATCCGACTATCTAGTTGTTTATCCTTGGCAGCCTTTCATATGGGGAAATGTAAGTCTAGTGCTTCTGAGTGATAGTAGTCCGCTACAGCCCGGTTCACCGGAGTCCTGCTAGCCCAGCACTACTGCTCGGAACACTTGACTGGCCGGCATGTGTTTCACGTCGTTCCTGTGTCTGTTCCTTCGGGGAAATGTCACGCGCTGTTATTCGGAGTCCTGCCTAGCCTGCTACAGCCCGGGTTACCGGAGTCCTGTTAGCCCAGTGCTACAGCCCGAATAAATACGTTGATGACCGACATGCTCGATGTGATTCATGTATGCCTGTCCTCATGGGTTAGTGCCGCTTTGGGTTCACGACTAGCCATGTCGGCCTGGGTTCTCTGTCATATTGATGCTAGCGACACTATCATATACGTGAGCCAAAAGGCGCAAACGGTCCCGGGCCAGGTAAGGTGGCACCCGTGGGAATACCGTGCGTGAGGCCGCAAAGCAATATGATGTGTTACATGCTAGATCGATGTGGCTTAGGATCGGGGTCCTGACAGCGTTGGTATCAGAGCCTGACTGCCTGTAGGATTACCAAGCCAAACTGGTCGAAGTTGTGTCTAGAAATGCTTTAGTTATATAAGGGAATTGATTGTGGAAGGGAACGTAAGGCTCTTTTTACTCCTTTACCTTATGCCCTTCTGATCTGAGTCATCCTCTTCCTTTCTACGGGGGTTAAGAACTAGGCTTCTCATCTATCTCCCAGGATGACGTGTTACTAAACCATAGTTGCCTAGGATTGTTGAGTTCAAGCCTCAGTTCTGCTTCTACTACTTCCATGTGTTCTTAGTTGATCACAGTACGTTGATATTGTGATGTTGATTGGCTATGCCACCATTTTTTTGCAGATTGTCTCAAATCATTTTTGAGCATTTACAGCCGTTATGCTGTCCGAGTCATCCCAGGTTTCTAAATAGTCTGAAGCATTTGCAAATCCTTTCTTTCCATTCCCGATGTCCTTTTGGGCCAGATTAAGCACACTACCGGTCTGTGAGGTACTCCGTTGCCTTGACATATATGTTGGAGCTACTATGATGACCCTAGGTGTCTTATGAAACCATCTAGTAATCTGTCCATGTCTTGTGTTTCTAGTGTGATGATTCTGGCCACCATTCTCGAAAGCATCCCGTGATGCCAATTAGTAGTAGGTATTCTACTCCTGGGTTTTCGAACCCGAGATTCACCCTACTTACTTCATGTTGATAGTGCTGGCTAGTTCCTTAGGACATTAGTAACCTTTGCGATAGTCATCGAGGTCCGTGGTATATCATTCTTCCAAATACCATGAACTGCTTATGGCAGAAGTTCTGCTGAACCAAAAGATCACAACCAGAGTACTCTTGAGGAGTACTCCATTCATATTGTGATTCTGCCAGCCCTACCTTTCTGCATGGGTTATCTGGAAGAAATATGTTGAACTTGGCTCGACATACTAATCCATGCATCCACAACTCAGAAAGTTATATGTTCCGTTGAGTTGTCCCTCTTTGGCTATTTCCTGGCCCTCGTCTGTCAATTGATAGTCAAGAATATGTGTGCAATCGTTTAACGATGCCTATTATTCTTGTGGCCCGTCAAGTCGTTCTGTTCTGGAATGACTAGGAGAAACAAACTCCAGTGCCTCATCCATTTCTAGGATTGGGTCAAAGTAATTGTATTCCACAGATCAAAATGCCAATCCAGCTCTTGTTCTGTTCTACCTTGGAGTGTTACCATCTTTATGTCAAGAATGTCATGAGAATTGCACCACCTCTTATGAATTCTTGACGCAGTAATACTTCTTGCCATCATTGCTCATTCCTCGGTCTCCGTGTTGCCACAGCCGGAATGCCGACAAGTGAACCATGATGTGTGAAATCAATACTCCTAGCAACCGTGTTGCCTGGTAGTTAATGGACAATATTCTCATTCTTAGCGTGTTGGTTATTAAATCATCATCCTAAGATTGGTCGTGCTACCAAGTCCTTATTTCCGGTGCACTCCTCGATCAATGAGTGAGGATTATTCAAACCCTTGCTCTTTTGATCATATCGTCTTGCCCTGAAAAGCAAGATTGATCTCGAGCTTAGTAACATATCGGTGGTTCGTGGTTTTCCGAAGATCTTCTCAGAAGTATCACCAGGTTGTCACCTGACCGCTATGTTGAGTTCGTGATCAAGTTGGTTTCTTGTGAACCACCCTTTCTCAAAGAATCTGTGTTGGGTACCCCTGAGCTAATTGGTTGAGCTAAACAACAACTTGGAGAGTTGGAAGATAAAAGCCTGTCCGACGTAGCTCATGTTAAGGGATATCTTTGTGTGTGTGTGTGTGTGTGCTGAAGAAAGATGATATTTTCACCAATTGGTCCTCGTGACCAGTTGTTGGATCTATTGCCTTGTCAAAACCTTGACTTGAGTATGGGCTATCGTCGAGTCAAATCAGAACCAATGATGCTCGTAATGTTGTCTTACTCGTGGTTGATCCCTCGGGCATACACCATTACATCTTTGGTCTGACCAATGCTATCACCGTGTTCACATGATGGTGGAAGTCCAGTGATATGGGAATTCCGATGAGTTGTTGTTGAGCCCATTAGCAGCATTTTGTCTTCCCCATGATTCATGTTGAACATTATACTAGTATTGGAAACTTTGTAAGCAATGCCTTCGTGTTCCGTTCATGAAGCTTATGCTTGGATGAAAGGAGTGACTTCCTCTAATTCACGTGCATTTGATGTAAGTTGCTGCCGTGGATTTGAGAAAGTTTGTTTTGCCTCCTCTGGAATCATCCCAAATCAGTCATGCATACGTGCGAAGTATTCTGTGGTTTGGAGACTTGCAACCATCATTCTATATGTGTCCCTAGCACACCAAGCCACTGATTGATTTGTTCAAGGAGAAGAAGTTTCTTCCTAAGAGCTAGACTTACGCAAGGACTTTGATATCCTCGATGATGGTTCTCCATCTAGACTCGGTAGTGTTTTATTATAAGACTACCATGTGGTCATGCTTGTCTGGGACAGTGTGTTCACATGTGTTTAGCAGAACCAGCTCATGTTTTGGAGCTTGCTATCGTAGTTCATTTCCCGAGAATCTCGCAACGTCATCTCGTCGGTTTGTGTTGCAGACTTTCTTTTCCAGACATGCTGTCTGAATTATCCTGTTTCCAACCAGATTTGAATCTCAGGCAAATATGATGGTTGGAACGTTTCCCGAGAACTATAATATTGGTCTCTCCGTAACCCGGTAAGGTGGATGTTGTGGCCAACACACCAGCCGGAAGACCTATTATCATAGTATCTCGATTGAGGAAGTTGGCCACCTCCCCATAAGGATCTCGCCGGATTTACCTCCATAGTTATTCCTTGTGGATTCCTGTGCTCCCGAAGTCCAACCTTTTACTTGATGTTCTAGATATCAAACCATACCTGTTAATGGGTTACGCTAGCACATCAAGGGGAACATTAGAAGCGGAGTGCTAAATGTCTCTCGGTCGATCATCCATGTTTTGTTTCCTTGGCCTCGCTAAGGTGAAATCTGAGAAGGTGTTATCTTCCTTTGCATCTACATCGTCCATCACTATTCATCATGGTAGTATGTTGTGTTGCCAAGATCCTTGACACGGATATTGGTAGAACCTTGATGAATATGGAAATGCTCAAGTTCTTGAGAGCACGCGCAAGCAAAATCCTTCATTGCATTGTCTTCAACAAGGTAGTCCACATCTTTCGTTCTAGTACAAGTATGTCACCTTTTCGAACTCCTTCAAACGATCGTTGTGATTGCCTTAGGCTGGTATAAAGAATGTCAATGTTCTTTGTATCAAAAGTAATTCTTTTTGCCACTTAAGAGAATAGCTCTTCGAGTCACATTCCCTGAGGTGCCCCGTTACGGGATCAAGGCAATTATTTCCTCGCCACCTTGACACCATCCACCATCTTTCTAAAGCGTGGAATTGTTGCCCACCAAATCAAACCCCGTCGCTTGTTCTTCCATCCCTCTCGATGTGTTTCGTGTCTCAGCTCGAGAAGATGTTTCAATGTCTCACTCGATGATTGATCCTGAGTTGCACGATCTTCGAGAAGATCGATTCTTCTGGAGTTTTCCTTTTTCTCTCATTGTCATGTTAGTTAGAGCTCTTAGAGCAAGACTTCAAGACAAAGATGGTGATCGTGTCAACGTTCTTATGAAGTGCAACCTGGATCGTGAAGACCGTGTTAGCTTGTGCCCCCTCTGTCTTCTTACCTCACGTCTTGAATCTCGGGACGAGATTCTTGTTTAGTGGGGGTGAGTTGTCACAGCCCCAGTTCAGGCCTTGTTTGTCTTTGCATCTGCATCCTTGCATCATGATTTAAATTCCTTTTTAAACTTGAAATGGGGATGACAGAATCCCCAGCACCCCCTGGAAACAACTAGGGTTTACTAAAATCTTTTTCAATGAACCTGAAATGCCCTTCTAAAAAGTCCACCCTTTTTGTTATGGGCTAGAACCCTCTGACAAAATGGGTTCACATTTTTCCAGGACACTTAAGGTCATTGGGTTAAATCATTACTAGTTGCATTTGGGCAATTTAAATCCTAAATATTTTAAAATGCCCAAATAACCCTGAAAGTATTTTTAGGCTGTTGAGAATATTTTCAAATGTGCCTCTGAATATTTTCAAGTTTTTCCTAAATGGAATAGTATTTTTACTATTCCAAAACACAGAACAGAAATAAAATAAAAGGGAAAGAACAGAGGCTCACCTGGGCATTACCTGGCAGCCCAAGTGGCCGGCCCAGCCACCAGCCCGGCCCACCAGGGGCAGCACTGTCTTCTTCCTCTTGCCAGGAGGAGAAGCAGCTGCGTGCCCGGCGCGCAGGCAAGCCGCCCAGCTCCTCCCTGCCTGCCTGGCCTCCCCGATCTTCTGGACGACGCCACGCAGACCCCCCTGGACCGCCCCCTCTCTCTCCCGTGCTTTCCCCTCCCCTGCTCTCTCTCTCACGGCAACCCGAGCGAGCCCGTCGCCGCCGTTCACTGCCACCGTGGCCACCGTCCACACCTCGCCTCGCCGATGCTTCCAGAAGAACCGCCGCGCCTTCCTCTTCGTCTCCACCAACCCACATGACGCCGGGTGCACCGCAGCGTCGTCCCCGCCGCCTTCATCGCCGCATCTGTCCGGCAATCGCCGCGGTCGATTCGCCGTCTCCGACGCCTCCCCGAGACCACCGAGCTGCTCTTCGACCTCGCTGTGAGCCCCGGAGTATTACCCCTCACCTCTCCCTCTCTGGTCCGTCCTCTAGCTAGCTGTGCTGCCATGGCCGTAGCTCGCGTCCGCCATGACCGGCGAGCCCCGCGCTCCCGAGCTCCTGCACTTGCGTTCGTTGCACCGGCGTGCTCCTGGTGACCCCAGGAACCCGTAGAGCCCCTCAGCTGATCTCGACATGCCGTGGAACGTCGCACCGGACTCCGCTGAACTCCGGCCGCCGCCATGAGGTCACTTCCGACGAATTCCGGCCACCCCACGGCCTTCCGTCCGGTCCATTGGATGCGGACGAGCAAGAGCTCCTCCCCGGTGCGCTCAGCGCGCCAAACCACCGCCCGATGCTCAAATCCGAGCCGCGCCGCCGTCGTTTTGGTCGTCGCCGGCCGTGCTCCGGCGAGTGCCGACGTGGCGCGTCATTAGCGCTAACCACCGCCAGCTAGATCACCCACATACGCTGACAGATGGGCCCCAGCGCCCACTAATTTTGTAATTAGGCTAAACACACCCCTGTTTAACACTATGACACTGACGTGTGGAGCCCACACGTCAGGTTTGACCTGGACCGCCTCAGTTGACCGCTGACGTCACACTGACGTCAGGCTGACACAGTAAATCTTTTTCTGTATTTATTTTTTATTCAGGAAAATCCAGAAAATTGCCTAAACTTCTAAAAATCATAGTAATTCAACTGTAGCTCAGATTGAAATAATTTATATATGAAAAATTATCAGAAAAATTCAAGGAATCCATCTGTACCATTTTCATGCATGTTTGAGCAATGTTTGTCCCCTGTTTGGACAAAACAAATAAAGGGCATTTAAATAATCATATATGGAGTTGGAATTTGAATCATGTATTCAAACCAACTTCATTTAAATCATAGCTAGTTGCATTAGCTCAAATCACAGCATATTGCCATGTCATGATCATGCATCATATTGTGGCATCGCATTGATTGTGTTCTTTCTCAGTTGCCGGTGTTTGTCCCCTCTCGGTAGGCGTATCCCGACGATGTGATCGATGACACCGATGAAGAACTATAATATCTTCAGAAGTGCCAGGCAAGCAAAACCCCCTTGTTCATTCTGATACAATCCCACTCTCTCGCTCCTGCTCTCTTTTATTGCATTAGGACAACAACGATTCATGTGTTACTTGCTGCGGTAGCTGAACCCCTTTATCCTTTGCATGACCTGTCATTCCACAGTAAATAGATGAAACCCACTAGCATGAGTAGGAGTTGTTTGAGCCCTGATGTGCCTACTCATTCATGCTTGTTTGTCATGCCTGCTACTGCTTAGAGTTGAGTCGGGTCTGATTCATCGGGAATGAATTGGAATGGTGATGAACATGTCCTACTGTGTGTGAGCTAAGCGTGTGAATACGATTTGGTAAAGGTATTGGTGAGAGGCCATGTAGGAGTACATGGTGGGTTGTCTCATTGAAGCCGTCCTCAGGAACTGAGTTCTGTGTTTGTGATCCATGAAACAGCTACTACCATGCATTGGGCCCTGAAATATGACCCCGCTCGACTTCTTAATCACCCTTGTCCTCTGTCCAGGAGTTGCAAGTAGTTTCTGGTGTTTGTAGTATGCTGGGGGCCGCACGCCGCGCTGACCGTAGGGGTGGGCTGTGTTGCGGTAGGCACGTGGCCGGGCAGCCGGGCGCTCGTTTGGTGTCTCGGACCCTGTACACATCGTTCGGGGCCGTTAGTGGAAACCTCGGCCGGACTCCCTGCGGATGGAACCCGAATAGGCGATAAACCTGGACTAGAGACTTGAGTGTTTAGGTAGGTCGTGGTCTACACCCACGTCGGCTTTCGCTTGAAGTCTGCCGAGCACATGTCGTGTGCAGACGCTAAGTGGTGGAAACATGTGTGAAGAAGTACACCCCTGCAGGGTTAACATCATCTATTCGAATAGCCGTGTCCGCGGTAATGGACTTCTGGGTTGCCTATAATAGTTCATAGACAAGTGAAAGTGGATACTCTAAAATGCGCAAGATAAGCGTGAGTGCTATGGATGGCGTTCTCGTAGGGAGACGGGAGCGGATCCATAGTGGTGTATTGATATGGTGAATATGTGGACTCGTGTGCGCCACCTCAAAAGAGTCGCTTGCAGTCGTAGTTCAGGTTAGCCACCGAGTCAAAGCTGGCTTGCTGCAGTTAAACTCCACTACCCCCTTTTGATACTGATGCATATGTAGTTAGTTCTGATGTAAGTCTTGCTGGGTACATTTGTACTCACATTTGCCTATTTTATGTTTTGCAGAGAGACTTCAGTCTCGCTAGTAGTACCGCTTGGACTTCGACGTTTAGCTTGTTACCTCAGCTACGATCTTGTGCCCTCGGCAGGATCTGGTAGATAGTCAGGCTTCAGCCTTTTTCATTTGTAGATGTCTGTACTCAGACATGTTAAGCTTCCGCATGTGCTTTGACTTGTATGCTCTGATTGTTGGGTCATGAGACCCATGTTTGTAATATCTCGCTCTTCGGAGCCTAATGAATAAATATTTTGAGTCGTAGAGTTATGTTGTGATGCCATGTTGTATTTACTCATATCGGGCATATTGTGTGTATGATTGAAATGCTTGGTATGAGTGGGATCCGACTATCTAGTTGTTTATCCTTGGCAGCCTTTCATATGGGGAAATGTAAGTCTAGTGCTTCTGAGTGATAGTAGTCCGCTACAGCCCGGTTCACCGGAGTCCTGCTAGCCCAGCACTACTGCTCGGAACACTTGACTGGCCGGCATGTGTTTCACGTCGTTCCTGTGTCTGTTCCTTCGGGGAAATGTCACGCGCTGTTATTCGGAGTCCTGCCTAGCCTGCTACAGCCCGGGTTACCGGAGTCCTGTTAGCCCAGTGCTACAGCCCGAATAAATACGTTGATGACCGACACGCTCGATGTGATTCATGTATGCCTGTCCTCATGGGTTAGTGCCGCTTTGGGTTCACGACTAGCCATGTCGGCCCAGGTTCTCTGTCATATTGATGCTAGCGACACTATCATATACGTGAGCCAAAAGGCGTAAACGGTCCCGGGCCAGGTAAGGTGGCACCCGTGGGAATACCGTGCGTGAGGCCGCAAAGCGATATGATGTGTTACATGCTAGATCAATGTGGCTTAGGATCGGGGTCCTGACACAGAACGTCTACTACCGTGTCATCGCCGTCCGTGAGGGGGGCCACGCCCCGGAGACGCGTCCCGCCTCTTCGGACATGCCACAACACCACCCCGCATGTATCAGGGCCCGGTGCGACGCTCCGGTGGCATTGCTACCCCCCAGTGCCCCCGTCCCGCCTAACCCTGTAGCGTTTGACCACGGGATCTACCCCTTTGACTTTGCACAGACGGGCTTTGACCAGTGGACCTCCCCACCTGGTTGTGTTAGGTCTGCCCATAGGAACACTTTGGAGCAACATCCGGGCCAGACACACAGCAAGATCCCCTCCGCGTAGACCCCACGCGTCTATTTTCCCCGTCCAGGTGCCGGCGGCGGCGCCGTCCGTGAGGGGGGCACACCCCGGACACGCGTGCCAGGCGTTTGCAACCGCCACAACACTTCCAGACTTGTGAGAGGCCGCTGGCGCAAGATTTGGCGGCATTCTAGCCCCCGGAGGCCGCCGGCCATAGCCGTAGACGCGCGAAGGGCAATCCGCGTAGAGGGAATTTTTCGGATACTTCTCCATCACCAAAAATTATGAAAAAATACCATCATTCCTATAGCACATGTGCCCACGTCGTGCAAAAAAACTCATGATTTTATCGCGCTCCGAGTATTTAGTAATATTGACGCCGCATCGTTACCGCAGAACATCTACTACCGTGTCATCGCCGTCCGTGAGGGTGGCCACGCCCCGGAGACGCGTCCCGCCTCTTCGGACATGCCACAACACCACCCCACATGTATGAGGGCCCGGTGCGATGCTCCGGTGGCATTGCTACCCCCCAGTGCCCCCGTCCCGCCTAACCCTGTAGCGTTTTACCACGGGATCTACCCCTTTGACTTTGCACGGACAGACATTGACCAGTGGACTTCCCCACCCGGTTGTGTTAGGTCTGCCCATAGGAACACTTTGGAGCAACATCCGGGCCAGACCCACAGCAAGATCCCCTCCGCGTAGACCCCACGCGTCTGTTTTCCCCGTCCAGGTGCCGGCGGCGGCGCCGTCCGTGAGGGGGGCACACCCCGGACACGCGTGCCGGGCGTTTGCAACCGCCACAACACTTCCAGACTTGTGAGAGGCCGCTGGCGCAAGATTTGGCGGCATGCTAGCCCCCGGAGGCCGCCGGCCACAGCCGTAGACGCGCGAAGGGCAATCCGCGTAGAGGGAATTTTTCGGATACTTCTCCATCACCAAAAATTATGAAAAAATACCATCGTTCCTATAGCACATGTGCCCACGTCGTGCAAAAACACTCATGATTTTATCGCGCTCCGAGTATTTAGTAATATTGACGCCGCATCGTTACCGCAGAACGTCTACTACCGTGTCATCGCCGTCCGTGAGGGGGGCCACGCCCCGGAGACGCGTCCCGCCTCTTCGGACATGCCACAACACCACCCCGCATGTATGAGGGCCCGGTGCGACGCTCCGGTGGCATTGCTACCCCCCAGTGCCCCCGTCCCGCCAAACCCTGTAGCGTTTGACCACGGGATCTACCCCTTTGACTTTGCACGGACGGGCTTTGACCAGTGGACCTCCCCACCTGGTTGTGTTAGGTCTGCCCATAGGAACACTTTGGAGCAACATCCGGGCCAGACACACAGCAAGATCCCCTCCGCGTAGACCCCACGCGTCTATTTTCCCCGTCCAGGTGCCGGCGGCGGCGCCGTCCGTGAGGGGGGCACACCCCGGACACGCGTGCCGGGCGTTTGCAACCGCCACAACACTTCCAGACTTGTGACAGGACGCTGGCGCAAGATTTGGCCGCATTCTAGCCCCCGGAGGCCGCCGGCCACAGCCGTAGACGCGCGAAGGGCAATCCGCGTAGAGGGAATTTTTCGGATACTTCTCCATCACCAAAAATTATGAAAAAATACTATCATTCCTATAGCACATGTGCCCACGTCGTGCAAAAAAACTCATGATTTTATCGTGCTCCGAGTATTTAGTAATATTGACGCCGCATTGTTACCGCAGAACGTCTACTACCGTGTCATCGCCGTCCGTGAGGGGGGCCACGCCCCGGAGACGCGTCCCGCCTCTTCGGACATGCCACAACACCACCCCTCATGTATGAGGGCCCGGTGCGACGCTCCGGTGGCATTGCTACCCCCCAGTGCCCCTGTCCCGCCTAACCCTGTAGCGTTTGACCACGCGATCCACCCCTTTGACTTTGCACGGACGGGCTTTGACCAGTGGACCTCCCCACCCGGCTGAGTTAGGTCAGCCCATAGGAACACTTTGGAGCAACATCCGGGCCAGACCCACAGCAAGATCCCCTCCGCGTAGACCCCACACGTCTGTTTTCCCCGTCCAGGTGCCGGCGGCGGCGCCGTCCGTGAGGGGGGCTCACCCCGGACACGCGTGCCGGGCGTTTGCAACCGCCACAACACTTCCAGACTTGTGAGAGGCCGCGGGCGCAAGATTTGGCGGCATGCTAGCCCCCGGAGGCCGCCGGCCACAGCCGTAGACGCGCGAAGGGCAATCCGCGTAGAGGGAATTTTTCGGATACTTCTCCATCACCAAAAATTATGAAAAAATACCATCATTCCTATAGCACATGTGCCCATGTCGTGCAATAAAACTCATGATTTTATCGCGCTCCGAGTATTTAGTAATATTGACGCCGCATCGTTACCGCAGAACGTCTACTACCGTGTCATCGCCGTCCGTGAGGGGGGCCACGCCCCGGAGACGCGTCCCGCCTCTTCGGACATGCCACAACACCACCCCGCATGTATGAGGGCCCGGTGCGACGCTCCGGTGGCATTGCTACCCCCCAGTGCCCCCGTCCCGCCTAACCCTGTAGCGTTTGACCACGGGATCTACCCCTTTGACTTTGCACGAACGGGCTTTGACCAGTGGACTTTCCCACCCAGTTGTGTCAGGTCAGCCCATAGGAACACTTTGGAGCAACATCCGGGCCAGACACACAGCAAGATCCCCTCCGCGTAGACCCCACGCGTCCGTTTTCCCCGTCCAGGTGCCGGCGGCGGTGCCGTCCGTGAGGGGGGCACACCCCGGACACGCGTGCCGGGCGTTTGCAACCGCCACAACACTTCCAGACTTGTGAGAGGCCGCTGGCGCAAGATTTGGCGGCATGCTAGCCCCCGGAGGCCGCCGGCCACAGCCGTAGACGCGCGAAGGGCAATCCGCGTAGAGGGAATTTTTCGGATACTTCTCCATCACCAAAAATTATGAGAAAATACCATCGTTCCTATAGCACATGTGCCCACGTCGTGCAATAAAACTCATGATTTTATCGCGCTCCGAGTATTTAGTAATATTGACGCCGCATCGTTTCCGCAGAATGTCTACTACCGTGTCATCGCCGTCCGTGAGGGGGGCCACGCCCCGGAGACGCGTCCCGCCTCTTCAGACATGCCACAACACCACCCCGCATGTATGAGGGCCCGGTGCGATGCTCCGGTGGCATTGCTACCCCCCATTGCCCCCGTCCCGCCTAACCTTGTAGTGTTTGACCACGGGATCTACCCCTTTGACTTTGCACGGACGGGCTTTAACCAGTGGACTTCCCCACCCGGTTGTGTTAGGTCAGCCCAGAGAAACACTTTGGAGCAACATCCGGGCCAGACACACAGCAAGATCCCCTCCGCGTAGACCCCACGCGTCCGTATTCCCCGTCCAGGTGCCGGCGGCGGCGCCGTCCGTGAGGGGGGCACACCCCGGACACGCGTGCCGGGCGTTTGCCACCGCCACAACACTTCCAGACTTGTGAGAGGCCGCTGGCGCAAGATTTGGCGGCATGCTAGCCCCCGGAGGCCGCCGGCCACAGCCGTAGACGCGCGAAGGGCAATCCGCGTAGAGGGAATTTTTCGGATACTTCTCCATCACCAAAAATTATGAAAAAATACCATCGTTCCTATAGCACATGTGCCCACGTCGTGCAAAAACACTCATGATTTTATCGCGCTCCGAGTATTTAGTAATATTGACGCCGCATCGTTACCGCAGAACGTCTACTACCGTGTCATCGCCGTCCGTGAGGGGGGCCACGCCCCGGAGACGCGTCCCGCCTCTTCGGACATGCCACAACACCACCCCGCATGTATGAGGGCCCGGTGCGACGCTCCGGTGGCATTGCTACCCCCCAGTGCCCCCGTCCCGCCAAACCCTGTAGCGTTTGACCACGGGATCTACCCCTTTGACTTTGCACGGACGGGCTTTGACCAGTGGACCTCCCCACCTGGTTGTGTTAGGTCTGCCCATAGGAACACTTTGGAGCAACATCCGGGCCAGACACACAGCAAGATCCCCTCCGCGTAGACCCCACGCGTCTATTTTCCCCGTCCAGGTGCCGGCGGCGGCGCCGTCCGTGAGGGGGGCACACCCCGGACACGCGTGCCGGGCGTTTGCAACCGCCACAACACTTCCAGACTTGTGACAGGACGCTGGCGCAAGATTTGGCCGCATTCTAGCCCCCGGAGGCCGCCGGCCACAGCCGTAGACGCGCGAAGGGCAATCCGCGTAGAGGGAATTTTTCGGATACTTCTCCATCACCAAAAATTATGAAAAAATACTATCATTCCTATAGCACATGTGCCCACGTCGTGCAAAAAAACTCATGATTTTATCGCGCTCCGAGTATTTTGTAATATTGACGCCGCATTGTTACCGCAGAACGTCTACTACCGTGTCATCGCCGTCCGTGAGGGGGGCCACGCCCCGGAGACGCGTCCCGCCTCTTCGGACATGCCACAACACCACCCCTCATGTATGAGGGCCCGGTGCGACGCTCCGGTGGCATTGCTACCCCCCAGTGCCCCCGTCCCGCCTAACCCTGTAGCGTTTGACCACGCGATCCACCCCTTTGACTTTGCACGGACGGGCTTTGACCAGTGGACCTCCCCACCCGGCTGAGTTAGGTCAGCCCATAGGAACACTTTGGAGCAACATCCGGGCCAGACCCACAGCAAGATCCCCTCCGCGTAGACCCCACATGTCTGTTTTCCCCGTCCAGGTGCTGGCGGCGGCGCCGTCCGTGAGGGGGGCTCACCCCGGACACGCGTGCCGGGCGTTTGCAACCGCCACAACACTTCCAGACTTGTGAGAGGCCGCGTGCGCAAGATTTGGCGGCATGCTAGCCCCCGGAGGCCGCCGGCCACAGCCGTAGACGCGCGAAGGGCAATCCGCGTAGACGGAATTTTTCGGATACTTCTCCATCACCAAAAATTATGAAAAAATACCATCATTCCTATAGCACATGTGCCCATGTCGTGCAATAAAACTCATGATTTTATCGCGCTCCGAGTATTTAGTAATATTGACGCCGCATCGTTACCGCAGAACGTCTACTACCGTGTCATCGCCGTCCGTGAGGGGGGCCACGCCCCGGAGACGCGTCCCGCCTCTTCGGACATGCCACAACACCACCCCGCATGTATGAGGGCCCGGTGCGACGCTCCGGTGGCATTGCTACCCCCCAGTGCCCCCGTCCCGCCTAACCCTGTAGCGTTTGACCACGGGATCTACCCCTTTGACTTTGCATGAACGGGCTTTGACCAGTGGACTTTCCCACCCAGTTGTGTCAGGTCAGCCCATAGGAACACTTTGGAGCAACATCCGGGCCAGACACACAGCAAGATCCCCTCCGTGTAGACCCCACGCGTCCGTTTTCCCCGTCCAGGTGCCGGCGGCGGCGCCGGCCGTGAGGGGGGCACACCCCGGACACGCGTGCCGGGCGTTTGCAACCGCCACAACACCTCCAGACTTGTGAGAGGCCGCCGGCGCAAGATTTGGCGGCATGCTAGCCCCGGGAGGCCGCCGGCCACAGCCGTAGACGCGCGAAGGGCAATCCGCGTAGAGGGAATTTTTCGGATACTTCTCCATCACCAAAAATTATGAAAAAATACCATCCTTCCTATAGCACATGTGCCCACGACGTGCAAAAAAACTCATGATTTTATCGCACTCCGAGTATTTAGTAATATTGACGCCGCATCGTTACTGCAGAACGTCTACTACCGTGTCATCGCCGTCCGTGAGGGGGGCCACGCCCCGGAGACGCGTCCCGCCTCTTCGGACATGCCACAACACCACCCCGCATGTATGAGGGCCCGGTGCGACGCTCCGGTGGCATTGCTACCCCCAAGTGCCCCCGTCCCGCCTAACCCTGTAGCGTTTGACCACGAGATCTACCCCTTTGACTTTGCACGGACGGGCTTTGACCAGTGGACCTACCCACCCGGTTGTGTTAGGTCAGCCCATAGGAACACTTTCGAGCAACATCCGGGCCAGACCCACAGCAAGATCCCCTCCGCGTAGACCCCACGCGTCTGTTTTCCCCGTCCAGGTGCCGGCGGCGGCGCCGTCCGTGAGGGGGGCGCACCCCGGACACGCGTGCCGGGCGTTTGCAACCGCCACAACACTTCCATACTTGTGAGAGGCCGCGGGCGCAAGATTTGGCGGCATGCTAGCCCCCGGAGGCCGCCGGCCACAGCCGTAGACGCGCGAAGGGCAATCCGCGTAGAGGGAATTTTTCGGATACTTCTCCATCACCAAAAATTATGAAAAAATACCATCCTTCCTATAGCACATGTGCCCACGTCGTGCAATAAAACTCATGATTTTATCGAGCTCCGAGTATTTAGTAATATTGACGCCGCATCGTTACCGCAGAACGTCTACTACCGTGTCATCGCCGTCCGTGAGGGGGGCCACGCCCCGGAGACGCGTCCCGCCTCTTCGGACATGCCACAACACCACCCCGCATGTATGAGGGCCCGGTGCGATGCTCCGGTGGCATTGCTACCCCCAGTGCCCCCGTCCCGCCTAACCTTGTAGCGTTTGACCACGGGATCTACCCCTTTGACTTTGCACGGACGGGCTTTAACCAGTGGACTTCCCCACCCGGTTGTGTTAGGTCAGCCCAGAGAAACACTTTGGAGCAACATCCGGGCCAGACACACAGCAAGATCCCCTCCGCGTAGACCCCACGCGTCCGTATTCCCCGTCCAGGTGCGGGCGGCGGCGCCGTCCGTGAGGGGGGCACACCCCGGGCACGCGTGCCGGGCGTTTGCAACCGCCACAACACTTCCAGACTTGTGAGAGGCCGCTGGCGCAAGATTTGGCGGCATGCTAGCCCCGGAGGCCGCCGGCCACAGCCGTAGACGCGCGAAGGGCAATCCGCGTAGAGGGAATTTTTCGGATACTTCTCCATCACCAAAAATTATGAAAAAATACCATCGTTCCTATAGCACATGTGCCCACGTCGTGCAAAAAAACTCATGATTTTATCGCGCTCCGAGTATTTAGTAATATTGACGCCGCATCGTTACCGCAGAACGTCTACTACCGTGTCATCGCCGTCCGTGAGGGGGGCCACGCCCCGGAGACGCGTCCCGCCTCTTCGGACATGCCACAACACCACCCCGCATGTATGAGGGCCCGGTGCGACGCTCCAGTGGCATTGCTACCCCCCAGTGCCCCCGTCCCGCCTAACCCTGTAGAGTTTGACCACGAGATCCACCCCTTTGACTTTGCACGGACGGGCTTTGACCAGTAG
This sequence comes from Aegilops umbellulata, assembly GCA_032464435.1. Lineage (NCBI taxonomy): Eukaryota > Viridiplantae > Streptophyta > Magnoliopsida > Poales > Poaceae > Aegilops > Aegilops umbellulata. Next base: position 412,870,388 of record CP136059.1, on the reverse strand, counting down.
ACCTCCCCACCCGGCTGAGTTAGGTCAGCCCATAGGAACACTTTGGAGCAACATCCGGGCCAGACCCACGGCAAGATCCCCTCCGCATAGACCCCACGCGTCCGTTTTCCCCGTCCAGGTGCCGGCGGCGGCGCCGGCCGTGAGGGGGGCACACCCCGGACACGCGTGCCGGGCGTTTGCAACCGCCACAACACCTCCAGACTTGTGAGAGGCCGCCGGCGCAAGATTTGGCGGCATGCTAGCCCCGGGAGGCCGCCGGCCACAGCCGTAGACGCGCGAAGGGCAATCCGCGTAGAGGGAATTTTTCGGATACTTCTCCATCACCAAAAATTATGAAAAAATACCATCCTTCCTATAGCACATGTGCCCACGACGTGCAAAAAAACTCATGATTTTATCGCACTCCGAGTATTTAGTAATATTGACGCCGCATCGTTACTGCAGAACGTCTACTACCGTGTCATCGCCGTCCGTGAGGGGGGCCACGCCCCGGAGACGCGTCCCGCCTCTTCGGACATGCCACAACACCACCCCGCATGTATGAGGGCCCGGTGCGACGCTCCGGTGGCATTGCTACCCCCCAGTGCCCCCGTCCCGCCTAACCCTGTAGCGTTTGACCACGAGATCTACCCCTTTGACTTTGCACGGACGGGCTTTGACCAGTGGACCTACCCACCCGGTTGTGTTAGGTCAGCCCATAGGAACACTTTCGAGCAACATCCGGGCCAGACCCACAGCAAGATCCCCTCCGCGTAGACCCCACGCGTCTGTTTTCCCCGTCCAGGTGCCGGCGGCGGCGCCGTCCGTGAGGGGGGCGCACCCCGGACACGCGTGCCGGGCGTTTGCAACCGCCACAACACTTCCATACTTGTGAGAGGCCGCTGGCGCAAGATTTGGCGGCATGCTAGCCCCCGGAGGCCGCCGGCCACAGCCGTAGACGCGCGAAGGGCAATCCGCGTAGAGGGAATTTTTCGGATACTTCTCCATCACCAAAAATTATGAAAAAATACCATCCTTCCTATAGCACATGTGCCCACGTCGTGCAATAAAACTCATGATTTTATCGAGCTCCGAGTATTTAGTAATATTGACGCCGCATCGTTACCGCAGAACGTCTACTACCGTGTCATCGCCGTCCGTGAGGGGGGCCACGCCCCGGAGATGCGTCCCGCCTCTTCGGACATGCCACAACACCACCCCGCATGTATGAGGGCCCGGTGCGACGCTCCGGTGGCATTGCTACCCCCCAGTGCCCCCGTCCCGCCTAACCCTGTAGCGTTTGACCACGGGATCTACCCCTTTGACTTTGCACGGACGAGCTTTGACCAGTGGACTTCCCCACCCGGTTGTGTTAGGTCAGCCCATAGAAACACTTTGGAGCAACATCCGGGCCAGACACACAGCAAGATCCCCTCCGTGTAGACCCCACGCGTCCGTTTTCCCCGTCCAGGTGCCGGCGGCGGCGCCGTTCGTGAGGGGGGCACACCCCGGACACGCGTGCCGGGCGTTTGCAACCGCCACAACACTTCCAGACTTCTGAGAGGCCGCTGGCGCAAGATTTGGCGGCATGCTAGCCCCCGGAGGCCGCCGGCCACAGCCGTAGACGTGCGAAGGGCAATCCGCGTAGAGGGAATTTTTCGGATACTTCTCCGTCACCAAAAATTATGAAAAAATACCATCGTTCCTATAGCACATGTGCCCACGTCGTGCAAAAAAACTCATGATTTTATCGCGCTCCGAGTATTTAGTAATATTGACGCCGCATCGTTACCGCAGAACGTCTACTACCGTGTCATCGCCGTCCGTGAGGGGGGCCACGCCCCGGAGACGCGTCCCGCCTCTTCGGACATGCCACAACACCACCCCGCATGTATGAGTGCCCGGTGCGACGCTCCGGTGGCATTGCTACCCCCCAGTGCCCCCGTCCTGCCTAACCCTGTAGCGTTTGACCACGAGATCGACCCCTTTGACTTTGCACGGACGGGCTTTGACCAGTGGACCTACCCACCCGGTTGTGTTAGGTCAGCCCATAGGAACACTTTCGAGCAACATCCGGGCCAGACCCACAGCAAGATCCCCTCCGCGTAGACCCCACGCGTCTGTTTTCCCCGTCCAGGTGCCGGCGGCGGCGCCGTCCGTGAGGGGGGCGCACCCCGGACACGCGTGCCGGGCGTTTGCAACCGCCACAACACTTCCATACTTGTGAGAGGCCGCTGGCGCAAGATTTGGCGGCATGCTAGCCCCCGGAGGCCGCCGGCCACAGCCGTAGACGCGCGAAGGGCAATCCGCGTAGAGGGAATTTTTCGGATACTTCTCCATCACCAAAAATTATGAAAAAATACCATCCTTCCTATAGCACATGTGCCCACGTCGTGCAATAAAACTCATGATTTTATCGAGCTCCGAGTATTTAGTAATATTGACGCCGCATCGTTACCGCAGAACGTCTACTACCGTGTCATCGCCGTCCGTGAGGGGGGCCACGCCCCGGAGACGCGTCCCGCCTCTTCGGACATGCCACAACACCACCCCGCATGTATGAGGGCCCGGTGCGACGCTCCGGTGGCATTGCTACCCCCCAGTGCCCCCGTCCCGCCTAACCCTGTAGCGTTTGACCACGGGATCTACCCCTTTGACTTTGCACGGACGAGCTTTGACCAGTGGACTTCCCCACCCGGTTGTGTTAGGTCAGCCCATAGGAACACTTTGGAGCAACATCCGGGCCAGACACACAGCAAGATCCCCTCCGTGTAGACCCCACGCGTCCGTTTTCCCCGTCCAGGTGCCGGCGGCGGCGCCGTTCGTGAGGGGGGCACACCCCGGACACGCGTGCCGGGCGTTTGCAACCGCCACAACACTTCCAGACTTCTGAGAGGCCGCTGGCGCAAGATTTGGCGGCATGCTAGCCCCCGGAGGCCGCCGGCCACAGCCGTAGACGTGCGAAGGGCAATCCGCGTAGAGGGAATTTTTCGGATACTTCTCCGTCACCAAAAATTATGAAAAAATACCATCGTTCCTATAGCACATGTGCCCACGTCGTGCAAAAAAACTCATGATTTTATCGCGCTCCGAGTATTTAGTAATATTGACGCCGCATCGTTACCGCAAAACGTCTACTACCGTGTCATCGCCGTCCGTGAGGGGGGCCACGCCCCGGAGACGCGTCCCGCCTCTTCGGACATGCCACAACACCACCCCGCATGTATGAGTGCCCGGTGCGACGCTCCGGTGGCATTGCTACCCCCCAGTGCCCCCGTCCTGCCTAACCCTGTAGCGTTTGACCACGAGATCGACCCCTTTGACTTTGCACGGACGGGCTTTGACCAGTGGACCTCCCCACCCGGCTGTGTTAGGTCAACCCATAGGAACACTTTGGAGCAACATCCGGGCCAGACCCACAGCAAGATCCCCTCCGCGTAGACCCCACGCGTCTGTTTTCCCCGTCCAGGTGCCGGCGGCGGCGCCGGCCGTGAGGGGGGCACACCCCGGACACGCGTGCCGGGCGTTTGCAACCGCCACAACACTTCCAGACTTGTGAGAGGCCGCCGGCACAAGATTTGGCGGCATGCTAGCCCCCGGAGGCCGCCGGCCACAGCCGTAGACGCGCGAAGGGCAGTCCGCGTAGAGGGAATTTTTCGGATATTTCTCCATCACCCAAAATTATGAAAAAATACCATCGTTCCTATAGCACATGTGCCCACGTCGTGCAAAAAAACTCATGAATTTCTCGCGCTCCGAGTATTTAGTAATATTGACGCCGCATCGTTACCGCAGAACGTCTACTACCGTGTCATCGCCGTCCGTGAGGGGGGCCACGCCCCGGAGACGCGTCCCGCCTCTTCGGACATGCCACAACACCACCCCGCATGTATGAGGGCCCGGTGGGATGCTCCGGTGGCATTGCTGCCCCCCAGTGCCCCCGTCCCGCCTAACCCTGTAGCGTTTGACCACGGGATCTACCCCTTTGACTTTGCATGGACGGGCTTTAACCAGTGGACCTCCCCACCCGGTTGTGTTAGGTCAGCCCATAGGAACACTTTGGAGCAACATCCGGGCCAGACCCACAGCAAGATACCCTCCGCGTAGACCCCACGCGTCCGTTTTCCCCGTCCAGGTGCCGGCGGCGGCGCCGTCCGTGAGGGGGGCACACCCCGGACACGCGTGCCGGGCGTTTGCATCCGCCACAACACTTCCAGACTTGTGAGAGGCCGCCGGCGCAAGATTTGGCGGCATGCTAGCCCCCGGAGGCCGCCGGCCACAGCCGTAGACGCGCGAAGGGCAATCCGTGTAGAGGGAATTTTTTGGATACTTCTCCATCACCAAAAATTATGAAAAAATACCATCGTTCCTATAGCACATGTGCCCACGTCGTGCAAAAAAACTCCTGATTTTATCGCGCTCTGAGTATTTAGTAATATTGACGTTGCATCGTTACCGCAGAACGTCTACTACCGTGTCATCGCCGTCCGTGAGGGGGGCCACGCCCCGGAGACGCGTCCCGCTTCTTCGGACATGCCACAACACCACCCCGCATGTATGAGGGCCCGGTGCGACGCTCCGGTGGCATTGCTACCCCCAGTGCCCCCGTCCCGCCTAACCCTGTAGCGTTTGACCACGGAATCTACCCCTTTGACTTTGCACGGACGGGCTTTGACCAGTGGACCTCCCCACCCGGTTGTGTTAGGTCAGCCCATAGGAACACTTTGGAGCAACATCCGGGCCAGACCCACAGCAAGATCCCCTCCGCATAGACCCCACGCGTCCGTTTTCCCCCTTCAGGCGCCGGCGGCGGCTCCGTCCGTTAGGGGGGCACACCCCGGACACGCGTGCCGGGCGTTTGCAACCGTCACAACACTTCAAGACTTGTGAGAGGACGCCGGCGCAAGATTTGGCGGCATGCTAGCCCCCGGAGGCCGCCGGCCACAGCCGTAGACGCGCGAAGGGCAATCCGCGTAGAGGGAATTTTTCGGATACTTCTCCATCACCAAAAATTATGAAAAAATACCATCGTTCCTATAGCACATGTGCCCACGTCGTGCAAAAAAACTCATGATTTTATCGCGCTCCGAGTATTTAGTAATATTGACGCCGCATCGTTACCGCAGAACGTCTACTACCGTGTCATCGCCGTCCGTGAGGGGGGCCACGCACCGGAGACGCGTCCCGCCTCTTCGGACATGCCACCACACCACCCCGCATGTATGAGGGCCCGGTGCGACGCTCCGGTGGCATTGCTACCCCCCAAGTGCCCCCGTCCCGCCTAACCCTGTAGCGTTTGACCAGTGAGGGGGGAGGGGGCACACCCCGAAGCCGCGTGCCTGCGCCTGCCACCACCTTTCCATAACCGTAGGAGGGCCCACCGCAACACCTGGCGGCATTGCTACCCCCCACAGGTACCCGCCCCGTCCCGTCTAACCTCTCCGTGACACGACGGAAGAAGGCCCGTGTGGGGGGCAATCTATATATGTTTTCTGTACATTTAAGTTAATGAAATTAGTATTGGAAAAAAAATAAAAAATAATAAGAGAAAATACAAAAATATAAAAATATTTTCAGAAATCTATGCCTACGGCAAAGCCGTCGGCATAGCTACGGCCACGGAACGGTAGAGCCCTGGATCGATGACGTGGCGTAGGGCGGGGATCAATGACGTGGCAAAAACCATGGGCCAGGCCTATGCCGACGGCCTAGCCGTCGGCATAGAAATGCCACCCCACGGGACCGGCGAACGACGCGGATCGATGACGTGGCGGCGCGGCGGATCGATGACATCGGCATAGCTAGCTATGCCGACGGCTAGGCCGTCGGCGTAGCTATGCCGACGGCCGCCGTTAGCCCGTCGGCGTAGGCCTGACGCCGTCAAACTGCCGTTTCCCCCGGGTAGGCGGGCCGACGCGATATGCCGACGGCCTGATCTATGCCGGCGGCCCCGTCGGTATATTCGGAGAAACGCCGACGGCTTATCTATGCCGACGGCCCCCGTCGGCATAGATGGTTATACGCCGACGGCCTTTCTACGCCGACGGCTTTAGTTGGGCCGTCGGGGTATGCCCATATATGCCGACGGGGGCCGTCGGCATAGATATGGCCGTCGGCAACTGCCTAAATTCTGGTAGTGAAATATCCAGTTTATTGTTCAACTCCATTATCCTGTATATGTACAGTATCCAGCAAAGATATTCAGTTCAGATATTTGTTCTCCGTTTCTAAAAAAAGCAATATTTGTTCTTGAAAAAACGGAAAAAAAATCGAGCGAGAGGCTTCGCCGCATCCTCCCACCTCCGGGGGTGAGCCCCGTTGAGGCGACGGCGCATCCCCGCTCCTTCAAAGCCAGTGGAAGCTCGCATGCGCAATAGACACTAACAACGGCGCCGCCGCCTTCACCTGCACAGGCCGCGCTCCATGCATTCCGACATATGCAGGTCCACCACATAGGTTCCGACAGGTCAGCACAAACTGGAAACACTCTGTCTTCTCTTGAACTCTTCCTTTTATTATCCTTATTTTCATGGTAATTATCGTTACCTGCATGACAGTCATATTATTAATCAGGAATCAAACTAGACAATTAATCAGTGCTCCTCTCTTTGTGTGTTCCCAGCTAGACAATTAATCAGCTTAATCAGTGTTTGATTCCTGATTATTATTCTCTGCATGACAGTTATATTATTAATCAGTGCTCCTCTCTTTGTGTGTTCCCAGCTTGCACCTGATCCAATCTCTTTCTGTCTCACTCTTTCTTTTTTTTACGAATGTCGATTTTATTGATACATAATATAACACCAAGGGGATACAAAGACAACAAGCACACACCGGACTTCTGTATTACTAGGATGCATACAATCAAGACCAACAACACACACACACACAAAGGACAAAGGAGCACTATGCCACAAAGCGAAGTCTTGCAAGACCGATGTTATGCCGAGGCGGCAGAAGGAAAAAAATAAGGAAGAATGATCCATGCCGGTTCACTAGACCCAACGAGAATGATTCAAGCGCACAAGATCTGGACGTGGATACAACCACACGAACTGAAAAGCCAATCTTCTTGAGTATACAAATATTCCTTTTATTAAAAACAACATCGTTCTTCCATGTCTAAACCGAGAGCACTTTATTTGATAATGTAAAATAAATAGCAGCCTCTGCATGAATTGTAGATACACACAGTCATTATTATTACAGTATGGCTAACGAGAACAAAAGGTGTCAACACGCAAGCTTAAATAACATGTTTAGACATAAAGCTAAACATAACTAGGCCAAGGCAAACAACCTCAACACTAGATCAGAGCATACCAGGATATCTGTTTGAGATTCAGAGCATAGATGTCAACATGTGTTGATTATTTACCATAGACGTCAGAGATTGGAAATTGGGTCGCTCCAACATAAACAATAGGTAATTTCACCGTATCCACTTTTCCTTCTTCCAAAAACTCATCAGGGATCTTATCAGATGTGAGGTCCTCGTTGACACGAGCACTCTGCACAACAAACATGTCATCGCAATGCATATTCAGGGGTGCCTCCTCCTGTGCCTCAAGTGTCACAGAGATATAACGCTTAGAACATGGTGTCATAAATCCGGTATTTGGCTGTGCACAATACTTCCGTTTGTTCGTCTTTATATTAAATGCAATGAAGTCCTCTGTCATGTTTGTTAGCTGCAGGCAGGTTGATGTGTTCATCCTTGGCTCGAATAAGAAGCGCAACTCTTGGGATGGATCCAGTGAAAGAACAGTACTACAGCCAGAGCTTGTCTGCACGGAATATGAAATGAATTAATATGGATGAGCAAAAGCTGTTGACGAAGGAAATAATACTGGTTATATAACATAGAACTTAAATTCTCCATGAATATGCAAGTTCAGGATGTGGTGTTTCGTCAGGTACAGGGGCCCTGGGAAAGAGTTTTACTTAATTTCACTTGGCCTCAAACATGTCTCTTAGGTTTCATTATGTTTACATTATTATATAGAACAAAATTGTAATTATGTTCCTTCAACCTTTGACAATGCATAGGCTTTTTTCACAAATATATTGTAGATTTAATCCATCAACACCTAAACCCAACAATTTTTCCTCTCAATATGATTTAATGGTTGAAGATCAAATTTACATGCCACTAACTGAAGGTCAAGAAAGAACTTTTTCCTTCTTCATAAAACATGTAAAACCTAGGGTTGTCCAATGGTGTAAAGACATCCATGACTTTCTTTAACCTAGATAAACAATTGAACCTTCATGGATACTTAATTAATTAGAAAAAGGCATCAGGGTAATATAAGAAAGGTCTCCATGTTGTTAGTGATCATACCTGGCCAATTCGGACTTCTGAATTGTCAGAATGTAGTGACATTTTCTTAATCTCCAACTCTAGTGTTTCCAATTCCTGGACAATATCCTTTGGATATGGTCTTTTATTTCTGTCTTTTTCCACACATCTTAATGCTATTTCAACACACGTCTTCACTCGTAGGATGTCTTCTTTGTTGGATGAATGACTTGATGTTGACGTTCCTGCCAGTCTTCTATCCCAGTTTCCTATAACCTATGAAATTTGCAAATAAAGATTGGGACTCTCAGAAAAAAAATACACATAAATAAGGAGAAAATGGCATGTGTTCATTATGTACTTATTTCTTACGTTTCCAGTGAACTTTTCGGCACCCATGTCAGAAAAATGTGAGTGTCCGTTCTCTCCATCCATTATTCTTATAATGATAGCCCCCAAACTGTAGACATCAAACTTATTTGATATAGCATATTCATCTATGTATTCAGGTGGCATGTACCCACTGCATCATAGGCATTAAAGGTATGATTTTTTTAGTGAAACAGGGATGAAACCATGTTATAAGAGCATCATAATAGATTAGGACATGATCATTCAATATACTTACAATGTTCCTCTGAAGCTGGCTACCATTGTTCTGTGTGTTTGTGTTGAATTAACAAGTCTCGATAAACCAAGATCTGCAATTTTGGCCGTCATGTTCTCATCTAGTAATATGTTCGCGGGTTTTAAATCCATATGGAAAATAGGTTTGTCATGTGCACTATGAAGGTGATTTAAACCAGCACAGGTCCCAGTAATAATTTTGTAGCATGATGGCCAGTCAAGGTCACACAACTCATCTGAACAAGGGAAACAAACATGTATCAAGCTGCTGAAACATTAACCTAACATAACTCAGAGCACTATTCACTATACCTGTAATATGGCTGTCAAGGCTTCCACCCTGCATATAGTCAAAGCAGAGAATTCGCTCCTTTATTGTAGCCATGTTTAGTTCTCCATTGTATTCAATAAAGTTATTCCGTGCTTCATAGCAGTAGCCAACTAACTGTACTATATTTTCATGGTGGACCACGCTAAGGTTACTGAATTCATTCTTAAAATCCTTATCATCAAGTCCTATCAAGGGATGAAGCTTCTTCACTGCAATCTCTTTTCCATTATGCACTCCCTGTCAAGATCACTTGTTAAACTTGCTCACGGTTTTTACCCAACAATTTTATGTTTCTTATAATGGAAGAGAGAACTATCCGGACCTCTTATGGGTGTATCGTTTGGAAGCTAGTATCGAGGCAAGATAAACTGGTGTATCGTTTGGACCGAGAAAGAAATACAAAACAAATTTTATATATAGTATATATAAAATATAGTGATTATTCACATATTATAAGCCCTCTTAGTCTACCATGATACTTAACATCTGCCAACTTGTTGGACATAGAAAAAGCAGATAAAGTACTAAGTTTAACTGAATATGCCCTATTACAAAGTGGCGTGTTAGAACTTTAATCCAAAGGTGTTGTAGTGTACCTTATAAACATTTCCATACGCACCACTGCCGACTTTTCTCTGATCTGAAAATTTGTCTGTAATAGTTTCAAGCACTTCGAGTCTAATATCCATGGTGGTGTGGACTATATATCCTACCAAACTTGTAGCATTCTTCTTCCTGAGGCAAGAAAGAAAAAAGAGATAGAAGAAAATCACGTAAGTACAGAGATATTCATAAGGAGTAGTCACTCCGATCGCCACTCCCGAAACACCAGCTTTGCAGGCCTGGTGTATAAGTACTGAAATTCAAACATGCCACAAAGCTACATATGAAGCATATTGATTGGAAAGAGGAGCGGAATAAGATGTTGAATGGAAACAATACCAGTGATATGAACAGGGAGCACCACTAACCTCGAGAGAGATTGAATGGAGAAGGATGGTTTGCTCCTCGGAGATGACGATGCCATCACCATCATGTACATTTATGTAGAGCGAGGTAGTAGGTGGTTGCACAAATTAAGAATTCAGCATTGATAAACAAATAGTGTTGACTTGACTCCATCTTCTACCCCAATAACCATTCAGATCAATATATACCCCAATAACCCAAATTATGAGTAGATTTTTTTTTACATTTGAAACAAGGAATCGTCAAGCCAACCATCCCTGCTTTAGCGGTTAATTAATCTAAGCCGCCGGCCATCACGTTCTGTCACTAACAGCCAGCCATTGGTTTCATAACGCTAGTAGTACTTGTCTATTAACTATGCTATAGTTTAAGCACCTTACTTAATTCTAACCTGCTCTACCGTAAGCTACGTACATGCCAACCTAACTCTGATCTACTCTATCGTCTTCCATATCCAGCCAATGTCCTACCACTTCGTGTTAATTTTTTTTTGTCGGAACTTTGTCTTCAAATTTTAAGTCGTAATCACCATGCTAAGACAATCTGCTGCCTTTTCACATGCAGCCAGGAATTGCCTGGAAATTTGCAATAAAAGGAAATTGGTTGGAAACGTTCTCAGGCAACTCTCTCTCTCTCTCTCTCTCTCTCTCTCTCTCTCTCTCTCTCTCTCTCTCTCTCTCTCTCTGCTAAACGAATTTTATTCGCGTAGATGCGATACAGACTGACAGGAGAACAAAAAAAATTCAGCTTTACTTTTCCTATTGTCAGTTCTAATAGTTGGTACCATCAAGCTGCATGGCTTGTATCCGGATCCTACTGGCTGCTAGCATCCAGCGGACAGGGAGATGTCCATACGGCTGCATCTTCGCTGTGATGCCATTGTTGAGGTGTCTTGCATGAATTGGGGATGTTGCGGTATGCAGCCGGATTGGTTTTGAAAGCTCTCGCTCCGGCCAGTTTGCTTTCAACGGTGAGATGCAAACTACTGATGACAACTTGACGCAGAGGGTATGGTTGTGAAGCGGCGGCACGGGTCTAGCCCGAGCGCTGCTTTGGGATTGTGGAAAAGTGTTGGCGATAACACATGATTGACTTCGAGTTGATGGTGCTTCCGATCTCGAGCTTCGGGATGAAATCCCTAGGTCTGACGAGGGTTGGTTATACCCGGTAATGACCGTGTTTTTACTCGTTACCTTGTTGAAGACATGGCTTGGATATGCTCGACCCCATTCTTAAGGGTGAAAACCTAGAATCTAGCGTTTGGTGGTTGGATCCGGTGATGATGACGCTTGTTCGGCGTTTCCTTCATGAAGGCTGTAGAAGAATCTCGTTGTCTTTGTGGTGTCAAGAGATGGTTGGTGCAGATATGGTCATTGTTGTAGTTTGCCGATCGAATTTGTTTGCTTCGGGGTCATTTTCTTTTCCCTCATTTAGGCAAAGCTTTGGTCTTGCATGACTTTGCTATTCACCGCCATGTGTGTGTGTTATATTGTTGGATGTGTGCATCCTAACTATATAGAGGCCGGGTGTGTGTTCATTGTGTTTATATGCACTTGATGCTTCGTTTTGAGTTGATTAAACCCACCCTTTTGTAAAAAAAAAAAAGCAGCCAGACTAGCAGGTGGATGGATTCTCACGTACGTGACAACCTAGTCACGATCGGTACTTGGAGTCGTCGACGAGACTCACGGCAATAGACATACGTGATCTTATGGCAACAGGGCCATGACCGCCCTGTATTTCTCTTATGGACACGTCTAGCCAGCGCCTGGCTGCCTGGTATGGTTAGCAAGCGGCATGTTATTTTAGTATATTTCTTGTCCCCCTTCCTAATTATGAAAAAATTCTCATATAATTCCTTTTCTCGTGACGTATTAAATGCCAGCATAGTCATTTCCTCCATTGCATGTATTTCGTTCTTTTGTGCATTTAATTTGTGGTTTCAATTTTTTTTTAAAGGCATAACTTTCAATCCGCACCGTTAGAACCTTCGCGACATGGTCTTTGAAACCTTGTCGTCATACAAGCTAGTTGCGGCAGATTACTTCGGGCCGATCGAGCGTATACACGTGTACGGCGAGATGCACAAACCACGAGCCGAATCAGCTGGATCTCCTCGCGATGTCTAGCATACACACGTATACAAGTATTGCTAGCAGGTAGGCAGGTAGATGCTTCGTGAGGGTAGTACGCAGACTCGACGAAACACACGCGAGAACACCGCGACTCAACTAGTTGGATGGCCACGGGAGTGTGTCGCTCCTGTCAATACTTTGTATTGATTTGATCTTGCCACCGGTATAAAGTTTACAGGGGTATACCTAAGTATATATAGTAGCTACTCCCTCCGTTCGGAATTACTTGTCTCGGGAATGGATGTATTTAGAACTAAAATACATCTAGATAAATTCATTTCTGCGACAAGTAATTCCGAACGGAGGGAGTAGGAGCCTAGGACTAATACAAGCTAACTTAGTCGGTTTATGAGTCCTAATCCTACTACTATTAGATGATTGTTTCGTGTAAACTAGACATGTACCACACGTCTTGGTTATTTCCAAGATGAGATGCACAGCTACTTAGCTAGGAACTTATAATACCTCGATCAAATAATTTGTTCTAATATATTTATGAAATCTTCCTTCTAGTCAGGCTGTCAGCCTGCTCACTACTGCCACACCTACAAGTATGAGGGCCGAGGCAACGAACGACGCATCCGCGTAGGATCAGGCGAACGGCAAGGCGGCTCCCGTCTCCTACCTCTGGTCCTCTTCCTCCTGTTCTTCCTAATTCCCCAAATCTTGTCCCTCCATTGCTCCTTGTAGTCCAAGCTTGTATCCAATAGTTCGTGAGAGACATCAGGTACCTAACACAGGCATTGTTAGTACCCGGTCACATGTAAACAAATGCATCTACTACTCCTAATGGACGACTTGATGAATAGTCGTCTGGTCAATTTTCGCTGGTTTTTTTTCGTCATCCTCCCACCTCCGGTTTTTTTTCGTCGTCCTCCCACCTACGAAGAAACACCCACGAAAAAAATTCCACGACACGCACGCGCGAGCGAGTCGGCCCTCCAGATCCCTTCGCAGCCAGCCCCCGACCTCCTCCCGGGCTCCCGGTGCCGGCCGCCCCCATCTCCTCCCCCAATCCTGGCTCGCCCCGCCCCACCTTCTCCCTCACTCCCGGCGCCTCCCGACCCCATCTTCTCCCTCACTCCCGGCGCCGCCCCGCCCCCACCTCCTCCCTCACTCCCGGCGCCGCCCGACCCCCAACCTCCCTGGATCCGCGTGCGTCGACGCCGGCTTCGCAGCGGCGCTTGATGTGGAGCGCGCCGGAGTAGAGGAGCGGGCCTTCTTCCTCACCTCACAGCGCTGTCCTCCTCCACGACCACGCAGCCGCAGCGGCGGAGGACCCGAATCCCTAGCCAGCAAGCTCAGGCAGCCATGGATCCATGGGTACGAATCCCTCCACTTCTCTCTCTCTCTCTGACCCACCCCCGTCTCTTCTCCCCCCTCTCTGACCCACGTCTCCATGACGCCATGGAAGGGCCACCAACACCAGCAGCTATGGACATGCAGGCTGCTGCCCTCCCTGATGCATCATGCGCGCAGGCCACAAGAAGGGAAGAACACTGCTCTGCTACTTCCTGGGTCACCATGGAAGGTACTGGAGTAATTCAGTCAAGATAAAACTGCAACTTACTGGAGTTATGCTCCATGTTATGCTTGCTGCAACTTACTGGAGTACAATTTGGAATCTTTTCATAAACTACATTATGCATTCAATTGTTTTCAGGAACAATAAATTTTCTCACTCAATGTGAAAATGAACATTGATTTTTTTGTCCCTCGAAGGAGATGAGGTTTAATATTTGCTTACATGACCAGGAACATTAGGAGATGTTTAAATGAGTAATTAAATAAGAAGAGTTTATCCAGAAAGATGATACCTTTCTTACCTGTACAAAAATGATGGCTATATCCACAGTATTGCTCTTATTCCCTTCTTTTGATGTAGACATGAGCTCATTTTCTTGTCAAGATTAGAAGCTTATCAATCAATGAAAATTTTGAATTTATTTTGTGCACATGCTTGTTTGGCCAATCAGGAAATTAAGAATTTTGCTTCCTCCCCGTACAAACCCTAGCCCTCTGATCTAATCCGAATGGCCCCTTCTCCGTCGCTGCCACCGGCAAGCAGTGCATACTGCACGCACCAGTTGTAGTTCACCGGCAGCCAAACGTGCATATAAATCACCTAGCCTCCAGAGGTTAACCTTATTTGTTCATGCTTGTAAGTCAGGCCATCAGTGTTGGTGCATATAAATCAGGATCCTTGATTTTCCAGTGACTGCTCTCTCATGTATTTCTATTTCCATATGGCAGAGTAATTAGCATTTCTATCTCCCTCCTTAACTGAGTTTGTGAGTGATTTCAGTTCCATGAAGAACATAAGAACTCATTGGTATATATGGGCCCCCAGTCCACTTATTGTAGATGTCTGATCCTCTGCATTTCCTTCGTTGGCTTTGAATTCTTAATGCAGATGTTTTGCTTCTTCTTCAGTCATCCATACCTCAAGTTTGATATTGCTTAATTATTTAACAAATATCAAAGCATGTCCATATCTTCAGACGCAAGCTATATACTCTAATTGCGGAGATTTTCTTTCTTTCACTGGTAGAAAAAGAGGCTTCCATACGCCCCCATTAGTCCCCAAAACAATCGAACCGCGACCAAAGGGGTCTTTAGTCGCGGTTCGGGAGAAGACCCGCGACCAACTATCTAGGCCCAGCGCGCTCGGTCGACAGCTGGCGGACGGGAGGGGCTTTAGTCCCGGTTGGCCAGGCCAACCGAGACTGAAGGCCCATCCAGCTGGCGGACGGGAGGGGCTTTAGTCCCGGTTGGCCTGGCCAACCGCGACTAAAGGCCCATCCCTATATATAGGACTCAGCTCACTTCACTTCACTCAGCTCACTTCACAATTTTCAGAAGGTGGTGGTGGGTTTGCTTTTGGTTTCTCCTATGCACACAAGGTGTTTGATGAAATGCCCGAGAGAGCCTGAAACAAACATGATATGAAGTGTCCGAGCCACACTTGAGCTTTCTCATTTATTTTTCCTCCGCGATCGCGGTTAGCAACTTGAACCTTTCATGTGTCATTGATAAAATACGCATGTGTGTAGTTCATTGTTTAATTTGTATTATTTCTAGATAGTTAGTTTAACAAATGCATGATGGTTAATTATATACTTTATATAATAATAATGCAGATGAATCGGCAATGGATGTACGGTCCCCGACTCTCCGGCGAGTTCACTACGGGTTTGAAAGATTTCCTCGTAGTGGCAAATGCGAACAAGCAGCAATGTTTTATTATCTGTCCATGTGCTGTCTGTAAGAATCAGAAGGGTTACTCCTCCTCAAGAGACGTTCACATGCACCTGCTTCGGCATGGTTTCATGCCAAGCTATAATTGTTGGACCAAGCATGGAGAAAGAGGGGTTAGAATGGAAGAAGATGAAGAAGTGGATGATATCGATGACAACTATCATGATCATTTCGGTGATACTTTCATGGAGGATGATGCTGAAGGTGGGGAAGGGTTAGGTGAAGGTGAAGAAGAGGCACATGATGAGCCCGCTGATGATCTTGGTCGGACCATTGCTGATGCACGGAGACGCTGCGAAACTGACAAGGAGAGGGAGAATTTGGATCGCATGTTAGAGGATCACAAAAAGTCGTTGTATCCAGGATGCGATAATAGTCTGAAAAAGCTGGGCTGCACACTGGATTTGCTAAAATGGAAGGCACAGGAAGGTGTAGGTGACTCATCATTTGAAAATTTGCTGAAAATGTTGAAGAATATGTTCCCGAAGAATAACGAGTTGCCCGCCAGTACGTACGAAGCAAAGAAGGTTGTCTGCCCTCTAGATTTAGAGGTTCTGAAGATATATGCATGCATTAATGACTGCATCCTCTACCGCGGTGAATACGAGAATTTGAATGAATGCCCTGTATGCACTGCATTGCGTTATAAGATCAGAGGCGATGACCCTGGTGACGATGTTGAGGGCGAGAAACCCAGGAAGAGGGTTCCCGCCAAGGTGATGTGGTATGCTCCTATAATACCATGGTTGAAACGTCTGTTCATGAACAAAAAGCATGTCAAGTCGTTGCGATGGCACAAAGAGGACCGTAAGTCCGACGGGGAGTTGAGACACACCGCTGATGGAACGCAATGGAGAAAGATCGACAGAGTTTTCAAAGATTTTGCAGCTGACGCAAGGAACATAAGATTTTGTCTAAATACTGATGGCATTAATCCTTTTAGCGAGCAGAGCTCCAGCCATAGCACCTGGCCCATGACTCTATGCATCTACAACCTTCCTCCTTGGTTGTGCATGAAGCGGAAGTTCATTATGATGCCAATTCTCATCCAAGGCCCTAAGCAACCCGGCAACGACATCGATGTGTACCTAAGGCCATTAGTTGAAGAACTTTTACAGTTGTGGGCCAGACCTGGTGTACGTGTCCGGGATGAGCACAAAGGAGAGGAATTTGACCTACGAGCGTTGCTTTTTGTAACCATCAACGATTGGCCTGCTCTCAGTAACCTTTCGGGACAGACAAATAAGGGATACAATGCATGCACGCACTGCTTACATGAGACTGAAAGTGTACGTTTGGTTAATTGTAAGAAGAACGTGTACCTGGGTCATCGTCGATTTCTTCCCCGAAATCATAACGTAAGAAAGAAAGGAAAGCATTTCAACGGGAAGGCAGATCACCGGCCGAAGCCTGCGGAACGTACTGGTGCTGAGATATTTGATATGGTCAAGGATTTGAAAGTCATCTTTGGAAAGGGTCCTGGCGGACAATCAGTTCCGCGGGCAGTTGACGGGCACGCACCCATGTGGAAGAAGAAATCTACATTTTGGGAGCTAGAATATTGGAAAGTCCTAGATGTCCGCTCTGCAATCGACGGGATGCATGTTACGAAGAATATTTGCGTGAACCTGCTAAGCTTCTTGGGCGTGTATGGGAAGACAAATGATACAAAGTAAGCACGGCAGGACCAGCAACTTTTGAAAGACCCAGATGACCGGCATCCGGAATGGTTTCAAGGTCGTGCCAGCTACGCTCTTACCAAAGAAGAGAAGGTCATTTTTTTTGAATGCCTGAGCAGTATGAAGGTCCCGTCTGGCTTCTCGTCGAATATAAAGGGAATAATAAACATGTCGGAGAAAAAGTTCCAAAACCTGAAGTCTCACGACTGCCACGTGATTATGACGCAATTGCTTCCGATTGCTTTGAGGGGGCTCCTACCGGAAAATGTTCGAGTATCCATTGTGAAGCTATGTGCATTCCTCAATGCAATCTCTCAGAAGGTAATCAATCCAGAAGATCTACCACGGTTACAGAACGATTTGGTCCAATGCCTTGTCAGTTTCGAGTTGGTGTTCCCACCATCCTTCTTCGATATTATGACGCACCTCCTGGTCCACCTAGTCGAAGAGATTTCCATTCTCGGTCCTGTATTTCTACACAATATGTTCCCCTTTGAGAGGTTCATGGGAGTATTAAAGAAATATGTTCGTAACCGTGCTAGGCCAGAAGGAAGCATCGTCAAGGGCTATGGAAATGAGGAGGTAATTGAGTTCTGTATTGACTATGTTCCTGACCTTAAGCCGATTGGTATTCCTCAATCGCGGCACGAGGGGAGACTAAGTGGAAAAGGCAAGATCGGAAGGGAATCCACGATATGTATGAACGGTCATTCTATGACTGAAGCACACCACACAGTTATGCAAAATTCCAGCTTGGTGGCTCCGTACTTCGAGCAACACAAGAATATTTTACGCTCGGACAACCCGGTGAAGCCTGAATCCTGGATTAGAAAGGCCCACATGGAGACTTTCGGCAGTTGGTTGCGAAAACATTTAATGAATGACAATGATGTTGGAGATCAGCTGTACATGTTGGCCAAGAAACCATCTTCGACTATAACGACTTTCCAAGGGTACGAGATAAATGGGAATACATTTTACACCATCGCCCAAGATAAAAAGAGCACCAAACAAAACAGTGGTGTCCGCTTTGATGCAGCAACCGAGAATGGGCAAAAGGTCACATATTATGGTTACATAGAGGAGATATGGGAACTTGACTATGGACCCTCCTTTAAGGTCCATTTGTTCCGGTGCAAAGGTTCAAGGTAACAGGAGGTGGGGTAAAGGTGGACGAGCAATACGGAATGACAATGGTGGATTTCAACAATCTTGGTTACCTTGACGAACCATTCGTCCTTGCCAAAGATGTCGCTCAGGTTTTTTATTTGAAGGACATGAGTAGCAAACCGAGGAAACGGAAAGATAAGAAAACGATCAGTACATCATGCGATGATCCAAAGCGCCACATTGTTCTTTCAGGGAAAAGAAACATCATGGGAGTGGAGGACAAGACAGACATGTCAGAAGATTATAATATGTTTGGTGAAATTCCGCCCTTCAAAGTGAACACTGACCCAAGCATTAAGTTAAATGATGAGGATGCTCCATGGATACGGCACAATCGTAAGCAAGCAGAGACACAAGGAAAGAATTGATGTGTAATAATTTATTGTACCAAACTTTGTATTTGGTCGATGAACTGAATGATGTATCAAACCTTTTGTCAAACCTTCAAGGGATTTTAAAATGAATTAGTTTTATTTTTCTGATTTTTTTGATATATAATTTTATTTTTATGATTTTAAAATGAATTAGTTTTATTTTTCTGATTTTAAAAGGAAAAAGGAAGAAGAAGAAAGAAGGAAAAAGGAAGAAAAAAACAGAAGAAAAAAACAGAAGAAAAAAGGAAAAACAGAAGAAAAAAACAAACAGAAGAAAAACATAAGAAAAAAACAGAAGAAAAAAACAAACAGAAGAAAAAAAACAGAAGAAAAAACAGAAGAAAAAAGGAAAAAGGAAAAAAGGAAGAAAAAAAGAAGAAAAACAAAACAAAATAAATAAAGCAAAAAAGAAAACAAAAAACAGAAAATATGCCACTTACTGGGCCACCACGGCCTGAATACGACTAGAAACCCATTAAAGGGCCAGGATTCAGGCCCGCAGAAGGCCCAGTAGGCCCACAAGGCACATAGTGACAGAATAGGCCCGTAAGCCTGCATTTGAGAGGAGCTCGAAGTGGTGAGCGCAGCCGCGCTTATAAACCACTGTCGAAGCCTCTCGGCTAGCGAGGTGGGACTAAACATCCCACCGCACAGCGCCAGTTCTAGCACAGACCCTTTAGTCCCGGTTGGGGAGGCGGACCGCGACTAAAGGGTACCCTTTAGTCGCGGTTGTTGTCCCCAACCGCGACTAAAGGGTCTTTCTGCGCGGGAACGAAAGCGGCGCCAAAACCCTTTAGTCCCGGTTGGGGAGGCGGACCGTGACTAAAGGGTACCTTTAGTCACCTACCCTTTAGTCACGGTCCGCCTCCCCAACCGCGACTAAAGGTCCGTCTATAAATACTGCACTTAGCAGTTTTGCCACTTCCCATTCTCCTCTCTCTCGACGCCGAAGCGCTGCCCCGACGCCGATCGACGCCGACGCCGACGCCGAAGCCCTGCCCCGACGCCGAAGCCCCGCGCGCCGCCGCCCCCGTCCCCAGTGAGCGCCGCCTCCGCCCGTGCCTGCCCTTGCCCGCCGCCCGTGCCCTGCGCCCTTGCCCGCCGCCCGCCGCCCGACGCCCTGCCGCCCGCCGCCCACCGCCCGCTGGCCCTGCCTGCCGTCCTCCGTGCGCCGGCAGAAGAAGAAGAAAGAAGAAGAAAAAGGAAGAAGAAGAAGAAAGAAAAAGGAAAAAGGAAGAAGAAGAAAGAAGGAAGAAAAAAACAAAAGAAAAACAGATGAAAAACAAGAAAAAGGAAGAAGAAGAAAAGAAAGAAGAAAAAAAGGAAGAAGAAAAAAAGAAAGAAGAAAGAAAGAAGAAAGAAAAAGGAAGAAGAAAAAACAAGAAAGAAAAAGAAAGGAAGAAGAAAAACAAAGGAATAAGAAAAAAAGAAAGAAGAAAAAGGAAGGAGAAAAAAAAGAAAGAAGAAAGAAAGAAGAAAGAAAAAGGAAGAAGAAAAAACAAGAAAGAAAAAGGAAGAAGAAAAAAATGAAAACCAAATGAAAACCAAATGAAAGAAGAAAGAAAAAGGAAGAAGAAAAAAAGAAGATTAAAGGAAGAAGAAAGGAAGAAGAAGAAAGAAAGAAAAAAGAAAAAGGAAGAAGAAGAAAGAAAGAAGAAAGGAAGAAGAAGAAAGGAAGAAGAAGAAAGAAAGAAGAAGAAAGGAAGAAGAAGAAAGAAAGAAGAAGAAAGGAAAAAGGAAGAAGAAGAAAGGAAGAAGAAGAAAGAGGAAGAAGAAAGGAAGAAGAAGAAAAAAAGAATTTTTACTTAAAGAATCTTATTTTTTAATTCCTCCTCCTCTATGTCCCCTTAATCTTATTTTTTAATTCCTTTATACTTAAAGAATTTTTACTACATGCAGGAGTGACATATGGCGGACGATAGAACCGAGCCGCTTAGGGATCCGGAGGCTGAACGTTATTTAATGGGCATCATCAACAACGAGATTCCTTATGTACCGGGCTCAGAATATGAGCAACAAGAGGATGTAGTCTCTTCTTATCTGAACCTTGACGGTGGAACAGAGATTGTCGATGATCAAGAAGGTGAAGGAACGGACATTGTCGACGGAGGTCAACCGTCAACAACCGACGATCTCGAATTGCAAGTAGCAACCACCTCCGGCGAGGTATATATATATACATTGAGAGCCTCTCTTGATACAAACTTACTGAAATGTGAATACATATGTATTAACGCGCGCGACTCTCTTTCTTTTTTTAGCCCTCCGGATCGAGTACGACAAAGCGTGGCAAATCCAAGGCGATGAAAACAGGAGAAACATATGCCATTGAGTTTGTCAGTGAAACCGGCAAGCCCCTACAGCACACCTCAAAGTTTATCAACCAATGCGGAGTCGTTGTTAGAGACAACGTCCCGATCACCGTCCAGGAATGGAAGGAGCCAAAGAAGGCACGTCTTGGTTTCAGTTTTGTCGACAAGAGAACGAAAAAGGATTGCTGGAGAAAGCTTATGGAACATTTCATTCTACCTCCGGAATACAACAAAGTCGATGAACTCGGTAACGAGGTTCCGGGTGGACGTCAGAGGAGGAGGCTAGTTAAAGAGTTCGCTCTTCAGAAGATGGGCGAAGCATTCCGGAACTTCAAGAAAAATTTAACCCGTGACTATGCCAACAAGGGCAAGACTCCGGATTTCAATGGACAACATGAGAAACTGAAAGATGATTGGCCAGAATTTGTGAGGCAAAAGCAATCGGAGCATTTCAAGGAAATATCGAAAAAAATAAGGATAATGCGAGTAAGAAAAAGTTCCATCATATTATGGGGACAGGAGGATACCGCCTTTCGGAGCCTAGGTGGCAGAAGATGGAGGAGGACCTGAGGGTGCGAGGAATCCCTCTAGGTACAGAGGGATGGGACCCAAGGGCCAAAAGCTGGTGGTACGGGCATGGGGGATCGCTAGACCCAGAGACAGGGGTGTGTGTTCACCGGCAGAGACAGTTTGCTCCCACCCAAGCCCTTATTGACGCAATGACCCAAGCTCAAAAGGGCTTGATCAAGTTCAACAGAGAGAAAGACGCACTGACAACAGCCCTCGGGAATGATGAACACGGAGGACGTGTACGAGGCAAAGGCAAAGTTCCATGGAAAGTAGGGTTTTCCCAGGACAATGACCCGTACTGTTACAGAAGCCGTAAGAGAAAGACGGACCGGGATGCAGATCTTATGACAAAGTTTGCATCAGAACTCCATGAGTTGAAGCAGACCGTGCATGAACTAGTGAAAGAAAAATCGGCTGCAGGGCCGCATGAAGATCATGAAGCGGATCGCGGAAGCCAGCAGCGGAGAAGCAGCGTGGCTTCCACGGATGCCCCGCCTGGTGCTAGTGCACCGATGATCGAGATTCGTGCACCGGAGCCTCACTACCCCGTGGATGATGTAAAGGAGATGAAAGAATGTGATCTGCATTATCCCGTGGGGAACCTTTCCACGAAGGTAACTAGCGGCCTGTACACCTGGAGCACTCCACCACAACAACCCCATTGCATATGGCTATGCTCGTGTCACGGTGGAAGACATAGTCCAAGGGTTTGAGGACCTGGAGATTGATAAACCTACACCCGAAGGGGAGAGAAGACTTGGAGATGTCAAGCGCCAGTTCATTCTATGGAAAAAGAAGTACATAGTGTTTCCAGGCGAGGCGCCAAGGCTAGCAAGTCCACCCCCCTCCGATGGTGGTGGTGGTGGTGGCGGTGGTGGCGGTGGTGGTGGTCGTGGTAGTTCACCTACACCTCCTTCACGCCATTCGACGCCGTCCCCCGATCCACAACCTCCGGCGGGTACGACGCCCCCCAATCCTCCTCCGGCGGGTACGACGCCCCCAATCCACCTCCGGCGAAGAAGCAGAAGCAGGCGGACGGCAAGGAAACCCGCTCCTGGACTATTAACCCGGACCCTTATGTACCTAAGACCACAAGGGTACCGGAGCCATCACTGAAGCCTCTCCTCCCAAGGCCTGGGGAACTTAGTGAAGCTGAAACCAAATTGGCCGCGTCTGCTGATTATGAGAAATGGAAGGCGGGTATGAAGGCGAAAAAAGAGCTTGAGCCCAAGCAAGTATTCACTGAGAAGCAAAAGAAGTGGGCAAGGATTTTTTGACGACACCGTCCCAAGCCGAGCTGAATATGCCTGACGACTATGGACATGAACTTCGTAGGCAAGAAAAAATATTGAAGGAGGAGAAAGAAGAAAGTAAAAAAAGCGGGAAACAAGTTGACCAGCTCGGGATGCAGAAGAAACAATCGATCCCCCCGCTCATAGTGAAAGCCGGTCCGGAAGAGGACCCCGAGATCATAGCAGCTGCGGCAGCACTTGGATTGACTGTAGCGGGTGCCATGAAACAAGCGTCCGAGATGGGTTTGACTCTTCGTGCCTTCTTAGGCCTTGAGGATGCGCCAGTATGTGAGATAGCATTACAATATGTGCGGAATGGGCCTCTCGTCGAGCCTGCGCAGGAAAAGAGTCTACCACCACAAATGCGAAATCTGCTACGTTGGTACAAGCAATTCATAACATGGGCCGACAAAGAATATGTTTATGCGGATGTTACAGATGAGCATCACACCAAACGGTACTCTGTAGAAGTTCATATGAGTGAATTGTTCCAGCTGTTCAATCTGCGCGACCTCGACAAATCTATGCTGAGTTGCTACGTTCTGTAAGTGATTTATTTCTACCTCATCTCGTTCTTCATTGCCTGCACTATATATATATTGTCCTAACTATATTGTTGCGTACGCTATTATGCAGATTGAAGATTTGGGAATGCAAAATAAGAAACATCCATGATGTTGGGTTCATTGACCCACATATCGTTAATGGACATGTGTTACAACATCACCCCGAAGACGTGGAGAAAGACCTGTACAAGTTTCTTAGAAAGCATCAACTCAAAAGTCATATTCTATTTCCTTACCATTTTGGGTGAGTGTTTCTCTCTTGTGCCCATTCTCTTTTGTTTACTCCATGCATGGTATGTCTAATCGATGAGTTATGCATGACTGTGCATGTAACGTGTCCGCAGGTTCCACTGGATTCTGCTAAATATTGAACTTCACACCTCCAGAGTTCTAATCATGGACTCTATGGATTCGGATCCAAAGCGTTGGGCCGACATGAGAAAAATGCTGCAAAAGTAATTATTTTCAATCATTTCAGCTCTATATCGATCGGTCTCTTTCGTTCATTTCCTAATATCAAGTAACTAATAACTCCCTTATTCATTTAATTTTCTTTGCCCTGTAGGGTTTGGAGACGGTTCTCAGAAGAAATTGTCGGTGAATTCAAACATGAGCTAGATTTCAGAAGGTTAGTTAATGTGGATAAGCAGCCACCGGGGACCAATCTATGTGGATACTATGTTTGTGAGAACATCCGGAGACACACCACTGAGCGGAAGGCATCAGATAGCGTGCGGAACGCGACGGATAACTTGCGGAGGAGGCTTAGTCCAGAAGCTCGCTTCCGACCAATTCAAGAAGAATTAGCAGGATTTTTCATGAGGGAAGTCATCAATCCTAAAGGAGAACACTATACCGAGGACGAAGAAATTTATATGCATACCCGAGATTGAAACTTGTTCGAAGTTGTATATGGTCATCCATCCTAATTGTGTATGGAAACTTGTTCGAAGTTGTATATGGTCACCCGAGATTGAATATATATTATATATTCCTCTTGAATTCTTCTTGTTTGAAATTTCATATGCATGTATATAGTAGCGTAGAATATGTGTACTGAAACTTCATCAAAAATAAAATAAAACACAAAATAAAATATAAAACAAATAAAACACTACAAATTAAAAAGAAACCAGGTTTAGGGGGGCTGAAACCCTAAACCTGCAGAGGAGGCCTTTAGTCCCGGTTGGCCACGAGAACCGGGACTAAAGGTCCTCCGCCCCGACGGACCACGGGCGCCCATGTGGACGGGCCTTTAGTCCCGGTCAGCCACAAGAACCGGGACTAAAGCCTTTAGTCGCGGTCCGTAAGAGGCGCGACTAAAGGGGGGGGTCTTTAGTCGCGCATATTTAGTCCCGGTTGCACAGCCGGGACTAAAGGCTGTTGCGAACCGGGACTAAAGGGCTTTTTTCTACCAGTGTTTGTTAATCTCTTGAATAAGTTGGACCAGCTGTATATCTCTTTTTACACCACGATTTGTTTTTCATGTTGGAGTAGATATTGGCCCACTGATAATACTAATATTGGTCCATTGAAGGTACTAATTTCAGAAAGATCATATGGGTGCATACCAGTATCAACTATTAAGGGAGCAAAGTAATTACTTGTCATTCCTTATTGTTGTGATAGTTCATATTTGTTTGCTATATAGATGCTCTTCATAGACTAACTGTGGTTTAAAAATTCAAAATCCTTTGTATCTCTTTGTTATTATTTGGTTCAGTACCTGCTACGTTCCTATCTTCTACATTATTGATTGTCTGATGTCTTTGTAGGTGAGAAATAGATGATGGGAGAACGGGGGAAGATATAAATGCCTTGATTGAATAAATAAATGGAGGATTCATGGAGCTTCACTAACGGGTAGCATCACACTGTCGCCTGAAATTGCAGTAGTGTATACACCCAGGGTATGTATATGGAACTAGCTACGTGAGTCATGTACTCATGTTTGAAATATATTATTTCCTGATGAAGATGCCATAGCTTTGGCTGGCCGTAAGAACATGCTTGGAGGTGATTGGTAATTTAAAATTAATCTTTGTTGCAACATAGCTTCTGGCCAGGAATTATTGGGACATTTTTACCAAGTAATTGATTTTTTTCTTTGAGCTGCAATTTGTTAACCAACTAGATGCACCATTTTTAACAAAGAAGGCCCCTTACTGTCCATTTTCTTTGCATTCTCGTGCAGATTTTCACACGCTCGTTTTCTGTAGCAGGTGCCTACATGCCCATGTCAGAGTTAATGGAGGATGAAGTGTGACCGTACTATCTCCTTGTGTCTACAACGACTTGTGCCAATACTGTCTCCTTGACCAGCTCCTTAGGCTCTCCATGTGTGGTAGTGACTCAATCTCCACGGTGCCGTTGAGGAGGAGGGGCTGGGGCGGCCGTGTCTGGTGCGCTCTCGCTACTCATCGACCTTGCTGTTACTACCTCATTCTTGAAGCCATGGGTGCCCTCTAACTTTCCCTTTGGAGTGTTCAATGCAAACTGCAAAAGTAGAGCTGGTTGGCTGGCTAATCAGCTTAGCTGTTGATTTGATCAGGGGATAGCATATGAAGTGAGTAAATGGAAATAACGTGAGCGTCCAAGCAGGAAATGCAAATGCTCTATTTTAGCCAAAGCATGGGAATGTGCACAAGGGAAAGGTCAGCTCTTGCAATATCATTTTCATGATGCAGTGATCAAGTTTCTAAACAATCCTTGCAGACATGCCTTCCAATAGTATTTTATTCCATGGTCCATATTTGTATGTCATTTCCATGATACAATGATTTACTTTTTAGTTGTATGTGCCTCCAAATTTGCTTTACATGTAACCATTGTAGAGGATAGTATAATGTGATATTCTAATGATTTATCTAGCAGTATGTGATTTCTTGACATTTTCCTAGCAATTTCACTTTAGTTTTATTCTTTGCTTTTAGGTATTTGTGTGATTGATCAGAACTACATACATAACAATGCAAGGACACAATATAATTTCGCATTTTCAAGGCTAGCACATGGAGCGGCAAAAGGGAGGAGGAGCTACCACGGAGGCCAGGTAACTCGAGGATGTTCTAGAATTAGTGTAGAATAAGCCTGACTCTACAAGAAAATACATCGGATAATTAGAAAACAAGGCACTGACAAAAAACAAGAAAATACAGAGACCAAATACTTGAGGGGCTGCAACTTTGCAAGACTGAAATTAATGAAAAGCTAAGCCTTCTATTTTTTGGATAAACAAACAGCTAAGTCAGTTGAGGAGTGATCTCCAGCAGCTCCCAGGTCACTAGAGGAGTCAAAGATTGTCCATTGTCCTCTGAAAGACGGACAAGTGATCATGTTTTATCATTGTTTGAAAGGAGTAGTGAACGCTGATGTACGTATATTTTTCGTTCAATGTAATGGAAGTGCAAATTTATATATACTTTACTGGCATTATTAGTGCATATTTTATCATATTTAATATATTGGATTTTATACTGTGTTCTAATGGTGCAGAAATATCAAACTTTAGCATGGACTGAATAATGTTTAAACTTTTCTTTCTCATGTTTCAGCATATCATATATGTGCGGATTACTGCCATCGTACCTCCAAAGATGATGGAGTTTTTTGCTGAGGTAGGAACCAAGAAGCAGAGAAGAAGAGGTCGTAAGAGAAGCGGAAGTCAGACGAGAACATGAATTATAATGAGGCCCATGTACAGAAGAGGGTCCTTTATTCGGAATCTTGTTTTAGCTGCTCTAAATGAGTTACATTTCTATTGAAGAAAACTTGTCTAAACATTTTATATCTGTAGGTATTTGGTACAGGAGATGAATGCTCTGAGTAGAATCCCACCACATCCTCACATTGACCTTCCGCCGGGCAGCACGTCATCAGCCCCCAAGGACGTCTAGCTCAATCACGACAATGGCGGCATGTCAGACCGATTCCCTTCGCCAGTAGAAGCACGCGACACATCCCCGTTACCTCCTTGACATTGCTCTCGCTGCACCCCCTCTTTTTTCCTTTATTTTCCAGATGAAATATTTCTAATCATACTAAAGTTTCAGATCTTTTCAGGAAATCATGGGATAGAATCGCCTTTATACTAACTTTTTGTGAGTGATGTCCATACTCCGTAGTATGCATACCTTCAGGAATTTACAAGTGTAGTTGCCATCTTGATGCTGGTTTGTGCGACTGCGACCTGGTAAATTCCTTTCGACTGTACCAGAACAAAACAAGCCGAATAGTATTTACATGTCTTCTCACCTAATATGTAGCACCACCCAGTATTTAACATTTGGTGTTCTTGATTTCCCGAATGGCAAATTAAACAGTGCTTTCTTTCTTTTAGTGTCTTTGAAAGAAGGAACAATTAATACCATGAGTCCTTCAAAGTATGTTGTCCCAGCTTGTTCATAAGATATTCTTTGTAACTTTCTAACAAAAATAGTTTGGGGGTATATATTCAGTATCATCCATGCACCCTGATGATTTGGTATTTGCCTTTTTCTAAGTGGGAATCATCTTTTGTTTGAAAATCAATTATTAACATTGGTGTGCATACACGCATTGTTCAATCACATTGCTTGTGGTTTTTGTCTACTTGTTTTTACTCACTGGCCACCATCATTTCTGGTTGTGCTGTAGATGTTTTGGTAGCACCAGTCATTCATACATATCCCATTGAGGTGACTGCTCATAATGCATGGATTGGAAAAGGAGGAGTTTCCATTGGAGAGATCGGGATTGATAATGTAGGCTAAACTTGTCAACCCACCTTTGTTTTTTCTCGGCGAACGATATGTTGCAAATTAATTCTTTCTGTGACACTAATGGACAGAAGAATATTTTGTTTGATTTGTTACTCCAATATTTTTCTTATCTTTTTGCTTGCTCACAATACATAATTAAATGACTAGGGATGGTAATTTCATACAAAGGGGAATAAGAAGCTCTTTTGGGTCAGTGATGTTGCACCTGAACTTGCAGTTGCATTATCCACTCTTATGCTCTCCGTAAAAAAAGGTAGAGCTGACAGAGCATGGTATGAGAATCATACAAAAAGTAGATGCAGGCATCAACACAAGTCATGGCAAGGGTATTCAACTCAAAGGACTCCACGTTGCAGAATGTGCAAATGTTATTCATATTTGGTGTGTTTCTACTTCTGAAAGATATATAATGCCGTGGTGCTCTTGACACAACGGTCCAGTGCTCCGCTCTTCTGCTCGCAAAGCGGCCATGCTGTACTCGGACGGGGGAGGGTGCGAGGAGGATCGTCGGATGCGGGCAGGCCTCCACATCTAGGAAGAGTGGATGTGTCTATGCAGTTCGCAACGAAGGAAAAGCAATCCTCAAACATTTGAACTGATCAATTTGTACTGCTTGCCTTTGTAGTTTCTGCGTGCCAGTTTTGAACGACCTGTCGGAAGTTATTTTTGAAGCAGTTCCTAAACTCTGAACATGTCTGACAAACACTTAAGCCACCTGTTGAGTTCACTCCTTCTGAATCTCCCAGAATGACCTGCTTGGACAGGGTGAGGACAAGTGCATGGTAGTGGACATAAACAGGATTGGAACATGGTGGATCTTCAGATTGTCGAGCCGCACCAAATTTTGTTTTGTACTCTTGCATATGCTTAACTAAACAATTTTATTTTTAATTTAACTATGATGCAGAGCAAGATGAGGGCTTGGACGTGCCAGAGGAGTCCATAGCCAGCATGAAGCACATCATGTTGCCAATCAACGAGGATCATCGGTTACTTGTTAGCTATTAGTCTTGTGTTATATAAGTGTTTTGTAGTCATAGTACTTCATGTGTTATGAAAGTGTCAAACACCAGATGTCTTCATATGCAAAAGTATAATGGAAGCTATATTGATATTTGTAGTTTTTTGTATTCGCTACTGTCAACTATAAAATGTAGGGGACTTTATGGTGACAACTATTATAACATAATATGTGCAGATATTTGCTTCGTGGATGGTCAATATTACTCTAGCCCATTATAATTTCATCAGCCTATAAGGTACTCCCTCCGTTCAGAATTAATTGTCTCGGAAATGGATGTATCTAGAACTAAAATATGTCTAGATACATCCATTTTTGCGACAAGTAATTCCGAACAGAGGGAGTACAACCTAAGATGTCGTCAATAACCACTACTGTTTTTATTAACTTGCATAATTTGTTATCTGATAGGAATGTAGGGTTCCCAGTCAAAAAGAAGGATCGGAACAAATGTAGCTAAAGTAGAGGCAAAGAACTGCCAATTATCATTGTTTTATTTTGGTATGATTGCTTTTGAGATAATAAATGAACCTAAGATGTCATGTCTCAAATTAATTTACATAGTAATGGATCTTTTCATGCAAATCTCCTAGATCCAAGAGTTTCACAAAAAATATTATGTTTTTGAGATTATAGAGCTAATTAGGAATAAGTGAATGAGATTACTTGGATAGTATTTATATATTTGATCAGGTGGTGTATGGTTATTATGCACTTCTCTTGACTTTATTTCTATGTGTACATGTTAGATTAGTTCCCTCTTGACAACCAGAATGATAGAAGCTTTTCAGATCCTCTGATGTTAAAATTTTATGCTGACTTCACACAACTATATAATTTTACCCAACAAGTTGTCGCCACATTTTGGGATTGTGTTTGTTCATGGGCGTCTCTTCATGAGATGTAGCGTCACATGCATGGAAATGGAGGAGCCATAGATCGGCATGTCCAGGATGCAATTTTTCTACTTCAGGCTGCTTCCACGTAAGTCAAATATGAGGCATTGTCAACCCATGAAATGGCAAATTCCGGTCGCACATGTGTATATTGTTTTTCAAATACGTCGTGTGCGGAATTCTTGTTGTGTTTATATAATTGGGTACTGAATTAATTGATGTATAGGAATTAAAGAGGCTGGAGTTAGTTGGTTGCAGAATGTAGGAAAGAAGGATATCTTCCAACGCTTAATAAGGTGGTGGAGAGAGAGATAGAACGAGACTAGAATATTTATGCCCCGTTGCTATGCACGGACAATTAATTAGTTGTATATATTTAAGTAGTAAGATTTTGGTTTACTTGAGCTAGGGCTACAAGGAAAAAGGAGCAACACTTGGAGAAGAAGCGAGCCAAAAATATTGTGTACTGATACATTTCATTACAACTAAGGTAGACGCTTATTCCATGTGATTATTTAATTTTGACCCACTCTATCTTTTGGTTTCCGGGGACTCATCTCTCTAGATTGTGGTGAAGCAAAGGGGCGGGTTTTTTTTTCGATCTGAAGCAAGGCGGTGTTGCTTATATCCGAGTTGTTGCAAGGTGCCTTTCATCCTCAGTTGTGAATTCAATGAATATAAATGTAACCTCCACAAAAGTAACCCCCACAAAAGTAATATTCATTAGATGTAATCATATGTGTAATTGAAAAAAAGAAACTAAAAGCCCGTGGCAACGCACGGGCGTTCTACTAGTTAAGTTTAGGATGGTCTGTTGATTTATTTGGCAGACTTGCCTTAGCTTTTGATGTGAATTGTATGGACAAGGTAAAACAGCCAACCATTAATGTTTTGCGGTCCTACTACGAGAATCACCATGCTCCGTTTCCGAATGTTTTGATGTGAATTGTATGGAGAATGAAATTCTTAAGTTCCAAAGGGATGCGATAACCTTGGTTGGTACTTAACATTGACTGTACTATAATCAAAGCTGCAGCTTGGGACTTGGGATGCATAACCTAGTGTAGTTAGTACTGCCGGCGGCTTACTTAATAGACAAGTTGAATTATAAAAGTATACTAAAGGCCCAAGTGGCCTCGCGCACATCAATCAGTTCAGAGATCATGATTGCCAGTGGATTAGTCGATGCATTATTAGGGTTTTGATTATGTACTACAGTCTGCAAGTGGATCATGCGACTTGATTACAAGAAATCCTCTATAATTAGGAAAATCAAGTGGCCGTATGCATCTCACAGATGCAGAGGCCAGGGGTCATCCTCCTTTTCTAAAAAAAAATATAGCTGACAAGGCCAAACCACCTACCTGCAGTCTCTCTCTCCATTGCCGCAGTTCTGTGGAGGGGTACCTCGAAATGATATAATTGTGAAAGTACCTCGAAATGGTAGGATAACATGTATGCATTGGAAAGATTGGTGCGATATCTAAAATATTATCCAATCCAGGAGGAAAGTAGTAATATATATTTGTACATCTGTGAACAAGGCGAGGAGGTTTAAAAAGGTAACGATGTTCAAGTGGACAAGTAGCAACTACGATATGAAACAAATAAGCCTTCCTTCACATGGAGCGATGCATGTCATGGTGGGTAGCTGTTGCACAAAGAGTAAAGTACAAATTCATCCAACAACTTGCAAAATGACACAAGTTGATCATATAACTTGAGTTTCGACAACATTTCAGTACAATTCCATCACATACCGTTAGTGCTCCGTTACATTTCTCTACATGGTGCTCTCTCCTCTATCGTAACGTGGGTCCATCATGTCAGTCAAAAAAAAAATTCTGTACAGGTTTCGAACCTGAGACGTCCGCTCAAACTAGAAAGGTACTAACCACAAATTGCTCCAGTTTATTACTGTTAAACAATGATACAAAGTTGTCCACATTTTTTTAGGTTGCGTACGGCGTTTTCTTTTTCATTACTGTATTATTTTTACTGGTAATATCGCTGCTTTTCTCTCTTTCTTTGCGGATAGTGTACGCTACTTTCTCAAAGCTACAGGTACATACATGCATTCAGAGCCGGAGACGACACTGGAAGGCATGAGCACCTAAAGACTAAGCCGACATAGCATCTTGAGTTTTTACATAGTCACCACAGACGCCTCGTAGTCGACGAAACGTGCCATCCCACTTGATAACCATTTTATCCACTTGATGAGCACAAGCATTATAGTCGCACAAACGGGAGTACGAAGTTGTGGCTGGCGGGCTTCCTAGAGCCATTTTAAAAAAAATTCTAAAAACATATCTAAAAGGTTCAAAAAATATTTTGTGAACACTTGTATGTGCTCAATACAAATTTGTAAAAAAATGATTTAAAAATAAAATGATTTGTAAGCCTCACCCACACAAACTCTCGACCCAACTGCAAAAGAACAACCCTTTTTTATATACATATTTGTCCTATTTTTACACGCCACTCTATATTTAGTTTCTATCTCCGCCACTGCCCATACGTTGCGCGCCCATTTCATTTGACCGGGCAAAGCAAATCTGGTGCCGTGCTTATTTCTTTCTATATCCCATGTTGAAAAGTGCTACAACATTCCCGCAAAAAAAGGATAAGTGGTACAGCAAATAAACTATTCTCAAGAAATAAAATAGGTTCTGCATCGTTATTCATCAGCTAATTGTTTTGGTTGGGTTGGCTAGCCCACGCGCACAAGTGAGCCTGTAGCTATTGTGTTCGAATTCCTGGGATGCACCATTTTTATTTTCATTTTCTTTCTGTTCCAGCTGGCAGGTGGGACCTACTGTGATGGTGGCCTGCGATATAGACAGACTGACAGAGTTAACATACCATTTGACGGTGAGTAACGGAAATGTATGAAAATGTTCCCGAAACTCTAGTTAGTGGACCAATTTGTGTCATTTTTCAAGTTGTTGTATGAATCTGCATACCGTGCAAGTTTGTGTACTATATGTGTAATTAACTCAAGAGTAAATAATTGCGTTGGCAAACAGTGGTTCCAGTTTTGTTTTGTTTTATCTCTCTGCATTCCTGCTTTTACGTGGGATAAATTAATGCCTATGGACAGCGGTTGGCTTAGACTCTGTCTAAGTCTTCCAACTGTAAGAAACAACTAAGAGGGGCGCTCAACGTTTCTTTCATTGCACAAAGCATGTCTCTCCTCTCTGCTCATGCATACCAGGTGTGTTGATCTCCATTATAGGCATTAAGTCGTTCTGGTTTGCTCTCTGATCGTGTTCCATTTGGCTAGCAGTCTTGATAGTGCTTGAATAACAATCCCTTCCATTTCTTGCGTCTCAGAGTTATCATCTTCCCATACACATTAGTGTATATATCTTGGAGCAGTTCCAGTTTGTGCTAAATCTCAGGCAGGTACACATTTCTTTGGTACAAATTTCTGCAAGCATGGTTTCCTCGAGTAAACTAAATCTCAGGCAGGTACACATTTCTTTGGTACATATTTCTCCCAGGTCTTCTGCAGCCCGCCTCTCCGTCCAAGATCCGCTCTGGCCGCGAACCGTCTGAGCTTCACCCGTCCAAGTCGAACTCCTCCGCCGCCATCAAAGCTCCTCCAACCCGGCTTCATTTGAGTTCTTCTCCCCCCACCGGAGCTCCATCCGATCTCCTCTGCCCCAGCCTTGGTCCTACATGCTCTGTTCTGCCGCCTGAGATCGGTTACCTCCTCCTCTCGTGGTAACTAAAGCGAAAACCATTCATTGCTATTTTAATATGAACTCATAATGAATTTTTTTTATTTAACATGAGTACTATCGGTTCAAATTTGTAAGAAGTTGGTAAATGATTAGTGTTTATCTTGTTGCTACAAGAAGAATTGCATGGTGAATATTATGAAGAAGTCGATTATATGAACAAAAAATGCATTTGATGGTTGATCAACGTGAATTTTACGGAGAAGGCAATTTTAAGTAGCTGGCAATTGCATAGGGAATTGTATGGAGAATTACATGCCAAAAATCCAAAGGGATGCGATAAACTTGGTTCGTACTTGACATTGACTTTAGTATAATCGAAGCTTCAGGTACGCTTCAGCAGGTACGCTTTTCCTTGCTTCAAATTTCCGTAAATCTGTCAGTCAGGCAAGCTAATTTGTTAAGCTCCTGTTTGGAATAACATCGTGTACCTAGAATGGATGACGCAAGTATGCTGGAGCTTATACTTGAAGGAAAGGAGAACCCGACGAATCTGTCATTGGCACTGTTACAGAAAATCACGAATGGTTTCTCCGAAGAGAGAAAGATTGGTCAGGGTGGATTTGGAGAGGTTTACAAGGTACAATTTACTATTTATATAATACATAATGATAACTACATTCTATTATAAAGTACCATCTGTAGAAGCAAAACATTTGGTATTGTAAGGCTGAGCATAGTTTAAACACTGGCTAACAGGGTGTGCTCCCAAACGGGGTATTTGTCGCTGTGAAGAGGATCGTAAACCCAATTGATGACCAGCCATTTCGTCGTGAGTTTAGTATCCTAACAAAGATTGATCATCGAAATGTAGTCAGGTTTCTTGGCTTCTGTTCTAATTCATATCAGATACACAAGAAAGATGCTCAATCAGAAGAAATTAATTTGGCCAGCGTAAAAGCAAAATTGTTCTGTTTCGAGTACATCAGCAAAGGAAGCCTTGATCAGCATATTACTGGTATGATCTTATCACATTTCGATGCATCTCTTCTGTATACTTCTTTACCTTATTGTTTTCTCGAGTACATACTATCTAGGGTCAACAGTTACAGAAATACTTTAATAAAACATTCTATCATTGCTCGGTGTGTATATAATGCAACTCCTTTATTTGCATATATATATATTCGTCTACAGATGAATTAAGGGGACTTGAGTGGGAAACACGTTATGAAATCATCATGGGCATCTTTAAGGGTCTGTGTTATCTCCACGAGGAAAAAAATATTATTCATATGGACCTTAAACCAGCAAACATATTACTAGGTGATCACATGGTTCCTAAACTAACCGATTTTGGTTTGTCAAGACCAAATAAAAAGTCACGTACTATGGCTCAACCTATTGGAACAAGGTAAGCTATGTGTCAGTAGAATTATTAGTTAATTGACATTTCTCTCTCATAAAACCGTATGTTTACTTTCTCGCATATTGCACCATACTATTGGATTTTCTTGCAGAGGATATATTGCTCCAGAATATGACAAAGATGGAGAAATCTCATTCAAGACTGACATATACAGTTTGAGTGCCATAATATTTGAATTAGTAACCGGGTGCAAGGGCGTTCCTTGTGAAAATAATGTAAGACACATATTTCTCTCACTTTTTAGAAAAAACCTATTATGTTTTTGCATGCATCTTTTGTTCACACTTAAATATGTATACTATCGTACTGAATTGTATATGCATGGGTGGATATATATTTTAATGGTGTCGAGTTAAAATGATGCACTTGTGTACATGCACAGACTGTGAGGCTAATGTCTGGCTTTGAACTGAAAAAATATCAGCTGGATACACACACCATGACACAGTTTGCAGCACAAGATTTTAAAGATCGTCACCTATAAATAATTTGCATTTGTCAAATGTAGGTACTTCGAAGGTGGAGACACAGGTGGAATAGGCCACCAACGTTACTACAGTACCAACAAGTAACCAACTGCATTGAAATATGTGATATAATGAGTTTTCTGAGTAAATCTGGAAGTACGGATGGCCACATTGTCCAGGTAACATAGCTAATTTAACATATCTTGTAATCAAAAGTGTGGAGGTGGATACATGCATATGTCAGCTAAAGAAGTGTGAATGGTTAATTATTTAACTCTAAGGCTCTGTTAATTTGGTTTCAGATTTAAATACATAGGTTATGTTAGACTTCGCCCGAGGATTTTTCACATCCACTTCGTATGTACCAACAAGTAACCAGCTGCATGCAAACACATTGACACGAGAAACCTTGCCAAAGGCTCGTATCGGCTCTTGCTTTCCTCTTTATTTCAGTTTGTCTTAAAGAGTGTTACCACAGTCCTACTAGTTCTAGGATACGATAACTCACGATCGAGCAAACAAAGTAGAACTAGACAACTAGCTCCCCATCTATACTGACCACCGCGTCGCCATGCCCAGGCGACTCGGGGCGATCCACAAGCCCTAGCGCCTCTCTCCTCTATCCTACCCTCCCCTTGCGCTGCCGCCAGAGGACGTCGGCAGGCGAAACCCGCCCGGCTGACGACGGCGGCGGGGGCTCCTTGGTGCAACGCCCGGTGCTCGTTGGGCGGGGATCTCATAGCCTGCATCTCCCACGTCGTCCTGCAGACCTGCTGATTCATTGCACATCGTCACTCACTCGCCGGTCGTCTTCCTGGAGTCACTCCACAGATCTGATAGAAGATGGCCACATCTGGTCCTCCCCGTCACTCATCTTGCTGAGGCATTTGCCAATTTCGGCGAGGGGCTGATGGCCAGGTTGGCTTGGCCGGCCACCGGTGGAAAAAGGGCCTTTGGTCGCGGTTCGCAACTGCCATTAGTCGCGGTTGCGCAACCGCGACCAAACAGGCGGGACTAAAGCCCCCCCCCCTAGTCGCGGTTGCTTAAGAACCGCGACTAAAGGCCCGTCCACGTGAGCGCCAGGTGGCCGTCGGGGCGGAGGACCTTTAGTCGCGGTTCTTCTGGCCAACCGCGACTAAAGGCCGCCGCAGGTTTAGGGTTTTAGCCCCCCCTAAACCTGCCCCCCCCCCCTAAACCTGTTTTCTGTTTAATTTATATTGTTTTATTTTTTTATGCTTTATTTTAATTTTGAAGGAGTTTCACATATTCTACGCTACTACATACATGCATATGAATGTACAATTTCAAACAAATTTGAAATTAAAACCAAAAAAAATTCAAGAGGAATATACAATATATATTAAATATCATCGGATGACCATATACAATTTTGAACAAGTTTCCATACATAATTTAATGCATATAAAGTTCTACGTCCTCGTAATGGTGTTCTCCTTTAGGATGGAGGACTTCCCTCCTGAACCATCCAGCTAGTTCCTCTTGAAGTGGTCGGAAGCGAGCTTCTGGACTAAGCATCATCCGGAGGTTATTCCTCTGAGCATTGGTATCACTCGGAACCCGCTCAGAGGTGTATCTCCGGATCATCTCACAGACATAGTATCCACATAGATTGGTCCCCGCTGGCTGAATATCCCCACCATTCTTAGCCTTTGACTTTTTGAATTCTACCTCTTTTTTGAATTCACCGACCTTTGTATCTACGAACCGTCTCCAAACCCTACGAGGCAAAGAAAATTAAATGAACAAGAGAGTTATTAGTTACTTGATATTAGGAAATGAACGAAATAGGCCGATCGATATAGAGCGCAAATGAATGAAAATAATTACTTCTGCAGCATTCTTCTCATGCCGCCCCAAAGCTTTGGATCCATATTCAGAGAGTCGTGGACGAGACATTCTGAGGTGTCAACTTTAATTACTAGCAGAATCCAGTGAAACCTGCGGACACGATACATGCACAGTACGTCATGCATAGCTCATTGATTAGCCGGCCACATACCATGCATGGAGTAAACAAAAGAGAATGTGCTCAAGACAGAAACACTCACCCAAAATGGTAAGGAAATAGAATATCACTTTTGAGTTCCTGCTTTGTAAGAAACTGCCATAGGTCTGCCTCCATGTCGGCGGGGTGATGCCGCAACACATATCCATTAACGATGTGTGGGTCAATGAACCCAACATCATGGATGTTCCTTACTCTGCATTCCTTAATCTTCATTCTGCATGTATAATAGCGGACACAACAATATAGTTAGGACATATATATAGTGCAGGCAATATAAACGAGATGGGGTAGAAATAAATCACCTACAGAACGTAGCAACTGATGATAGATTTGTCGAGCTCGCGCAGATTGAAAAGCTGGAACAATTCACTCAGATGAATTTGTACATAGTAATGTTTGAAGTGATGCTCATATCTAACTTCCGCACAAATATATTCTTTGGCGTTTTTATTTTTTATGTAACCCTTGTACCATTTCAGCAGACCTTTCATTTGTGGAGGTAGATCCTCTTCCTGCGCAGGCTCGACGAGAGGCCCATTCTTCACATATGCAATTACTACCTCCTTCACTGGCGCCTCATCAAGGGCTAACAGTTCACGAAGAGTAATACCTAAGTTGGCCGCTTGTTCTCTGGCACTCGTTACAGTCAATCCATGTGCTGCCGCAGCTGCTATGATATCGGGGTCATCCGGACCGGCGGCTTTCACTATAAGCGGGGCAATCGATTGTTTACTTTGTTCCCCGAGCTGGGCAACTCGTTTCCCGCTTTTTTTACTTTCTAATTCCGTTTTCTCGGCCTCCTCCAAGGCTTTGTTCTCCTGGTTCTCCGCCCGCTCTTTCTTCTCCTTCAACATGAGTGTCTGCCTACGAAGTTCACGTGCATAGTCGTCAGGCAGATTCTTCGCGGCTTGGGACGGTGTGCTCAAAAATGACTTAGCCCACTTCTTTTGCTCATCAGAAAATACTGGCTTGGGCTCGGGCTCTCTTTTCTTCTTGCAGTCCGCCTTCCATTTCTCAAGATCAGCAGCCGCGGCCGCGACAGTTTCCTCGGCACTACGTTCCCAAGGCCTTGTGGGGAGAGGCTTCAGTGATGGCTCCGGTACCTTTGTGGTCTTAGGTACATAAGGGTCCGGGTTAATAATCCAGGACTGCTTCTGCTTCTTTGCCGGAGGTGGATTGGGGGGCGGCGTCTGATCACCCGCCGGACGAGGACTGGGGGGCGGCGTCTGATCACCCGCCGGACGTTGTGGACTGGGAGGCGTCGGCTGACGTGACAGAGGTGTAGGTGAACCGCCACCACCACCACCACCACCACCACCACCGCCACCGCCACCACCACCACCGTAGGGGGGTGGACTTGTTGTCCTTGGCGCCTCGCCTGGAAACTTGATAAACTTCTTTTGCCATAGAATGAAATGGCGCTTGACATTTCCAAGTCTTTTCTCCCCTTCAGGTGTAGCAATGTCAATCTCCAGGTCCTCAAACCCTTGGACTATGTCCTCCACCATGACACGAGCATAGCCATCTTGAATGGGGTTGTTGTGGTGGAGTGCTCCAGGTAAACATGGTATAGCACTGCCGATGGCTACCTTCATGGACATGTTCCCGATAGGATAATACAGATGACATTCTTTCATCTCCTTTATATCGTCCACGGGGTAGCGAGGAGGCTCCGGTGCAGTAATTTCGACCACCAGAGGCTCCGGTGCAGTAATTTCGATCGTCGGTGCATCTGCACCAGCCGGTGGGGCCTCCGTGGAAGCCACGCTGCTTCTCCGCTGCTGGCTTCCGAGATCCGCTGGATGATCTTCATGCTGCGCCCAAGCTGCATCTCTTTCGGCTACTAGTACACTCACGGTTTTCTTCATCACATCCATTTCCGATGCCAACCGCGCCACAACATCTGCTTCCCGATCCATCTTTCTCTTACGGCTTCTGTAACCGTACGGGTCATCGTTCTGGGGGAACCCTATTTTCCACGGAATGTGCCCCATGCCTCGTACACGTCCTCCGTGTTCAGGATTTCCGAGGGCTTTTGTCAGTGCGTCGTTCTCTCTGTTGAACTTGATCTTCCCCTCTTGAGCATCCCTCATTGCGTCAATAAGGGCTTGGGTGGGTTTAATTATTTTGCCCTGGTAAACACACTCCCCTGTCTCCGGGTTCAGCGTTCCCCCATGCACGTACCACCAGCTTTTGGCCCTTGGGTCCCATCCCTCCGTACCTGGACGGATTCCTCGCGCCCTCAGCTCGTTCTCCATCTTCTCCAACCTAGGCTGCCAAAGGCGATACCCTCCTGGCCCCATAATATGATTGTACTCCTTCTTAGCCGCATTTTCCTTATTTTTTTTTCGATATTTGAATGAACTGCTCCGATTTCTTTTGCTTCACAAATTCTGGCCAATCATGTTTCAGTTTCTCATATTGTCCTTTGAAATCCGGAGTCTTGTTCTGCTTGACAAAGTCATGGGCTAGATTTTGCTTGAATTTCCGGAATGCGTCGGCCATCTTATGAAGAGCGAACTGTTTGACTAGCCTCCTCCTCTCCTTGTTTTCCTCAATCTTGTTACCCTCCTCATCGAATTTGTTGTATTCCGGAGGTAGAACGAAATGTTCCATAAGCTTCTTGAAGCAATCTTTTTTTGTTCTCTTATCGACAAAAGTGAAACCAGCAATTCGTGCCTTCTTTGGCTCATTCCACTCCTGGACGGTGATCGAGACGTTGTCTCTAACAACGGCTCCGCATTGGCTGACAAACTTGATGGCGTTCTTGCGGGGCTCCAGCGGCCTGCCGGTTGCACTGTCGACAACCTCGATGGTGCATGTTTCTCCTTGTTTCATCGTCTTGGTTGCGCCACGCTTTGACGACGTACTCGATTGTTTCGACGATCCGGCCGAGGGCTAAAATAAGAAAGAGAGTCGCGCACGTTAGTACACACATATTTATTCAAATCAGTTAGTTTGTATCACCAGAGGCTCAATGTATATATATACCTCGGCGCCGGAGGTGGTTGCTACTTCCATTTGAAGATCGTCGTTTATCGACGTTTGTTCGGCATCATCTTGCTGACGGCGCCCTTCATCTTCACCGTCAAGGTTCAGATAAGAAGAGATAACATCTTCTTCTTGTCCGGTCGGCACATATAGAATATCGCCGTTTATGATGCCGAACATATGTGCTTCACCGTCCGGATCATAGTTGTCCATAATCGGGTCAGCTCTATCGTCCGCCATTATGTCAGTCCTGAAAACATGTAGTAAAAACAAATTAATTAAGTGAAGAAGGGGGGCGGTGGCGGTGGCGGTGGCGAAAGGGCGGTGGCAAAAGGAGGGGGCGAGGAAGGGGTGGGAGAGGGTGTCGCGGTAGAGCGCGAGACGGGGCGGCAGACGACGGCGTCACGGAGAGGGAGGCGAGGACAACACACATGTATAACCCTCGCCATTTGGTTAATTATCAAATTTTACGGTTTTTTGTTAATTATCAAGTTTTAAGTTACTTTTTTTCTTCTTCCTTTTTCTTTCTTCTTTCTTTTGGTTTTCATTTTTTTTCTTCTTCCTTTTTCTTTCTTGTTTTTTCTTCTTTCTTTTTCTTTCTTCTTTCTTTATTCTTTCTTTCTTCTTTCTTTTTTTCTTCTTCCTTTTTCTTCTTTTTTTTTTCTTCTTCCTTTCTTTTTCTTCTTCCTTTTTCTTTCTTCTTTTTTTCTTCTTCCTTTTTCTTTCTTCTTTCTTTCTTCTTTCTTTTTTTCTTCTTCCTTTTTTCTTCTACCTTTTTTTTCTTCTTCCTTTTTTTTCTTCTTTCTTTTGGTTTTGTTTTGTTTTCTTTTTTTTTCTTCCTTTTTCTTTCTTCTTGTTTTTTTTCTTGTTTCCTTTTTGGCAGGGGCGGCGGGCAGGGGCGGGCAGCGGGCGGCGCGCGGGCGGCGGCGGCGGCCAGGGGCAGGGCCAGGGGCGGCGGGCGGCGGGCAGGGGGGCGGCGGGCGGCGGGCGGCGGGCAAGGGCTGGGCAGGGCTGGGGCGGCGGCGGCGGCGGCGCGCTAGGGCAGGGCACGGGCGGCGGCGGCGCTCACTCGGGGCGGAGGCGGCGGCGCTCACTGGGGGCAGGGCGTCGGCGTCGGGGCAGGGCGTCGGCGTCGGCGTCGATCGGCGTCGGGGCAGGGCTTCGGCGTCGATCGGCGTCGGGGCAGGGCTTCGGCGTCGAGAGAAGAATCTGCTAAGTGCAGTATATATATAGACAGACCTTTAGTCGCGGTTGGTGTGGCGGACCGCGACTAAAGCTACCCTTTAGTCGCGGTTGGCCACACCAACCGCGACTAAAGGGTAGCTTTAGTCGCGGTCCGCCACACCAACCGCGACTAAAGGGTTTTGGCGCCGCTTTCTTTCCCGCGCAGAAAGAGCCTTTAGTCGCGGTTGGGGAGGCGGACCGCGACTAAAGCTACCCTTTAGTCGCGGTCCGCCTCCCCAACCGCGACTAAAGGGTATGTGCTGGAACTGGCGCGGTGCGGTGGGATGTTTAGTCCCATCTCGCTAGCCGAGAGGCTTCGACAGTGGTTTATAAGCGCGGCTGCGCTCACCACTTCGAGCTCCTCTCAAATGCAGGCTTACGGGCCTATTCTGTTACTATGAGCCTGTGGGCCTACTGGGCCTTCTGCGGGCCTGAATCCTGGCCGAATAATGGGTTTCTAGTCGTATTCAGGCCGTGGTGGCCCAGTAGGTGGCATATTTTTTATTTTTTGCCTGTTTTTCGTTTTCATTTTTGCTTTATTTATTTTGTTTTGTTTCTATTTACAACAAAAAACTTATTTATTTTATTTTATTTTGTTTCTAATTACTTATTTATTTTACTTTATGATAATTATTTTTGCTATTAAAGTTTCTAATTACTTATTTATTTATGTTATTAAAATCTTAAAAATACAATTATATATCAAAAAAATCTGAAAATAAAACGAATTCATTTTAAATTCTTGTTTTTCTTCTGTTTTTTTCTTCCTTTTTTCTTCTATTTTTTTCTTTTGTTTTTTTTCCTTTTTCTTGTTTTTCTTCTTTTTTTTCTTCCTTTCTTCCTTTTTCCTTTTTTCTTCTGTTTTTCTTCTGTTTGTTTTTTTCTTATGTTTTTCTTCTGTTTGTTTTTTCTTCTGTTTTTCCTTTTTTCTTCTGTTTTTTTTTCTTCTGTTTTTCCTTTTTTCTTCTGTTTTTTTCTTCTGTTTTTTTTCCTTTTTCCTTCTTTCTTCTTCTTCCTTTTTCCTTTTAAAATCAGAAAAATAAAACTAATTCATTTTAAAATCTTAAAAATACAATTATATATCAAAAAAATCAGAAAAATAAAACTAATCCCTTGAAGGTTTGACAAAAGGTTTGATACATCATTCAGTTCATCGACCAAATACAAAGTTTGGTACAATAAATTATTACACATCAATTCTTCCCTTGTGTCCCTGCTTGCTTACGATTGTGTCGTATCCATGGAGCATCCTCATCATTTAACTTAATGCTTGGGTCGGTGTTCACTTTGAAGGGCGGAATTTCAGCAAACATATTATAATCTTCTGACATGTCTGTCTTGTCCTCCACTCCCACGATGTTTCTTTTCCCTGAAAGAACAATGTGGCGCTTTGGATCATCCCATGATGTACTGATCGTTTTCTTATCTTTCCGTTTCCTCGGTTTGCTACTCATGTCCTTCACATAGAAAACCTGAGCGACATCTTTCGCTAGGACGAATGGTTCGTCAAGGTAACCAAGATTGTTGAAATCCACCATTGTCATTCCGTATTGCTGGTCCACCTTTACCCCACCTCCTGTTAGCTTGAACCATTTGCACCGGAACAAAGGGACCTTAAAGGAGGGTCCATAGTCAAGTTCCCATATCTCCTCTATGTAACCATAATATGTGACCTTTTGCCCATTCTCGGTTCCTGCATCAAAGCGGACACCACTGTTTTGGTTGGTGCTCTTTTTATCTTGGGCGATCGTGTAAAATGTATTCTCATTTATCTCGTACCCTTGGAAAGTCGTTATAGTCGAAGATGGTGTCTTGGCCAACATGTACAGCTGATCTACAACATCATTGTCATTCATTAAATGTTTTCTCAACCAACTGCCGAAAGTCTCCATGTGGGCCTTCCTAATCCAGGATTCAGGCTTCCCCGGGTTGTCCGAGCGTAAAATATTCTTGTGTTTCTCAAAGTACGGAGCCACCAAGCTGGAATTGGTCAGTACAGTGTGGTGTGCTTCAGTCAGAGAATGGCCGTCCATACATATCGTTGATTTCCTTCCGATCGTGCCTTTTCCACTTAGTCTCCCCTCGTGCCGCGATCGAGGAAGGCCAATCGGCTTAAGGTCAGGAACAAAGTCAACACA
Source organism: Aegilops umbellulata (assembly GCA_032464435.1). Lineage (NCBI taxonomy): Eukaryota > Viridiplantae > Streptophyta > Magnoliopsida > Poales > Poaceae > Aegilops > Aegilops umbellulata. The sequence goes on along the minus strand of CP136059.1, from coordinate 412,826,183 downwards.
AAACTCAATTACCTCCTCATTTCCATAGCCCTTGGCGATGCTTCCTTCTGGCCTAGCACGGTTACGAACATATTTCTTTAATACTCCCATGAACCTCTCGAAGGGGAATATATTGTGTAGAAATACAGGACCGAGAATGAAAATCTCTTCGACTAGGTGAACCAGGAGGTGCGTCATAATATTGAAGAAGGATGGCGGGAACACCAACTCGAAACTGACAAGACATTGGATCACATCGTTCTTTAACCGTGGTAGAACTTCTGGATTGATTACCTTCTGAGAGATTGCATTGAGGAATGCACATAGCTTCATAATGGCTACTCGAACATTTTCCGGCAGGAGCCCCCTCAAAGCAATCGGAAGCAATTGCGTCATAATCACGTGGCAGTCGTGAGACTTCAGGTTTTGGAACTTTTTCTCCGCCATGTTTATTATTCCCTTTATATTGGACGAGAATCCAGACGGGACCTTATTACTGCTCAGGCATTCAAAAAAGATGACCTTCTCTTCTTTGGTCAGAGCGTAGCTGGCACGACCTTGAAACCATTCCGGATGCCGGTCATCAGGGTCTTTCAAACGTTGCTGGTCCTGCCGTGCTTCCTTTGTATCATTTGTCTTCCCATACACGCCCAAGAAGCTTAGGAGGTTCACGCAAATATTCTTCGTAACGTGCATCACGTCGATTGCAGAGCGGACTTCTAGGACTTTCCAATATTCTAGCTCCCAGAATATAGATTTCTTCTTCCACATGGCTGCGTGCCCGTCAGCTCCCTTCGGAACTGATTGTCCGCCAGGACCGTTTCCAAAGATGACTTTCAAATCCTTGACCATATCAAATATCTCAGCACCAGTGCGTTCTGCAGGCTTCGGCCGGTGATCTGCCTTGTCGTTGTAATGCTTGCCTTTCTTTCTTACTGGATGAATTTTCGGAAGAAATCGACGATGCCCAAGGTACACGTTCTTCTTACAACTTGGCAAATGTACACTTTCAGTCTCATGTAAGCAGTGCGTGCATGCATTGTATCGTTTATTTGACAGTCCCGAAAGGTTACTAAGAGCAGGCCAATCGTTGATGGTTACGAAAAGCAACGCTCGTAGGTCAAATTCCTCTTGTTTGTGCTCATCCCACACACGGACACCAGGTCTGCCCCACAGCTGTAAAAGTTCATCAACTAATGGCCTTAGGTACACATCGATGTCGTTGCCGGGTTGCTTCGGACCTTGGATGAGCACTGGCATCATAATGAACTTCCGCTTCATGCACAACCAAGGAGGAAGGTTGTAGATGCATAGAGTCACGGGCCAGGTGCTATGGCTGGAGCTCTGCTCGCCAAAAGGATTCATGCCATCTGTATTTAGACCAAATCTTATGTTCCTTGCGTCAGCTGCAAAATCTTTGAACTCTCTGTCGATCTTTCTCCATTGCGTTCCATCTGCGGTGTGTCTCAACTCCCCGTCCGACTTACGGTCCTCTTTGTGCCATCGCAACAACTTGGCATGCTCTTTGTTCCTGAACAGACGTTTCAACCGTGGTATTATAGGAGCATACCACATCACCTTGGCGGGAACCCTCTTCCTGGGTTTCTCGCCCTCAACTTCGGCACCAGGGTCATCGCCTCTGATCTTATAACGCAATGCAGTGCATACCGGGCATTCATTCAAATTCTCGTATTAACCGCGGTAGAGGATGCAGTCGTTGATGCATGCATGTATCTTCAGAACCTCTAAACCTAGAGGGCAGACAACCTTCTTTGCTTCGTACGTACTGGCGTGCAACTCGTTATTCTTTGGAAACATATTCTTCAACATTTTCAGCAAGTTTTCAAATGCCGAGTCAGCTACACCTGCTTGTACCTTCCATTTCAGCAAATCCAGTGTGCAGCCCAGCTTTTTCAGACCATCATCGCATCCGGGGTACAACGACTTTCTGTGATCCTCTAACATGCGATCCAAATTCTCCCTCTCCTTTTCAGTTTCGCAGCGTCTCCGTGCATCAGCAATGGTCCGACCAAGATCATCAACGGTCTCATCACGTGCCTCTTCTTCACCTTCACCTTCCCCTTCACCTTCCCCTTCATCTTCAGCATCCTCCATGAAAGTATCACCGAAATCAGCAAGATAGCTTTCATCGATGAAATCATCCCCTTCTTCATCTTCTTCCATTATAACCCCTCTTTCTCCATGCTTGGTCCAACAATTATAGCTTGGCATGAAACCGTGCCGAAGCAGGTGCAGGTGAACTTCTCTTGAGGAAGAGTAACCCTTCTGATTCTTACAGTCAACACATGGACAGATAACAAAACCCTTCTGCTTGTTCGCATTAGCCACTACGAGGAAATCTTTCAAACCCGTAGTGAACTCGCGGGAGAGTCGGTTACCGTACATCCATTGCCGATTCATCTGCATTATTATAATATAAAATATATAATTAACCATCATGCATTTGTTAAACTAACTAGCTATAAACAATAGAAATTAAACAATGAACAACACACATGCATATTTTATCAATGACACACATGCATGAAAGGTTCAAGTTGCTAACCGCGATCGAGGAGGAAAAAAATAAATGAGGAACCTCAAGTGTGGCTCTTGGGGCATTTCATCAAACACCTTGTGTGCATAAGAGGAACCAAAAGCAAACCTACACCCCCTTGTGAAGCTTGTGAAGAGAAGTGGCACCAAATGGCTAAGTGAGTGCGCTGAACTGGTATATATAGGGGAGGAGATTTAGTCGCGGTTGGCCTGGCCAACCGCGACTAAAGCCCCTCACGTGCACCAGCTGGCCACCGAGCGCCCTGGGCCCAGGCCTTTGGTCGCGGTTCGTCTGCCGAACCGGGACTAAAGACTTCATTAGTCGCGGTTCCTACAGTTCCGCGACTAATGGGGCTGGACGGAAGCCTCTTTTTCTACCAGTGGCCCTGGACCTTGATCCAGCCAGGGGGGCTAGGGGTCTGGCATGGTTTGGCATATGGTCGGCCTACCCATGGCAGCCCACCTGCTGCCGCCTTGAGGCGTGCAACTGGCTGCCTGGTGGGCGACAAACATCATTGTTAATTCGTATCGTGACCGTCCGGCATGCGGTGATGACCTTGCGGCGGACTATGGTGGCCATCGAAAGATATTTGTGAGGATTACTTTCTTTAAATCCGGTGGCTGCCTTCAGTGGTTAGATGCTATCTACAAACGACGGCTTGACTCAGAAGTATACGGTGGTGCAGCGGTGTTATCCAAATGCATGTACCTGCTGAGATTGCGGAGAAGTGGCGGCGACAACACATCATTGACTTACATGAGCACCGGGGTGAAAACTCAGGTCTGACCCGAGTTGGTTAACATGGCAATGGCGATAGTTTTTCATCGTTACCTTGTTGGAGGCATTGCTTGGATATGCTCGGACTGGTTCTTCAGGGTGAAAACCAAGAATCTAGACTTTGGTGGTTGGATCTGGTGACGACGACGCTTGAGTGACGCTCCCTTCTTGAAGACATTACTGTTGAAGAACCTCATTGTCTATTGTATTTGTGGTGTCATGGGATAGATAGTGGGGGTACGGTCATAGTTGTAGTTTTGCCAACCGCGTTGATCGCTTTGAGAATAGCTTTGGTCATATAGGACTTTGCTATTTGCTGGCGCTGTGTGCGCGCGCGTGTGTGTGCATGTTCGTAGTGGCTGTGTGCATCCTAATTATGTAGAGGTCGGGTGTGTGTTCATTGTAATTGTATTAACTTGATGGTTCATTTTAAGTCAATAAAATCCACTCTTTGTCGAAAACTAGTATCCCATAAAAATGATTGGGAAAAAGAAGTAACCTATACAAATGGACTAGTACTGAACAATATACTAGTATTTGGAAAAAGAAGTACCCTAGGCAAATCTCGAGGAAAATGGAGTTTGGACAAGGAGCTTCGAGAGGAGAAAGCTTAAGTGTGGCTCGGGCATTTCATCGAACACCTCATGTGCATAGGAGGTGAGCTAGAGCACCACAAAGCTCTCCAACGGCCGGCCAGAAAAACAGAGCAGTGGAGTGCTCTGCTCGCGGGCGAGGGGGTATATATAGGCATCTCATTGATCCCAGTTCGTGGCTAGAACCGGGACTAAAGGACCCCCTTTGGTCCCGGTTCCAGCCACGAACAGGGACAAATGGTTGTGTGCCAGGAGCGAGGCCCATTGGTCCCGGTTCGTGTCTGGAACCGGGACCAAAGGGGCCAGACGGGATCAATGCCCCACTAGGCCTGGCCGGCCTCCTGGCCTCACGAACCGGGACCTATGTCCCCATTAGTCCCGGTTCGTGACTGAACCGGGACTAATGGGCTGGCCCGGCCTGGACCAAAGCCCTGTTTTCTACTAGTGGCAATATACTAGTATAGGACGTGCTACAGCACGCTGACTGTTGAATTTCCAAACCAAAAAACAGATACCCCTTCAGACTAGACATCAACAAATTAAATCAGAAATGTTAGCATAATCACCAATTTGTGTTTTATAACTATCCTACTAGCCTAAATTTCCTTTCTGAAGGAAGTGTACACCCTGATAAAGTATCTCCTTTTTTTTCTTGCACGAAATCATTTATCCGCATGATGACATGCTTGGTATTGAGCCGATCGAGCTTCATTTTTCTTTTAAGCTTAACAAGGAGATGTCATGGTTAGTTAAGCTAACCAACAAGACAAAGGCTTGTTTTGCCTTCAACATTGAAAACCCAAACAAGCAGTACACCATAGAGCCAGACAAAGGCATTATGACAACAGGATGCAACGAGTATCATGTTAAGATAACATTCCAACCGCAAGAGAGGGCACTGGAAGTTACACAAAATACTGACAAGTTCACCGTGAAAAGCACAAAAGTGAGTGAAGGTCTTAGAGTCGAGGATATCACTGAACTTATATTCCACGAAGAGACCGGCGAAGTGGTTGATGAGGTGGATTTGATGGTTGTGTATGAGAAGGGTAGTCACAAGAGAGGACAAAACCCCAATGTGCCAGTCGAGGCAGTCTCCCCCATACGCAAGGTGAGCTTCATCAATTAATCCTGGCATACTAAAAAGAGTTTATTCTTTAATCTTACTGCTTAATTGTTCATGGTGCAAGGCCATCAATTCTAGAAGCAATGAAGATGGTGCACGAGCACAACGAGATCGCCGTTATTTCCACCCACCAGAAAACTTTTCACGCAGTCAACCTATGAACGAGACCTACCTACAGAGAGTCAGTGACAGAGCCGTGGATGTCACAAGGGGCGCCATGGGCAGCTTACTCCACAAGCTGGGCGAGCTCCGCAAGGAAGAGTTCAATCTGGAGACAAGCGCCAAGGATGACATCGACTCACTCTCCAAAGAGCTGGTGAAGATGCAGCCAGTACTCCGTAAGTTGTCAGATGTAGATCAGGACAACCTCGATGACCTGGTCAAGCTTTGGGCAAGTAATGTCAGGGATATGTCATATGACCTAGAGGATTTTATTGATGGTTTCTTGGTGCACAATGAGCCCGACTCTAATACGAGTAGCTTCAGGGAGCTCACACACGAGTTGTGCTTCCCCTTGGACAAGTGCAAGAGTCACCATACAATCCACAATTTGATCAAAGAGAAAAGCAAACAAGTGCAAGATGCGACAAAAACATGTAAAGAGTACAAGGTCGACGAGGTCGTACCTAATGCAGTTGCCAAAGCTGCCATTGATGATCTTCGGAGTTTGGTTATACACAAACATAAAAAAGAGCTCGTTGGCATTGAAACTCCAAGAGATGAGATAATAAGGCTATTTGAGGAGGACGGTGATGTATCAAATCAAAGTCCAAAGATAGTTTCCATTGTCGGATTGGGTGGGTTGGGCAAGACCACACTTGCCAAGGCAGTGTATGACAAGGTTAAAGCCCAATTCAGTGCTAAAAGTTTTGTTTCGGTGGGGCAGAATCCTGATGTGAAGAAAGTTTTGGAAAACATCATCTGTAATATTGAGAAGGAATTCAATGCGGAGAAATTGGATGTGAGAGATCTGATTGAGAAGAGTAAATTGCACAGAAGTACAACAATTGGGGCATTGGAAGCAGATTGGTACCAAGTTTGGTAATTTTTACGTGTCAGTACCAAGTCTGGGGCTAGACGTTACAAAAAGGTCTAAATCGCATATAAACGCGTATTGACGGTGTATCTGACCGGCGGGGCCCGCATGTCAGCTGCCGATGTGGCATTCTTTTTGCAGAAAGCCCTTTGCTTCGCCGGCGCTACGGTTCATCGTCTCCACACACGGCGGCGCCCGATCTAGATCGAGGGGAGGAGCCCCTCGAGCCCGAGCTTCTTCCCCTCTCGTAACCGCTGCCCTGCCCCGGCCTCCACCTTGCCTCGCGTGCTTGCAGCCGAAGCAGGGGAGGCAGCGGGACTTGGCGCAACTCCGGTGGCAGGGAGCGGCAAAGGGCGCGGGAACCGACGGATCTGGATGGCGACTCGCGCGGCGGAGGGCAGGGTGGCGGCGCTGGTCCTCTGTTCATACAACAGAGAGGGAGGAAACAGGGAGGCCGCGAGGGGACCTGGTCGCCGGCGATTGCTGCTCTGGCGAGGCGCGTGGGGCGGGGTCGACAAGATGCTCGGGCGGAGGCGGCTGGGAGGAGGAGCCTGGGCACGAGGAGGCGGCGGCGTGCTGGTGAGCTCGGGAGGAGGCGCGAGGGGTCCCGGTGGCTGCTGCTGCTCGCCGGCGACGGCTAGGGGCGGGGTCGGTGAGACCCTCGGGCGGAAGCGGCTGGGAGGAGGAGCCCAGGCACGAGGAGGCGGCGGCGCGCTGGTGAGCGAGTTGGGGAGCTCGGGAGGAGGAGTGAGGGGTCCTCGTGGCTGCTGCTGCTCGCCGGCGACGGCTGGATCGGCTGGTTTTCTGCGCGCGGGGGGCGGGGGTGTTTATGCAAAAAAAATGCCACGTCGGCACCCGACAAGCGGGCCCCACCAGTCAGATACACCGTCAATACGTGTTTATACGCGGTTTAGTCCTTTTTGTAACGGCTAGCCCCAAACTTGGTACTGACACGTAAAAATTACCAAACTTGATACCAATCTGCTTCCAATGCCCTAATTGTGGTACTTCTGTACAATTAACTCGATTGAGAAACTCCAAGAATTGCTCGAGGACAAGAGGTACACGTCATTAAATTGAAGAATTCAAATTCAACCTTTTCTTGATTACTCGACATTCCATTTTACTTTGTCCTAATTAGGATGCATATGTTGTTGCGGGCTTGCGGCATCCACTAGGGCACACGCCTATTCTAACTTAATCGTTTCCAGCGAGGGTAACTTTGCACTCGACTCAGCAATGTTACCGCAACTGAAACATTGTCAGATATTTTCCAACTGCATACACAGATATTTCATATACATTTCACAGCCACTTCTTGCACACGCATATTTCATACGCTGATACGCGTATTTCATAGAGCTAATACATAAATCGTTATATGGACAGGCCTTCAGTGTTAGAATACATCAGTAATAGGCCGGTTAGAGGATGTCAGTCATAGTTTATTCTTGTCGCCTACGATTATGGTGCATCGATTTCTCATGAGTTAGTTGGCCACCCGTGTAATGTTGGCCACCCGTTAACAAGTTTGTTTAGGTTCTGTTTAGGAAAGTGTTCACGTGAGTAAACTGGACAAAGTGCCTGTACATACTTTTTTTCTTTCGAAAAGGGGGGACACCCCGGCCTCAGAACGATGCTTACGGCCACATACTCTGGGGTTGCGTCGTGTTTGTTGCCGACTCGGCAACGCATTGGACATGGCAACGTTTGTACCCCTTATATATGCCCGTGTGTTGCAATGGAGAGAAAATTAAAATGCACTAAAATTTAGTTCGAATTGTGCGGGTAAGCACAATATTTGTCTTGAAATAGTAAGTGCAGAAGAGTTCATATCAGCTGCGCACTAATGACGAGACGAAGCCTTAACATATCTTCTTTGATAAGGAAGAATTATATTCTTGGTTGCAGACTGATACAAATGTTCTGTCCAGTAGTATTATGTCGGCGGGCCACTGCGACCATACTTTTTAGACCGGCTGATGTATCATGGCTACCAATCCCGTTTAATTATACACCATCGCGAACAATCCTTTTAAAATTTGCCCATCAACATGAGGTTAATTAGTCAACAATTTAAGCGGTTCACTGCACAATCCTGTTTAATTTGTGCACATCAACAGATGTAAGCATTGTCCTCTTTAATTATGCACCATGCCCATAGTCCTGTTTAATTTCCCCACATTGTCCTCTTTAATTATGCATCAATCCCTCTCCAATAGTTACCAAGCCAAGCTCATCTTCCGTATCGCTGCCGGAGGAGAGTGTTGGCTACATCCTGGGCGGCACCGCGGCTGACCCGCAGCCATGCCGCCAGGATGCCCTACTCCGCATGCTCCCGCATCGCTGCGGCCGAAGCCCAGAGGGCTGGTCGATGAAGCTGTGCCAGGCCTCGGGATGGTGGCGGTGGAACTGACTCATTCCCACCTTTGTGCTGCCCGCCACTCCCCAACCCCTCACCCGAGATCACCTAGTGGTGCAGTTCGAGGGCCCTCTCTGGTGGCTGCATCCAGTCCGGCGAGTGGCAGCATCATCGACCGTCATCCTAGTCGCGGCCCTGCCCACCATTCCTCCCCCCTCCCCGATCCCATGTGTGTCAGGGGAGAATGGTTGAGTGGTGGGCACCTTCGCGTTGCAGTAGCAGAAGACAATGTCTTTGGTTTGGTTGTGTCATTCAGTACCAGGTGTTCATTTCTATGGTGAAAACTCAAGGTTTCACCTTCTTTGGTTGTACTTGACAATGACCGTCATTTTCATTCCTTTATTGATGTCATTGTCTAGAGATTCAGGGTATCACTCCAGGGTAACGTAAGCACTTGTGCACAATTTCCTTCTTAGAGGTGTCACTGTTCAAGAATATTTTTCACAATTCAAGTGTTCCAATGGTGGTGGTTGATGTTGATGTTTCCCTGCTGCGATGTGCATCCTCAGTGTCATGTCTACTCTTGTCCCTTGGCATTGTGTCTTCCTGATACTGGTGTACTTAGTATTAGCTTGCTTTTTTTAAAGAGGAATATATTAGTATCGCCAAGATACCAATTATACCTAACTAGTCATCTACCCGTGCGGCTGCACGGGCTAGAAATTTCTCTGTCTTAACATTGTTTTGTAAATTCATTTGTCACGTCAACATTTTTGGATAGCTATACTTGTTGGTCAAACACATCATGTGTCCTATAATAGATGAAGAGAAGTGTAGAGACACCCTAATATATTTCTATCGTTTGAACCTTTCTTGACCTAATGAGCTACCGAGTCTTCAAATAATTGGTACACATACCAGGTCAAAGCTTACAAAAATTTATAAATCAACTACAATTTGGAAGCTCTTAGGGAGAGATATTCTTTTCATTTTTGATTTATTTTATCTTGATCATGTTTCTTTTCTTACAAAAGGAATGTAAAAAAATCATTCACGAATAGACTTTTTTTCATAACGTAGTGCTTTCAGGAGCATTTATTCCCACGTGGTTTTTTAATTTCATTTTTCTCATGGGAACACGTACGTGGCTGAAAATCAATCAGGCATATTTTTTCTAAGCGTGAGGCTTCGGGGAGCATTTATTTGTATGGGAAATTAAGTTGTTTTTTCTCAAGGGAGCACACTCGTGGTTTTTGTTCTGGTGATATTTGGGACATGGACTCTTTTTCTAGCATTGGGCCTAAGGACGTTTCAGTTGTGTGTATCTTCATTTGATAATGTATCTTCTTTTTTCTTTATGAATGAAGAAGGCAAATGGATTTTGTTTTTGTCGGTACTTGAACGTGGGCATCCAGAACAATTTTTCATGCATGTGGGTTTAATCTTTTTTGTACCTTTGGTACATGTCATTTTTCCATTAAAAATTTATATGGCATGGCCGCCTAACTGAGCTTGACCATTAAATCTTAATATAATATGTTTACGATTAATTATGATTTTTTGGGGCGTGAAAATTAATGTATAGTTTTCTACTTTTGTTGCCTTAAGTGATTTCTCGTAATAAAATTCCCGGTTTATGTTTTTAAAATAATATTTCTTTTTTTCTAGGAAACCAAGAGATACCCAAGGGAGGAAGTCTCCTGTACGTGATAGCATAGGACGCTCAGAGTTTTTTTTTAAGAAAGACTTCCTTGTTTATGAAACGGATAGAGTCCCATGGAAGTAAGACTCCCGTACGTTGACATGTCTTATCTTTCATCCGATGGCTACAGATACATTATGTATTAATGCAAACGGTCAAATTATTTAATTCTAAGGATTAATGTGGTGTCTCGTATGGTGCCTTCAATTAGTAAATACATACTAGTCGGCAACCCGTGCATTCGCACGGGCTAGCAAAATGTAAATATGCTTCTTATAGAAGGTTGCATGGGCTCTTATATAAATATAAAAGTAAAAGTGATTTCTTTTTAAATTCATCAAAATTGATTTGGCAATGAATTTTTCATTTAAATCTCATGTTATTATATTATTCATGCAATGGACACACTAAATATAAACATAATTTTACCTCGTATTAACATATATTTGTATTAGCAGATGTTGACGTGGAAAGACTTTTGGAATAATTTGATAGATTTATTGTTCACTTGAGTTAGTTTGTGCTCGGCCCATCGAATGGACATATTGATGATAAATGTAATTTTATCTAGTATTAGCAGATGTTTGTATTTTCTTAGCTTTAATGCAAAATTTGGACATTGTGTATCTTAGTCATTACTCATGAGCCTTTGTACCCTCTGTGTTGTATGAATTAAATTTTTGCATATACTGAGATAGACCAATATTGGCATAATTTCAAACAAGATTACCACTAAAATATGGCTAGCAATTTGAGACACGCTAGGGCTAGAAAGAATTTTAGCCCTACGGACGTAGTCTTCAATGCACAATATGATAGCGTTCACCGTATATCACATACCAAAAAAGTTGCGCTCTCACATAAGGGATGATTATAACAATATATTTGAAATCCTACATGATCAAAAGCATATTTAGTGAGCAATGTAATGAAAGCTCAGAAATTACAGGACCAAGTGGGCTTCAGATGGTCATATCACACACATCTTACAAGACATCAAAACAAAAATTCACTCCTTATTTAACGTAAAAAATATATTATGAAATATCCCCTACGCCACTCCTAGCTTACAAATAGATGCGTATGGCACTATGCAATTTTTTTTACAGATCTAAATTTAGTTAGAGTAGATTTCTGCAATAGTAACTTTATCAAAGGGAGTACTTCCATTGTGCATAATCCGTGAACGCACAATCGTATGTACCCTCATCTTTGGTGGCTATTGGATGGCCTTCCGAAGACAACATCTGGAAGCATGACAATGAGACTCAGCTTGAAGCTTGGCCTAGTGAAATGAAGGACAAAGACAACCTCACACTAAATTTATTGATCCAAGGTACATCATTCTGCTGGAGACATTGCTAACACAACAACATATGTTTAGTGGTTCATATCACCTAAGAAATTCATCAAAATAATAACAGACTAAGCCTATATGGTTGTACATGGTGGAAAATGGCACTTGATGATCTATAACATATAAGAGATAAGATATTGTTGGTGTAGATGGCAAAATGTATAAACCCAGAAATCATAATTGAAGATAATATTACACAATACATATAGTGGAACCCTCATGATGCATTAAGTAAACTTGGGAGGACATCTCCTAATGCACATGTGAAGTTTCACGTTGTAGGGGTTGTCAATCATACCACAGTTTTAATAATGTAAATTGAATTTAGAACTGTAACATGGGAATTTACAGCACATATAAATGGAAAGGTTCAAGTATATAGGGTCTAAATGTTCATCCGAGTTGCATCCACATCATGGTTTTCATGGCGGCAAGGCGACCTAAGGCGAGCTCTCCAAGCTCTAATGCCTAAGCGCCTAAAGCGAGCATAATTGCATGATGCTGCCAGGGCGTCTTGCTGCCTATGTGTCGCCTTAGTGTCCACCGCAGGATGCCTTATAAAAAATGATGCACACATATACATTGATAACAGACTACGAACTCACTGCCAGCAAAAACGAAATCAAGTTTTAGTTAACTTCACAATGCAGCTACAGAGCATTAATATGGCTTTGAGTAGTAGAATTAAAAATAGAGCCTGCAATGGAGAACTCAAGCTCTTCAAGAGATGAAAGTCAAAATACCATGAATACTAAGATTTTTCGAATACTACTTGAGCAATCTGAATACACGTTGATTTCCTCTTCTTGTTGTTTATGGATAGGGAATCCCACAAATTATGTAGTTTGTTGTTCACCTACTATATCGAACTTCCCATTGTTCTGGTGTGGATTTGACAGCATCTAGCAGAAGGAATATGATAATGTAATATAGTATGTAACCACTAAATACTCGAGGCACATATACATAAGAATCATTGCCGTTTCCTTTCCTTGCTTGCTTACCAAACCAACAACCAATTGTAGTAGAAAGAATATTTCAGTACATTTTGTTGGTGCAAACAGGGCGATATGTACGGCATACTCTTTTCATTTATCATATTTGATGATCCCGCATGTTACTTTCCGTCTGTACATTGTTCTCTCCCACAAACAAATTAAACACACGATTTCTACATAATCGCTAAAATAACATGTAATTGAAGGGTAAGAATTAGTAGCCAGCGGAATTTGTCCGAGAATCTCACAAGAAAATCGGAACAGAACCATGTTGTGTATTCATAAAACATTATAAACTTAATTAAAGACGGACTAATGGATTAACATCCTAGGGTATCCAGCTGTAAGGAAGTAATAGCCCTGACACAACAAAACAATCACAATACTTATGAACATATATATCACCGGAAACACCATGAGCATGACACCCAAGGGGGAAGAAGGAATAGCGAGAAGAAATTGTATTTGCCTGATGTAGAGGTTGTGCTGACTGAATTCTCTAGTACAACCAGATCCATGAAGAATTTGCTGATATATATATATATATATATATATATATATATATATATATATATATATATATATATATATATATATATAATAGCCAAAACAGTAAGCAGATCAGATAAATAAATGCTTCAGTGAGTCCACTTGCTAAATGTTGGCCGCATGCATCTCCCAGATGTAGAGGCCGGGGGTCATCCTCCTTTTCTAAAAAAAAACTTGCTAAATGTTAATTGCACATTCAAAATATCCAATGAGGAAAGAGGGAAGTACCTTGCCATCTTCGGGGATAAGGCAATGAAAGTATAATGATATTGTGTGGTCACAATTGAAGCGATGAGAACGACGTCCCTGTCAGCAAGATATATACAGATTTATTCACAGTCTAGGCATAAATACCATTGCTTAATATATATTACTAAAAGGCAGAATGCGTAGAAATATAGTACAATGCATATACATAGAGATTTGTTGACCATTAGAAAACCATATAACATCCAAGTCTTTTATAGGAAAATAACAATTAATTATTCAGCGATTGTAGAGAATGTACTTGTTGTCCCTATACTCTTCTAGAGGCAAGTCAGATTATGCTCGAGATCGCCACGTCAGCTTCTTGGCCTGGTAGTGTTGCACGTTCTCTAGACAACAAAAGAACAATGTAGAAGGAAACCCATACAACTTTAACCAAGAAAAGAGATACCCTATAAGGTGTGATTTTTTGAGAAAGCTGGGAACTGATGTAGGGATTTATTCAACGTCTAGGCATAAATTAATGCCTTTACTTAATAATTACCAAAAGGCAGAATAAGTAAGTAGATACATAGTACGGTGCATATAATAAGAGATTTATCAAACATTAGAAAACCATATATCATCCAAATCCTCTATAGGAAAACAACAATTAATTCTTTGGCGATCGTAGAGAACATACTCATTGTCCATATACTCTTCCAGCAGGACCTTCGGAATTGGCTCGATGCCATACATGCATAGGTTTCTCATGGATGCCTGACAGCAACATGACACCGGAATAATGACCAGCAGGTGTCATGCTCTATAGCGTTGCATCATACTACATCCCTTAATCTTGTTGGTTAACCTGCAGCAAGGATTTTCAAGAGAGACAATGTTGTCACCCGAACTGAATCATCTCGGCTCCTATCCATACAACTTAATCAAGTCTTGAAGTGATCATTTGGATGGGCATGTGCGTGGTGAATTTCTTCTTGATTAGATGCTAGGTATGAAGATAATTTATTGGGGTTCCTCATGAGTCTAACGTACTGAAACAAAGCAGGAAATTAAAGAAAATTGAAGATAGATTGCTTGCCTGTGGAGTTGGAAACGTACAACCAAGGATGAACTCGATGACATCAGAGAGGCAAACTGTTGTTTCACCAGTTCTTTGTAGGTTTCAATGGGAAACACGTTCATCAGAGCCGTGAAGCTCTGGATCCCCGGCCACCACCATTCATGCCTCTGCTACACAACACCTATCACAGATATGCATGCAGTTGCACGTACATCCTGGCTTCTGCACAAAGTATGCCCACTTGATGCTGAACAAATCGAGATAGGCGCTGAAGGCTAGGTGGAAGGAGATGTGAGCGAGGAGCTGCAATTTGGTGACCAGCAGAACGGCCGATGGGCTCAAGAAATCGCAACCTTTCAGCAGGTCTGGCATACTCATGTGAGGACTTGACTTGATTTTCTATCATCGGGATTGAGCGATCGTTCGGTCATAGTACCTAGGGATTTTGCCGCTGCCAAATCCGGTCAACACAATATGCCTCCGCGTCGACCCTTTGTCAAACTTAGGTCGAGCTGCTGTTGTGCTAGATGCCCGATTTATCGAAGCAGGAGCACAATTATGGCTTGTGATATAGAAGATACAATTCTGCTGAAAAGTCATCCACCAGCATTGGATTGTTGTCTAACCGTAAGATTGTATAGCCAAGGAGATAAGGTGTGAGGGGAATGATGAGGAAGATCGATCGCCGCTTCAAGTCGCTCGGAGACGCGGTGTTGCGAAGGAACCTATGGGAGATCTATTTTCCACGATGGGTTTGGAGAGATGCATCCTCATATGTGAAGAGGGCAGGAGTCCATCCGGCTATATAGATATCTCTAACACGCAAATAAGAAGGACAGGAGTTACGTAAATCTGTTTGAGTCAGGTTTTTTTTCTATTTCTAAAACCGTGAAAGTATGAGTCAGGTTGGCCTTTTTTTTTTCTCAAACCGTGAAAGGATTGTGTGACCTTTAAGTATTTTTTGTCAAGGATTAGATGTGTAATAATTCGTGTTTGAGTCAGGTTGGCATTTTCTTTTCTATTTCCCATACTGTGAAAGGATTGTGGGTCCTTTAAGTATTTTTTTGTCAAGGATTAGATGGTTTAATCTACACCGTAATAATTCGGTCCCATCAGATGAACGGCTCGTAAATCTAATTAATGTGAGAATTTTTTGGGAGTCACAAATTAGTATAGGTATAGATATAGATAGATAGATAGATAGATAGATAGATAGATAAGATCTCTGCACCTACAAAATGTCGCAAAGACATCTAGAATACACACAGCCTAAGAAGAAAATAAAAAGAAAGAAAAAAAAGGCCCCGTACAATGATCGACTCCTCTCA